>CM040915.1:25175505-25888005 GCA_023029165.1 Gobiocypris rarus | reverse complement strand
AGTCATCATGACGTCACTCACTCTAACGCCAACCTATGAGACAAGAAAAAACAGAAGAACCAAACCCACATAATATGACCCATAATGAGGTCATAACACCCCCCCACATAGAAAAAGGGTGAACATTTTATGAAACCCATCACCGGACAACTCCCATAACTAGAAAGACCCACCACTCTGTAATACTCTCCAATATCCTCAGCAACTACGGGCCCTGTAGAAGCAATTTAAGATGACAAGTAGAACAAAACAAGGCATAGTTAGTCAATCAGTTAAAAGGAACAAGGAGCTCTAGACAATGCGTCAGCTACCACATTGTCAGTCCTTGATATGCCGGATGTCAAGTGCGTATGACTGCAAGAAAAGACACCACCGCGTCAGTCGTTGGTTAGGGCACCGCAAAGAATGTAAATAAACGAGCGGATTGTGGTCCGTATACACAACCAATGGGCCTGACACGGATCCTACGTACACCTCAAAGTGGTGCATAGCCCAAATCAACGCTAATGCCTCCTTCTCAACCACAGAATAATTCAACTGATATGAATTAAACTTTTTTGAGAAGTAGCTAACTGGACGGTAAATTTCTTCCTCATCAGCCTGTAACAATACAGCTCCAGCACCCACATTGCTAGCATCTACACACAACTGAAAAGAACGATCAAAACGAGGCGCTGCTAACACGGGAGTGGAAGTAAGCAGTGATTTAGCTGCCTCGAAAGCTGCCTCGAAAGCGGCTTTCGCTTTCAAGAGGTCAGTAAGCGGGGCTACCACAGAAGAAAAATTCCTACAAAACCCCCGGTAGTAACCTACCAACCCCAAAAAACGCATTAATTCCTTCTTAGTAGTAGGCGAAGGAAACTGATCAATGGCCTCAACCTTGGCCCGAACGGGTCGCACACATCCTTGTCCAACCACCTTACCTAAATACGTCACAGTGGCCTTGGCGAACTCGCACTTAGCCAGATTGACAGTCAGGCCAGCTTCTTCAAAACGAGACAACAAGTCTGCGATGTGTTTCAAGTGCTGCTCCCATGAATCACTAAAGACCACTACGTCATCTAAATACACAGCAACTCCTTTCAACCCAAAAACAACCTTATTCATAAGTCGTTGAAACGTTGCAGGAGCATTTCTAAGGCCAAAACTCATAACGTTATAAGAGAATAACCCCTCAGATGTAATGAAAGTAGAAATCTCTTGAGCTCTTTTTGTCAACGGAACTTGCCAATAGCCTTTAAGCAGATCGAACTTGCTTACAAATTTCGCCGACCCAAAGCGATCAACACAATCCTCGATACGAGGCAAAGGGAAGGAGTCTGGTTGTATTACTTTATTTATTTTACGATAGTCTGTACAAAACCGATACGTTCCATCAGGTTTATTGACAAGTAAACAGGGAGAAGCCCAACTGGAAATTGAAGGTCGTGCAATATCATGATCCAACATACTGAAGTTCAGCATTAAGATGTACAAGTTTATTTGGGGACACCCGATAAAAATGTTGGCGAATGGGCTCCGCATCCCCAACATCAATATCGTGTTCCAACCAGTGTGTACGCGAAGGTACATCACCAAATATAGAAACATGCTGATTAATAATGTCAATCAAATCACATTTATTAACAGGCAAATGGGATAATATTTTATGCAAATTTTGAAGAGTCTCTGAATTTTTTAGACGTCCTAACAATACTGTATCCTCTGGAAAAGAAACTCCTTCATCTATTCCCTCCCCCATAATAATAGGCGAAATTGTCTCAACCACTAATGCAGGTTTCACCTCATCGTCTAACGTCTTGTGGGAACGGCAATAATAGGGCTTCAACAAATTAACATGACACAACTGGTTGGATTTTCTTCTCTCTGGAGTAACAATCAAATAGTTTAAATCAGTAACTTGTTTCTCGACCACATACGGACCCATAAACTGAGCTTTGAAGGGCAATCCCTCCACTGGCAATAGAGCCAATACCTGATCACCAGGCATGAATTTTCGTTCCTCAGTTCGTCGATCGAAAATAGTCTTCATGCGCTTTTGTGAAGAATGCAAATGTTCTTTTGCCACCTTACCTGCTTCATATAATCTACGCTTAAAGTCATTCACATAACTTATCAAGTTTTTAGGTGGTGAACTTTCGATCCACTGATCTTTGAGTACAGACAGTGGTCCCGAACTGTATGTCCAAATACCAATTCATTGGGACTAAATCTGGTACTCTCTTGACATACCTCACGTGCTGATAACATTAACCACGGCAATCCTTGTTCCCAATCCCCTTCCATCTCTGTACAATAAGAACGCAGTAAAGACTTCAGCTGCCTGATGGAACCGCTCCAAAGCTCCTGGCTTTGGGCATGATAGGCACTAGCTTTATTGTGCTTAATGTGCAGCAGTTTCAAGACCTGAGAAAATACATGAGAAGTAAAATTAGAACCTTGATCACTTTGCACAATCTTTGGAATGCCAAAAATGGAAATGAACTGAGTCAAGGCTTTCACCACTGATTTCGCAGTGATTGTACGGAGGGGATAGGCTGCAGGGTATCGAGTAGAGGCACACATCACCGTGAGCAAATACATGCTACCCGACTTTGATCTAGGCAATGGGCCTACACAATCAATAATCAGGTGCTCAAATGGCGGACTGACAGCAGGAATAGGAAACAATGGGGCAGGTTTAATCTTCTGATTTGGTTTGCCTGTTAGTTGACAAGTATGACATGTCTTAATATACTGTGACACATCCTTCTTCAATTTTGGCCAAAAAAAATGATGAAGGATTTTGTGATAGGTCTTTTTTACCCCTAGATGACCTGCAAGTTTATCATGAGCCATCTGTAATACCAGTGAACGATATTTCTCTGGAACTACCACCTGCATGATAGGATCTCCAGCAAAATTACTCCCATGAGGAATCCATTTCCTTACTAACATTCCATCCTGCAAGAAATAACCTTGAGCAACATTTCTAATTTCATCAAAAGACATTACATTCTCAAACAATTGATGGAGAGAAGAATCAAGCTTCTGCTCCTGAATCAATTCTGAAGCAGAAACAGCAAAATCATCAGGCAACGAGAATGGTTTGACTACAGCAGAGTCAGAGGTTACCCTTGGCTGAGTAGAGGACATGGAACGAGTTACCGCACATGCAGTAAACACTTCTGGATAGTTCTTCTGACTGTCATCAGGACCTGGATGAGGAACAGATAAAACCACCGGCGGTGAAAAGGTATCAGGCCAAACCCTATCCCCAGCTAAATTATTTCCCATGATTATATCCACCCCATCCACAGGTAATGATGGACGTACTCCAATCACCACTTCACCACTCACAAGCTCAGATGATAACGATACTCTGTGTAAAGGAACAGACAACACATCCAAACCAATTCCTCTAACAAGAACACTGCATCTGTCACTCAAAGATGAAAACGGCAACACATCCTGCAATATAAAAGATTCAGAAGCTCCCGTATCTCTTAATATTGTCACTGGAACTTTTGTCCCTGTACCAACCATTGACACATGTCCGTGGGTGATAAAAGGCGCATAATCACAATTTTTTAAAAGGTTATCCGCCGTAATAAATCCTTCACAAGATGAACTAACAGGACTTAACACAGGTGCCACAAAAGCAGCTGGTTTAACGCGAGGAGCTTTTCCCACTTTATTTTTACTTTTAAGCACTGGGCATTCGTTTTTCCAGTGTCCTCTACCATGGCAGTAATTACAGATCAGAGATGAATTTTTCGACATGCGATCTTTATCTTCAAAATATTCGTCTTTCTTCCGAAACTCAAAACTCTTGTGCGTTAAAACATAATCATCAGCTAATTCAGCAGCTTTAGCAGCTGTGTCAGCTTTCTGCTCATTTATATATGTTGCAATGCGAGCAGGAACAGAGTTCTTAAACTGTTCGAGCACAATTAAGTCAGTCAACTCTTCAAACGTGGTTACCTCAGATGCCATACACCAACGATTGAATGCAGTACTGAGCTCTCTAGCAAACTCAACATGCGCAACATTAACACCTGTGGTTAACGTTCTAAATTTTTGTCTGTACGCTTCTGGTACCAACTCGCGATTTCAAAACTGCTGCTTTTACGATGTCATACTTGTTACAGTCTGAGTGTGGAAGAGAAGAATAGACTTCCTGAGCCCTGCCAGTAAGCACGCACTGTAAGAGCAGTGTACGTTCCTCACTAGGCCAACCTCTCGCTTCTGCAATCCGTTCAAACAATGTAAAAAATGTATCCGGATCTCGTTCATTAAATTTAGGCATTAATCGTAAGTTTCCCGCAGTGTCAAACATTTTAGAAGCACCATGTAGGCCTACAGCATTATCTGAGCCATCATTTATTCTGCCTTCTCTTATCATGTCTAAGCGGTATCTTTGCAGTTCTATATTTGTCTGTTCATTTCTAGTTTTCACGCTCTATTTCTAATTTTAGACGTTCCTGTTCAAGTTGTAACATCAATAACTTCTCTTGTTGTTCAAAAGTTAAAGAGCCAACATGTGGTTTAATTTGACTAGCGGTAGCTGTATTAGACATTTCAACCAATATAGCTTGTTCTATCAATTTTGTTTTAAGCGTTTCTCTAATTGTACTATCCTTTACTCTCTTATCCCCAAGTTCGATTTCATAATGATCCGCGATTTTAAACAACTGATCTTTTGTAAACGACTCAAGTAACGCTTCAGAAGGAGAAATAATAAAATCTTCAACGAGATTAGCCATACTTCCCCTAAAATATACACGTTACAATTAGGCTACTAGATGGTGATTCACAAACCTCACGTGGGAGAAATAAAAATTCCCTTTCCCTATCTATATGAAAACAACTAACTAACTCACCCCTAATCTTCGTGTGGTTACTGGCGAGGGGTATTTAAGCACCAACTCCCGCTGGTACAAGAAAAGCAACCGGCACGCCGGCGACTCACTCATACCACGGCAATGCTCCCGAGACAACTGCTCTACTCACGGTCACCACACAAAAATAACAAGATGCAATTTAGAAAACATGCAATTTACCTATGCAGGAATATTTTTTGACACTTTTTTGAACATCGCATTTTTCTTTTTGCCTTCTGCCTTTCACTGTAGTAGCTTCGTAGACTAACCTACATCTGTGGTGGATGTTAGCTAGGAAATGATACAGCAATGGAAATAATATTGATCATAAAAAAGCCTAACAAACCTGGCTTGGAAATGTAAGAAGAAGAAAGTACAGATATTTGTGTAAAAAATTTAAGGATTGAAAGTGAAAAGTTGTCAAAAAATAAATAGTGAAATAAAATACAGAAATCTACTTTAAGTACTTCCCATCTCAAGCTAACATGCGTGAGCTTCTGTTTACCACAACTGATGTGTGAAATGATGAATGTTTATATGTGAAAAAGCCTAAATTCAATATGTTCATCATGTAAAGCATTCAGTCTTCCAAACATTTTGGACTAAAACACTCAATTCATGTTTTTATGAACTTTTTGAAGCATGCTGAATTTTTGGGTGAACTAACCGTTTAATAGAATTATATGTATTGTACATTTAGCTTTAAAGTCACATCTGTACAGACCTAATACATGTGAAAGGCAAAAGGTCAGGACAAGCCTGTAATAGCAACAAGACTGTCACTAATAATCACTGTGGAAGAGAGAGGCATGTTAGGTGAAACTTTGCCCTGTTAGCAGGAAATGATCCTCGAAATAGCACAGTGTGAATCAATGCTCTCCTCTCCTCTCCTCTCCTCTCCTCTCCTCTCCTCTCCCTCTCCTCTCCTCTCCTCTCCTCTCTCCTCCTCCTCTCCTCTCCTCCTCCTCTCCCTCCTCCTCTCCTCTCCTCCTCCCTCCTCCTCCTCTCCTCCTCTCCTCCTCCTCTCCTCTCCTCTCCTCTCCTCTCCTCTCCTCTCCTCTTCTCTTCTCTTCTCTCTCTCTCTCTCTCTCTCTCTCTCTCTCTCTCTCTCTCTCTCTCTCTCTCTCTTCTCTCTTCTCTTCTCTTCTCTTCTCTTCTCTTCTCTTCTCTTCTCTATCTTGTTCTCTATTCTTAACCCTTGTCTATCTCCCCGGCTTTGGCAAAGGAATGATTCAGTTATTCTGCTGCAGAGAGAAGACACAACTCTACTGCAGCTGTCATGCAGCAAATCAGTTTATTTCTCGTACTTGCTTGTTTTTTTTACAAACATCTAGTTTGAAGCAAACTGTCTAAGAAAGCCTTTTTGCACAAAGTTATTTTAGTTTAGACATGAACACTTGTAGGGATTTACAGTTGGGCTCTTTTTGTTTAAATTTTTTGTTAACTGTTTCTATGAATAGAGCGAAGAATGTATGACATATATGGTATGTTTTTCACATTTTTTATTAGAATTAATGGAAGGAATTCTTTGAAGTTTTAGAAAAAGGATTCTAAAACGTTTCTAACATTTTATTCTGTAACTCATTCCTTTGTATGTATGGATTTTGCAGAATGTTTCAGCTTGATAACCAGCAACTGACTTGACACTGAACAATTGTCAATAATTTTAGCAACATAAAAGGTGTATACACTATCGTTCGAAAGTTTTAAATCGGTAAGATTTTCAAATGTTTTTAAAATAATTATTTTCTTAAGGATTTTGTAAGAATTTCTTTCATTTAAGAATTTTCATTTAAGACATCCTAGCTTTGATAATCACCTAGGGCTAGGCTACTCGGGTTATAACACACACACACACACACACACACACACACACACACACACACACACACACACACACACACACGTTTGTTTTGTGAAATGTGGGGACATTCCATAGGCGTAATGGATTTTATACCATACAAACCGTATTTTCTATCCCCTACACTGCTAAACCTACCCATCACAGGAGACTGCGCAGTTTACTTTCTGTGAAAAACCTCATCCTGTGTGATTTATAAGCATTTTGAAAAGTGAGGACATGGGGAACGTCCTCATATTTCACCCTCTTTTTGTAATACCTATGTCATACCCATGTCATTATACACATTTGTGTCCTGATATTTCACGAAAACATGCCCACACACACACACACACACACACACACACACACACACACACACACACACACACACACACACACACACACACACACACACACACAGTCGTGTTTCCATGTTTTATGGGGACATTCCATAGGTGTAATGCATTTTATACTGTACAAACCGTATTTTCTATCCCCCTACACTGCCCCTGCCCCTAAACCATCACAGGAGACATGCTGCATTTTTACATTTTCAAAAAACATCACTTAGTGTGATTTATGACCTGTTTTCCTCATGGGGACCAAAAAATGTCCCCACAAGGACAAGGATTTTGGATATTGCCATCTTTGTGGGGACATTTTGTCCCCATACCGTTGGGATTACCAGTCCACACACACACACACACACACACACACACACACACACACACACACACACACACACACACACACACACACACACACACACACGTCTGGTTCACTATCTTTGTGGGGACTCTCCATAGACGGATTGGTTTTTATACCGTACAAACTGTATATTCTGTCCCACACTGCTCCTGCCCCTAAACGTACCCATCACAGGAAACATTCTGCATTTTTACTTTCTCAAAAAAAAAAAAAAAAAAACTCATCCTGTGTGATTTAAAAGCCTTTTGATGATCAGGTTTTACTATCCTTATGGGGACATTTGGTCCCCGCAATGTAATATAAACAAGGACACACACACACACGTTGGCCTACAGCGTCCTCTAGCGCACGGACCAGCGCAAGGCAGATGCAAAACTTCTTGACCATGCGCTAAAAAATCTTCGTCTTTAAATGTAGGCTGCTTCTGACGTAGGTTATACGCCTCTTTTCGGCTCCCTGTGGAACCGAAACAATTGGCGTTTTAATCCAACTATCTATGCCGCCGGTTGCCCCGTATTGCCAACATGCATCGCGCGCATTACCTCATCAGCGGCCGTTCTCTCACCCATCCCTGCAGTTGAACTTTCACGTGCACGGGGCTCCCATTTCACGTCTGCTATTAAAGACCGAGATGTGCACATTACCCCAACGTCCTTGCGCAGCCTGCGTCTGGAGCTAAATATGCTAAAGCGAGAACTCACTAGTCTACCGGACAAGAAGCAGCAGGATGCACTCAAGATGCCTCTTTCGAGAATGTCTTCCTTTGCCCTCTGCTGTTTTTGATGCCCCGAACACCGAAGCTGTACTGTATAGCCACTCGAGGGGCTCACACTACAGTCACCCTCTGTTGTGATCCTGTGCTCGTTTGCGTGGATTGACGAGGGACCCACACCAACTCAAATCAATGAGGATTCTGAGGCTCTTCCTGAAGAAAGGAGCGCATATGCTGCAGTGTCTCTGTGGACAACGATCGGAGCCGACCACAACCACCAGCGGTGAGACATTTAGCTGTGCATGCTCTCACTTGAGCGATGAAAAACGCTCTCATTGGCCGCTGGCGCTGGTGAGCACATCTTCCGTGTCTGCGGTACTATGCGCTCCCACTCCACGCATTTGTGCTAACTTGTTTGTGAGAGCTTATATGCGACTTCTTGCGACCACTCATATCATTCCATTTTACATTTTATGACACAAAACGCATCTCCATTATGGTCATGATCAGAACCGCTGCTGCTGGGTGCAGTTTAGTGGCGAAATCCGTGTCAAGGACATTATTGGTACCGGGAACAAAGAAAGCAGGGTGAATGTAGGAAACTATTGATGCAGCAAATGCGGTCTGCGAGGCTACGGCAGACAGACACGTTCCGAGCTCGTTTGAGATGAGATGAGTTTTCTAAAACAGGCACCGGCAAAAGAGCTTGAGTGTCCTCCAGGACAGGGAACTTCTGCACGCCCTTCAGCACCCTGGACAGCGACTCTATTCCGCATCGCTCCCAACTCTGCCACAGCTGACGCTCTCCTCCTCCAGAGAGTAGCCCATGCTTCTCACTCCACATTTCAGATCCGTCCTTTTGATCATTTTATGTAACGTGTGTTAAAAGTTTCATGAGAGTATTTCATAGTAAGCCCATTTGTCCTTTCTTCCTTCATGGAAGACAAAAGGATTTGACACCTTTAGTCTCACTTTCACATTCACTTCCATTGTAAGAAGTGCTGAAAGTGAATGGTCACTGAGGAAGTCATCCTGTCCAACATCTTCCATTGTGTTCCACAGAAGAAATTCGATTTTGGAAAGACATGGGTCACTTGTTTTACAATTGCTTTAAGGATTATACAGCATTCCTATTCTGTACAGATTAAAATAAGAAATATAAAGTCGAATTAATCAGAGAGGACTATTTTAACTGCTTGTAAACAAATGGAGAATAAAACATTATTTCTACACAGACAAACTAATGCACTTTATACACAAATATTACAAATGTATGCAGCCACAGAGAGTGTGCATAACTGTTATGTTGCTGCTGTGCAATCCTTCACTTCATTAGATTTGACAAGGTTCTGCTGACCTATTCACCTTTTCTGTTTATCCATTCTTTTAAAGGCAATTTAATCGTTCACAGAAGATCAGTTCTATTCAGCTGTTCTGCATTCAGCTTTGAATGAAGTGTATGTATATATATATATATATATATATATATATATATATATATATATATATATATATATATATATATATATATATATATATATATATATATATATATATAATACACACACACACATTAGGGCTGTCAATAGATGGATTAATCTGGTAACACAGTGATATCTTTAAAGGGATAGTTCACCTAAAATTTTAAATTCTGTTATCATTTACTCACCCTCAATTTGTTCCAAACCTGTATGAATATATTTATTTTGCTGAACACAAAAGAAAATATTTGGAAGAATATGTTAACTACTGTCATTTTGTTCAGCAAAAGAAAGACATTCATACAGGTTTGGAACAACTTTAGGGTGAGTAAATGATGACTGAATTTTCATATTTGGGTGAACTATCCCTTTAAATGCACAAATTTGATTTCAGTAATGTCTCTTGTAAAATACATGTGCACTGCATAAGTGTATAGTCAATGATAGATTTAAGCAATAGTGCACATCTCACTCACATCAACAACCCAATCAAAATGCACAAGAAACATAAACACTGAACTCAGTGTAAATATAGCACTGTAAACCCCAAAGCTCAAAATAATTCATTGGTTTGAGTAGGACAAACTTAAGTTAAAAAAATTAGTTCAGTCAAATTAACTTTTATGAGTATTTAGCACTTTCTTTTTTCTCACTGCAAAAAGATGCTTCTCTTACTTAGTATGTTTGTCTTTTTCAGTCCAAATATCAAAAAATTCTTACATTTAAAAAGCATTTACTAGACAAGCAAACATTATTGTCTTGTTTTGGGGAAAAATAACTCAAACCTAAGCAAGTTTTTGCTTAAAATAAGCAACATAAACTCCCAATGGGGTAAGCAAAATAATCTTGTTTTCTGTTTGAATTAAGATTTTTTTTTCCCCCATTGGCAGATTATTTTGCTTATTTTAAACACTTCATTTTGAGTAATTTCCCCCCAAAACAAGACAATGATTTTTTACTTGTCTAGTAAATGCTTCTTGTTTTAAGAATTTGTAGATGTTTGGACTAGAAACAAGACAATAATACTAAGAAAATATTTTTGCAGTGTTCAAGGTATATTTTAAGTAAATTGTAACTGTTTTATTGCTTTGAGTTTTATGAAATTATTTAAATTTGCGTCCGGTGTGAACGCCCCATAAGTCCGATGAATTTGCTCCAATGATCGGTAACGAACCGCGGTGAAGGTCGCATGCTCGGTGTTCTCAGCTGGGCAAAATGGATTTTATTCCAGTTCCTCTTTATTTGACTCAATTTTATGATAATTTTGAATTTAGATTAGAATGCCAATTGGTTGTTTGGTAATTTATATTTAATAGTTAACCACACATTTAATTATTCCGTTTAACCCTGTGGAAAGTGTCCATTCATGACCTCCTTGAGATCGTTAATAATTCCAGAGTAAGTCAGAATAAATCAAAGTGTAACAATTTATTACCAGCCAGGCAAATATATAATGCCAATTACATAATCAATTCAAAGGTAATCCATACACAATATCAAATACTCTGAAGTAAAGACTGAGAGATACAGTACATTTCTGACTTTCAATACGTAACATTGGTTGGACACACAACGTTACAGGCGAATCTAATTTACAATATTGCCCTGATCCTTCTGCCACGTTGCCTTACGTATTCAGACCAGACAGTAACGTCTTTCAAACGGAAACATATATTAACAAAGGGAATTTAAATTTAATCACTCTCCCATTTGCCTAGATTGAAAGAAGAGACCAAATGGCTCCAGTAGCCATACCCATTATAATATGCAAGATATTTCTAAACTCTAAAAACTCTTATTATCTTCTTGAATATTTCTGTGGGGATGAGATATTTGTACCAGTCGCACTGAGACATTTCAAACGATATATAAACACATAATATTGTATAGTGACAATTGACATTTAAATCGAATAGATTTTAGGTGTTCCATGTGATTGTCCTCCTAGACAATCTGGCGTTGCTTTTTACAGCCTTTCACATGTAAATGTTGTTTGTACAGTAATGTTACAGTTTTGCAGTAGAGTACTGATTTAAAAGTCAAAACAAAGTTAGCCAAACAAAGTAATGTATAGAAGCCACTCAATATAGTCAATATAGCCAAACAACATGTTTACTACTCACCCGCTCTAAAATAATCATAGGCCTACTTCAGTTCTTATCAAATGACTATCGTTTCTACTTGGATGGTGGAGAAGTTGAAGTTAGCTAAGGATTGAGTGAGCTTTCTGTAAGCAACTAAACAGTAGTAGTAAATGTAGTAGCTTCTGAGTTATTGCTGATGAAATGGGCTTATTTAGATTTCAATCCAACAAAAGGGATCGACACACGTATCAACTGCTGTATTCTATGACAACACTGGCAGGAAATAATATTAACCTTTGTCATTTGACATTTGTCAAACTGTTATGTGTGCTACTTGGAGTTTCCTATTGTTACTGTACTAGCATCTTGCGTTGGATCTAGACAACAAAAGGGATATTATTGTTAATGTTGTCTCACTAAGAAACTTTCAATTTAATCAGAAATGGGTTCGACAGTCAAGAAGTGGATACAATCACTAATTACTGCTTGCGGGAATATAGTTGGAATTGCCCCTTCCTTCAGTGCCAGATGCTGAGCGAATCCTGCTTGATATTGTCCCAGGTTTGAAAATTGTCCGTGGTGAAATGGGCAGAGCAAACAAACAACTTTGAATTAAATTGTTGCGGTATCCGATTGTAAATAAACATCAACCATGCCTGTTGACATTTATTTAATTTTTCAGTGGGAAGAGTATGAAAAGTCTTCATGTCCCCTGCACAGCCTGGAACAGAACATTTGTTTCCATGATCTGCCATTTTCGCTATCCTCACGTGATGCTTGTTTACCTGCAGAACTCCCTGGGCTTGTGTATGCAAATGTTGGGGGCGTACATATGTTGGTGTCACATATCACAGTTGGTGTTATGTTGAGATTCGCCTGTTTTTCCGTGTTTTTTTTTCACAAAAGAGATTTACATATGAAGGAGGAGGCAATAGAGATTGCTAAGACATGTGACTAACTGGGCGGCAACGTCATCAGAACGCAAAGAATCATGGGTATGTTTGGCCAGTTTACATGGCCTGGCATGAAAATAATAAAAAATTTGAGAGAAAAACAGAATATAATCCAAAATGCAGCGGGCTGAAGAAAATATTGTCGGACCAAATAGCCTAAAACTAAATCCTAATACAAAGACGAGATATGATGCAACAATCAGCGGCAAACAGCAGAGATTCAGAAAGTCCCAGCCAGCTAGTTATCAGAACCATATTTGGACCCTTGGACCCTTTTCACAGAATGTGATGACGCGTTTAATGGTCATCAATATTGTAAATCCTGCAACATTTTTTGTATTTGCATTTTTTTTTTAAATGTATGTATATTTATAACACTAATAGTTTGTATTATATTACTTTTGCATTAAATTACAAAGAAACAACTTACCTGCTGTGAGGGTGTTTCTAATACAGCGTCTATGGGAGTGATGGTAAAAATAACATCTTTCTCTCTTTTCACTGCCGTTATCAATCTCACTCTATTTTTTCCCTCTTTTTGAAAGTTGTGAAATCACTATTGTTGCGTTTTTTCTTTAGCTATTTGAGCAAATCGGGACACAAAAAATATATATATTTTGTGTTCTCACATTCGTCGCTACAAAAGTTAACCCAACTGTCAATAGGACAGCGCGCACTTAGCTACTGTCAACATCGCTGTATACCTGCGCGGCCCGCACCACACAAACAAAAAGTCCCTGTCTTCGGCGTGTGTGAGTGTGCGTTTGTATGTGTCTGTGAAAGAGAGAGGCACGGACGCAATCGAACAGTGGAAACATAACCATACTCCGTCATTTTGTTCATACAGGACATCATTCAAACTGCAAAGTGTTTACTAATATTTGTGTACACTCACAATAAAACACAACATTGTGATTTTGTCAAACTGTAACCTACAACTTTATGCCACTTGAGAATGACTACTGCAGTTTATAACACAGCAGGTACACAGCAAATTGAACACTGCGTTCTTCGCTCCATGCAAAAATGTCTGACTGGCACCCATTTGTGCCGCAGATTCCCAAAATACTTTGCGCTCACCACTGGGAATACGTCATGATGACGACACATTAGCAATCTCTATGGTGTTTGAGACTCACTGCATGTGATGTCCATGTACTGAACTCTTGTTATTTAACTATGGCAAGGTTAATTTTCATTCTAGGGCACCTTTAATATATGATCCTTACAATCTGAATTGTCATGTCCACAACTGGAAAAGTCAGCAGCTGTTTATTATCATGTTAAATATGGTGCCTTTTGCCCAACAGCAGAGGGGCCTTTTACCCCAAATACCACACTTTAACATATTCTTCCCTTATTGAATAAAACTGACAAACATTAACAAGACCTTTGTTTCAAAATATTTTCAATATTTTTAAGCCCTGTTTCCAATGAAATTACTCGGAACAATTTGTACCAGAAACTTTTTTTACAGGAAAATAAAATCAAAGGAGCCTTTTACCCCGTTAAGCCCCCCGTTGTACCCTATTCTATACAGTATGAATGTGCCTAGTGAATGAAATATGGACGTACTGTGTTTTTACTGCCACATGACCTACCAGAGTCAGTTGCATCGCTTCACTTCTATTTACAAATCCCCCATGTCCTCACGGGATAGTTAAGTGTCCATCGAATGCACATTTCAGAATCTCGCCAGAAGTAGTGGAATGTCAAAGCTGCCAATATTAAAAATAAATAAATACATAAATAAATATACAAAGAAATGTAAAAAAGCTAAAATAAATAAATAAATAAATAAATAAATAAATAAATAAATAAATATACATAGAAACCAAAAAAAATAAAAAATATTTATGTTTATTTATTCTTTTATTTATTTATTTATACATTTATTCATTTCAATTTTTTTTTTTTCTGGGGTTTAACTCAGACATAGCAATCGAGCACAGAATAGGTGATAGCGAAGCGTTGAGGACAGTGACACCTTGTGGTGTGGCTGAAATACATTAAGTACAGCCTACTGACGCTGATACAAGACCATTGCATTTTAATGTAACTTCCAAAAACAATACTGACAGCAACAGAAACAATTTGTTCTATTAAGCGGTGGTAGTCTTCCAGGGGCAACCTTATTAAATGTATGAATGTTACGTTAATCCAAAAATTTGGCATGACGGAATCAATGAAGTGATAAGTTTAATATGAAACTAAAACAGACAGAAGGTGGCAGCAAGTCACTGTCTTAAAGCTACACTGTGTAACTTTTTTAGTTTATTCTTAGCTAAAAACACTTAGTTCTTTCAAAATATATGTGCTCATTAATGTATATTTACTTCTTTCAAATAATGAAGTATTCTCGTAAGTTTATAATATGCCATTGAAAATACATACGGGTGAGGGGTTCGAATGCCGGTCGCCATGTTGCCCCTCCATCTTGAAAGTACATTAGCCAAAGAGGGACATACCTGTAAATTCAAGCTTCGCCTTTTGCGTTTTAACACTCAATGGCACCATGTCGAATGTGAAGAGTCTGAACTTTGCCTTACGCTAGTGCTGTCGTACAATATACAGAGTAACGATAGCACTGATAAAAGTTACTTTACTAAGATTAGCTTGCATTCGTCTGGGAACCTGGGGCCGGATTCACAAAAATCTTCTTAAGAATGAAGTTAAGAAAATTCTTAAGATAAATTCTAAGAAGGTCGTAAGAATAGCTGATGTTAGCAATGAAATGGTAAAAAATAACGAAAACGTAAAACTATTATTCATTTTACATAGATGTCATAACCTATGTTAACTGACAAATTAAATAACTGCAAATTATAATAGTTTTCTAAAGTAACCTCATCACTTGAAGGAACACTCATGGACGAGGTCGAACTGGAAGCCATGTTAATCTTGGACTAAATCGGCCACCGTAGGAGTTAAAACGAAATCGGAATTGAGAGGAAACAGAAACTAATATTCAATGCATGGTCATATACCTTTTCACCGCTCGATGGGGGAAAATATCACACAGTGTAGCTTTAATGAGTGAGTTCAAACCCGTTTGATCCTTAAAGGAACACTCCACCGTTTTTAGAAATACGGCTTATTCAACATCTTTCCTACATTTAGATAAGTGGGCAAATGCATTTTTGTCTCAGTGCATGAATTGTTTTAGTTTGGCAGGGTCGCCGCTAGCTTAGTTTAGCATAATGAATGGAATCCTATGTTGCCAACTAGCATGTCCCGAGTAAAAGTGATAAAAACAAAAAAAAACACCCACCTAATTACTTCTTGTGGCCTGCATATTCACAATGAATAGAAATAGAGATGCAGATTAATATATATACATACATACATACATACATACATACATACATATATATATATATATATATATATATATATATATATATATATATATATATATATAAAAAAAAATATATATATATATATATATATATATATATATATATACATTAGTGGTGGGCCGTTATCGGCGTTAACGTGCTGTGTTAACGTGAGATTCTTATCGGGCGATAAAAAAAAGATCGCCGTTAATCTATTCTCAAAGTTGGGTTGGGAGCTGGGTCTATACTACGCAAGCTATGATGACTTTCACCTTGATATTGTAGCGCGGATGTACCTAGCCGAATTGCACTGTAGGGAGCAAGGACGAGTCTTCGAACCTGCGTGTATGCTGTGATTACCACATCAAGCGTGAACGCTGTCTTCCGAACCTGGGTGCCCACCCGCGAACCGTACTCAAGTTCTGACGAGCGTGACTGACATACTGTAAGCAGAGAGCTGTAAATCTCATTTCTGCTCGTCGTCAGCGTTCTTTAGAGTACTTGCAGTAGGCTACATTTGCGGCAGATAGACGCAAGTGACATACCTACTGAAGCTTTGGTAACAAAATTAACTGTTCAAAAACAAAAATATAAAAGTTAAGTGAAGAACGCTATTCATATTTTGCCACCTTCTCTCGACGTAGTTACCAAGTAACGGGGTAAACAGCTGCTGCTTGGATGACGCAGACTCGAGTTCGGTCCTGGCAATCGAACCAAGTGTGAAAGCACCAGTCAGTATTTGGGTAGCACACATTTTCTGAATGCCTTTAGCAGAATTCAAATGAGCCATTTTAATCTAGATTAATCTAGATTAATTCCAAAATCACAGTGAGATTAATCTAGATTAAAAATGTATCTATGCCCACCACTAATATATATATATGTACACACACACTCAGTGGGTACGGAAAGTATTCAGACCCCCTTACATTTTTCACTCTTTGTTATATTGCAGCCATTTGCCAAAATCATTTAAGTTCTTTTTTTCTCATTAATGTACACACAGCACCCCATATTGACAGAAAAACACAGAATTGTTGACATTTTTGCAGATTTATAAAAAAGAAAAAGAAAAACTGAAATATCACAAGTATTCAGACCCTTTTCTCAGTATTTAGTATAAGCACCCTTTTGATCTAATACTGCCATGAGTCTTTTTGGGAAAGATGCAACCTGGATTTGGGGATCCTCTGCCATTCCTCCTCGCAGATCCTCTTCCGTTCTGTCAGGTTGGATGGAAAACGTTGGTGGACAGCTATTTTCAGGTCTCTCCAGATATGCTTAATTGGGTTTAAGTCAGGGCTCTGACTGGGCCATTCAGAAACAGTCACAGAGTTGGTGTGAAGCCACTCCTTCATTGTTTTAGCTGTGTGCTTAGGGTCATTGTCTTGTTGGAAGGTGAACCTTCGGCCCAGTCTGAGGTCTTGAGCACTCTGGAGAAGGTTTGCGTCTATGATATCCCTGTACTTGGCCGCATTCATCAGACCAGAGAATCTTATTTCTTACCATCTTGGAGTCCTTCAGGTGTTTTTTTAGCAGTCTCCATGCGGGCTTTCATGTGTCTTGCACTGAGGAGAAGCCACTCTGCCATAAAGCCCCGACTGGTGGAGGGCTGCAGTGATGGTTGACTCAATACAACTTTCTCCCATCTCCCGACTGCATTTCTGGAGCTCAGCCACAGTAATCTTTGGGTTCTTCTTTACCTCTCTCACCAAGGCTCTTCTCCCCCGATAGCTCAGTTTGGCCGGGCGGCCAGCTCTAGGAAGGGTTCTGGTTATCCCAAACGTCTTCCATTTAAGGATTATGGAGGCAACTGTGCTCTTAGGAAGTGCAGCAGAATTTTTTTTGTAACCTTGGCCAGAACTTTGCCTTGCCACAATTCTGTCTCTGATGCAGGCTAGTAAGCAAGCAGAGCCACCGATGACAGCGGATAAACAGTTCACTAAGCACATTCACTGGTACGGACGAAACATCAACAATATGATTTACATTTACTATGGCCTGCCCATACTTTGACTACAAACTTGGTCCTCAAAACATTATGTATTTTGCAGTACATGTAATGTAACTATATGACGTTGCACTATTTCTATAAATAATAAATAGCTAGTAAGATAATATAACGGTAACTAACGTTACAGTATACATGTAATTATTCGAGATGTAATGCTAAATAAGGTTTGCTAGTACATTATTTCAGCAACATATGACAAGCCAGGGAATTTCAATTTTAATATAGTTTCAATAGTTGCTTTGCACAGTGCGTGACATTTTATCTGTATGTCATGTGGCGGCTAGAGTTTTGACATAGAGTCAATGGGCTCCGATGAGGAATTCATACCCGGACTTGGTGTGTGCGGAGCATCAGGCAAGGTCTTTTTCCGTTTACCCGTCTTTATTTTATGAGCAGGTACCACTCGAGGAATTGGCAGTTTGGATTGTTTGTCCGCCATAAGCTGCGGCACACTGGTAATCTTCGGTTTGAACGCCTGTATGCGCTCGCACTGTGCATGAGAGGGGTGTGATCAGCGAGCACGAGCTTGATTGACACTCCTCCTGGCTCTGATTGGTTGTTTCTTACCGGGAGCGGTGTGTTTCTGCAAAGAGTCTCACATTCTACTGTCAGGACATAATGACTTATAGTTTAACAAATATGTAAAAAATACATTTTTACAAAAGTTGCCAACTGCAGCTTTAATGAGGAAAAAAATGAACTTAAATGATTTTAGCAAATGGCTACAATATAACAAAGAGTGAAAAATGTAAGGGGGTCTGAATACTTTCCATACCCACTGTACATATATATGCTATAGCCTACATAACCATTTAATTATTTTTATTATTATTATTATTTACAAATCGCACCCAGGCTTTATAGGGCACAACAACGCATAGGTGTGTTATATTCCCTATACAGCATGAAGTTCATTATCAATACAACAGGTGAGACAAAATCACCCTTCTTTCTTTCTTTCTTTTTATTATTAGGCTATTTGGCGTAGGAACTGGGGGGACATGTCCGCCTCAATATTGGAAAATGCTGCATGTGTCCCACCCAAAAATTTGCATGCATTGTAGGGCTGGACCAAATACAATTTTTTGAGCTTCGAATATTCGGTAGTTATCAACATCATTCGCATATTCGGAGGGAGGGGTTGAATTTATTATTCTCTCTAATGAAGGCAGGGATCCCGAGATTCTCAGCGGCAAGCCTCATGCGGGCAGGGCTGCTCCTAGAACGGACTGCACTAGTGATAGAAAACACACAGGTATGTTATTTCCCAGTAACAAACTCCTATATTTCAAAGAAGATTCATTTAGATTGATAATAAAGGTATTAGGCTTGCTGCGAAAGTCAGTGTTATTGCCCACCGTGGCACCGTCGTTTTGATATTTTATAGTAGTAAAATGTTTTGTTCAGTTTTAACTAAAATGTATGTGATTAACAGATTAACTACAATTAAAAACTGATCGTGCAGCGCGAGCTGAACGAGGATCGCAGCACAAACTAGCAGCAGCTAGGATTTAAATCTCATTCCTCACGAGTGTGAGAAGCTGAATGACGAGATGATCGATTGGGTGACGATTTGGTGTCGTGTTTTTATTAAGAATAGTAGGCTAATGAACCCACCATTCAAGCAACCTGCCCCCGAATTGGCAAACCGAAAGTAATTAAGCGCCCACGGCCCCATTGGCACAAGCACTATGTGACGGTGAGGGAAAATGTTCTCACCGTCCCATCTCCGGGTAAAGGCTAATACATTTTGATTCTATTATTCTATTTCCCACAATGCGAACGCAGTTTAACCCAAAATGCAAGCTCGGACATTTGCTTCTTCCATAAGCTCGTGCAGTTGCGCGCTCTAGACAGAGTAACTCAGTTGCAGGGAACGCTAAAAAGAAGCAAATATATTTATTAAGTATAATGGGTTCCTATTCAACTGTCCATCCTATTGAAAACGGCTAAAAATAGCAATGTATTATAGTGTAAACATGAATGAGATTCCGATGGTGATGCCAGGTGTGCACAAAAACAAACAAACAAAAGAATATTCGAATTCCAAAATTTAAATTTGAATAACATCCCATCAAACGAATATTCGAATATTCTAGTCCAGCCCTAAGTGAGTATGTGGTGCGCGGTCCGTCGATCCATTCCAGCACTGAATTAAAGTGACAGAGCATTGTTCTCGTTAAAACAAATCTAGTAATTTCACCACAGATACATAAAATTGTTGCAAGTCTACTTTGTTTCAAAGTCAACACATGGCTTTTTTTCAGCATGTAAAGATATTACACATTGGCATATAGCAGGTAAATAATATAGGGTAGCACTTTTCTTGGAGGTGGAAAAATGACCTGTAGGATTACTTGTAAAAAAAATTAATAAAAACGAAATAAAAGTCGAGAGCTGGCTGTTTTTGTCCTATTGTAAGTTTTAATTTAAAATGTTTGATTTTAGGTTATAGCCTAACCTATGTTAAAATGTATTTGCACTTGCGTGAACAACGTAACTAGGCTAAATATAAAGTACAAGGCTATAAAAATATAAATTTATGAATTTAATAAAACGTTGTTTAAATGTAGGCTAGAGCGTTAAACGTGACAAATATGAAAGAGTGTAGGCTATACAAAGAGAATTACAATGCTTTCAAGCCATGTTCAGCAACAAATGTTGGATTTAAAATAAATATAATTTTAAATGATTAAATGTTGTGTTTGTGATATAAAACTCTGGATCAGTTGTGTACTGCAAACTCAGCATATGTGAAAGCCAATAGTTAAAGTTTATGTTTTCGTACTTCAAAATACTATAAAAGTTAAAAGGCATAAAATGTGTACTGTGATGCTAGCCCAGGGGTAGGCAAGTTCGGTCCTAGAGAGCCACTGTCCTGCAGAGTTTAGATCCAACCCTAATCAAACACACCTGAACAAGCTCATCAGTGTCTTCAGGATTACTAAAGCTACAGGCAGGTGAGGGTTTTTCAGGGTTCGAATCAAACTCTGCAGGACAGTGGCTCTCTAGGACGAACTTACCTACCCCTGTGCTAGCCTATTATTCTGCTAGTTAAAATTGTATTTTGCAGTAGGCTATCACTCAGCGCAGCATCGCACATCAGTTCAAGACTACAGTAGAAATCTGCGCTCGTTGAAAAACAATACAAAATGAATTGGGCTGCATTTCCCGATAACGTTGTCTCTTAGCGCTCTACGAAGAATCTAAAGGTATAACTTAAGGTTTACCATTTCTAGGCGTGTTTCCTGAACTATGCCTTAGGAGGTTGCTTAAAGTAGGACTGTATCCTACCTTTTAAGGTGGCGGTGCTGGATTAGTTTATCAATGGCTCAAAAATCGACTATTAACTGGGGTTGTTTGACTGCGTTATGTGAGAAAGCGGTGTTCTTGGTAAAAGAAGCACTTTGGAAATAGTTGAAAGTGCATTTATCAGGACTCCAAATTGCAAACTAAATACAACCATGGATATTTTATTTAAATTTGAAAGGATTGTGCGAACCCGCAAACTCTCATTCCCAAACGTATCATCTATCAACCCAGTACACTGGCAGTAGGCTATGCCATTTAAATCATAATATAGCTTGCCATAGTCTTCATTTAGCTGCTCCACAAGTAGGGTTAATTGCCCGCATCACATTATTGATGTAAATCACTAATTTCTTTTATTAGATGACCCCAGGCGCAACACACGAAACATAGGCTAATCAACAGCATAGCGGAGAAAAAGAAAGAAATATGCGAGCCAGCAGCTGAATTTCGGTGAGCTCCGTCGGGTTTGTCTTGACACAGTCGGACCAACAAGATCTAAAAGCTGCTGAATTTGCTGTCATGGCAGACACATTTTTATTTTATTTTTTTTATTGTAGCTTCTGACACGGAAGCCAGGAGACTAAAGTTTTCACGAATGAAATAGTGTACATAGAAATGACTCCGCGGACGACGCCGTCTTTGATTTAGCGCAACTATAGTCAAGTCAAGTCAAGTCAATTTTATTTATATAGTGCTTTTAACAATGCAGATTGTTTCAAAGCAGCTTCACAGTGTTAAACAGAAAAATAATGCAACAGAACATATTTTTTATCATACAGTAACAGTGTGGGCTTTAGATCAGTAATTAGATCAGTAATTTGGAATATATGGTTAATTTAGTTTAATAATTAGATTTATTTTGAAATTTATTTGAAAAATTGCTTTTCCCCAACTGAGCAAGCCAAGCCAGAGGCGACAGTGGCAAGGAAACCAAAACCCCATCAGGAGACCTAATGGAGAAAAATAAACCTTGGGAGAAACCAGGCTCAGTCGGGGTGCCAGTTCTCCTCTGGCCAATTAACAAACAGCGTATTATTATTATTCTGGCAATTTTAAAGGTCAGAGGTCATAATAGATCTGAATATTCGAAAGATCTGAGGCAACAAGACGGGTTTATTGAGGATGATGTATCGATTAAATAATTATTAAAAATAAATCATTTGAAACATCGGAGTCATTATGCCGGAGACAGGTTTTTATTGAGGATGATGTATTGATTAAACAATTACTAAAGTGTAAAATTCGAAAGATTGGCGGCAACACGCTGGAGACGGGTTGTTTTGAGGATGACAAATCGATTTAAAGAGTTATTAACTAGGAATATTCAAACAATCGGAGTCATCACGCCGGAGACAGGTTTATTGAGGATGCCGTGTCAATGAGGCAGCTTAAGGGGGAGTCTAAATCACAGACATTTCAGGGTCATGTGTTGGTCATATCTGGGTGCAGGTCCACTGTCTGATCTGGATACAGCCTGGATCCGGCTGACTGCAGTAGACCTCAGGATAAAACAGAGATACTAACATTAGCGTAGATGCCATTCTTCTGATGATGTAACAATTACATCTGGTGTTATGGGAAGTGTTCCCGGTTCCGGCTGACCTAGATAATGCAGCCTAATAATCATTTAATTGAAAAAGTGTTTTATGTGTATGCCATAGAAAAGAGATGTGTTTTTAGTCTAGATTTAAACTGACAGAGTGTGTCTGCTTCCCGAACAATGCTAGGAAGACTGTTCCAGAGTTTAGGTGGTAAATAGGAAAAGGATCGACCACCTGCAGTTGATTTTGATATTCTAGGTATTATCAGCAGGTCAGAGTTTAGAGGCCGCAGTAGACGTGATTGAGTATAATGTGTTAAGAGCTCACTCAAGTACTGGGGAGCTAAACCATTTAGTGCTTTGTAAGTAATAAGCAAGATTTTAAAATGTATGCAATGTTTAATAGGGAGCCAGTGCAGTGTTGACAGAACCAGGCTAATGTGTTCATACTTCCTGGTTCTAGTAAGAACTCGAGCTGCTTTGTTTTGGACCAGCTGGAGTTATTTATTAAGTGAGCAGGGCAACCACCCAGTAGAGAATTACAATAATCTAGCCTTGAGCTCATGAATGCATGTATTAACTGTTCAGCATTTTGCATTGAGAGCATGTGCCGTAATTTAGATATATTTTTAAGATGGTAGAATGCAGTTTTACAGATGCTAGAAACATGGCTTTCAAACGAAAGATTGGTATCAAAGAGCACACCCAGGTTCCTAACTGACGACGAGGGCTTGACAGAGGAGCCATCGAGGGTTAGTCAATATTCTAGGTTATACGCTGTGCATCCCTGCCTTTAGTTTGACCAAAATCCCCTCCACAACCATTCCCTTTAAATAGACTCCATGAAGTTTGGATAATTTAAAAAGCTAACAGCCACCACTGTAATGACAAATGTATTCTTTGCAGAGGTGGAAAGTAACTGGCATTTACTCGCGTTACTGCATTGAGTAGTTTTTCTCTGTACTTCTACTTTTTTTAATTCGTTTTAAAATCTGTAGTTTTACTTTTACTTAAGTATGTTTTCTTTGAAGTGTTGTAGGCCTACTTCGCTACATTTTAAACCACATCCGTTACTCATTAAAAATAAATAAATAATGGTCGCGCCCCTGAAACGACTACATTGAATTGAACAAACGGGCGAATAAACGTGCAAAAATCACAAAAAGATGGAGACGGACGAGACAGACATCAGTGATGCAGATCCAGCTGAAAGCCAAACGTCATTGTGAACCCCAAGCTAGTATGGAAATAGGCTACTTTTGATATAGAAAGAAAATAGCGTGGTTTCCTGGAGGATGTCCGATTTGCAAAAAAACGTTGATGCAAATGAGGAAACACATAGAACATGTTCGGGAACACATCCCTCTGTGCAGATAAAGGTTTGTTAATAACTTAAGGCCGAATGATTTCTGTGATGCAGAGGGAATCCCGGAATCCAGTCATGGCAATTGAATTTACTGTGTATAACGCAGATGTCACGTAAAACACGGAGACTGATGGATGAATGAATACATTGAAAGTAGAGCTGTACATTCAGTATATCAAATCGCTACATGTTCTTTGAATATTAAAGCGTAAAACACTGCTATATAAATATGATGTGCTTGCTCTGTCTCTGTGAATGAGTAGCGCTGTTTCGTCAGCATACTCAAGTAGGCCTTCTCGTGATGATCATGGAGTTTTAACGGCTCACAAAAAACATATTTGGACATGAACACATGAACATTTCCAGAGCTGATCTGAGAGAAACCCTAATGAGCATTTCATCATTTTATTTGAATAAAAACCATTGTCAAATACACTGAAACAGGTCTTAACTACAACCCGTCTAAATAAACGTTTGTTTTAACTAGAAGAAATTGTGACAAATATATTACTATTGTAGGCCTACAATAGAATTTACTTGTCAAAATAATAATAATAATAATAATAATAATAATAATAATACATAATTTAAACATTATTTAATAATATATTTTATTCCATTGTTTAATTTAATAATCTCTGTTTTGCAACACTAATTAATCCAAAATAAAAGGATACAAGTTTGTTACATTTTATTTGATTACCACAGTTTTGGTAATATTGCATTAAATCATATAAAGAAAAAATCATACGACTCTATTATTCTGTAATGAATTCGACTATAAGTCTAATGTCTCGGGGAATAATTAACTCAAAAGGGATTGAATATTCATGAGTTTATGAATATAATTTGCTGGTCGTTTATTACCAGTTTAAATTTTCCCGATAAGGAAAATGTTTAATTAAGTACAAGTAACCTTAACGGAATTGCTTGAAATGATCTTACTACGTTTGTCCTGCAAATTAGTTATAGACTTTCAAATCAATTCTCAATAAGGGATTACTGCTTTACGAGCGCATAAGAAACATTAACTTTACTGATCAGGACAAATCAATTTTTTACATGGTATACAGTTTATATTACTAAAATAGTATCATAAGGCAGCTTTAGGTAACGTTTAAAATCGTAAATTTCATTGACTTCGTGTATGTGGAGACAAAACAGATTCAATTCAAAAGTACCTTTTTGGGATTTTAATAAACACAGATTAAGGATAACACTACAATTCACACAGAGAGTACATACCAAATATGCATAAAGATAGTAGAAATATATATAGTAAATGAAGGAAATATGGTACCTAAATGAAAATAATGAAACAAAAAAAAGAATAAGGAAAGAAAATGGGGATCACAGCATTCACTTCAGTTCGTTACAAGAGCCCTCAAGGAATTAAAATCATCCCGAAAAGGGGATAACTAGACAACCTGTCAACAGCAGTTTAGATTGTAAAATAAGAATACTTGCTTTTGTTTTTGGCTTCTCGTGTATGTCTGTGTCTGAGTTCAAATATTCCGCGCGTTCAGTGGTCCTTTCCGAGGTCTGTTGTTGGGTGTGGCTCTCGGCTGCGTAAAGTAAGGTTGCGGTTTCCAAGCGATAGTCAAACGGGCTCGTTTCTTTCTCGCGAAGATGCAGAACTTTTTGTCAAACTTAGATGAAGAAAATAAATGAAGTTATTTACACGCAAAACGGAAGTTTTTAGCAAAGTAAACAAACTTCTTGAAGAAGAAGTTTTGCCGGATTAGGGTCTCCGGAAGATGTTCTTGAAGCTGGGACTGCTTTCTCCTTTTGGCGGAATGCCCTTTTGGCAGAATGGGCTTTGATAATGGTCACGCCGGTTCTTATAGATAATATAGAGCGACACCTATTTTCTGGATGGTCCAATTGTGCATGAGAGTTCTAAGGCGCAAAAAAGTTCTTTGTTCGGCTGATGTCCCTCCTCCTGGCTAATATACTAAGGAGACATGAGCATGCATTTATCCTTACAAAGCTGGTACTCTTGTAATAATGCATTTTCTGTAAATTCTTTTACACGATTCGGTACGATCGAGTTTTTCTAATTATAATGGTACAATGAATCACAAGTCTGAGATTTGGGAACACACAGATACAGGCTTTTCACAGTCTATTGGCCTGCCCAGTTTGGGTTAACATTTATGTAAACCTCCTAATTATTCCAGAACACATATAAAAACACTCAAGCAGGAAAGTATACATTTAATACGTTTTTGAGGTGGATTTTAACCATATATTCCTACATGGTCCTGGGGGAATTCCACGTGTGTTTCTCGTGGGGGTGTGTGCGGTGTCCGATATCTTCTGCTTGGGCCATTTGAGGGTAATAAAAGTCAAACACGGAGATCATTAGTAATCTCCCCTCAAAGAAGTGTGTGTGCCTATGTGTGTGCGCAGCGCGTAGATCTTCTTGCTTGGCCATTTGGGCGTAGTAAAAATTCAAACACGGAGATTGTTGGTTATCTCCCAAGGCAATCAAAGAGTGGTTAACAGTTACTTTCCAGACATTGCGGCGCCCTCGGACCATAAACTTATGTTGGTATGCTGGGGAACAACATGGCCTGTGTCTAGTATGATCTGATAACGCGCCTCACGAGATGCGTGAGACCTCTGGCCGTTCGCCAGATGAACCGACCGTCATTGTTACAGAAGTTCCCCTTTTTGTTCGGCTGATGTCCTGTGGTCATTATCATACAACCCCATTACAATGGACAGATGGTAGGTGAGTCGGGCGGTCGGGCAGCAGGTGTTTGTTACGGCTGTGGAGCCAGCTCGATGAGATCCGCCTCTGTTTCAGGCGAGGTACCCTCCCTCTGTGGTTTCCATCGGAGACCTCCAGACACGGCTGTCGTGAGCTTGGCTGTGAAGGTTCTCATCTCGTTGAATTTTCTGTACAGGAGGAAGGCGATGCCCAGGGTTAGGGTATTGCCGAAGATCATAGAGACACATAGCGCAGTGTCAGCTGCAGTCCAGGTTTGGACAACAGGCGAGGTATTCAGGATGGGCATTCGGGACAATGCTTGGAGGGCTGTGTCGAGGGGAGTGATGTCAATGAGCTGGGGCCCCCCTTTCTCAATCCACAATTCTAACTCAGGAGCGAGGGTGAAGTTGTGGTCCTTGAAGAAGGCGGGGATTTCTAGTTCTGATTGGTACTCTTAATTTGGGAGGTGGTACAGGGCCAAGTTGTCCAGGCGGAGAATGGCCCCTCGCGGTACCTGGACCCACATGCTCTTATCCAGCAGGTAGAAACGGGTTGCAGTGTCGTGTTGGTCGTAGATCAGTGTGGCAGTGCGCACTGGAGTGTTGACGAGCCACCTGTCACCTACGATCTCTGCTTGCGTCTCGGTGACTTGGGTACGAGGCGTTGCGTCGGTGGGTCAGCGGGTATCGCTGAGCATAGGTTGCAAACCGCAGATTCCCTCTGTGTTGAATCGGAGGAAAGGTTTGCTTGGGCAGAGAAAATGAATGTCTTTGGTCAGTGTGCACATGTGCAGGTTCGGGGCTAGGTACAGCTGTGTGTCGCTGTCATGGTACGCGACTACCTGGGGAGTGCGCACTTTAAGGTGAGTGTTACCTTTCCAAAAGCCCACATTGATAATGTCTTTAAGTCGGTAGATTCGGCTCGACTCGATGATGGGTAAGTTATGGAGGAAACCCATTTCTTCCTGCTCGGGGTCCACGTAAAGGGGAATGGCGCTACCCAGGGAGTAGGCCAGGTGTATCTGCAGAGGGTCAGTGGGTGTGTTGATCGCAGATGCCAACAAGTTTTGCACAAGGCTTAAGGGTATCAGTTACGGTGGGATCAGGTACCCATGGCTAAGCTGTTGATGGACGAGCTTACTTCCCGTAACATGTCAGTCATTAAGGCTGTACCCAGCTAACACAGTTACGTTGTGAAGACGTAACTGGACCGGACCATATTCGTTGTAGCGACATACCAGATAACGTTCCAGTGACGTAACTTTGTGATTCCCATAATCGTCGTGGCGACGTTATAGTGGTATGTTGATGGAACGTGACGATCACGTCTCAACGACCAAACTGGCATGTTGTGAGGACGTAACCTCAATGGACCATATTAGTCGCAGCGACGTACCAGATAACGTTCCAGGGACGTAACTTTGTGATTCCCATAATCGTCGTGGCGACATTATAGTGGTATGTTGCTATAACGTGACAAGCACGTCACAACGACCAAACTGGCATGTTGTGAGGACGTAACCTCAATGGACCATATTAGTCGCAGCGACGTACCAGATAACGTTCCAGGGACATAACTTTGTGATTCCTGTATTCGTCGTGTCAACGTTATTATGATATGTCGCTAGAACGTGGCAGGTATGTCCCAACGACCAAAATACCATGTCCACCTTTATTTTAATATACTTCTCACAACCTTCGAAATCCCCATAGAACTGATACACTCAAACATTTCATTCTCTGCTGTAAAACCTAAAAAATTTGTTTTGTTTTTAGTTAACATATTAAGGGATGTGTACTTGTATATAATAAAAAACTATACAAAATCCTATTAAATTCAAATAGAAAATGGCTCAAAACCACACTGCATTCATTTAATAATAAGCATTTATTCAGTGTTACTTTGTACAAATATTAAGCCAGCACATTTTAAACAGTGTAAAGTGTTAACAAATTATGAGTACAGAAATGTAACATCAATTCATTAATCAAACAACATAATCAATGAACAATGTAACCAATTATTACAATATTTTGTTGTCTTATTATTAGGGATGGGTGTAGTTAATGATTATATCACTGATACTTCTCAATCTCTCTCTATAATTTAGCACAAAAAAGACATAAAAATAGATTAATCAGTTTCTTTATTATTACTTTTATTTGCACAAGATTCCTGTGAGGCACCTGCTACACATGTCTGGTGGTGATGTGCTTTATTGCTTCACTACATGTAGCTAAACCTGAACAATGTGACAATTACAAAATATATATAGTCCTTGAGCTTAGCTGAAGCTAACAAATAAAGAAAATAACGTTCATAAAGAGATATGTAAAAAAAATATATATATAGATTTCTAGCATCTCTCCTGTATTATTGGGCCAAAATATACATCAACAGTTTTTTTTGTTCAACAAAATGAGCATTATGACTGTGTCCATGCTGTGGAAAACACTTCAGACAGTGTTGAGGAGGCGGAGGGAGATGATGAAGAGCTGTAAGAGAAGAGGAAGAGTGTCTTTCTTACCCCACCAGTGGAGGGCAGGGTCTTCTGAGGCAAGGATAGGAGGATGGTCTCTATATATTCACTTTGGATATTTTGCAAACTGGAAGCTGAAAAAATAAAATAAAATTGGCATAATATTGTAGTCAGGTATATTGCTTTTTGTTAGAAAAGTATAAGAAAAGAATTGTTTAACTTACGTGTTCCTCCTCCTCTTCATCCTCTTCCTTATCCTGAGCTACACTATCACATCTTCATCCTTTTCTTGCAGCTGAAACAGAGGAGAACCTTAATCATTTTGCTAATCTATGTTTTTCTTTATGCTTTTGAAAGAGTCTCTTTGCTCACCAGTCGCCAAGGCTGCATTTATATGATCAAAAATACAATACAAAGAAACTGTAATATTGTGAATATCATTATAATGTAAAATAGCTGTTTTCTATATTTAAAGTGATAGTTCACCCAAAAATGTCAATATTAGTTTTTACTGTATTTTTTAATCAAGCAAATGCCGTCTTGGTGAGCATTAGATACTTTTTTCAAAGAATTGTGCCAACACCAAACATTTGAACATTAGTGTAAGTTTGAGGTTTTACTTACTAGTCACATGGTTCATAGTGCCTTAAAGGGATAGTTCACCCAAAAATGAAAATTATCCCATGATTTAATCACCTCAAGCCGTCCCAAAGGTGTATATGACATTCTTCCTTCAGATGAATACAATCAGAGTTATATTAAAAATGTGGCAGTGTGTTATAATGGCAGTGAATGTTGCTTCGTTTTTGAAGTCCATAAAAGTGCATCTATCCATCATATAATTGCTCCACACATCTCTGGTAGGTTAATAAAGGCCTTCTCAAGTTAAATGGCATGTTTGTGTATGAAAAATATCTATACTTAAAACTTTATAGACTAAAAACTAACATTGCCTTCCGTGGTCAGGTCGACTTGCACTAAAAGAGTAACCCTTGACATATATGTATTGACGAACGCAAAAGCGTAGAAAGTAAAGCAAAACAAAACGTAACATTGAGGGTCACCCTTTAACGCAAGTCAACATGCGTATGCACTGATCGCCAGAAAACGAAGCAACATTCACCACCATTATAAAGCTTGGAAAAGCCAGGACATTTTTTGAAAGAAAAAATGACATATACACCTAGGATGGCTTGCGGGTTTTCATTTTTTGGGTGAACTAACCCTTTAAGAGATGTCCGAAAGGAGATCTGCTCAAACTCTGCTACAGTGCATGGAAGCATCAACATAATTTATCAGAGCCAAAAATATGAAATATACAATGCCAGGTTTATTAAAAGGAAAGAAGCTACAGCATAGGTGACATGCAGAAAAGAGAAAGAAGAATAACGTTACAGAAAACAAATCTGTTAGGTGAAAATATTGTTAAAAATGGATATGAGATTCTTCAGTTCACCTGTGTTTCCTACTTCTCTTCAGCAGCTTGGGAGCCTTCCACTCTGTTGTAGAGGGGCTATTTTAGTCCATCCTGAAATCACAGAACATTTTATCAATATGTTAACTAGTTTTTTCGCGCCCGTAACGTTAAATTAAGTGACGTCGATTAACAGCACACATTTCTGTTAAATGTGTTCATGTTAAATTGATTAACCACCCTCCAATGACCCATTCAATTGCCAGCAAAACTTTACAAAACTATCAAAACCTCATTTACACATAAATATGTGATTAAAAGCCTAAACTTTTATAAACAAGTGCTTCGTTACCTGTTCTGAAAACGGTTGATGTGCTAACGTTAACCGATTTTTTTCCTAAGACACTACCTATAAAGTAAATATTCAACAGAAGCGTGTTAATTACACACAAGAAAAGTGTCAGAAACAGTTGTGTGTATTATTTGTGTAACTTTAGAGGCTAAACTCACCTGAAAGCAGTGAAAACATCAGCGAGAGAGGGAGTTTTGCTTTTCAGTTGTGTTGCTGTACCGTTTCCATGGTAACTCTGCGCCGCTCCAGCGTTTGAAATTGACTCAAGTCACGCAGCACGAATTAACACTACATGAATAAAATTATTAAATCATGAATTTATAACTCATTTTTAAGTTCTATGACCCGCTCAGGTGCACAATGCCACTTCTGGCACCGCGATAGTGGGACAATTGTGGTAAGTTTATAGTTTAAATTTTTTATTGTGGTTTTTAAGTAACACGACGATTTGCATACATTGATTCATTTAACATCTTTGATGAATTAAGCAAATGTCCCATATAAATCCAAATGGCATACATTAGATAATACTTGTAATAATGCAATTATCTTGAAAGTTTTGAAGACCAGTGGACCACGTCACTACAATGTTCTCTGTGGATAAACTCGTGACGCCTTTTGAGGACGTGCCCACGACGCTTATGGAACGTTAGCCAAGATTCTAAAAACTGAACTTTACCACAACATCCTCACAACGTTCTCTGTGGGATAAACTAGCGACATCTTTTGAGGACGTTCCCACAACGTTTATGGAACGTTAGCCAAGATTCTAAAAAAAATTTAATTTTACCATGACGTCCTCACAACGTTCTCTGTGGGATAAACTCGCGACGTCTTTTGAGGACGTGCTCACGACGTTTCTGGAACGTTAGCCAAGATTCTAAAAAATGGAACTTTACCACGACGTCCTCACAACGTTGTCATAAAGTAATGTCACGCTGACCAAATGACGACTAACTGACGACGTCGTCACAACGTACTGTGTTTGCTGGGTAACCAGCTGCGTTTGGGCAAAGTCATTCTGGAAGACGGTGAATAGCTGTTTCATGGAGTTCACGGTCTGGTTTAACAGGACACTGTGGGTGTTTAGAATTACCACAGTTCCTCTCAATGTCTTGCCGATAGTTTGTAAAGCTGCACTTTGTGTGGTGAGTTGCTCTTTAAGCTGTGGAAGTTCAGTTTGGATTTCGGCCCCATGTCGTCTTACTGTGGCGATGTTTACTGCGTTGACACTGGCCATGCCAATGTTAAACAGAGTTCTGACGGCGGCAGCAACTCCGAGCAGCGCTCCCAGGAACCGTTTGGAGCGGCGGTTGTGTCCACCTAACTCTGCTTGGGTGACGGTCATCTTCTCTAGTTGGTTGAGCATGTGCTTGATATCGGCATCGGCGTGGAGGAGAGAGTCCTCTGTCCAGCGAGCACCAGCCCAGCTGTACTGGGCTATTGCACGGGGGTAGTGTGCTTTGTAGATGTTGCGGGGGGCAAGTCGGACATACACCTTCTGGGTGTGTGTTCGGCAGCTGGTGATCAGGAGTCCGGGTTGTTCTCTCAGTACGATGGCCGAGGCTGGACCTGGTGTGATGATGTCTGGTGGTGGCTGGCCTCTGATTGTCTGGAGGCACAGGAGCATGATCCACAGTCGCATCTCTCTTTCTCTGTTAGTGGCCTCATGTCTCTTGATCTGGTTCCGGTGAACCCATTTGAGAACCGGTTCTCTCTGTCCCCGGTTTAGCTGAATTTGGTACGCGACGGGAGAGAGTTTGTTCATAATCTCATGAGGTCCCGTCCAGTGAGGCAGAAATTTCTTTGACAGCCGTCGGGGGCCGGTCAAAGGTGGCGGGTTGAAGTTGTAATACCAGATCTTGTCGCTCACCTCCAGTTCTTGGTGTGAGGCTTTGTGGTCGTAATAGGCTTTCTGACCTTCAGCGCTCTTTTGCAAGTGTTGCTGGGCAAAGGCTAAAGTTGTTTTTAAATGTCTATGGAGCTCATCGAGGTACTGGAACGTGGTGTATGCGGTGACAAAGTTGGAGTCGCCGGGTTGGTACAGCAGGTGAAGAGGCAGAGTCATCTGCCGCCCAGTCATGAGTTCAAAAGGGGACACCTGCGTCGATTCCTGCGGGGTGGCTCTGAGGGCCATCAGAACGAGGAGGAGTTTCATATCCCCAGTCAGACACATACTTTCTCAGCATGGCGACCACCGTTTTGTTCGATCTCTCGACCTGCCCTGATGCGATGGGGTGGTGGCAGATGTGCAGTCTAGCCAGTATCCCCAGGCATTTCCAGATCTGTTGCATGATCTCCGCAGTGAAATGGGAGCCTCTGTCTGAGTTGACTCTTAGTGGTAGTCCGAACCGCGAGAAGACGTGGTTCAGCAGGAGGTATGCTGTGGTCTAGGCAGTGTTGTTAGGTGCTGGTAGACACTCTACCCACTTGGTAAACTGGCACACTACCGTGAGAAAGTACTTGTTGCCTCCTGTTGATCTGGGCAGGGTTCCTACCCAATCGATTTGAAGATCGGACCAGGGAAAAGTTGTTCCTCGGCGTTGCAGTGGTGCTCTGTGGTTCGGGTTTGCTGGTTGAAACAGACCAGACACTCTCTGACATATTCTGCCACATCTTGCTGCATTCTAGGCCAGTATGCCACCTGTTTCAGTGTGTCATACGTGGCTCTGGTGCCATGATGTCCAGCACATGGTGTGTCGTGGGCGTACATTAGCATCACCCCCCTATGCGACCGAGGTATCACAAGCCTTGGCGTCGTGTTGTCATCGGGCGCAAACCACAGAATGTTGTCCTGTATACGAAACATGTGTCTGGAGTTATGTAGGTGTCTGAGGCACGAGTCATCAGTGAGCTCAGTGTCAGTGATATGGTGGTTGGAGGGGTCAGAGAGGTTGTCAAGAATTGTCTTTATTGCAGTGTCAGAGGCTTGCATGTCCGCGATGTCATTGTTGGAAATCTGCGGAGTTAGCGATAGCTGCTGCGAGGCGGGCATCGTCGCTTGCTGGTTAGCACTGCCACGTTGGGGCTGGGTGCGGGGTCTGGAGGTTCATTAGTCTCACTGATAGGATGGTGGGAGACTGTGTATACGGCGAGATGACTGTCTTCAGTCAGCTCCGTCCTGCACACCTGGTCTTTGGTTACTGACATGACAGATGTGATGGCGATGAATTTGAAGGGTGCAGTGAACAGAGTGTCGTCTGTATTCCCTCCGGGTATCAGTGCGTGTGGAATGGGCCCAATGATGGGTAACACAAGTTCAAAGTCATGAAAGTCATTGCTGATTAGCCATCCCAGCCGAAAGGCCTTGGGGATATTGATGTCAGTTGCTGTGCAGTTGTTGAACAGGATGTAAACTACACGAGATGACACTTCAGTGAGGGGTGTGGCTTCAAGTGTGAGTCCGAGCTCCACACATTCGGGTGAGGGTTGGAAGAAACCCAGTGTGTGGTTTAAAGTTTGACTACACCTTATGTTGAGCCTGACGGCGACCCCTTTGTTGTATGCTGGTATCACAGTTCCTTGTTCACTGACAAGCGTGCAGACCTCTGGGATGGTCTGTCCTGACATGAGGTTGTCATGGCTGACGAAAATGTGTGGCTGTAAAGTCAATGGGGCCCATACCACTTCGTTAAATATGTCCACATGAGCCCTGAGGCGAATTAAATGTCTGCTCCGATGTAAACATCGTGGGGTGGGTCCGGAAGGACCAGGAAATAATGGGTCAGGCACCGGTGGTTCCATGTCAGGCGCAGCGCACAGATTCCTTTGGCAGACACCATTGAGGAGGGGTTATGAGTGCGAGGATAATGTTCGTTGTGGTGATATCATTCAGCTGTAGGTCATTCATGACCTGGGGGCAGAAGGTATCAGAGCCTTTGGTGAGCTGAAATGTGCAGAGTAGCGAACTTGAACTTGGCTTTGGGGCTGAGGCAAGGTCCCATGACCTTTGTGACCTGGCAGTCTGGCTCTGTGGGAGTTTCTGTGACCTCTGTGACTTGACAGTCTTGCTCAGACGATGTGTGTGTCTGAAGGGGCAGAGGGTCGCGCACTTGAGCCCAAAATTTCAGCTGTTTGAAGTCAAGTAAGGGTTCGAAGTGGTCCAGCAGGTCTTTGCCAATGAGAAAAGGATAAGTAGGGGTGACATAGACGGGGTGCATAAGGCTCATAGGTCCAAATGTCAGGTGAATGGGAGCTACGTGCTTTAGCTGGATGTCGTTTTGGCTATACGACTGCACATTTAGCTTACAAGTGTGAAGGTTAAGGGTGCGATTTTTGTCTCTGTGCTTCAAATTTGAGTTTTTCAAAAAGTTGGGTGGATATCAGCGTGAGGTCGGAGCCAGTGTCAACGAGGGCAGCAACAGTTAGTTCAATAGTCTGTGGTTGAGAAACAGTGTTCAGGGTGCTTGGTGCAGTTGCAGGAAGGTCGGGAAGGTTGATTTCAGGTTTCAGGTTCAGTCATGCTGTATCTGGTCCATCCTTCTTGTCTTCCTTGTTTCTTTTGGAGAAACTCTTTCAGTGCTTTTAGGAGCTCTGCAGCTTCAGAATCGGCTGCACTTTCTTTGTTAGATATGGGCTCAGGTCTGAGCTTACCATTATCACGTCGAGAGTGGCCCCTTTGCTGGCTTTCTGGGCTGGGTGGTCTTGGAGATTCGGTTCGGCTCCGTCTGGGTTGCCGGCCGGCTTCCCAGGTGCTCACCCCCTTTTGGTTGTGAAAGGGGCGAGGCGGGTCTCAGGATCCTCCAGATCGATCGCTCTGGTGCCTCGGACGGGCACCACCATGACCACGCTGCCCTCTGCTGGCTTGGAGTGGTTTAGACTCTCTGTTGACGGGTCTGTAAATGTGGTTCTGTTGGGCGCCCTCTAGGGTTAGCTCTGGGCGGTGCTCAGAGACAGGGCAAATGGTTGGCTGTCTTACAGTCTTTTCAGAAATGTTTTTTTGTTTGATGTAAACTTTGTGAGCTAAGTCTCCTAACTGCTGCGTATCCATACTGCGCGGGCACGCCAGCACTCCCAGGTGGTGACTTATGGTAGGGTTCAGGTTTCGGCGGAACAGAGTTCTGAAGTTGATGTCTTCCTCCATGCCTGGTTCGTTACGTGCCCCAAAGTAAGCACGTCGCAGTCAGTTATAAAAGTTCTGTGGGGTCTCAAGTCGGGCTTGCTTGAGGTCCATGGCAGTGATGAGACCCTGGTCTGACTCAGGGTCAGAGTACTCACGAATTAGAGCTCGTCGTAGATGCCGGTAGTCCGCTTTGACGGCCTCTGGTTGTCGATCTAGAAAGCTCCGTACGCCACGATTAGACGTGATCCTGAGTAGGTACAGTCTGTCCCAGTTGTTCGCGTGAGCGACAGTTTGCAGGTAAAAGTCTATGTCTTTTAAGTTTGCGTAGACGTCGTGTCCTCCTGCAGGGTCTGGGCTGAAGGTAGGAATATTTCTGGCAAGCTTGTCAAGGTTCTTTGAAGCTCCGTGGCTGTTGACTTTGACTTCCTGGAAGGGCTTCCCTTCCTTTGCTGCTGAAGGGGATTTGTGGAGACTGGCGGGTGACATTTTAAACAGTGGGCTGTCACCCCCCTTCGTAGCTCTCGCTTCTTGGCTAAAAGGTGCGGAGTAACTGGTCAGGGGAAACTCTGTGTTGCATGTTTCCCCCTTCCGGTCACGTTGCAGTTTATATGATTGTCTCAGTTCTCTTTGCACCATGTCAAGTTCATCTTTGAGCTTGTGTCTTTGCTGGACGAGCTCATCGATCTCGGCTTGTGCCGACTGCAAATGTTTTTCAAAGGCTTTGGTTCTAACGTCTCTGTCTTTAAGTTCATTATTGGCTCTCTCCAGGAGGGAATCGCCAGGCCGAAGCTGTTCGTTGAGTTCTTTCCTGGCGTCTTTCTCTGACTGTACTCGTCGGTCGGCGTCAAGACGGAGCCCTTCCAGGGTCTTTTGAAGTCTTTCTACTTCCTTTCCTTGTTCTTTGTCCGTTTCATCATCTTTCTCTGTCTCTAGAAGCTGATCTAGGCGAAGCTGGGTGAGGGCTTGGTCTCTCCGGGCCTCCTCGGCTTGAAGCTTTTAGCGTTGCTGCATCCTGTTCTAGATTGGCGTAGCTCCCTTCGCTTAACCGTGCCTGAGCGATGAGGACGTGGGCGAGGCTTCCGAGGATCTTGGCCACTTCTTTGTTAGAGTAGCTCTGCGTTGGATCATGTGTCATCAGCTTGTCTAGCTCGGTGACCTAACTCAAATGAGAGAAAGAGAGAGAGAAAACAAAAATTGAAGTATTAAAGAAAATATTAAATATATATATATATATATATATATATATGCTCACTGTGGACGAGAGAAACAGAGCATATATATATATATATATATATCAAGCTTGTTATATATATATATATATATATATATATATATATATATATATATATATATATATATATATATATATATATATATATATATAAATTAGACAATTTAGACAATATATATATATATATATATATATATATATATATATATTATAAAATAATTTTTCCTATTAACTAATTCTTCTTGGTGAACTGAAAGAAACATAATTACGACAGTCCGCACAGTGAAGATAGGGAAAAGCACAGTGAAAACCAACACAAAATGAATTATGTCTGTAATGAGATGAAACTCAGTGCGCATGCTGGAAGTGTTAGGAAAAAGAGAATTAGAAGGGCTAAGCCGGCTACCTTTCGTAAGAGTCTCTGATAGGGCCTACAGCACGTATGGCTATCGGGGTAGGGGACCTAAGAAGAGGGTGTGGCTTAGAAAGTAAAGGTGGGTCACAACTTTCGGATATACCTGAGGTAATGCCTGACGTTTGGGCTTATAATCTATATTTTATCGCCTTTAGTTTATCTGGGGTGAATTGCGACTGCTTGGGTGGAAACCAACGGCGCGCCTAGCTGTTGGTGTCCTCGTTCATTCGTTACTCTGTGTCGCTTTGCGCCCACTCAAACAGCTTATGACTTTAAACACAACCAGACAACACCAAGGTGTCAACCACCAACCAGCACAGCAAAAAGACCGGTCACCCGCCTAGAACCCTCTTTTTCAAGAGTGGCCCGGTGGGCTTACGGATTAGGTACTGGTGCCAGAGATTGCCCCGCGTGGTCGGCCGGACCGGTTGACTACCTTTGGAGTGTCAAAGTTGCTGATGTCGTTACTGCGTGCCGCAACGACAGACAGAGGTAAAAGAAACTGAGATTCACACACAGCCGGTGTTGGTCACGTCGGTTGGACGACTTTGCCTGTGGAGACCAACCCGAGACGATTCTCAATTCACCACAGATGCTTGTAAGCCCTACACCAAATTACACAATGGGGTAAACAGGTGAAAGTCTTAAAATTAATTAAGGCTTTCTGGCTTAATGGCTTGTGTAATTTATGGTTCTTGGCAAAAGGGAAGAAAAATTAGATATGAAGCAGAATTAGAAGTGGGCAAAGGTTTTTATCACTAATGATAAAACAAAAGGAACCTTTTGACAACTGTTAGTACTTATCAAAGGGGACTTAACCTAAATGAGAGAAAGAGAGAGAGAAAAACAAAATTAAAGCATAAAAGAAAATATTATATATATATATATATATATATATATATATATATATATATATATATATATATATATATATATATATATATATATATATATTAAAATAATTTTTCCTATTAACTAATTCTTCTTGCACAGGCTAACTTAATTCAAATCAAATTCAAAGCAAGTTAAATTAAATTTGGATAAGCACGTAAGGAGACTGTAAAAGAAAACCAATCAAAAAAAAAAAAAATTTGATATCCTCTAACGATCAAATGATTCAAATAAAATTCAAAACAAGTTTTAAATTAAATTGAAATAAGTCTGTAAGGACAAAAAAAAAAAAGGAATAATATCTTATAGCAATTAATGATAAGTTTTAGGGGTCATCCATACAACTATCGCATTATCTAAAGGAAGAAGCAGGAATAAATCCACTGCACCCAGCATTCAAAGGGGTAAAAGGGAAGAGAATTGATAAGCTGCCTTAGCAGGTTATGACCACATGGTGTCGTACTTCCTTCCAAGTGGACTGTCTGTAGTTTGAACCTAATTTCACTTTGAGTTAGAGAAAATTATCCAAAATATATCAAATTCGAATAAGGGTGTTTAATCAGCGAGAAAGGAGACTTGGTTGTTGCTAGTAAAATTTTATAAATGAAACTGTGCACAACAGTAATCAATAAACAATTTATAGGCTCTACTTCTTTTGTTAAGGCAGAATTAATAGCGGAGAGTGGCACTATCCGAATTTATCCACGCGATGGTGCTGTCGAGTCCCCCCTAGACTAGAGTTAGTTAGGCGGCATGCCCACCAGATGGCGCTGTTGCGTCCGCGTGGGAAGTTTTAGATTGGCGTGTTTAATTTTAGAGTCGCCCTCTGGCATTTCGCAAGCAGCGTTGCGATTTTAGAGTCGCCCTCTGGCGTTTCGCAAGCGGCGTTGCTATTTTAGAGTCGCCCTCTGGCGTGTGATTTTAGAGTCGCCCTCTGGCGTCAACAAGCAGTGTTGTAATCTTGGAGTCGGGACAAAAATCAGTTTCTTGCAAGACTCACAATTACTTCTCAGACCACGGCGGGTCTCTTTTGTGCTGTACTGGCACAAGAAAAAAAAAAGTGGTGGATACAGGAATTTACCGTCTGTCTATCACACGTTTAAATGCACTCCCATAGACATTAACCTAAGTGACCGTTTTTCAGCATTTGAGTCTGTTTTATGTTTTTTTAAGTGAGTAGCAAATTCACGTTCAACCCGGAGTTTACCGTTTATCTTAACGATATAATATTATTATTAGGCTTATTATTGATCCAAGGAATCTCGCTTGGTAATCAATCCTTCTCGTGGGTCCCATAAAACTTGTTTGAAATCACGCGGATAAAACAATATTGAGCCTACGGCTGTACAGAGATTTCGTGGTCTCTGTTTCAATATTGCAACTTACATGCAGTCAATACTTTCATTAATATAGGCTAGCTATTTAAACACGTTTCAGCATCTGTTTATGCTTGGGTTCGATGAGTTCGCTTTGCGCGGTTTATCTCACAATTCGAAAACGCGCGTGCGTGCTATTAATACCACAAAAATACACAAGAATATGAATATGAATATTAATATTGCTCACACATACACAAACGTTTGAAGCTTGCCCGCATCATCCGCCACCAAAATCTGTAATGAATTCGACTGTGAGTCTAATGTCTCGGGGAATAATTAACTCAAAAGGGATTGAATATTTGTGAGTTTATGAATATAATTTGCTGGTCGTTTATTACAAATGTAAATTTTCCCGATAAGGAAAATGTTTAATTAAGTACAAGTAACCTTTACGGAATTGCTTGAAATTATCTTACTACGTTTGTCCTGCAAATTAGTTATAGACTTTCAAATCAATTCTCAATAAGGGATTACTGCTTCACAAGCGCATACCCACCCAGCAAAAACTCGTTGAAAAGACGTCGAAAAGACGACATTGCCAGACGTTTAAACAACGTTAAAATTTGGTTGAAAAGTGAAAGGTGAAAAGATGTCTTTTTCAGGTCGTTGAAAAGACGTCTATACAAGGACGTCCCACTTACGTCTAAATTTGGTTGTAAAGTGAAAGTTGAAAAGACGTCTTTTTCAGGCCTAATTTCAACCGTGAATGCATGATTATATTTAATATTCATAATTACTGTCAAAAATACGACAATTCACAAAAGAGTACCATTTATTGACACATCAAAAACACTTTCTTGATCACATATTAAGCCTGCATTTGAGCAAACATACTGTAAAAACAGAAATATTGTGAAAAATTACTACAAAAACAACTTTTCTATATGAATACTTTATAAAAATGTAATTTATTCCTGTGATCAAAACTGAACTCTTCAGTGTCACATGATCCTTCAGAAATCATTCTTGAGTTGATGCTCAAGATACATAATGTATAGAGATGTTCTTCACAGAGTATGCTCCAACTCTAGTGCACTGCCATCAGCAAGGAAGAATCACTAACATCTGCAACAAGTCAAAAAAATATCTAGTAGCCTATTTATGCCAGGTTTATTAGAAACTAAACTATAGCAGGTGAAATGCAGAATAGAAAAGAGTAAATATACAGATAAACTATACAAAAAAGAATCCTAAATAACAGAATTTACATTTTTTAGGTTGATTTATTTAGTATATATATATATATATATATATATATATATATATATATATATATATATAATTCTTACAAACTAAAATTACAAATGCATGGTGATATGATGAAATATATTGTGAAAAAATTTGCTTTCTCGGATCACCTGTTTCCTTCTGTCAGCAGCTCCCTTTGGAAATGTTTAAATATGTGTGGTAGAGGGTTTTTTCATCTTCTGAAATCACAGAAATGGTCTCAATATTTGTGTAACTACAACGAAAGTTCAAAACGTGTTTGACATAAGCTAATGTTCATGCTCGGTGTAATTGACGTCACCGATTAACCATACAGTGCATATTTTTAGGTTAAATTAGCTTACTTCCAAACAAAACTATCAAAATATCTCATCTACACATAAGATGTGATTTTAAAAGCCCCAACTTAAACAAGAGCTCGAGTCTATAACGTTAGTTAACGCTAACGGTTGAGATGCTAACAGACTTTTTCCAAAGACACTACTAAACAATTTCTATAAAGTAATATTCAACGGAAGCTTTGTCATTTACATGAAAGAAAGTGTCAGGAACATTTGTATGTAACTTACTATTTGTGTAATTTTAGGCAATAAACTTACCTGAAATTATGAAAACATCAACGAGAGACGGAGTTTTGCTGCTTGTCAGTTGAGTTGAGTTGACGCTCCGTTTCCATGGTAACGCCCTCTGCTTCAGTTCAAAATGTGCTCGCGCGCCCATTAAAACACGTAGAAGTCACGTAGTATTTACATAAATGTCGAATTGATAGAGTGAATTATTTGATAATCAGATGTCCTGAGACTTGATAAATTATTTAGTGGATAGCAGGCCTGTTAGCCTAGCCTACATCAAACTGTAAATGGAATGAGAAAGCATGTAAAACAATCTTGAAGTCAGTTTACATAAAATAGGCTATAATAGGCTATACATGATAAGGCATGAATATTTTCTCATACTGTATATGTACATTTACAAATGTAACATGAAGAACAATTTGTAAGCTTATATATTCTATGTATTTTTTTTAAATGCATTTCAATATATTTAACAGTGCACTTATATATTACATATAAATATATTACATATGGGTGCAATTAAAGTGAATTTATTAATAGGCTATATAAGTGCTGTGGTTTATTGGGGTCTAAATGGTGTTTAAAATACTGTGATATGCTTAATATGTTTTTTATGAATAATGATTGTTAACAAATGTTCAGAAATAGATGTACTGATACACAGCACAGGCGTTCCCTTTCGAGGGAACTCACACTGCGTCGGAACGACGATTTGGGGATGCTCCCTAAGCATCAGCGAATCTGAAGTCTGAATAAACACTAGTCCAATCCGATTGGTCGTGCGTGATGACGTCATTGTGACTGCATACCCGGAAGTATAAAAGGGGAGCCGGCGCGTAATGGCGGCAGTTATTGCTCTTCAGCATAGCGCTCTCTGTCAAATTGTCTGTCTATTTACTGTTGTTTGTCCAGTTGCAAAAGTGTGTGTGAATGATGGAAAGAGTGAAGGAATACAAGCAGTGTGTGCATCCGTGTCCCCGCTATATTTCGGGCTCGGATACACACCTGCTGTGTGTTCAATGCCTGGGTGCTCAGCATGCTCGGGCGGCTCGAGGAGCCGCCAGAGCACTGCGAAGCTGACGCTCAGGTTGCTTTCGCTGCAGGCTGGCCGTGTTTGATGAGGTCGCCAGCCTCGTGAGCCCCATGGTTCTGGACCCGCGTTGCCGAGGCGCGCGCGCCGCAGATCATGGGGTTCACAGCGGGATTTGTCAGAGGGTTTTGGGACTGCTGCGGCACTTTCCCAATCCTCCTCTGACAGTTCCGAGGATCTTCCTCCCCGTGTGGAAGCCCGCTTGGCGGCATCTTCCCCCGGGTTGGAGGGTCCGATGCTCGTGCTCTCCGGTTCCGAGGAGCCGGAGGAGGCGGGCATCGAGGCGGGGGATGAGGTGCACATAACGCTTCATCCACCCGCCCATGAGGAGCTGGTCGAGGTGTTGACCCGGGCGGTGGCCAAATTAAATATCGACCACAAGAGACGCAGGAAGTTCAGCCACCCAGTAGGCTGGACGACCGGTTTCTCTCGCACCGGTCCAAACACCGCGCTGGGCTTACCTTTTTCTCGGATCTGCACACCGAGGTGTGCAGATCGTGGAAGAAGCCCTACTCTTCGCGGCGGTGTCCAATCCCCGGTGTTGGATTATTCCAACGCTCTGGGGCACGCTGGCGGGCTATGGGGGCGATGCCTCGGGTAGAGGGAGCTCGCGAAGCTATCTTTCACCCGAGTCGGCATCGTCCCTGAAGGCCCCGGTGCTGCCCACCAAACCCTGTCGGGACACCTCATCTTTGGTGGGCAAAGCTTATATGGCGGCTGGGCGGGCTGGTAGTTCCCTGCACACACTTTCCATCTTGCAGGCCTACCAGGCTGACCTCCTGAAAGAGCTGGATGAGGGCGAGGGTCCCTCTCCGGAGGATGTACTGGAGCTGCGGAAGGCCGCAGATTTGTCTCTCCGCATCACCAAGGAGACGGCCCGTGCCATCGGCCGCTCCATGGCTTCTATGGTGACTGTGGAGAGGCATCTCTGGCTGAATCTGTCGGGGATAAAGGAGAGGGATAGAGCTTTCCTCCTTGACTCCCCGATCTCGCCTTCTGGGTTGTTTGGGGACGCGGTTAATACCGCTGCCTCCAGGCACCAGGAGGCGAAGAGTCAGTCAGCGGCCTTCCACCAGTACCACCCTCGCCGCTCAAAGCCTGGGAAGGCTGGCCCTAGTGGGCAGCCTCAGCCGTCCCACCAGCTCCTTGCACCGGCAGGTGCAGAAAGAGAGCGCCGCCTCAGAGCCCCTCCTCCGGGAGCTTGGCAACAGAGGCGGCGCCACCAGCAGCCTTCAGCACCTAAGGGCGATCTGAGGAACGCCCTTCAGGCGCGGAAGGCTGCAGGAAGAAGTCCTAGCCACGGCAGGGCTTCTGAGAGCGGTCCTCCCGCGAAAGGGCAACTGAGGTTGCTTCTTCCGCTGCGCTTGGGAAATCGATGTGGTAATCCCGCCGCCTATGACGCCTCGGCCACATCGATTTCCCGCGAACACACCTTGCTCCAGCCGCCTCCGAAAGGACTTGCGGCCTGGCAGCTCACGCGTCCGCACATAGAGGCTCGTTCCCAACTACTCCCTGCCGGTCAGCCGCTTCAGGGGTTGGGAACGAGGCTCGTGTAACACCCGACGCCAGCCTCGAGAGGCTGGTTCCTTAGTAGATTATCTCGGCGCATGGAAATGCTCTTCCGAATATTTCTACATGGGTCCTGGGCGTACTGTAGAAAACGGTTACAGACTGCAGTTCGGTCATCCTCCTCCAGGGTTCAGGGGTTGAACTGGACTGTAGTGGTACCGAGCGGTTCGGTAATGGAACTAGAAGTAAAACCTTACTGGCGAAGGAAGCCATAGAGCGTGTTCCTCCGCTGGAAAGGGAATCCGGTTCTACAGCCGGTACTTTATAGTTCCCAAAAAGGACGGAGGGTTGCGCCCGATCATAGATCTGAGGTATTTGAATCGGTCTCTGAGGAGATTCAGATTCAAAATGCTCACTATCCCCATGATCGTGAGTCAGATCCAGTCCGAGGACTGGTTCACGATAGATCTAAAGGACGCATATTTCCACATCTCCATCCTTCCATGTCACAGGAAGTTCTTGAGGTTCGCTGGGCGAGGCGTACCAATATCGAGTGCTTCCTTCGCCTAGCCCTCTCCCCACGCACATTCACGAAGTGCATGGATGCAGCTCTGGCTCAAATGAGGCTTCAGGGCATCCCGGTGCTGAATTACATCGACGACTGGCTCATATTGGCCCAGTCGCACGAGATGGCAGTTCGGCATCGAGATGTCGCTCTGGCCCACATAAGGTGCCTGGGGCTGAGACTCAACACTAAAAGAGTGTGTTGACGCCGGCCCCAGAGGACTACGTTCCTGGGAATTGTATGGGACTCGACAACAATGCGGGCACAATTGTCTCTCACATGAGTCGAGACCATACTGGCGATGGTCTCAGGAGTAAGGCTAGGCCACAGCATCACTGTGAGGCACTTTCAGAGAGTGCTGGGGCACATGGCAGCAGCGCCCAACGTGATACCTTTTGGCCTGCTATACATGAGACCCTCCAGTGGTGGCTGAAGACCAAGGGGTTTTCCCCCAGAGGGAATCCTTTCCGTATGATCAGGGTAACGCGCAGATGCCTTCGTTCCCTAGTCATATGGAAGAAACCTGGTTTCTGTCCCAGGGGCCAGTATTGGGAGCGCCCTGTTGCCGGAAATCCGTGCTTCAACAGACGCCTCCTTACTGGTTGGGGCGCGGTCATGGACGGCCACTTTGCGAGAGGTCTGTGGGAGGCCCGGCATTCCTCCTGGCACATAAATTGCCTGGAGATGCTGGCGGTCTACAAAGCTCTCAGGAGCTTTTTCCCGGACCTCCGCGGCCAACATGTCCTGGTACGGACAGACAATACGGCTGTCGAGGCGCACTTCAATCATCAGGGAGGGTTGAGGTCGCGCCTCTGTGCAGACTGGCGCATCTAATCCTCCTGTGGTCCCAAGGGAAACTGTTGTCCATCAGGGCAATGTATGTCCCGGGGGTCCAAAATCAGGGAGCAGACATCCTGTCGAGGCAGGGGCTGAGGCCCGGGAGGGCGGCTCCACCCAGAGGTGGTGGAGGCCATATGCAAGAGGTTCGGCCCAGTGGAAGTGGACCTATTTGCGTCTCGAGAGACGCCCCACTTTCCACTGTGGCCTCACGCATCCAGCCCGCTGGGGTTGGATGCTATGGTGCAGACGCGCCGAGGCTGCGTCTGCACGCATTTCCCCGATTGCTCTGCTCCTGGGAGTCCTGGAGAGGGTCCGTCAACAAGGGGTCAGCCTACTTCTGGTAGCACCCTGTTGGCCGACCAGTATGGTTCTCGGATATCATAGCTCTGCTGGCAGGTCATCCATGGCAGATTCCTCTGAGGAGGGATCTCCTGTCTCAGGCGGCGGGTACAATATTTTACCCTGCCCGAGATTTGGAACCTTTGGGTCTGGCCCCTGAGGGGCCAGGTACCTAGAGGCTGGCCTGTCGGCAGAGGTGGTAGAGACGTTACTCAGTTCCAGGGCTCCGCCTACAAGGAGACTGTACAGCCTCAAGTGGAATGTATTTTCCACTTGGTGCAGAGAGCGTGAGGTGGACCCAGTTAACTGCCCGGTGGCTTCAGTGCTGGAGTTCCTCCAAGATCGCTTCTCTGTGGTCTAACCCCGCCCACACTCAAGGTGTACGTGGCTGCCATTGCGGCTTTCCACACTCCTACGGGTGATGGGCCTTTGGGCAGGCACCAGTTGGTTGTACAGTTCCTCCGTGGGGTTCGGAGGATGAGGCCTGTGGCTCAATCCAGAGTTCCAACTTGGGATCTGGCAGTGGTTCTCGGAGGGCTGGCTGAGGCCCCTTCGAGCCATTGAGTCGGCTGAGCCAAAGAACCTGACCCTTAAGGTGGCTTTTCTCCTCGCTATTACCTCTCTCAGGAGAGTGGGTGACCTCCAGGCCTTGGCGGTAACGCCAACTTGCCTGGAGTTTGCCCCGGTGGAGTAAAGCCATCTTACACCCTAGGCCAGGCTACGTGCCTAAGGTCCCATCAAGGGTGGTCAGGTCTTTGGTTCTGCAGGCATTCCATCCTCCGCCTCACGTGACGGCGGAAGAGGAGAGGCTTCACCTGCTCTGCCCGGTTAGGGCACTCAGAGTGTATTTGGAGAAGTCAGCACAGTGGAGGAGGTCCCAACAACTGTTGGTGTGTTTTGGCTCACCCAAGAAAGGATTGCTCATGCCTACTCAGACAATCAGTAATTGGATTGTCCAGGCGATAACCAGGGCTTATCAGGTGCGCAGTTTGCCTTCACCTATGGCCGTGAGGGCTCATTCCACCAGAGGCATGGCCTCTTCGGTGGCCCTCCTTTCTGGGGTCCCCTTGCAGGATATCTGCGAGGCGGCGGGGTGGGCTACCCCACACACCTTCATTAGGTTTTATAGCCTAGATCTCCCTACGACGCCCGGCGGTAGGGTGCTCCAGTCCTAGCTGTGCCCGGTCTCCGGCTTCACACTAGGGCAGGCGCTACCTCGGTGTGGCCTAGTGGGTACTGTTTCAAATCGTCGTTCCGACGCAGTGTGAGTTCCTCGAAGGGAACGGCTCGGGTTATGTATATAACCCTTGTTCCTGAGAAAGGAACGAGCACTGCGCCGCGTCGCCACACCTCGGCACGCCTGGAGCGCATGCTTCAGAGCAATAGCTGCCGCCATTACGCGCCGGCTCCCCTTTTATACTTCCGGGTATGCCGTCACAATGACGTTATCACGCACGACCAATCGGATTGGACTAGTGTTTATTCAGACTTCAGATTCGCTGATGCTTAGGGAGCATCCCCAAATCGTCGTTCCGACGCAGTGCTCGTTCCCTTTCTCAGGGAACAAGGGTTATATACATAACCCGAGCCGTTTTCAACGAGATATGGCAGACTAGGGGCGATTCCTGCTGGATTAGGATGTGCTGTGGTCCGAGTCGAGACAGATGCGCGTCTTGGGCTAAATTTGGACCAAATCAGACGGACCTAACAGAGCCCAATTTTCAACGTCTTTTTTTGGGCTAAATTTGGACCAAATCAGACGGACCTAACAGAGCCCAATTTTCAACGTCTTTTTTTGGGCTAAATTTGGACCTAATCGGACGGACCTAACAGAGCCCAATTTTCAACGTCTTTTTTTGGGCTAAATAAAGGCCATGCGGGCCGACTTGATTTAGCCCAAAAAACAACGTCCAAAAGACGTCTGGTGCTGGGTGGGTAAGAAACATTAACTTTACTGATCAGGACAAATCAATATTTCATATGTTCATACAGTTTATATTACTAAAATAGTAACATAAGGCAGCTTTAGGTAATGTTTAAAATCGTAAATTTCATTGACTTCGTGTAACATAACAGATTCAATTCAAAAGTACCTTTTTGGGATTTTAATAAACACAGACTAAGGATAACACTACAATTCACACAGAGAGTACATAACAAATATGCATAAAGATAGTAGAAATATATATAGTAAATGAAGGAAATATGGTACCTAAATGAAAATAAGGAAAAAAGAATAAGGAAAGAAAAAGGGGATCACAGCGTTCACTTCAGTTCGTTACAAGAGCCCTCAAGGAATTAAAATCATCCCGAAAAGGGGATAAATAGAAACCTGTCAACAGCAGTTTAGATTGTAAAATAAGAATACTTGCTTTTGTTTTTGGCTTCTCGTGTATGTCTGTGTGAGTTCAAATGTTCCGCGTGTTCAGTGGTCCTTTCCGAGGTCGCGATAGTCAAACGGGTTTGTTTCTTTCTCGCGAAGATGCGTAACTTTTTGTTAAACTTAGATGAAGAAAATAAACTAAGTTATTTACACGCAAAACGGAAGTTTTTAGCAAAGTAAACGAACTTCTTGAAGAAAAAGTTTTGCCGGATTAGGGTCTCCTGAAGATGTTCTTGAAGCTGGGACTGCTTTCTCCTTTTGGCGGAATGCCCTTTTGGTGGAATGCCTTCTTGGCGGAATGCGCTTTGATAATGGTCACGCCGGTTCTTATAGATAAGATAGAGCGACACCTATTTTCTGGATGGTCCAATTGTGCATGAGAGTTCTAAGGCGCGAAAAAGTTCTTTGTTCGGCTGATGTCCCTCCTCCTGGCTAATATACTGAGGGGACATGAGCATGCATTTATCCTTACAAAGCTGGTACTCTTGTAATAATGCATTTTCTGTAAATTCTTTTACACGATTCGGTACGATCGAGTTTTTCTGATTATAATGGTACCATGAATCACAAGTCTGAGATTTGGGAACACACAGATACAGGCTTTCCACAGTCTATTGGCCTACACAGTTTGGGTTAACATTTATGTAAACCTCCTAATTATTCCATAACACATATAAAAACACTCAAGCAGGAAAGTATACATTTAATACGTTTTTGAGGTGGATTTTAACCATATATTCCTACATGGTCCTGGGGGAATTCCACGTGTGTTTCTCGTGGGGGTGTGTGCGGTGTCCGATATATACTGCTTGGGCCATTTGGGGGTAATAAAAGTCAAACACAGAGATTGTTAGTTATCTCCCCTCAAAGAAGTGTGTGTGCCTATGTGTGTGCGCAGTGCGCAGATCTTCTGGCTTGGCCATTTGGGGGTAATAAAAGTCAAACACGGAGATTGTTGGTTATCTCCCAAGGCAATCAAAGAGCAGTCAACAGTTACTTTCCAGACATCGCGGCGCCCTCGGACCATAAACTTATGTTGGTATGCTGGGGAACAACATGACCTGTGTCTAGTATGATCTGATAACGCGCCTCACGAGATGTGCGAGACCTCTGGCCGTTCGCCAGATGAACCGACCACCATTGTTGTTACAATTCTTAAACATTTTAATAAAGGAATTTTAAAAATAAGTTGTTAATCTTATTCATAATAATTTATTGAATTGAGTTGATTAGACAAATTTTACTGAATTTTTAATAAACAAAACAAACAAATGGTTTCAAGTTTGTTATAATGAAGCCAATTCAACCAATAAAAACAGTTCCCTTTCGAGAGTACTCTCGTATTGCGTTTGCTAAACGCTATGGGGAATTCCTTTCCTCGAGATATTGAAGTAAAATTTTGATCCTAAAAATACCATATAACACGCAGTGCAGCTGCACAGCTCTCAGCAGGAAGATGCTGTGTGCTGATTGGCTGTGCCGCTGCAACTGCAGCAACCTATGGCGAGTCCGCTGGGCCGAACGGACCAATCAGGTCCTTCTAAATTCCCGCCACAAGGGGCAACAGAATTTGAATAGCCAAGGGTACATAACACCCTGTCTTGCCAGGTTAGTCAGATTAATTCTTCTTCAGCGACTCACCTCGCTGAGCTCTGGATCGAAGCCTGCCGTCGACACGCACCCAGCGGAACTCTGCAGCCTGAGGACGTCGGACTCTCCGCCTTCAGCCTGCCTTCCAGCTGCGCCATCCGGCACATATCCTTTACATTACCATTCCTTTCAATATGTCTTGTTCATGAGCCTCGTGCAGAGGCTTTTTCTCAGACGAGGATCGACACATCATCTGCGCATCATGTCTCGGACGAGACCACGCACAGGCTGCACTCAACCAGGGCGGCTGCCCGGGCTCGGCTCGGCTCGCCAGTTTCGACCCAAATCCCGTCCCGCGCCGGTCATTTCCCCTTGTGCCTGTCATGTTCGTCAAGGAACAGCACAGCTCCCCTCGTTTGGCGGCTGCTACTGTTTCCTTCGGCGGACCGGAGGAGGAGGAGGATGACAGTCTTTCTCTTGCTGCATCTGAAAGCGGGTGGTCGGATACCGTCTCGGAGCACGCCACTTCGACGCGAACTGCTAGCGGCGGCAAAACCTCAGTGGACGCTGAGCTTATACGCCTGCTCACGAAGGCCGTGGACGACCTTGGCATAGACTGGTCTCTAGCTAAACTAGCTAAATTGTGGAAGGCGCCATTTTCTTCTTGCGCCAAATCCTCTTTTTCTACAGCGCTCTCGGTGGTTGATGGCGCTCAGAAAAAAGGATACCAAGCCCTTCCTCCCCTCGAGGAAGCCGTCGCTGCACACCTTTGCCCGCCCTCCGCCAGAGGATGGCAGTCAAAAGATGTGCACCCTTCCAAGGCCTGCCGCACTACTTCCAGCCTCGCCGGTCGAGCATACGCCTCCGCCTCCGCCGGCCAGGCGGCCTCAGCGCTTGATGGTGTTGGAGCGCCATTTATGGCTTAACCTAACTGATATGAAAGACTCGGACAACACCGCTTTCCTGGACGCGCCCATGTCGCCTTCGGGATTATTCGGTCCCTCCGTGGTTAGGTTCACGGAACGCTTTACTGAGGCTCAAAAGGCTTCGCAGGCAATGCGACATTTCCTGCCCAAGCGTTCCAGCTCCTCTGCTAGCCGTCACACTAAAGCTGGACCAGCCCAGCCCACCAAGGCGGCGCAACCAGCTCACCAGCCTCGCACGGTTTTTAAGCCCGGACAGCGTTCCCGCTCTACGAGCCGCAGCAGACCGCCAAAGCGTCGAGGTCCCCGACCCAGCAATGTGTCGAAACCTGAGCCGCCGAAGCCGTCCTAGCCAAAGGCACAAAGAGAAGGTGGATAATACCCGCCTCGGCCGGTTTACCACCTCGCTCTCTTCCAAAACGTTCCCTAGCTCCCTTCAACCAGGTGGCTGGGAACATCACATACACAGCCAACAAGCCCGCAAGCAAACGCGCTCGCCTGTACACAAACGCCGTTCTCATGGCGACCCATATGGGTCACGAAAATAGTTTTTTCTCCGTAGGCAGTGTGCCAGCATTAAAGCATGTACCCCTATACTCAATCACTCCCCCATGTTCCCCAGCTCCCTGCACTCAGGTGGCTGGAAACACTATCCTCACAGTCAACCGGAGTTGCGCATGCTCTCATTTCCCGGCGGCGCGCACTGTCACGTGGTTCATGAAGCGCTCAATACTTCTAGCGCTGTGTCAATGCATTTGAATGGCTTAAGCGGATACACAAGTTTCACCATACAGATGTTTGCAGCAAGTTTTGGTAAACAGTACAGAATAGTGTGCATTGATTATTAAGTCAACCATATTTACAGGATCGTTTTATCATGGAGAGTGATAGAGTTGCAACACTGTTAACATTAATGTTATTCTTGTATTTAGCCCTCAGGTATGAATTGGTTACACTCATACTCATTGATGGTCAAATTTGACCATATACCGTAACTGTTTTTCTAAATTTTCTAAATTTTAGTTCTATAAGAATTCAACACTTTACATATATCATTTATTTTGTCTTCTTAGTTATGTTTAGTTGATAAAGTCTGGTGCCTTTAGTCTCTTCAAGGAAGGTATAAGGTGGAAAGTATACAGTTTAGAATTAATTCAACAATAGTATCGGATCGGTATTGGGTATCGACAGATACACAAAGCCCAGGCATCGGTATCGGTATCGGGACTGAAAAAGTTGGATCGGTGCACCCCTAACTCATACGCAATTTCAAAAATTTCAAAATGGGTGTTGAACATAATAAAACAAGGTTACTCGCTACAGTTTGCTTGCAGACCGACAACGGTGAGAAGCGACACAAGTCACTTGCTTCGAACCGAGATATCAAAACTGTTAATAAAAGGGGCGGTGGAAGCTGTACACCCATCACAGAGCGAGTCAGGCTTTTACAGACGCTACTTCCTTGTACCAAAAAAGGACGGTGGTCTCAGACCCATCCTAGATCTCAGACATCTGAACAAAGCCCTTATGAAGCGCCCGTTCAGAATGTTGAGAACGAAACAAATCCTTGCACACATTCGCCAGGAGATTGGTTTTTCACTGTGGATCTAGAGGATGCCTATTTCCACATACAGATAGCCCCTCATCACAGGCCATTCACAGAGAATTGTCAACTATCTCGACGACTGGCTCATAATAGCTCAGTCAGAGATACAGTTATTAAACCACAGATCTTGGATTCTCAACCATTTAAAATGGTTGGGCCTCAGAATCAACGTGGCAAAGAGCTCATTGTCTCCCACACAGAACATTTAGTTTCTGGGAACAGTATTGGACTCACTGCAGATGAACGTCACAGCGCGCACTCTCTGTTCAGAACCGAGTGGTTTCCCTCAGGTCCGGTGCATTCACTCCTCTCAAACACTTTCAGAGGATGTTGGGTCTCTTGGCCTCGGCGGCACCAGTTCTCAAACTAGGTCTGTTACACATGTGCCCCTTACAGCGCTGAATCGCCGCGTTCCAGTTCATGCATGGCTCTCGGGCCGATTACAAATCAAGGTAGATCACAGCTGTGTGTTGGCTCTGGCTCCTTGGAAAAATACTGTCTGGTATCAGACGGGCTTGATCTTGGGCACTGTTATGAAGTGAAAAGTTATCTCGACAGATGCATCCAACCTAGGTTTGGGAGCCCTTCACGAGGGCAGGCCAGTCTCCAGTCTCTGGTCAGGCTCGGAGAAGAGCCTTCACATAAACTGTCTAGAGATGAAAGCGGTCACGTTATCGCTAAGCGCTTTCCTCCCGTACATAAAGCACCACCATGTCCTGGTCCGAACGGACAGCAGGTCGGTGGTAGCATTTATACAGTATTGTTCAAAATAATAGCAGTACAATGTGACTAACCAGAATAATCAAGGTTTTTAGTATATTTTTTATTGCTACGTGGCAAACAAGTTACCAGTAGGTTCAGTAGATTCTCAGAAAACAAACAAGACCCAGCATTCATGATATGCACGCTCTTGAGGCTGTGCAATTGGGGTATTAGTTGAAAGGGGTGTGTTCAAAAAAATAGCAGTGTCTACCTTTGACCGTACAAACTCAAAACTATTTTGTACAAACATTTTTTTTTCTGGGATTTAGCAATCCTGTGAATCACTAAACTAATATTTAGTTGTATGACCACAGTTTTTTAAAACTGCTTGACATCTGTGTGGCATGGAGTCAACCAACTTGTGGCACATCTCAGCTGTTATTCCACTCCATGATTCTTTAACAACATTCCACAATTCATTCAGATTTCTTGGTTTTGCTTCAGAAACAGCATTTTTGATATCACCCCACAAGTTCTCAATTGATTAAGGTCTGAGATTGGGCTGGCCACTCCATAACATTAATTTTGTTTGTTTGGAACCAAGACTTTGCCCGTTTACTAGTGTGTTTTGGGTCATTGTCTTGTTGAAACAACCATTTCAAGGGCATGTCCTCTTCAGCATAGGGCAACATGACCTCTTCAAGTATTTTAACATATGCAAACTGATCCATGATCCCTGGTATGCGATAAATAGGCCCAACACCATAGTAGGAGAAACATGCCCATATCATGATGCTTGCACCTCCATGCTTCACTGTCTTCACTGTGTACTGTGGCTTGAATTCAGAGTTTGGGGGTCGTCTCACAAACTGCCCGTGGCCCTTGGACCCAAAAAGAACATTTTTACTCTCATCAGTCCACAAAATGTTCCTCCATTTCTCTTTAGGCCAGTTGATGTGTTCTTTGGCAAATTGTAACCTCTTCTGCACATGCCTTTTTTTAACAGAGGGACTTTATGGGGATTCTTGAAAATAGATTAGCTTCACACAGACGTCTTCTAACTGTCACAGTACTTACAGGTAACTCCAGACTGTCTTTGATCATCCTGGAGGTGATCATTGGCTGAGCCTTTGCCATTCTGGTTATTCTTCTATCCATTTTGATGGTTGTCTTCCGTTTTCTTACACGTCTCTCTGGTTTTACTCTCCATTTTAAGGCATTGGAGATCATTTTAGCTGAACAGCCTATCATTTTTTTGCACTTCTTTATAGGTTTTCCCCCCTCCAATCAACTTTTTAATCAAAGTACGCTGTTCTTCTGAACAATGTCTTGAACGACCCATTTTCCTCAGCTTTCAAATGCATGTTCAACAAGTGTTTGCTTCATCCTTAAACAGGGGCCACCTGATTCACACCTGTTTCTTCACAAAATTGATGACCTCAGTGATTGAATGCCACACTCCTATTTTTTTGAACACACCCCTTTCAACTAATTCAACTAATTGCCCAATTGCACAGCCTTAAGAGCGTGCATATCATGAATGCTGGGTCTCATTTGTTTTCTGAGAATCTACTGAACCTACTGGTAACTTGTTTGCCACGTAGCAATAAAAAAATATACTAAAAACCTTGATTATTCTGGTTAGTCACATTGTACTGCTATTATTTTGAACAATACTGTAAATCGCCAGGGCGGTCTAAGATCTATCGATCTGCACACAATGGCGGAAAAAGTCCTAAAATGGGCAGAGCACAACCTGAGTTCGCTGAGAGCGACTCATGTGCCAGGCATTCTAAATTTGGGTCCAGACATGCTGTCCAGGGACAAAGTGTCCCCAGCAGAGTGGTCTCTTCACCCACATATGATTCAGACAATTTGGGGCAGGTTTGGAGAGGCAAAAGTAGATATTTTCGCCTCACAAGACAATGCTCAATGCCTAAACATATTTCTTCAAGCACAAGGATGCGTTGGCCCACGAATGGCCCAACCTCCCTCTTTATGCTTTTCCCCCAGTCTCAATGTTACCTCAGGTCATAGAGAGGATCAGGGAGAGCAAGTGCGCTGTGCTTTTAATAGCCCCGCTTTGGAGAAATCAACCATGGTTCTCACTGCTAAGTCAGATGTCAGATACAGCTCCGTTACTGATTCCGCTGAGGAGATACCTCCTCATGCAGGCGAAACGGCAGATCTGGCAGAACCTCTCTGAAAATGTATTAAACACTTTTATAATTAAGATGTTCCTGTCTTACAGGCTGGGCTTGCTGTGTAATACATTTGACCCTTAAGGCTCGATAGTCTGGCCTGAAGTATTTGTATAAGTCTAGCATTCCTTATATGACTCAATTATCTGGTCATTCATTATTCTTGGCCCGACTATTTACGTCTGGTTTATATATATATATATATATATATATATATATATATATATATATATATATATATATATTATATATATATATATATATATATATATATATATATATATATATATATATATATATATATATATATATATGTATATATATATATATATATATATATATGTATATATATATATATATATATATATATATATATATATATATATATATATATATATATATATGTATATATATATATATATATATATATATATATATATATATATATATATATATATATATATATATATATATATATATATGTATATTCCAGAGCACAATGACGTATATATATGTATATATAAACCAGCGTACAATGGCGTCTCATTTGAGAACAACACATAAGATCGTGTAGTATATATATATATATACATATATATATATATATATATATATATATATATATATATATATATATATATAGTATATATATATATATATATATATATATATATATATATATATATATATATATATATATATATATAGTATGTATCCTATATATATATATATATATATATATATATATATATATATATATATATATATATATATATATATATATATATATATATATGTGTATATATATATATATAAGTATATATATATATATATATATGTATATATATATATATCAATATATCTGTATATATATATATATATATATATATATATATATCTGGTTTATATATATATATATATATATATATATATATATATATATATATATATATATATATATATATATATATACTACACGTATCTTATGTGTTGTTCTCATTAAAATGGCCCCACTCAGTTCTGGCTCATATTGGGATTTCATGATAACATATTACGGGCCCACTTAAGTCGGCTTGGGTATGGTGTCTCCGGGCTTCAGAGCCGTTAAGCAAGCACGGCATTTTGCATTGGTTCCCCATAGCGCTTAGCAAACGCACACGAGAGTACTCTCGGGGAACGCTGTTACTAACGTAACCTCGGTTCCCTGAGAAGAGGGAAGGAGTATTGCGTTTGCTTGCCGTGCTTCGCTTTCTCAGGAGTCGCTCAGTCGATTAACCTGACCAACCTGGCGAGACAGGGTGTTATGTACCCTTGGCTATGCAAATTCTGTTGCCCCTTGTGGCGGCAATTTAGAAGGACCAGATTGGTCCGTCCCGCCCAGCGGTCTCGCCATAGGTTGCTGCAGTTGCAGCGGCACAGTCAATCAGCACACAGCAGCTTCCTGCTGAGAGCTGTGCAGCTGCACTGCGTGTTATATGGTATTTTTAGGATAAAAAATTTGCTTCAATATCTCGAGGAAAGGAATTCCCCATAGCGTTTAGCAAACGCAATACTCATTCCCTCTTCTCAGGGAACCGAGGTTACGTTAGTAACCAAATCGTTTTCATTCATTAAACGGCCATTTTAACTGGTGATAATAATAACCATAATTTAATAATACAGTTTATTTATTAAATAATTGTTTAATATCGTGATGCTGTGAAACTGTTGTTTTCATATTGTGAAAATCTCATTCTATCACAACCCTACATGGGAGAGTCCTCACACCGCTGTTAAAGTTAATTGAAGTAATAGTACTTTTACTTAAGTACAATATTTTGTTACTCTTTCCAGCTCTGATTCTTTGCATGAAAACACCCAAATTAGCAGCATTACATTCGTATAGACTGAGATGTAAAGAAACCCACCTGTTCTCCAAAAAAAAAAAAACGACTCTATAAGTTGTTTTGCAAGCATCTTTTTACAACCTATATTAACGTTTTAAAGTCATGCGCCCTCTAGCTGGCATAAAAATAATGACAGTGACGACGTCATGAATTGACGTATGACTGTCATTACCTGCATAACTACACCGACCCCATCCCTAAACCTACCCAGTGATTTATAGTGCATTCACACTTTATGAGCACATGTGTTTCCTTGGCTCGAACTCACGATTGCATGTGCACATGTTGTTGTACTATATTGCAATGCTTTACCAATTGAGCTATGCAAAACATGAAATATTATGCAGATAAAAGGGAAAAATGCTTTAAAATGAAAGAATCCTTTTGTCAATAGGAGAACAACTTTACTAAACACTCCTATGTGTCGTATTTCAAGGAAGTGACAAACGACCTATATAGGCGTATTGGTTGGAGAAACAGTTGTGGCCACTATAGGAATGAACTGTCAGCAGTGATAAGGTAGTTAAGAGTGGTCCAGACCAACCTTACGAACGAATGACTTACAGAAGGCATACTTAACTAAGAACGTAGGCTAGTTACAACTTAAGAATGATGTAGTGTTAAAAAGGTTCTGGGAAATCCAGCCCTGATTTGATCTTTGAAGTAGACTATTTAGATAGAGATAGCTTCGACATTTGATCACTATGATACTTGGATAGACACTTTACTATTCTGAAAATAATAACGAAATACAAAACTGTAAATATCCAATCGACTTTTTCTGAAATTCAAAACAAAATATTAATGCATTGGTAATTTCCATTTCTAAAAAATGGTCACGCAGGTTTGTGCATTAAATTAATGGCCCTGAAAAATCCAGACTCAAAACACATCTGTTTTGCTGTGCATTTACTGAATGAGCACTGTGCCACTGTATGTCAGACTTATCCACTCGCTCTTATCTATGCATCATCTTTTTATTCTTTTTTTTAACTGTTTTAGTTTACATTTGTTCTTATCTTTCGTTATTGTTATTTTATATATATCATCATTTTATCCTTTTTAATTCTCTTTTCAACTGTATATTTCTATTTGTTATGCAACTGTGATTATTATTTTTGGTTAGGGCTGTCTGACTGGAAGAGATTGGAAAAGGAGAGCAGTGTGCTTTGCTTCATTCTACTTGTGGTAGCAGACAGTGCAAAGAAGCGTCCCCTACAGGAGCCCGCATTGGACCGACTTGTAAGGTCCAGGAGACATTGCGAACCTGCTCCATCTCTTCCATCTCAGACAGGGGTAACCTGAATTTAGAAAATCAGGCAGATAGGGCTCTATTTATCATCATTTTATTCTTATTTTTTTTATTCTCCTTACAACTGTTTTAATTATCCTTGTTTTTATTTTTAATTCTTACACATGGTGTTCTTATTTCTTATGCATATGTTATCACTATTTTAATTTCATTTTCTATGTAAAGCACTTTGAATCGCCATTGTGTAAGAAATGTGCTATATAAATAAACTTGCCTTTCCTTGCCTATTTCGGCCACACCACAAGGTTTCACTGTCCTCAACGCTTCGCCCTCGCCTACTATGTGCTCTATTGCTATGTCTGAGGTAAACCAGCCCTCCTCATTACCCTATGCTCTAAGAAATGTATAAATAAATAAATGTATAAATAAATAAATGTAGAAAGGAATAAATGTGGAAATAAATAAAAATAGAAATGAATAAATTTATAAATAAATAAAATAATAAATAAATAAATAAATAAATAAATAAATAAATGCATAAATATGGAAATAAATGTATAGTTATTTTTTTATTTTAGCTGACTCCTCCATATCTTTACCATATTTAATTATCTCTGCAAGTTTGTCTTTTAATTAAGTTTCAAAAGTCTCAGAGTTGAAAATGTTCCTATCTTGCATTTTTCTTTTACGTAATACAATACACTTCTTTTGGTTTAATCCACATTTGTGCAAAACCTGATGATCATGCTATCCCAGCATGCTTTGAGAATGTACATCTATGTGCTTTAGTGGAAACATGAACATCTGACCATCTGTACAAAAGAGGTCATATGGTCATTGCCACAAATTTGCTTATTTAAATAGTGACCTACAAAAACAGAATCTTAATTATTTATTATTCATTTTACATCATAAATGTTACATCATAAAGTGTTGTTTTACATTTTTCCAAATTGTAAAGCTTTCAGGTTTAAATTTCCAACTTTTGGACTGCATTGTATATACACTGATCAGGCATAACATCACAACCACCTTCGTAATATTGTGTTGGTCCCCCTTTTGCTGCAAAAACAACCCTGACCCGTCGAGGCATTGACTCCACGAGACCCCTGAAGGTGTGCTGTGGTATCTGGCACCAAGATGTTAGCAGCAGATCCTTTAAGTCTTGTAAGTTGCAAGGTGGTGCCTCCATGGATTGGACTTTTTTGTTCAGCACATCTGTTTAATTGCACCACACGGGCCAGCCTTTACTCTCCACGTTCATCAATGAGCCTTGGTCACCCATCACCATGTCTTTGGTCATAATGTTATGCCTGATCAGTGTACATCTTCTGGTCAAAAGTTAAAAGAAAATGCTTGATCATTTGTGTAGCATGCAGCCCCCTCTTACTGCACTGATTATATATTAATACTGCAACACTGACATTTTGTCTAATTGATGGCACTGTAAGACGTACGGTGTATTCAGGGTTTACCTTCTCTATGGCCAGTGGCATGTGATGAGCAAAATGTGCTGATGAAATGCTTTATTCCATCACGGGGGTGCCTCACTCCTCAGATTTTGATTGCATACGGCCCCATTTTTAAACTGGGTTTTGAAACCAGGACAGCAGTTCTCATGAGCATGTTCAGGAGCCATCATGCACAGATCACCATATGCCAGATGCAATGAGTTAACACTCCTCTCTTGGATTATCTCATGAGACATATATCTCATATTAGTGACGCTTGTGAAGCAAAGCATTACTATTGTTATTCCTCATACTTACTATTATTCTTCAGAACAAAACTTCAGTCCATAAAGTGTCCTGCACTATTTGTCATAGATCCATGAATGAGGTGTCAAATCGACTGGCTTATCGAGGAAAGGTGTATTATGACTTACTAAGTGAACTCATAGTGGACCAAAAAACTAAGAAAAAAAATCCCATAGACTTACATTGACAGAATGTACATTAATTTGAATCTCTACTGTCAAATTCACAAATGGACACATCTGGTTCACTATCTTTCAGGCTGAAGTCCCCACCGGGAACACACACACACACACACACACACACACACACACACACACACACACACACACACACACACACACACACACACACACACACACACACACACACACACACACACACACACAGGGCCTTTCTCTTTCTCTCTCTCTCATTCTCTCTCACACTCACTTGACTTATATTATCAAGCAGCCAATAAATAATGACCTAAAATCTTCATAGCAACTCCCTTGCAACCGGTTACAGCACTCTAGCAACCTCCCCATAGACTTCCATTAAAAAATAGATGAGAGGGATATGTATGAATCAAAACATCATAGAGATGCGAGTTTGGCTCTTTTGATTTGGGCAGACATCCAGTCTAGTTGAACCCTACAAACTTTCTAGCCACACTTAACAACCATTTAGATAATGCTATCAACCATATAACAATGAACAAGCCATATTTCACACACCAGAACATTATACAGACTTATGGTTTGGCTCTCTTGCAGTCACTTGCATCACGGTAGAAACTGTGCCAAACTTTGCCACGAAAAGCACTACTCACATTTAGTGTATATGTAGCTTTATTATTATTATTATTATTATTATTATTATTATTATTATTATTATTATTATGTTTAGGATATTCTTGAGAACATGAAATACATATTAAACTGCTTGCTGTGTGCCCTCTTCATAATTTTGTTGATGTTTACATGTTATGCAGTGGGCATAAAAGCATTAGCAATACAATTGTTTGATAGTGTAAACGCATAGTGCTGGCTCAGCTAATGGAAGTGCATAATACAGCACACTCTCATCACAATGAAATCTGATATGCATTTTCATACTGTGAACACTAGGTGGCAATATTTATTTAAGAGTTGTCTTAAACAATCTTGGACTCTCATGCTTTGCTCTGATGCTCAGTTTGAGTGTGGAATAGTTTTGGTATAATATACTTGTATTGGATTGCGTGTCTTAGCGATTCTTGATTATCTCTTTGTTGTGTTGTGGTCGGATATATCTCAGTTCATTTTCTGCAGCTGGTGTGCTTTAATTCAATTTGTAATTCAGAATTTGTACCTTTATCACATGGTGAGTTCATATATTAAGCTTGTTACATCCTTGAAATGTCATACACTTTGTTAATCTGGAAAAAACTCAAACAAGAGGCATGGATGTTGTTTTTGCTCTAACTTACTAACACCACTGCATATGTCACTTATCAGAAATACTGCCAACTGGAAATGAATTGTTTGCAAAGCACTTATATGGAAACACATATAAAGTGCTTGACGCAACACTCATTATATTCATATTTAAATAGGGTTGTGGGTGTTACATAATTGAGCACAATCCGCAGAACACTAATGGGTTTAAGTAGGCACATTGCCATGGTCTGTTGAGTAAACCTGTCCTTAAAGGTAGGGTATGTAAGAATTGGTTTTTCATTTTTTTTCAAATTTGGCCGAGCTGAGTGCATGACATCATGTCAGAATCACATGTAATAAAAAATCTAACTTCATCAGTATGAATATAAACAAATAAGATGTATTTTAGTACTCACTATCAAGCTAGAATACCGATAGGCCTACTGGTAAAGTTTAAAATATATGCGCGGGCAACTAGGTTCCGAGGAAGTAGAGGTGCGCGCATGTGGGCAGATCCTGTAGCAAAAGGGTGGTAGCCATGGTAGCGAGAGAGCGTGACAGTCGCACAAGCCAATCACTTGATTCGTCCCGAACGAAAATAATGAGCGGTGTTTATTGCAGATTAAAAAATCTAGAGTCACTCATCTTTTTCAGAGTACTTTACATTTTAATTATGTATTGACATATAAAGGAAGTTTAAACAAATTTGGACAAAAGTGTTTTAGATAATTCTTACCTACCCTACCTTTAAAGGGATTGCACACTTTTTAAGGTGCAATAAACACTGCTCATTACTTTCGTTCGGGACGAATCAAGTGATTGGCTTGTGCTACTGTCACGCTCTCTCGCTACCATGGCTACCTTTTGCTACAGGATCTGCCCACATGCACGCACTCGAGCCGACGATGCGGTACTTGTCTCTGGAGTGTAGTCCTCATCAGAGTCAACAATGCTTTCATCATGGAAACTCTTACATGCAAAACACCGTATATATTATGAATCTTACACGAAATTCATCTTCATCACAGTATAACTGTTGTTATTGTAAAAACATGTATCAATGCTACCCGTTTTTAGCTTTGCCTTATAAATATAACTAGCTCGTTTCCGAATCAAACAAAAATATATTTTAAACTTTACCAGTAGGCCTATTGGTATTCTAGCTTGATAGTGAGTACTAAAATACATCTTATTTGTTTATATTCATACTGATAAAGTTAGATTTTGTATTACATGTGATTCTGACATGATGTCACTACATGCACTCTGCTCCTTCTTCTCCCCTCGCCTCAGGTAAATAATGCGTCTTCGGTCTTCCAGCTGAGCGGTCGGTGTAGCGAGTTGATGCGTTTTGGGGGCGTGGCTTTGGAAAGAGCCCAGAAGGGAGAAGGTGGAGTGAATGGAAATAATGAGCTGTCTTTAAAACAGTCGTGAGAGGTCTACAGACACTCAATTTTTATACTTTCTTTTTCAGAGTACTAACATTTTAATTATGTATTGATATATAAAGAAAGTTTAAACAAATTTGGAAAAAAATGTTTTTTAACCAATTCTTACCTACCCTACCTTTAACACTTACTGACAATCAATATTTGTGAGTTTTTGGTAGCATTTGTATAGTTCTAGAATTGCATGAGGAGCTCATCCTCTCCTAAGGTAATATAAAACAGCAGTTATTGTGACAATTACCATGTATTATTCTGTCGCATGAGATGCTTTTGTGTCAGGGATTAATGAAAACGAAATGCTTTGCCTCATTTGTTCAGACCTCTGAAATAGCGGTACTTGTCACTTTTAAATGTGACAACAATACCGTTGTAAATCTTCTCATCCATGACTTACTTCCATTACATTAAACAGTTTCAGTAATTTATGGTAATTTATTACACAAGTCTTATCTATCCAATCTTCTAATTTTGTTATCAGATTCTCTATGGTATTTGAGGAATTGGTAATTCAGGCCAAGTACCAATAAAATTAAGCACATCAAAGTGCTGCTATACTTGAATGGCATTGTATTAAGCCCATGTTGATGCATGGAGATGGCTGGAAGTAAATTCTTAGTCCCACATTAAATTTGGAAGAGGATGAAAGAGCACACTCCCAAAGCAGAGTGAATCTTTAATGCTGCTATTTCGCAAAAGGCAAGAGGCTTTTTGTGCCAGAGCCACGTGATCCAACCACTCAGAGTTAGAAACCAGTGTGTACCCCACATGAGGACATGAAACCCCCGAGCCCTTCCTTCTCTGCCTGCCCCACCATGAATACCCTCTCAAACCCAGTGCTGTAGAACAGTGGTTCTCATCTCCAGTACTGGGGTGCGTTTCCCGAACAACCATGTTACTCACTGCTGAAATACCATAGTACGCTGCATCGTTGAAGAAATTAACTAGCTAGTCACGACTATTTCCCGAATCTATATTGTCGCAAATCCGTTGTTCAACCGTGTTGGTTAATGATGTCACACATGTGGTGGAGTAACAACTGCTTTTAATGAATTATTTTGAGATTGAATTCATGCTAGATTTTTTGCTATAAATGATGGACATGGCACTTGAGGACAAATTTTTTTTTTTATACAAATTCTTCCAGATTAAAATAGGCTTGTTCTTACGCACTAGAGCACGTCCGCACATGCGCACTCTTCAAAAGAGGTGCTTTAAATCTCTTGACAAACTTAAAAGACATAAATTAAATTTTTATATATTCAAAATAAAATATATAGACTGTACTAAATGTCAGCTTGCTTATTTTGCTCAAGATAAGGACTTATTAAGTCCACATATCATGCAAAAAAGAAACTATGCTTCTAACCACAGGTCAAGAGCTGTCGTTGCAACCACACAAGTTTGCGATGCTTTTTGCGAATGTTCGTTGGAATGATGGTTTCGGGAAACACAGACTGGTTGAACTATGTTGATAACGACGGAACTTGCGACCATACTTGGCTAGCAATGCTTTTGGGAAATGCACCCCTGCTCTGCACGTTTTGTATGTCTCCTTTATTTAACACGCCTGATTCAGATCATCAGCTCATTAGAAAAGAGCTCCATGAACTGAACTGAGGTTGTCAGATAAAGGAGACATACAAAATGTGCAGAGCACTTGGTCCCCAGAACCAGTGCTGTATAAGAACTTATATATTCAGTGAGGCACAGTCAGAGCATGTCAGCAGCAATGTGGAGTTATAACTGCACTAGCCAGACCTGACTTTATCTCTAAAGGGGAGGTGTTGTGTTATTGCATTCATTTCTAAAGTAGAACATCTCTGCAGCAGTGTTAACTTGTTACTAGAATTCTGCAGAAGTATAGCCTTAACACATTTCTACATCAGTGTTATATTGTGTTACTACATCAGTGCTACTTGAGAGTGTATATATGTACATATAAATCAGTCATAAACTGAAATCATGAACCACTTTTCCGAGCAGTTGATTGGTTTTCTTAAAAGGATAGTTGACCCAAAAATGAAATTTAGCCCATGATTTACGCACCCTCAAGTCATCCTAGGTGTATATGACATTCTTCTTTCAGACGAATACAATCGGAGTTATATTACAAAATTCCAGGCTAATCCAAGCATTAGAATTGCTGTAATAGTTGCTCTGCTTTTTAAGTCCATAAAAAGTGCATCTGCCCATCAAATGGCATGCTCCATGTGGCTCCGGTGTATTAATAAAGGCCTTCTGAAACAAACTGATGCGTTTGTGTAAAAAAAATATCCATATTTAAAACTTCATCAAGTAAACTTTCGGCCAACCGCTTCCCTGTTCAATTAATGGAAACAATTTTGAAAGTTCTAAAAGACATTACGTCACGTTTCACTTTCAACATTCAACACTTTTCCACGGAAGATGGTCGGCCGAAAGTTTACCTGATAAAGTTTTAAATATGGATATTTTTCTTACACAAACACGTCAATTCTCTTCAGAAGGCCTTTATAAACACCCCGGATCCGCGTGGAGCATGTTATTTGACGGACAGATGCACTTTTTATGGACTTCTAAAACAGAACAACTATAACTGAAATTCTTGGATTATTTTGTAATATAACTGAAAGAAGAATGTCATACACACCTAGGATGACTTGAGGGTGAGTAAATTATGGGCTAATTTTCATTTTTGGGTGAACTAACCTTATAAAGCTGACCACTTTGGCCAATCTATCTGTTTGTTTTATCTACGTAACCTATTTATTTCTGTCCCGAACCGGCTCAACTCACCATGGGTATTTTCCTAGCTGTCCAACTTACTACCCAACACCACTTGCCTATCTGATAAAGGGTTCTCCCTACTTCCTTGCAACAGCTCACATTCTATTCACTGTATTTATGTGCATGTTTCAGCAGTAGCCTTCACTCATTACAGCAGCAGCATAGCAGATCTAGTCCCCCAAGACATTCCATCCTTATCAATAAATGCTGTTTAAATCTATTCTGAGGGTTGTCATTATACACACACACACACACAAATATACATATATATATATATATATATATATATATATATATATATATAGGTCCTTCTCAAAAAATTTGCATATTGTGATTCATTAAGTTCATTATTTTCCATAATGTAATGATAAAAAATTAGCTTTCATATATTTTAGATTCATTGCACACCAACTGAAATATTTCATCTAAAAAAATTAGCATATCATGAAAAGATTCTCTAAACGAGCTATTAACCTAATCATCTGAATCAACTTATTAACTCTAAACACCTGCAAAAAATTCCTGAGGCTTTTAAAAACTCCCAGCCTGGTTCATTACTCAAAACCGCAATCATGGGTAAGCCTGCCGACCTGACTGCTGTCCAGAAGGCCATCATTGACACCCTCAAGCGGGGTAAGACACAGAAAGACATTTCTGAACGAATAGGCTGTTCCCAGAGTGCTGCATCAAGGCACCTCAGTGGGAAGTCTGTGGGAAGGAAAAAGTGTGGCAAAAAACGCTGCACATCAAGAAGAGGTGACCAAACCCTGAGGAAGATTGTGGAGTCTGGAGTAGCAACATCCAGAGCCACCGTGCACAGGCGTGTGCAGGAAATGGGCTACAGGTGCCGCATTCCCCAGGTCAAGCCACTTTTGAACCAGAAACAGCGGCAGAAGCGCCTGACCTGGGCTACAGAGAAGCAGCACTGGACTGTCACTCAAATTTTGCATGTCATCCGGAAATCAAGGTGCCAGAGTCTGGAGGAAGACTGGGGAGAAGGAAATGCCTGAAGTCCAGTGTCAAGTACCCACAGTCAGTGATGGTCTGGGGTGCCATGTCAGCTGCTGGTGTTGGTCCACTGTGTTATATCAAGGGCAGGGTCAATGCAGCTAGCTATCAGGAGATTTGCTGAAAAGCTTTATGGAGATGAATATTTCGTTTTTCAGCACGAACTGGCACCTGCTCACAGTGCCAAAACCACTGGTAAATGGTTTACTGACCATTGTATTACTGTGCTCAATTGGCCTGCCAACTCTCCTGAACTGAACCCCATAGAGAATCTGTGGGATATTGTGAAGAGAAAGTTGAGAGACGCAAGACCCAACACTCTGGATGAGCTTAAGGCCGCTATCGAAGCATCCTGGGCCTCCATAACACCTCAGCAGTGCCACAGGCTGATTGCCTCCATGCCACGCCGCATTGAAGCAGTCATTTCTGCAAAAGGATTCCCGACCAAGTATTGAGTGCATAACTGAACATAATTATTTGAAGGTTTACTTTTTTGTATTAAAAACACTTTTCTTTTATTGGTCGGATGAAATATGCTAATTGTTCGAGAATTTTTTGCTAATTTTGGGTTTTCATGAGCTGTATGCCAAAATAATCAGTATTAAAACAATAAAATACCTGAAATATTTCAGTTGGTGTGCACTGAATCTAAAATATATGAAAGTTTAATTTTTATCATTACATTATGGAAAATAATGAACTTTTATCACAATATGATAATTTTTTTGAAGGACCTGTGTATATATATATATATATATATATATATATATATATATATATATATATATATATATATATATATATATATATATATATACATACAGGTGCTGGTCGTATAATTAGAATATCATCAAAAAGTGTATTTATTTCACTAATTCCATTCAAAAAGTGAAACTTTTATGTTATATTCATTCATTATGCACAGACTGATATATTTCAAATGTTTATTTCTTTTCATTTTGATGATTATAACCAATAACTAAGGAAAATCCCAAATTCAGTATCTCAGAAAATTAGAATATTGTGAAAAGGCTCAATATTGAAGACACCTGGTGCCACACTCTAATAAGCTAATTAACTCAAAAGACCTGCTAAAGCCTTTAAATGGTCTCTCAGTCTAGTTCTGTAGGCTACACAATCATAGGAAAGACTGGTGACGAGACAGTTGTCCAAAAGACAACCATTGACACCTTGCACGAGGTTAAGACACAAAGGGTCATTGCAAAAGAGGCTGGCTGTTCACAGAGCTCTTTGTCCAAGCACATTTATAGAGAGGCGAAGGGAAGGAAAAGATGTGGTAGAAAAAGTGTACAAGCAATAGGGATAACCGCACCCTGGAGAGGATTGTGAAACAAAACCCATTCAAAAATGTGGGGGAGATTCACAAAGAGTGGACTGCAGCTGGAGTCAGTGCTTTAAGAACCACTACGCACAGACATATGCAATACATGGGTTTCAGCTGTCGCATTCCTTGTGCCAAGCCACTCTTAAACAACCGACAGCATCAGAAGCGTCTCGCCTGGGATAAAGACAAAAAGGACAAAAAGTGGTCCAAAGTTATGTTTTCTGATGAAAGTAAATTTAGCATTTCATTTGGAAATCAGGGTCCCAGAGTCTGGTGGAAGAAAGAAGAGGGACACAATCCACGTTGCTTGAAGTCCAGTGTAAAGTTTCCACAGTCAGTGATGGTTTGGGGTGCCATGTCACCTGCTGGTGTTGGTCCACTGTGTTTTCTGAGGTCCAAGGTCAGCGCAGCCATATTCCAGGAAGTTTTAGAGCACTGCATGCTTCCTTCTGCTGACCAACTTTATGGAGATGCAGATTTCATTTTCCAACAGGACTTGGCACCAGCACACAGTGCCAAAGCAACCAGTATCTGGTTTAAGGACCATGTATCCCTGTTCTTAACTGGTCAGCAAACTCGCCTGACCTTAACCACATAGAAAATCTATGGGGTACTGTGAAGAGGAAGATGCGATATGCCAGACCTAACAATGCAGAAGAGCTGAAGGCCACTTTCAGAGCAACCTGGGCTCTCATAACACCTGAGCAGTGCCACAGACTGATCAACACCATGCCACGCCGCATTGCTGCAGTAATTCAGGCAAAAGGAGCCCCAACTAAGTATTGAGTGCTGTACATGCTCATACTTTTCATGTTCATACTTTTCAGTTGGCCAAGATTTCTAAAAATCCTTTCTTTGTATTGGTCTTAAGTAATATTCAAATTTTCTGAAATACTGAATTTGGGATTTCCCTTAGTTGTCAGTTATAATCATCAAAAATAAAAGAAATAAACATTTGAAATAAATCAATCTGTGTGTAATGAATGAATATAATATACAAGTTTCCCTTTTTGAATAGAATTAGTGAAATAAATAAACTTTTTGATGATATTCTAATTATATGACCAGCACCTCTCACAGGTTCTAAGCTAAGGTCTTCAGCACTGGGTTTAAGAGGATATTCATATGAGAGGGTAGTCAGTATGCTAAATGCATTCCAGGCTTTTTTATTATTATTCAGACAGGATAGCAGTTTGAAAATGTAGTAGGGCACTTTTGTGCAACATGGATGAAAATGACATACTCATGTGAAAAAGTGATAACCAAGTGGGCGGTTAATGGATTGGATCAGTCAGACCTTAATATTATAAACTGACACATTAGCACTAATACAATGAACAATCACAACAGTGACAAACAGGAGGATGATCTGTATTATTAGTGTGTTTTTCTGTCCGAGTAATAAACAGATGGACAGAGGAATAAATTAACCCTGTAGATGGCTGTGATAGGCAATGAAATGCAGAATTTGAATTGAAATGTTTCTCTATCACAAGATGTGCCACATTCAATGTATGTGTCAACACAAACAATGAACCAGAGAGGAGGTAACCATATGTTGGACAATCCTCATCTCTGCCACCCTACTAATGTATTTTATCTCTTTCTTTTGCTCGCTCTCATTTACTCCTGCGAATTCCTCATCCAAACCTCAATCACGTATGATTGCGTAGAGAGAGAGAGAGAGAGAGAGAGAGAGAGAGAGAGAGAGAGAGAGAGAGAGCATATCACACCCCGTTCACTGGCTCATTGTCAGTGTACCACAGACAGCACTAGTCTCGATTTTACATTTTACATTAGACTACCTCAAATGGCTTGGCAAGGATTCGCAATGTTCTCGTTTTGCTGGACACTTGACCTTTAAATTACAATTCGTTTTGGGCAGAATAAGAAGTTTCGACGTGAAGAACAATGAGATGAACTCGACCAGAAGAAGTATGAAGAGCTGTACAATTATTTGGAGAGCTCAGAGGTTCAGTGAAGTTGTATGCGTGTCACTCATATACCACTATAGTGCCTGAGAAAGCGCATTCTTGTGCCATGGGCTCCATTTATTATCAGGATTCATGCAAAGTTATCTGGAATGAACTAGACTTGTGAATCATGTAGCAGTCGCTTGGAGGAGGAATTATGCGTCTGCTGTCTTCGGCACTTGTAATACCTGCGTGACAGGTTACCCGCTTAAGCTACATAGGACGTCTTTTTTATTTATCTATATTGTTTTGCATCTAAAATGGAGAACGGAAAATGTGCTTTATATAATCTTATGTGAAACTCACAACCGTAAATCGTCTGAGAAGAGGATGAGATTGCAGTCCTAATTCACAGGATCCTCTGGATTTTTCGCATGGAATCGGAATGAGATCTGGCTGAATTTGCGCGGGCAATTCAGTATCTTTCTATTCATTATTCCCAGTTATTGCGTTAACAGCTGCACCAGCTCGTTTAATTGAATACTCGAGATGGCCGCGATCGCCAGTTCTCTGATCCGACAAAAGCGCCAGGCGCGGGAATCTAACAGCGATCGGGTCTCTGCCTCCAAACGACGCCCCAGTCCCAGCAAAGACCCCCGCTCTCTCTGTGAGCGACATTTCCTGGGGGTCTTCAGTAAAGTCCGCTTCTGCAGCGGCAAGAAAAGACCTGTTCGCCGGCGACCAGGTCAGTGCTGGATGCTTTTTAATACTACAGCCCCCACCCGATCCAGCTGCAGCAGTCTACAGATCCGCTGTAGGAACATATATCCTCCAATGTATTTTATTACTATGCAACCTCCCCCAAATCCCACCTGTTTCAAGTGTTGTCTATCGGTATTCACCAAACGATTTGCCATCCTGACAATCTGAATGCACAAATCGTTATATATATATATATATATATATATATATATATATATATATATATATATATATATATATATATATATATATATATATATATATGATATGATATGATATTTATATGTTTTATTAATGTCATTAGGCTATTACTGTTATCGATTAAATCAGTGGTTTTCATTTTGCCATTTTGATCAGAGGCTGTGCAATTGTTAAAAGATCCTTTTCTGCAAGAACGCAATTGACAAGTTTGCCCGTTATATAGTGCAACAATGCAATTTGCAATTGTAATAGCCAGAATCCAGTGGCACTGCAGTGCACCAGGGCTTTCTTAGATTAAATATTTAGTAGTAAATGTTTCCCTGATGAAAAAGCCAGGCAAATGTGTTTTGGAATATGACCAAACCAGCAACAAACCAGCTACCAGTTGGTCGAGCTGGATTTTACACAACCAAATGATTAGTTTAGACCAGCTAGAAACCACAGCTACAAAACATTTACCAGCTTAAACTGGATTTTCCATCAGGGACTGCTTTACTGCAGTGTAGGGAGGGATTGTACAGTTAGTCTTATTGATGGACACGGTCTCACTGCCCACTGAACCACGCTATCATCCTTTTTCGGCTCACACAAAATGGCATGAAGCGTGTGAATAGATTAAAAAAAACAGCTGTCCTCTCCTCCTCCTTCAAAAAAATAAATAAAATAAAATAAACAAAACACCTTTTCATGATGTAGGACAAGCACATACCCTCTTCCCAACATATGGTCAGTTATTTGACGGCTGTTGCTGTAGAATTTGTCTGTAAAAAATGTTGTTTTTCCTTCTCCCCCGTAAGATGCGCCCTCGAAACCTCCACAGGTGTCCCGTAAGGGCGTCAGGCTAGGTCAGTAGCTCAGCCTCCATCCATGTGCTGTGTCTTCCAGTTACCCACCCCATTTCGTGCTCATGGGGGACTAGCTCCTGTCTAACGGCAGTCGCCGATGTCTGCCTTGTCCTTGTAGTATGCTTCCGACTATTGTTACTATCTCTCTGTCTTTGTATTATTTTTATATGTCTTATGCCTTCTTCTCTCTGGCTCTTCCTCCTTTTTCCTTTGTCCTTTCTTTACTCCATCTGAGCCCCTCTTTTCGGTCTCTCTCTACCTCTTATGTTTCTGTCCCCGTTATCATGTGTGCTCTGTCCCCCTCCGTCTGTTTCCGTGCAGTGAGGCTCGTGTTTGCTCTGTGCTGCTGATGTGTCATGTTTCTCCTGTCAGTTGTGGTGACTTAAATAGTCAAGGTGACCATTCACCATTTCATGATCATGGCATCATCTATCAACATATCCGATTGTAACTGTTTCTGTTTTTGGAATGAGGCAAAATGGAACATGTATGGTTCAAAATAATTATACTGTGTTTGCATTGTATGGGAAAATATGCAAACAGTGTTGATAAACATGAGACATGCATTATCTCAGGTGAATTGACACATGCTTATACATTAAGTGCATACATTGCTACATGAGTAGAGACTTGCATGTACACGAATCTCACAGAATCTGTCAGGAACATGTTCAAGTCATATTTGACCCCAGAAATCAAATACATTTTATTTTTTATTTTTTTACATTGTGACATTATTTTGAATGCCTACAACATTTTTATTTTGTAATGCAAAAAGCATCCTCATTACTCTAATAAAGAATCCCTTTGTTTCATTTAATTATTATTATATTATAAATGATGTATACATCATTAATATTTGTTATAGTCTTTTAACCTTTTATTTAAAAATGTAGTAAAACAAAAATTGTATTATGCACAATATGGTAACACTTTAGTATGGAAAAAGTATTCATATTTGCTTTATAAGTACTAATAAACAGCCAATATCCTAGTAATATGCATACTAATAAGCAACTAGTTAATAGCAAGAATTGAACCCTAAAATAAAGTGTTGCTGGCGATATTACCAAAATCTTATTTCACGGTAACAATATATATCACAATATTTGGTCCCACCTTATATTAGGTGGCCTTAACTACTATGTACTTATATTAAATATATTGTGTATATTGTATTGCAAAACACTTTTGCTGCTATTGAGCTGGGATACGTGTAAGGTTAGGGACAGTTTTGGTGGTAGGCCTATGGGTAGGTTTTAGGGTTGGTTAAAGTGTAAGAGATGGGCCAACAGTGTAATTGTAAATGTAATTATACTGAGGTATTTTTGTTTTAAAATATAAGTACAATGTAAAAACATGCATGTACACAATAAGTGCATTATATCAAATTATTAATTTAAATGTAAGTACAAAGTAGTTAAGGCCACCTAAAGTGGGACTCAATATGTTTGTTATTGAAAATAAGAATAAAAAAGCAAATTACAAACAATAGGACAAATAATATAACAAAATATGAAATAAACAAATACAACATTTCAGGTACAGTGGGTTTATTTAACAGAAATGTAATGATCATGTAAAAAAACAATATATTGCATAATCCTCCCGGTCAGAATAAAATATATAATTCATACTAATTAAAGCTACAAAAGTGATTTATTCAAAAGTAGTTATTTTCTCTTATGTTTGATTAACATTTACGACACTGAGAGCAGCAGGTACACACGTGATGATGTTTAATTTTTATTAAACTTCTCCAAACCCATGCTACAAAAGAACCAGAGAATCATGTAAAATCCAGTAAACCTTGAGATTATTACTTGTGACTTAGAACAAAATATATGGATATGAGAATATATGTATAAAACTAAATTAAACAACAATCTCTCAAATATTTCCTAATTAATAAAAATTTAAATTTTTATTAAACATGGGCCTTTATTTTCATTCTTTCTGCTAGTGTAGGCTCATTTTGCAAATGTAAGCAATTCATTTAGACGTGCAAACTGGGTGCTGGTAAGATGCCGTACCTACTCGGGCAGAAACGCCTTGAAGTCGTGCATCTTCAGAAAGCAAAGCCGTGTACATAGTTACAAAAAATGCAGGGCACACCACCATGCAAAATGGAGTCTGGCGCACATCCGTCCACACTGTGATGATGTAATTTTTGCCATGCACATCTCCGTGCTCCTGGCGAGTATAAACAAGGCTGCTGTCACTTTAAGACCGAATGTACAGATCCTGTATACTGATACACATTTGGTTTACACCCAACTGTTTACTTTCACTTGAGAAATAACAGACTCTGTTCACATGAATACTCCACACAATAGGAATTTTGACATAATTAAATAATCCTGCTGGGGACACTATATTTTCGAAGAGCACCGTCCTTCGGATGAGATGTTAAACCGAGGTCCTGACTCTCTGTGGTCATCAAAAATCCCAGCGGAAAAAGAATAGGGTTGTAACCCCAGCATCCTGGCCAAATTTTCCCATTGGCCTCTGACCAGTATGGCCTCGTAATCATCCCCCTGTACTGATTGGCTTCATCACTCTGTCTTCTCTCCACCAATCAGCTGGTGTGTGGTGGGCGTCTGGTGCAATATGGCTGCCGTCGCATCATCCAGGTGGATGCTGCACATTGCTGGTGGTTGAGGAGATCCCCCTCCCCCCTCCCTTCCATGTAAAGCACTTTGAGTACCCAGAAAAGCACTATATAAATGTAACAAGTTATTATTATTATTATTATTATTATTATTATTATTATTATTGTGTGTTTTTTCAACCACTTAAGCGCAATAAGACATGAAAGAGATTTTGAAACAGATTTTGCAATCGCATGGTGGGAGACCATGCGATTGCAAATTCAGCTTTCTGTGCACACATTTCAGGTGTATGTCCCCCCCACAGATTCACACACATACATGTGTTAAACCCAAAACTTTTTCCCCAGGTAGAGTCACTTCCTAAGGGGACCCCTATACGCCATTCTTTATTTATAGAGGTTTGAATTCTGCATGTGACTAAGTAATGTTCTTCCTGATAGATGCAGGCAGGCTTGTTTGTGTGATTGATGGCCCTTCCAGCCTGTCTGAGATACTGAGGCTTCAGTGGATAGATGAGGCCCATGATGAATAGCTGATCATGACCATCATGGACATTCACAACTCTTCTGAGCTCTGGTCTTGAAAGATGTGGGACTTTGCTGCATGCCAGGTCATCCATGTGGCCTTCTTCACTCCTCACCTCTGCTTATACAGATCACCCACCTGTTTTGGCTACAGCTGGTCTTCTAAACACCAGGTGTCCATAGTGAAACTGATTAATGAGGTCGCAGAAAGCAAATATGCAGAGCTTTATCAACACAGCCATTCACAAATACATTCACTGCCATCACTGGATAAGAAGTCAAATTTCTGTCATGTTAAATGTCTTACATTTTTTTCTACAACTAGCCTCTGTTGACATGATGAAAAAAATTTGCAATGTGTTGAGGTGGATTCTGATAAAAATGTGGGTTGGGGGCGGGGCTGTGTGTTTATTTGTTCCAGAGCCGCAGCTGAAAGGCATTGTGACACGACTGTTCAGCCAGCAGGGTTTTTACCTGCAGATGCAGCCAGACGGATCCATCGATGGCATCAAGGATGAGAACAGCGACAACAGTGAGTGATTGGAACTGCACCAAATGTGCAGCACATTCAGAGTTTTATTTTACCATACTAATTGCATACTGCTGTCACACTTTTTTTTTTTTTACCTCAGTGAACATTCCTCAGGGTTGGTTTATTTATGAAATTCTGTTTTTGTAACAGCACAATCTTTAAAGGTATAGTAAGCAAAATAAATGAATAAAAATCTGTCCTTTTATTACCCTCACTTGTTCCACAAAGATGTCCATTCATGAAATTTCCTCACTCATAAACATTCCACGATCACCTGTTTGTGTTATTATAGCAAAGTGGAAGCAATTGGGAACAACAGCAACTCGTAAAAGCCACGTAAAATCACAAAAGGGGATCAGCGCATGCTGAGACGCACAGTAGTCGGCAACTTTCTGCAGAGTCAAAAGCTATGAGTTTCCATGGCCGAGCAGCTGCATCTAAGCCTTACATCACCAAGTGCAATGCAAAGCATCAGATGCAGTGGTGGAAAGCACGCCGCCACTGGACTCTAGAGCAGTGGAGAAGTGTTCTCTGGAGTGATGAATCACTCTTCTCTGTGTGGCAATCTAATGGACGAGTCTGGTCTTGGTGGTTGCCAAGAGAACGGTAATTGCCTGAACGCATTGTGCCAAGTGTAAAGTTTGATGGAGGGGGGATTATGGTATTGGGTTGTTTTTCAGCGGTTGTGCTTGGCCCCTTAGTTCGAGAACTCTTAATGCCTCAGCATACCAAGATATTTTGGACGAGTTCATGCTCCCAACTTTGTGGGAACAATTGTGGATGGCCCCTTGTTCCAACCTGAATTTGGGATGAACATTAGTGTCTGACCTCACAAATGTGCTTTTAGAAGAATGGTCAAAAACTCCCATAAACACACTCCTAGACCTTGTGGAAAGCCTTTCCAGAAGAGTTAATATGGAGTTGGGCCAACTCCATATTAAACCCTACGGATTAAGAATGAGATGTCATTTAAGTTTATGTGCATGTAAAAACGTTTGCCAATATTGTGTATATTTTACATAGGGATTGGAACGACATGAAGGAATAAATGATGACAGAATTTTACATTTAATTTTTTGAGTGATCTATGCCTTTTAAGCATTGAGCATTTATACCGTAATTGTCAAGGAAAAAAGATACAGTTCATTGGGCACACTATATGGGGTAAGTATTAAACCGCTTTTAATTGGCTTTTAAGCTAAATATGAACAGTAAAAGAATCACAACAAACACACACAACAATTAAAAAATGTACACTCACCTAAAGGATTATTAGGAACACCTGTTAAATTTCTCATTAATGCAATTATCTAATCAACCAATCACATGGCAGTTGCTTCAATGCATTTAGGGGTGTGGTCCTGGTCAAGACAATCTCCTGAACTCCAAACTGAATGTCAGAATGGGAAAGAAAGGTGATTTAAGCAATTTTGAGCGTGGCATGGTTGTTGGTGCCAGACCGGCCGGTCTGAGTATTTCACAATATAATTTTTTGTACTGTCTAACCCTCGATGGCTGCTCTGTCAAGTCCTCGTCATCAGTTAGGAACCTGGGTGTGCTCTTTGATACCAATCTTTTGTTTATAAGCCATGTTTCTAGCATCTGTAAAACTGCATTCTACCATCTTAAAAATATATCTAAATTACGGCACATGCTCTCAATGGAAAATGCTGAACAGTGAATACATGCGTTCATGAGCTCAAGGCTAGATTATTGTAATGCTCTACTGGGTTGTTGCCCTGCTCGCTTAATAAACAAACTCCAGCTGGTCCAAAAGGCAGCAGCTCGAGTTCTTACTAGAACCAGGAAGTACGAACACATTAGCCCGGTTCTGTCAACACTGCACTGGCTCCCTATTAAACATCGCATACATTTTAAAATCTTGCTTATTACTTACAAAGCACTAAATGGTTTAGCTCCCCAGTACTTGAGTGAGCTCTTAACACATTATACTCCATCACGTCTACTGCGGTCTCTAAACTCTGACCAGCTGATAATACCTAGAATATCAAAATCAACTGCAGGTGGTCGATCCTTTTCCTATTTAGCACCTAAACTCTGGAACAGTCTTCCTTGCATTGTTCGGGAAGCAGACACAATCTGTCAGTTTAAATCTAGACTAAAATCACATCTCTTTTTTATGGCTAACACATAAAACACTTTTTTCAATTAAATGATTATTAGGCTGAATTATCTAGGTCAGCCGGAACTGGGAACACTTCCCATAACACCTGATGTACTCGTTACATCATCAGAAGAATGGCATCTACGCTAATGTAAGTGTCTCTGTTTTATCCCGAGGTCTACTGCAGTCAGCCGGATCCAGGCTGTATCCAGATCAGACGGTGGACCTGCACCCAGATGTGACCAACACATGACCCTGAAGTGTCTGCAGAGACCGTGTCATTTAGACTCCCCCTTAAGCTGCCTCATCGACACGGCATCCTCAATAAACCTGTCTCCGGCGTGATGACTCCGATTGTTTGAATAGTCCTAGTTAATAATTCTTTAAATCGATATGTCATCCTCAAAACAACCCGTCTCTGGCGTGTTGCCTCAGATCTTTCGAATATTCAGATCTATTATGACCTCTGACCTTTAAAATTTCCAGAATAATAAAAATACGCTGTTTGTTAATTGGCCAGAGGAGAACTGGCACCCCGACTGAGCCTGGTTTCTCCCAAGGTTTATTTTTCTCCATTAGGTCTCCTGCTGGGGTTTTGGTTTCCTTGCCACTGTCGGCTCTGGCTTGGCATGCTCAATTTGGGGGAAAACTATTTTTCAAATATATTTCAAAATAAATCTAATTATTAAACTAAATTAACCATATAGACCAAATTACTGATCTAATTACTGATCTAAAGCCCACATTGTTACTGTATGATAATCGAAATATATTCTGTTGCATAATTTTTCTGTTTAACACTGTGAAGCTGCTTTGAAACAATCTGCATTGTTAAAAGCGCTATATAAATAAAGTTGACTTGACTTGAGAATCTGCTCAGTTACTGGGATTTTCACGCACAACCAATTCTAGGGTTTACAAATAATGGTGTGAAAAGGGAAAAACATCCAGAATGCGGTAGTCCTGTGGTCGAAAATGCTTTGTTGATGCAAGAGGTCAGAGGAGAATGGGCCGACTGATTCAAGCTGATAGAAGAGCAACTTTGACTGAAAATAACCACTTGTTACAACCGAGATATGCAGCAAAGCATTTGTGAAGCCACAACACACACAACCTTGAGGCAGATGGGCTACAACAGCAGAAGACCCCACCAGGTACCACTCATCTCCCCTACAAATAGGAAAAAGAGCCTACAATTTGCACAAGCTCACCAAAATTGGACCGTTGAAGACTGGAAAAATGTACCTCTGATGGCTACTTCCAGCAGGATAATGCACCATCTCACAAAGCTCAAATCATTTTAAATTGGTTTCTTGAACATGACAATGAGTTCAATGTACTAAAATGCCGCCCACAGTCACCATATCTCAACCTAATAGAGCATCTTTGGGATGTGGTGGAATGGGAGCTTCGTGCCCTGGATGTGCATTCCACAAATCTCCATCAACTGCAAGATGCTATCCTATCAAGATGGGCCAACATTTCTAAAGAATGCTTTCAGCACCTTGTTGAATCAATGACATGTAGAATTAAGGCAGTTCTGAAGGCGAAAGGGGGTCAAACACAGTATAGTATGGTGTTCCTAATAATCCTTTTGGTGAGTGTTTATAAGGTAACAAAAAATATCAAACCATTGATTGATTTAGCACAAATTGTAATTAATAAACTTTAGAAAATTATGACATAAAAACTTCAGGCAAGGCTAGTTGTGTCACGGAGCGCACACCTGTCACTGAGCGCGCGTCTTCACCTCCCTCCGGTCTCACACGTTCCTTGTCACCGGAGTTCTAGAACTGCAATTCCCATCATTCCCCTCTGCTATCATTAGTTCCCAGCCCTGTCTGGTTGTCTATTCATTATCCTCACATCCACCTGTTGATCATTATCCACCCTTTATCTGGACTGCCTTATTCTTTGTTCTTTGTGAAGTGTTGTTTTGCCACGCTGCATGTTGCTACGTGTTTCCTTTGTGGTTGATGTCAGTGATTCCTTGTTTCAGTATCTGAGTTTAATAAAGTTCTGCAGATGGATCCGCCTGCCTCTACTTCGTCATTACAGAACACTTCACCACCACAGGATCCAGCAGACTTCCAGAGTCTTGTTTCGAGGTTCGTGCCCAGGCATCGGTGTTAGTCACACACCAACAACAGCTGGTCAAGTTGGCAAATCTCACAGAGGAACTTGTGAGGTCAGTTCATGCTCTCACTCTACAGAGCACGGACGCTCATTCAGTTCACGCTCCCGCTGCACCTGCGCACCTCCCATCAAGCGTGAGTACCGCTTCAAGCAATCCCAGATTATCTCTACCTGAGAGGTTTAATGGTTCACCGGCTGCCTGTAAAGGATTTCTGTTGCAGTGTGAATTATTCATCAGCCAGCAACCCCAGCTGTACCCCAATGACGCGTCCGCGTTTCATTTATCTGCTCTTTACTCACCGGGAGGCGTTGGAGTGGGCAACGGCTCTCTGGTCGGGTGGTCATCATACTTTTCCCTCCTATAACGTGTTTATGTCTCAATTCAGAGAGGTGTTTGAACATCCCGCGGGCGTGCCAGGAACCAGGGAACTGCTTCTCGCATTAAGTCACGGAGATTCCACCGCTGATTACACGCTTTCCTTCGCACCCTGGCAGCACAGGCGGGATGGACCGAGGAACCTCTTAAACTGCTGTATCGACGGGGTCTAAAACTACTCTGCAGGGGAACTGGCTTGTCGGGAGGATGTCTCTTGGAGAACTCATGGAGCTGGCCACTCGTCTCGATAACCTCATTCGCTCTCGGCACGCCTTTCTCATCCAGTCTGCTCGCCTATCCTTCCTCGGGCACGGAGTACGAGCCCATGCAGGTCGGCTTCACCTATCTCACTACGGAGGAGCGTGAGCGAAGGATGTGGAATAAATTATGCCTGTACTGTGGCCAGGCCGGTCATCAGAGAGCTTCATGTCCTGTGAGATCCCGATCCCGTGATACTTCTGCGGTGAGTCCTTTGCCTAAGTCTCCCAACTCCTAACCCTCGAAGTTTCATTTTATTTTAATGGAAATAATTGTGAAACAAGAGCTTTAATTGACTCTGGTGCCGCTGGTAATTTTATCGATTTGGAGTTTGCCTTGTCTAAAAATATCTCTCTCATTCCTTGTGAGTCGCATGTGGCAGTGGCCGCTCTGGATGGACGCCCCCTGGGGACAATACATCACGCAGCCTCTCACGCTCAACGCCGAATCTCGTCACACGGAGAGAATTCAGTTGTACGATCAACTCACCCCTTCATCCTGTGATTTTGGGATGGCCATGGCTGGAGAGACACAACCCTCTAATTTCCTGGAGCGACAGGAGAATCACTGAATGGTCCTCTTTCTGTCATGACCATTGTCGGCCTGCTCTCCATGGTCCTGAATCTAGCCACAGTTCGCGTGAGAGGTGAATCTGCAAGGTATTCCTGCTGTATATCATGATCTAGCCCAGGCATTCAGCGAGAGAGAGGCTTCACTTTTACCTCCGCACCGGCCCAGCGACTGCGCGATTGAACTTCTACCTGGAGCCGTTCCCCCGCACGGCCGTGTGTATCCACTTTCACGACCGGAGACAGAGGCTATGAGAGTGTATATCGAGGAACAGCTTGCTAAATTTATCACCCCTCCACATCTCCAGCATCCGCGGGTTTTCTTCGTCAAAAGAAGGACGGAGTCTTCGGCCCTGCATCGATTTCCGTGGTCTCAATGAGGTAACTGTGAAGTATCGTTATCCCCTGCCTTTAGTCCCTGCAGCCCTGGAGATGCTTCGCTCAGCTCGTTACTTCACCAAACTGGATTTGAGGAACGCCTATAACCTCATTCGCATACGGAGGGGTGACGAGTGGAAGACGGCCTTTCTCGACCACAGGCCACTATGAATATCAAGTTATGCGTTCGGGCTGTCTAATAGTCCTTCTGTATTCCAGTCTTTTTGTTAATGAGGTCTTCCGTGACATGCTGAATCAGAATGTGATTGTTTATATTGATGATATTCTGATTTTTCAGAGACCCTCGGCGATCATGTACGAGGCGTTGCAGTTCTCAGGCGCTTGATTGAGAATCAGCTATACGCCAAAACCCAGAAATGCGAGTTTCATCAGACTCGGATCACCTTCCTGGGATATGTCATAAGCGCTGAGGGGGTTCTCATGGACGACAGCAAGGTCAAAGCCGTGGTGGACTGGTCTCAACCTTCGTCTGTGAAAGAATTACAGCGATTCCTGGGGTTTGCAAACTTTTATCGTAGATTTATCCGTAACTTCAGTCTCATTGTGTCTCCCCTCACATCTCTTCTCCGGGGAGGAGGAAAGCGCTTCCGGTGGTCTCCTGAGTGCACTGCAGCGTTTAACCAGCTGAAGGAGAGATTCACTGCCGCACCCATTCTCCATCATCCAGACTCGGAGAGGGAGTTCATCGTGGAGGTGGACGCCTCGAACACTGGAGTGGGTGCGATTCTGTCTCAACGTCACGGTAATCCGGCGAGAATGTTTCCCTGTGCCTTTTACTCCCGCAAGTTAACCTCGGCGGAACGCAATTATGATGTGGGTGACCGGGAGCTTCTAGCCATGAAGGCTGCTCTGGAGGAGTGGAGGCACTGGTTGGAGGGGGCACGTCAACCTTTCACCGTCCTCACAGACCACCGAAACCTCGAATACATCAGGTCCGCCAAGCGTTTGAATGCTCGTCAGGCTCGCTGGTCACTATTTTCTCGTTTCAATTTCAGGATCACATACAGACCTGGGTCCAAAACGGGAAAGCTGATGCCCTGTCCCGTCAGTTCGGGAGTCCAACGAAATCAGCCAACCAGAAACCATCTTACCACCCACTCTTATCGTGGCACCCGTGCAGTGGGATATCATCTCGGAGTCACGGAGGCTCAACAAGCTCTTCCTGTACCGCCCGAGTGTCCTGTGGATCGCCTTCGTGCCCCTCGAGCCCGTGGCGGGTACTTCAATGGGTTCACTGCACTCCCAGCGCCGGACATCCAGGTATCTCGGCTACCGTACAGTTAGTCTCCAACCGCTTCTGGTGGTCCACACTCCGGGCTGATGTTATCAAATTTATCCATCAATGTCCCATCTGTAACACAGTTAAATCTTCCCACCTTAAACCTGCCGGTCTCTTACAACCACTTCCAGTTCCTCAACGCCCGTGGTCGCACATCGCTGTGGATTTCGTAACGGATTTACCACAGTCTCAGGGATTTACCACAGTTCTGTCAGTCGTGGATCGCTTCTCCAAGTCCTGTCGGTTCATCCCCCTTAAGGGTCTACCTACTGCCATGCAGACTGCGGAGGAGCTTCTCAATCATGTGTTTCGTCTTTTCGGCATCCCCGAGGACATCGTCTCCGACCGTGGTCCTCAGTTCACCTCACGTGTTTGGAGGGGACTCTGCTCCAAGCTTAATATCAACGTCAGCCTCACCTCCGGATACCACCCACAGTCTAACGGTCAGGTTGAAAGGTTAAACCAGGACCTTGTTCGCTTTCTGCGGACATACTGTCATGAGAACCAACAGGACTGGAGCCGATTCCTGGTTTGGGCTGAGTATGCCCAGAATTCCCTGGTAAAGCCAGCCACAGGTCTAACACCTTTCCAATGTGTCCTAGGTTTCCAACCCCCTCTCTTCCCGTGGGCTGGAGAGCCGTCTGACCTCCCTGCGGTGGATACGTGGTTGCAACGCAGTGAGGCCACGTGGAATACCGCTCATGTCCATCTGCAACGTGCCATCCGTCGCTTTCGCCTGCATGCAAATCAAAAGGAGACGTGGGGGCCTAGGTACAGGTCCGGACAGTGGGTGTGGCTTTCTTCTCGTGATCTACGTTTAAAGCTCCCCAGCAAGAAACTCTCCCCTCGCTTCATTGGGCCCTTCAAGATCCTTCGGCAGATCACTCCGGTCTCGTTTCGTCTGGCTCTCCCAGCACATTATAAAATCTCACCCACTTTTCATATGTCTCTTCTCAGACCCGCGGCCGCTCCCAGGAGAGAGGAGATCCAAGAGGGGGTCGGTTCCGTGCAGGCTCCCCCAATTGAAGTCGGAGGCGAGGAGGTGTACCGGATACGAGACATCCTGGACTCCAGACGCCGCGGCAGGGTACTGCAATATCTGATTGACTGGGAGGGCTGCGGTCCTGAGGAACATTCCTGGGTCAGATCTCAGGATGTCCTGGACCCCGCTGTTCTTACCACTTACCATCACAATCACCCAGATCGTCCTGCTCCCAGACCCCGTGGTAGACCCCGTCGTCGTCCAGGTCCTCGCTTCCGGAGCCGCTCGCAGGGAGGGGGCTCTGTCACGGAGCGCACACCTGTCACCTCCCTCCGGTCTCACACGTTCCTTGTCACCGGAGTTCTAGAACTGCAATTCCCATCATTCCCCTCTGCTATCATTAGTTCCCAGCCCTGTCTGGTTGTCTATTCATTATCCTCACATCCACCTGTTGATCATTATCCACCCTTTATCTGGACTGCCTTATTCTTTGTTCTTTGTGAAGTGTTGTTTTGCCACGCTGCATGTTGCTACGTGTTTCCTTTGTGGTTGATGTCAGTGATTCCTTGTTTCAGTATCTGAGTTTAATAAAGTTCTGCAGATGGATCCGCCTGCCTCTACTTCGTCATTACAAGTTGTCATGTTTGAGAAAAAAAGAAACCTTAAAAATCCATCTTCATTATATAGCTGACGTTTGTCTGAATGTATCCTATAACTAATATGATGAAATATCCCAGACATCTGTTTGAATACAAGCATTTGTACAATTAGACTTTTGTCTGACTGAGAAAATTGATGTGACATCTTTCTCATGTGACAAATATTAGATTTAGATTATTTTTATAAATATGTCTTTTTTTTAGATGATCTAAACACACAAAGAGAATGCAATTACATAATTGTTAAGAGGATATTTGCTTTGGTACTTTATTATTGCTCTGATAATGAAAGAGCAAAGTTATTTTAATGTTTCAACTCATGTGAATTTGAATCGTTTTGAATGCAAATTATTATTCAAAAGTGAGTTGAGTGAGATCAGAATTGTTACAACTTACTGGAAGGCAGGGCAATCCTACTTAACCAGGTTTGCAGCACTTCTCTTGCAGCTCTCTATCTATGAGTCATCCTTTTCTGTAGGGCTGTCTACCAAAGGCAATACGCTCATGGCCCATAAAGAGAGTGGTTAAAAGTGTGAAACGTATGCATTTCCTACAGTTTGTGCTGTCTCCTTCTGTGGAAGAACTGACTGCCTAAAGGATATAAGTGTTCATGCTAAAGTATTCGCATTGTTTATTCATTAAAATTGGTTATAAGGAACAGTCAAAACTACATAGATATGGTATAGATACAAAGTATAGATCTTACTTTTGTATGAACATTATTTTCACCATGGGTATTAAAATTCTACAACAATGCCTTTTTAGAACAGACAAACAGTCCTGTCTGAGGGGACAGCTTCAGAACAAATGAACTCTCCTGGGCCCTGCAGGTCACTCTAATCCCTTAACAGCATCTGCATCCAGAACAGACTTTGTGCAAAGCAGAAAATACTTAAAAGTTTAAAATCCCCTAAAAAGTTTTTCTGTTGCATTGGTTGGGAAAGATTTGTTACTGTAGAAGAAACCTCACTATGGGCCTCATCTACTAAGAAAGTAATTGTATTAAGTTCTCACACAAAAACACAGTTGGATTCACAGCAACAATCTTACTCTTGTTATAATGTTGATGAATTCAGTTATTTGAGCATTTACCATAATACACGCCCACATCATCTCCATAAAAGGGCTTTCTGCTGACCTTCTCCTGTACATCATAATTCATACATTTTTAGTTGGAGTGAAAAATTTTTAGATTGAATATATGCTGGCCTATAGGTTATGATTAATAAAGAAAATGTACATCTAATGGGAATATTAAATAATAGTGCCATTAATTAAAATTTGAATGAGATAATAATAAACAGCAACATGTCACTGGGGGCATTCTGCCTAAATTCTGAAGGGGTCATCATAACTTTAACTTGTTACTACAAAATTAATGCAATATCTGTTTCCCTGTCAAACATTAAATATCCAACATAGATTAATTTGCAGATCACTTTTATCCAATGGCAAAAAACAAAAAACAAAAAAAAAAATCTAACAAATATTGATGTTCAGATGAAAAGATTAATGAAAGCACAATTATGCAATACATGTCTGTAAAAGTGACATCTATAGTCAAGAGAAAAATTAAAGATGTGTGGCATCTTACTTTAATAAAAGAAAACAGTTATGCTTTACACATTCCATGTTTTTAAGGTCACCAGGAGTTTGATTTTTGAATATGTGTTTATTCTTTTTGAAGTAGAATTTTATGCTAAATTAAAAAAAAAATATGTGAAGGCATGATGAATTGTGATTTCTGCATGAAATATTCATGCACTGACTGGTGGATAAGAGGACCTTACTGTTATTGTAATAACAGGCAGGTTGAATAATGGAAGGCAAGCAGAGGATAGTGGCTCGAAGTGCAAAGGTTAACAAATGGTTTTTAACCCTTTCATGCATGAATTATAACTTCAGTCAGGATTTTTCTTGTGTTTTTATTGCTCTTAGGACAAAAAAAAATGTTTTACACATATTTTTCAAAGAGATTTTCAGATATCCACTAGAGTGGACAGCATGCATTTATGGTTTAAACTGAAGATTTACTGTATTAAACATAATACAGTAATAACACAGCAATATTGTCTGTATTTAAAGGGGTACTTCAGCGCTGGGAAGATGAATCTGTATTTAAACTGGGTCATTAATGTAGTCGAAATGTGAAATTATTTTTGAATTTGGTGCCTTCTAGATTGAGAAAACACAGAAAATGTATTTTTGTCTCATGGGGATGAAAGACAACAATTCCCAGAACGCACTGCTTCGCTGCCCTACTCTAGGCACGGCTAGTCGGCTACTGGATTACTGGATCACTTGCCTACCACGTTCATTTTCAGAAAATCAGTTCAGTTAAAAACACTACAATTAAAAACTGAATGTGTCTGTTCAATATAATGCGAGTGAGCCTATTGAGCGTCACGGCACAAACGCAGCAGATTACATTCACCACATGAGCTGAGGTAAGCGTGGGATTCGCGGCTGCGGCTGCATTCACAGCGCGTGATCAGTCTGGCGTGTGTTCAGTTCATGTCTTTGGAAGCTTAACTTTCATAGGAAGTTCATTTTAAAAGTTAAAACACTCACTTTGGTCTCCACCGCTCCGTTTACATGATTCTCCGCAGCTCCGCGAGCCGAGTGCTGCGAGTGCTGTGAGTGTGATGTTGAAAACATGTGGAAATAGCGCCCTCTGCTGGCTGCGGCTGCATTCACAGCGCGTGATCAGTCTGGCGCGTGTTCAGTTCATGTCTTTGGAAGCTTAACTTTCATAGGAAGTTCATTTTAAAAGTTAAAACACTCACTTTGGTCTCCACCGCTCTGTTTACATGATTCTCCGCAGCTCCGCGAGCCGAGTGCTGCGAGTGCTGTGAGTGTGATGTTGAAAACATGTGGAAATAGCGCCCTCTGCTGGCTGTATTCTTCAGCCTCTGGCCAAAAACCCCTCAGTCGATGCAAATATCGTCATTTTTCATATCAAATTTTTCTAGAAATAAAATACATAATTCTCTCGTCTCAGGGTCATATGAGGGGGGAAAGTACGATGATTTGAATATACTCCCGGGTTTCTACTGATACAAAGCTTAATGCTAATCGCTGAAGTAACCCTTTAACAAACCAATCAATAAAATAGTGATAGGGTGTTTTCAAACTCATTTGAAATAATAATAATAACTAGAATGTACATTTCCTGAAGAAAATGTGAGTGGTGATTTCCGTGGCAAAACTCGGGGCCCGGTTGCTAGGGTGTGTTGAGACGGTTGCTAGGGTGTTCTGGATGGTTGCTAGGTGGTTGCTAGGCGGTTGCTAGGATGTTCTGGGTGGTTGCTAGGTGTTGCTAAAGTATTCTGGGTGGTTGCTAGGGTGTTGCTATGTGGTTGCTAGGGTATTCTGGGTGGTTGCTAAGGTGTTGCTAGGCAGTTGCTAAGGTATTCTGGGTGGTTGCCAGGGCGTTGCTAGGCGGTTGCTAAGGTGTTCTTGTTGGTTGCTATGGCGTTGCTAGGCAGTTGCTAGGGTATTGTGGGTGATTGCTAGGGTGTTGCTAAGGAATTCTGGGTGGTTGCTAGGGCGTTGCAATGCGGTTGCTAGGGTATTCTGGGTGGTTGCTAAGGTGTTGCTAGGCAGTTGCTAAGGTATTCTGGGTGGTTGCTAGGGCGTTGCTAGGTGGTTTCTAGGCGGTTGATAAGGTGTTAATGGTGGTTGCTATGTTGCTAGGCAGTTGCTAGGGTATTCTGGGTGGTTGCTAGGCCGTTGCTAGGCAGTTGATAAGGTGTTCTTGGTGGTTGCTATGGCATTGCTAGGCAGTTGCTAGGGTATTCTGGGTGGTTGCTAGGGAATTGCTATGCGGTTGCTAGGGTGTTCTGGGTGGTTGCTATGGCGTTGATAGGTGGTTGCTAAGGTGTTCTGGGTGGTTGCTAGGAAGTTGCCAAGGTATTCTGGTAGGTTGCTATAGTGTTGCTAGTTGTCACAGATGGTTACTATGGAGTGTTTATAGAGTTATTAGCACTTTCTTAGCCTGATTTAATGCTTAGCTAATCACTATTAGCATGTAGCTATTCACTGCTAGCATGTGTAGCAAAGTGTCGTTTGCTAGCATGAGTCAAAAGACCCAACCCCCATGTCTCTATGATCTGATGCAAAGATATAGGGGTTGATAAACAGTTGCTAGGGTACTCTGTTTGGTTGCTATGGAGTGGCTTGGGAGCATCCTATAATGATATTCCAAAAGCTCCTTGTCAGTATGAATGATATAAGCCAACCCCCATGTCTCTATGATGTTCTGAAGCAGATATATAGGTCTTGTTAAACTGTTGCTAGGCTACTCAGTTTGGTTGCAATGGAGTGGCTTGGCAGTTGCCAATGATGATACAGCAAAAGCTCCTTGTCTGTATGAATGATATAAATCAACCCCCATTCCTCTATGACATTCAGATGTGAAGATATCAACTGTGGACTTGTGTTGCTAGGGTGCTTGATAATGGTTGCTAGGGCGTGGATAGGACGTGTTGAAGGTGATTTGTGATTGGCTGTTGATGCCCCGAGCCAAACAAACCCACCCTCATGTTTCTATGACACTTCAATCCAAAGATATCCCTTTGATCTCTTACAATGGAAGTCTATGGGATCGGTTGCTAGGGAGCTCTAAATGGTTGCTAGGGCGTGGCTTGACAGCATCACGATGATCCTAAGATAGTGATTGGTTGTCTGAGTAAATTGAGACCACCCCCTTGTCTCTGTGACACTGTGAAGCAGAGCTATGGTCAATACAAAATCCCTATGCAATTTACCATTGGAGGAAAAACGCATGAGTTTAATGGGACGTCCCTCCCCATGTTAAGTCAATGGGGCAACTTTTGGGCACCTCCTGCGCCCCAGGGGTACAACTCAAACCCCTTTGCGATGTGTGTTCTGACAGGGCCTGCCAGCCTCTTCAAATGTGGCGAGTCACGAGTTTCTACGAAATCCTCGCTCTGAGCTATGACTCGTCAAAGTTGGTCGCAATGCAAAGCGCATGGGATTTTTGAGGCTACTTTTGCCCCCCTGGGGCGCACATCGTACCCCCGATCTCTTAGAAAAGTCATAGCACACCATTCCCGATTAAGCCGGTCGATTTGACACCTCATTCATGGGTCTACGACAAAAACTGCGGGACTAGTTACGTGCCGAAATTTCGGCGGAAGAACTTATAAATAAACTAGAATGTACATTTCCTGAAGAAAATGTGAGTGGTGCTTGCCGTGGCAAAACTCGGGGCCGGTTGCTAGGGTGTGTTGAGACGGTTGCTAGGGTGTTCTGGATGGTTGCTAGGTGGTTGCTAGGATGTTCTGGGTGGTTGCTAAGGTGTTGCAAGGTGGTTGCTAAAGTATTCTGGGTGGTTGCTAGGGCGTTGCTATGCGGTTGGTAGGTGGTTGTTAAGGTGTTCTGGGTGGTTGCTATGGTGTTGCTAGGTGGTTGCTAGGGTGTTACTAGGTAGTTGCTAAGGTATTCTGGGTGGTTGCTAGGGTGTTGCTATGCGGTTGCTAGGTGGTTGCTAAGGTATCCTGGTTGGTTGCTAGGGCGTTGCTAGGCGGTTGCTGGGTGGTTTCTAGGGTATTCTTGGTGGTGGCTAGGGCATTGCTATGCGGTAGCTAGGTGGTTGCTAAGGTATTCTGAGTGGTTGCTAGGGCGTTGCTATGCGGTTGCTAAGGTGTTCTGGGTGGTTGCTAGGGCGTAACTATGCAGTTGCTAGGTGGTTGCTAAGGTGTTCTGGGTGGTTGCTATATAGTGTTTATAGAGTTCTTAGTACTTTCTTAGCCTGATTTAACGCTTAGCTACTCACTATTAGCATGTAGCTATTCACTGCTAGCATGTGTAGCATGTTGGAAGTGCCGTTTGCTAGCATGAGTCAAAAGACCCAACCCCCATGTCTCTATGATGATCTGATGCAAAGATATAGGAGTTGATAAACGGTTGCTAGGGTACTCTGTTTGGTTGCTAGGGAGTGGCTTGATAGCTGCCAATGATGATACAGCAAAAGCTCCTTGTCAGTATGAATGATATAAACCAACCCCCATTCCTCTATGATATTCAGATGTGTAGATATCAACTGTGGATTTGGGTTGCTAGGGTGCTTGATAATGGTTGCTAGGGCGTGGCTAGGGAGTGTTGAATGTGATTTGTGATTGGCTGTTGATGCCCCGAGCCAAACAAACCCACCCTCATGTTTCTATGACACTTCTATCCAAAGATATCCCTTTGATCTCTTATAATGGAAGTCTATGGGATCAGTTGCTAGGAAGCTTTAAATGGTTGTTTAGGGCGTGGCTTGATAGCATCACGATGATCCTGAGATAGTGATTGGTTGTCTGAGTAAATTGAGCCCACCCCCTTGTCTCTGTGACACTGTGAACCAGAGCTGCCTATAGTCAATACAAAATCCATATGCAATTTACCATTGGAGGAAAAACGCATGAGTTTAATGGGACGACCCTCCCCATGTTAAGTCAATGGGAAAATTTGCAAAATTTGGGGAGCTCTAGCGCCCCTGGGGTACAACTTACACCCTATTGAGTTGTATGTCCTGAGAGATCCTGTCAGCCTCTTCAAATGTCGGATACGACACGAGTTTCTACGAAATCCTCGTTCGGAGTTATGAGTGGTCAAAGTTTTCGCCATGTTAAGTCAATGGGACTTTTCAGCTACTTTTTCGCCCCTGGGGCGAACCTCGTACCCCCGATCCCTTAGAAAAGTCATAGCACACCATTCCCGAATATACCGCGCAATTTGTCAATACATTTGTTGGGTCTTTGACAAAAACTGTGGGAGGAGAAGCGTGCCGAAGTTTTTGTCCAGAAGTAAGAATAATAACTAGAATGTACATTTCCTGAAGAAAATGTGAGTGGTGCTTGCCGTGGCAAAACTCGGGCCCGGTTGCTAGGGTGTGTTGAGACGGTTGCTAGGGTGTTCTGGATGGTTGCTAGGCGGTTGCTAGGATGTTCTGGGTGGTTGCTAGGTGGTTGCTAAGGTGTTGCTAGGTGGTTGCTAAAGTATTCTGGGTGGTTGCTAGGGTGTTGCTATGTGGTTGCTAAGGTGTTCTGGGTGGTTGCTAGGGCGTTGCTATGTGGTTGCTAGGTGGTTGCTAATGTGTTCTGGGTTGTTGCTAAGGTATTCTGGGTGGTTGCTAGGGCGTTGCTATGCGGTTGCTAAAGTTAAAAACACTTTTCTTTTATTTGTCGGATGAAATATGCTAATTTTTCGAGAATTTTTTGCTAATTTTGGGTTTTCATGAGCTGTATGCCAAAATCATCAGTATTAAAACAATAAAAGACCTGAAATATTTCAGTTGGTGTGCAATGAATCTAAAATATATGAAAGTTTAATTTTTATCATTACATTATGGAAAATAATGAACTTTTATCACAATATGCTAATTTTTTTAGAAGGACCTGTATATTGATTCTTCTGAAATCTGAATACAGATTTATGCTTTGTAAGGCATGCACATACAATTTAAGGAAACACACTTGAAATTACGCTAACTGCAAATGAATTTAAAGACATGAAGCTTTATTTTCAAGCATTGATATTGTTTCTCCGAGCAAGATGATGCATAGTAAACCTTTTTAATATGATATAGTGCAATTTAGTAATACGGGATTGTATGTACTATAATATTTAATGTATATTCAAATACATTTCTGCTAATAATCCCAGATACATGTTCATGCTAAATATTTTCTGCATAATTACGTACATAAAGAAATCTATTCTGTGTTAGTTCAGTTACCTGTGTCGTCAGTGTGCAGTAGACACCCATCCTAACAATTTCTTTGTATCACTTATCCTGCTTGAAAAGACCATAAACATTACATTTAACGTTTGAAGTATCAATTAATGTACATACATATATAAAAACTATACCGGCCAGTCGAACATTTCCGGTGACTTCACTGCCTGCAATCCAGTCATTTATATAGATCAGTGGTTGCAAGTTAAAAATCCTAATTTATTGATTTAGTAAGTTGCAAACATTATTTAGTTGAGTTCTGTTGACATAATAATGTTGATCATTACATTAACTTAATATTGTGTGTAATTTAAACTCAAACTGCATTATTTATTTATTTTTAATTAAGTTGTAGTAACTTGATTGTAATGTCTAGTGTCTTGGTTTTGCTTTCTGTTTGAGTTTAATCAGTTATGTTTCCTGGTTTGTCATGTGATTTGTCAATAGATAAGATTAATTGGTTAAAAAGCTACAACTCAAGTAGTTGGAGCGACTGAATTTGTGTTTATGTGACAAATTATTTAGTTCCTTTAATTTAATATAATTTGTTGGTTGAAAATAATACATTTTAAAGGGTTACTTCAGCGATTAGCATTAAGCTTTTTTATCAGTAGAAACCCAGGAGTATATTCGAATTATCGTACTTTCCCCCCTCATATGACCCTGAGATGAGATAATTATGTATTTTATTTCTGGAAAAATTCCTCCGAAGGCGCAAATATCGTCATTTTGCATCATCGGAGGAGTTTTTGTCCAGAGGCTAAAGACTACAGCCAGCAGAGGGCGCTATTTCCACATGTTTTCAACATTGCACTCGCAGCACTCGGCTCGCGGAGCTTCGGAGATTCATGTAAACGGAGAGGTGGAGATTCATGTAAACGGAGCTGTGGAGAGCAAAGTGAGTGTTTCAACTTTTCAAATTAATTCCTATGATAGTTAAACTTCCAAAGACATGTTCTGAAAATGCGCCATACTGAACGCGTGCTGTGAATGCGGCCGCAGCCCCGAATCCCGTGCTTACCTCAGCTCATGCGATGAATGTAATCCGACCCTGCTGCGTTTGTGCCGTGACGGCCATGACATTCAATCGACTCACTCATTTTGAATAGACAGGTTCAGTTTTTAATTGTAGCGTCTCTAACCGAACTGGTTTTATGAAAATGAACGCTGTGGGCAAGTAAGCCGTACCTAGAGCAGCCTCGGGAAGCGAAGTACATTCTAGGAATTGTTGTCTTTCATCCCCATGAGACAAAAATACATTTTCTGTGTTTTCTCAGTCTAGAAGGCACCAAATTCAAAAATAATTTCATATTTTTACTACATTAATGACCGAGTTTAAATACAGACTCATCTTCCCAGCGCTGAAGTGCCCCTTTAAGTTGTCATAACTCCAAAAAATAGATGCCAACTGTTGTGTAGAGAGGACCTTGTACTGGTGTACTGGTACGAAAGCAAAAAAAACAACAACAAAAAAACGGTCTGTATCGAGGCATAATCGAAACATGAAAGCAATCTTGAATGGTGAACGCATGTAAAAATGCGTTTCTACATTAATATCTTAAATGACATCTTGTGTAGGGCCTGATTCAAATCTCACAGATCTAAGATTGGTCGTAATACATCTCCTTTCTTTGGTATGACAAAATAAGGGCTGTAAAACCCTTTCTTCATCTCGGCTGGAGGAACAGGCTCTATTGCATCCTTTGCCAAGAGGACTGCAATCTCGGCACACAGAACACAGCTATTGCCTGCAACTGAGGTAAAAAGGATGCCGCTTAATCTGGGCAGGCGCCTGGTGAACTGAATCACATAGCTGAGTCTGACTGTCCTGATGAGACAGTTTGAAGGGTTTGGGAGTGCTAACCACGCATTCCAAGCTCTGTATAAGTGGCACAGAAGGGACAAAACAATTTTGCTGCAGGGTTGGCTGACATGACGGGAGGCAAAGACACTCTCCATCTGTGCAAGCTCTTTTAGAGAAACTGCTCTTTTGCTGAAGCCCCCAGGGGAAGCTCTCTGCACTTAGCTGTGTATTGGGAGAAAGACCACTGTAATTTGAGGGTGCAAGTGTGCTCATTATACCATGGCATCGGACTGTTCGCTTTAATCTTCTTTAAGCGCAAAGGAGCAACTGTGTGCTAGAAAAAAAAGAGCTCATAATTTATGTTGCAGCATCAAGTTAAGATACTGAGATATCTGGTATGCTGAGGAGATGAGACAAATCAGAAAGATTATTTACAAAGCAATCTTTAGTGGTAGAAGTGATAGTTCTAACATGGGTACATATTCACAAGGGCTAACGGGGAAACAAGACACACCTAGTAATGAGAATGAGCTAATTAAAAGAAAATATTTTCCCTGAAGGAGGGAACGGAGATGTACGTCGGAAGTGACCGATGAATTTGGGATCATCTTCAGAGACCAATCTACTTCGAGTGTATAGAAATGAGCCAATAACTTTTACATGCAGTCCAAGCACCGCCCCGCAGCACGGGTATAAATATGGAAGTGGAATACCGCATCCTCACTTTTTCAACTGAGGAGCTGATAAAGTGACTTGGCCCTTCAGCGGAAGCACAGCTTCCGTTCCCTCCTTCAGGGAACGAGAGTTACATACGTTACCGAGACATTCCCTTTCAGTCGGTCACATTCAACGTACAGTATTGTTCAAAATAATAGCAGTACAATGTGACTAACCAGAATAATCAAGGTTTTTAGTATATTTTTTATTGCTACGTGGCAAACAAGTTACCAGTAGGTTCAGTAGATTCTCAGAAAACAAATGAGACCCAGCATTCATGATATGCACACTCTTAAGGCTGTGCAATTGGGCAATTAGTTGAATTAGTTGAAAGGGGTGTGTTAAAAAAAATAGCAGTGTGGCATTCAATCACTGAGGTCATCAATTTTGTGAAGAAACAGGTGTGAATCAGGTGGCCCCTATTTAAGGATGAAGCCAACACTTGTTGAACATGCATTTGAAAGCTGAGGAAAATGGGTCGTTCAAGACATTGTTCAGAAGAACAGCGTACTTTGATTAAAAAGTTGATTGGAGAGGAAAACCTATAAAGAGGTGCAAAAATGATAGGCTGTTCAGCTAAAATGATCTCCAATGCCTTAAAATGGAGAGCAAAACCAGAGAGACGTGGAAGAAAACGGAAGACAACCATCAAAATGGATAGAAGAATAACCAGAATGGCAAAGGCTCAGCCAATGATCACCTCCAGGATGATCAAAGACAGTCTGGAGTTACCTGTAAGTACTGTGACAGTTAGAAGACGTCTGTGTGAAGCTAATCTATTTTCAAGAATCCCCAAAGTCCCTCTGTTAAAAAAGGCATGTGCAGAAGAGGTTACAATTTGCCAAAGAACACATCAACTGGCCTAAAGAGAAATGGAGGAACATTTTGTGGACTGATGAGAGTAAAATTGTTCTTTTTGGGTCCAAGGGCCACAGGCAGTTTGTGAGACGACCCCCAAACTCTGAATTCAAGCCACAGTACACAGTGAAGACAGTGAAGCATGGAGGTGCAAGCATCATGATATGGGCATGTTTCTCCTACTATGGTGTTGGGCCTATTTATCGCATACCAGGGATCATGGATCAGTTTGCATATGTTAAAATACTTGAAGAGGTCATGTTGCCCTATGCTGAAGAGGATATGCCCTTGAAATGGTTGTTTCAACAAGACAATGACCCAAAACACATTAGTAAACTGGCAAAGTCTTGGTTCCAAACCAACAAAATTAATGTTATGGAGTGGCCAGCCCAATCTCCAGACCTTAATCCAATTGAGAACTTGTGGGGTGATATCAAAAATGCTGTTTCTGAAGCAAAACCAATAAATGTGAATGAATTGTGGAATGTTGTTAAAGAATCATGGAGTGGAATAACAGCTGAGAGGTGCCACAAGTTGGTTGACTCCATGCCACACAGATGTCAAGCAGTTTTAAAAAACTGTGGTCATACAACTAAATATTAGTTTAGTGATTCACAGGATTGCTAAATCCCAGAAAAAAAAAATGTTTGTACAAAATAGTTTTGAGTTTGTACAGTCAATGGTAGACACTGCTATTTTTTTGAACACACCCCTTTCAACTAATACCCCAATTGCACAGCCTTAAGAGCGTGCATATCATGAATGCTGGGTCTTGTTTGTTTTCTGAGAATCTACTGAACCTACTGGTAACTTGTTTGCCACGTAGCAATAAAAAATATACTAAAAACCTTGATTATTCTGGTTAGTCACATTGTACTGCTATTACTTTGAACAATACTGTACGTCAGAGCTGACCGAAGAATTGGGGATCCTACCAACACGCCAGAATGCTGGCCCTTCCAGCGCCTGGTTAGAGTTCACTGAAGAGCTCCTATGTTGGGGAGAAAGCCAGGGCTCTGACCCGGGAAGGTCTGTCAGAGCTGTTTTTCTGCAAGACCCACTTAGCGTGACTATTGGATAACACTGGGAAAGCATGCCCACGAGAGAGATGGGATGCTGCGGAGCCAAATCCTTCAATGGAAGGAGAAGTGGCAGATTACACTCGTCAGGGTTCGCCATTCCTGGGGAACACAACTGGAGAGTCATAGATGCACTAATCCGGCCCATGGGGCGGGAGTGCCATTGCAAGGCCGCTAGGGGAGAGTACGCGGGAAGAGACTGGTCATTTCGAAAGTAGATCCTTCCTCAGAGGAATTGGCCAGGGAGGGGCTGTCGCCAGGAGAGATAGTTTGGAGAACCAGGCTTTCGCCCCAACATAGGAGCTCTTCAGTGAACTCTAACCAGGTGCTGGAATGGCAGCATTCTGGCGTGTTGGTAGGATCCACAATTCGTTGGGTCAGAAGGGCGCTACTAGCAAGACCTTCTCCTCGTCCTCCCTGACTTTGCACAGTGTCTGTGTGAGAAGGCTCACTGGGGAAAATGCATACTTGCGTAGCTCCCGGGGCCAGCTGTGTGCCAGTGCATCCGTGCCGAGAGTGCCCCCGGGCGGGGAATAATAATAATACATTTTATTTACAATGCACTTTTCTCAAACTCAAAGAGCTACAAACAATAATAATGAACAGACATTATAAAAAAAAATAAAAATACAAAAAATAATAAAGTACAAATTGATTATAAAATCATAAGAACCATTACGGCACAACACAATAAAACACTAGTCATGGAAATCAATATATATAAGACCACCCTGATGGTTGATGTCCGCAACGGCCATATCGCTGTCCATACGGACCAGAACATGCTTGCCCTGCAGCGCCTTTTTAAGGTGGCTGAGGGCGAGATGAACTGCTAGCAAGTCCAGGCAATTGATATGCCAATGCAATTGGGGACCCGTCCACAGACCCGCAATCGCACGCCCATTGTATGTTGCCTCCCAGCCGGTGGACGAGGCATCTGTGAAGACAACAGCATGCCTGGACACTTCTTCTAAGGGCACTCCCGCCCATAGAAACAAAGGGTCCAACCACGTGCTGAAGGTTTTGTGGCAGTACGGAGTAACAGGGACCCGGTACTTGCCGCTCAGCCACGCCCATCTCAGGACCCGGCCATGAAGCCAGTGCTGAAGCGGTCTCATATGAAGCAATCCGAGTGGTGATACCTCGGCTGCAGATGCCATATGCCCCAGGAGCCTCTGAAAAAAATACAGTGGGACTGCCGTTCAGCCTTTGAACGTATTCAATCAGTTCAACACTGACCGGACTCACTCCTCTGTGAGGCGCACAGTATGATTGACCGAGTCCAGCTCCATACAGAGATAAGAGATCCTCTGTGTGGGACAGAGTTTGCTCTTCTCTCGGTTGACCCGAAGGCCCAACAGGCTGAGGTGACGGAGCACCAGGTCCCTGTGTTCGCACAACTGCTCCCGCGACTGGGCCAGTATGAGCCAGTCTTCGAGAGAGTTGAGAATGTGAATGCCGCGTTCTCTGAGTGGAAAAATGGCTGCCTCCATGACTTTCGTGAAGACGCGAGGCGACAGGGACAGCCCGAAGGGCAGGACTTTGTACTGGTATGCCTTCCCCTCTCGGGAGAATGGAAACATGAAAGTACGCGTCCTTCAGGTCGATCGCAGCGAACCAATCTTGGGGACGGATGCATTCGAAGATGCATTGCTGCGTTAGCATTCTGAACGGAAGCTTGTGCAGGGCCTGATTCAGAAAACGTAGGTCCAAGATTGGTCTCAACCCACCCCCTTTCTTGGGTACACTGAAGTAGGGGCTGTAGAAGCCCGACTTCATATCGACTGGAGGAACCGGCTCGACCGTGTCCTTCACCAGTAGGACATCGATCTCTGACCGCAAGATATGGGCATCACTGCTCCGCACAGAGGTGAAGAGGATGCCCTTGAACTTGGGAGGCCGGAGAGCGAACTGAATCGCGTAGCCGAGTCTGATGGTACGGATGAGCCAGCAAGACGGCCTGGGGAAACCTAGACAGGCCCCCAGAAACTGAACAAGCGGGACCAACGGCACCACAGACGTACCCAGAGTGAGGCAGTGAGGCGGAGTGCTCTGGCCCGACTCGGGTGGCCCGGGGGTGACCCGGAGTGTTGGTTTGGACAGAGTGTGGGTAAGAAGGCCCGGGGGGCATCCCTGGTGCACACACTGCTGCCCCCTGGCGAAGGGGAGAGGGAAGGAAAGGAGTGGCAAGGCCCGGGGGCATTGCACACTGCCAACCTGACCCTCTCTGGGCCCAGATGAGGGAAGAAACTGTTCTGACTGTGGGTACTGCTGGACTCCGGAGAGCCAACGGCAGGACTGAAACCAAAAAGTATTCTCCCCTGGTCCTCCTCCGGGGGAGGGAAGGGTGCGGACACTCGTTCCCTTCCCCTGTGCCCGGCCACCGGCTGCCTGAGTATGTTGCCTCCCAGCCGGTGGACGAGGCATCTGTGAAGACAACAGCATGCCTGGACACTTCTTCTAAGGGCACTCCCGCCCATAGAAACAAAGGGTCCAACCACGTGCTGAAGGTTTTGTGGCAGTACGGAGTAACAGGGACCCGGTACTTGCCGCTCAGCCACGCCCATCTCAGGACCCGGCCATGAAGCCAGTGCTGAAGCGGTCTCATATGAAGCAATCCGAGTGGTGATACCTCGGCTGCAGATGCCATATGCCCCAGGAGCCTCTGAAAAAAATACAGTGGGACCGCCGTTCAGCCTTTGAACGTATTCAATCAGTTCAACACTGACCGGACTCACTCCTCTGTGAGGCGCACAGTATGATTGACCGAGTCCAGCTCCATACAGAGATAAGAGATCCTCTGTGTGGGACAGAGTTTGCTCTTCTCTCGGTTGACCCGAAGGCCCAACAGGCTGAGGTGACGGAGCACCAGGTCCCTGTGTTCGCACAACTGCTCCCGCGACTGGGCCAGTATGAGCCAGTCTTCGAGAGAGTTGAGAATGTGAATGCCGCGTTCTCTGAGTGGAAAAATGGCTGCCTCCATGACTTTCGTGACGACGCGAGGCGACAGGGACAGCCCGAAGGGCAGGACTTTGTACTGGTATGCCTTCCCCTCTCGGGAGAATGGAAACATGAAAGTACGCGTCCTTCAGGTCGATCGCAGCGAACCAATCTTGGGGACGGATGCATTCGAAGATGCATTGCTGCATTAGCATTCTGAACGGAAGCTTGTGCAGGGCCTGATTCAGAAAACGTAGGTCCAAGATTGGTCTCAACCCACCCCCTTTCTTGGGTACACTGAAGTAGGGGCTGTAGAAGCCCGACTTCATATCGACTGGAGGAACCGGCTCGACCGTGTCCTTCACCAGTAGGACATCGATCTCTGACCGCAAGATATGGGCATCACTGCTCCGCACAGAGGTGAAGAGGATGCCCTTGAACTTGGGAGGCCGGAGAGCGAACTGAATCGCGTAGCCGAGTCTGATGGTACGGATGAGCCAGCAAGACGGCCTGGGGAAACCTAGACAGGCCCCCAGAAACTGAACAAGCGGGACCAACACTGCCAACCTGACCCTCTCTGGGCCCAGATGAGGGAAGAAACTGTTCTGACTGTGGGTACTGCTGGACTCCGGAGAGCCAACGGCAGGACTGAAACCAAAAAGTATTCTCCCCTGGTCCTCCTCCGGGGGAGGGAAGGGTGCGGACACTCGTTCCCTTCCCCTGTGCCCGGCCACCGGCTGCCTGAGTGGAGGCTGCTGCTTGGCTTAGCCAGGGCGGAGGCATACGCAGGGGGACGCCCTCGGCGACAAGCAGATTGAGGCACTGCAGCCAACGTGTGGAGGCAGCAGCTGGTTGTCGGGGCGTTGCAGAAGAGGCCAGCCTGACAGAAAGGGGCGTTGAGGAACCGAACTTCGTCGGGCTCATGCATATCTGGTAGGTTTAGCCCCAGCTGACATTCCTGGACCACTAGTGTGGACATTGACCCAGGGAGCGTGCAATGACTTCGTTCACTCAGAGAGCAAGGTCCATCACTGCACGCAGTCCCTGCATAACCGCTGGGTCGGGACTATCCTCATGCATGCAGGACAGAGGGTAGTGAGAGAGGGAAAAACTTATACAGATTATGGCCCTTTTGGTGTTCCATATTTTGACACCAAATAGTTCCACACTGCTAAATTTTCCCAATGCACATCCAGGTAGCCACCCCGGACAGCATAGCTGTCAACTCTGAATCTGATTCAACATGAGCATACACTATCATATTGGGAAACTCAACATCATCATTTTCAGCGCCTAACAGCCCTCTCTCCGATCCAACAATTGACATCTGTCCTCTGCCAGAGACCCAAATGAAACGCTAAGTCCCGCTTTTTTTTTCAAAAAAGGACCAGCTATCCATCTGAGCCTCCAGCAGGCATGAGAGACAGGGAATGTGGCCGCCAGACTCGACGGCACATGGCGCTCTGAACCCTCAAGCCCCTTTGAAAGGGGCAGGACGACCAACGCGCCGACGTGGCCATGTTCTCATGAGAGAACATGAACCACCCACGAAAAAAGTCTCAGCACGCTCATGATGTGATAGAGGAGTGGGGGCCCGTGGGGATGTACCCAGCGGGGAAGTCCCACAGTAATCCCCAGGTCACCAATGCTTTTTAGCCAAAGTAGCCCCTTTTCTGGTGCACCAGAAAGGAAACTAGATCGGGGAATACGCAAAGGGAATCAACCCCGTTTGAGGTTTCATAGTCTCGACCGCGCACCAGAGCGACGAGTGATGCGCTGGGTTGCTGTGACAGCGCGCGCTGAACGCTCAAGCCCTTTTTACGAGAAAGGTGAGCCAAACAACGCGCCGACGTGATCACGCAATCTGACATGTTTATATGCGAGAGAGATCGTGGCCGTCAAATGAGGACAGGAAAAAACCGCATCCAGGAACACACGGTTTGAATGACATCTTGAAAAAGACGCAGGGTCAAACCGTGTTGCTCTTTTAGAAGAAAATGCTCTTTTAGAAGTGCTGAAGCACTCAGGGAGGTGGCCGCGGCTCACAGCAGTCCGATTGTAAGCTTGCATGTGAGCACTCAAAGAACGGAAACGCCCAGCCAACCAACACAGGAACAAGTGTATGTTGCAGCGGCCACTTGTTGCGCCGTCACACCAGAACCCAGGTAAGAGAGTGATCCTCCTCGAGACTCTTCGTAGGAACAGCTTGAAACAGCAAACCATTCGGCTCTGAAGTAAAAAGCAATGATGCGGTATTCCACTTCCGTATTTATACCGCCGACGGGCGGTGGGCATTGGGGCGGTGCGTGGAATGCGTGAACTGCATACCAATGTCCATTGGCTCGTTTTTATTGACTCGAAGTAGGTTGGTCTCTGAAAACAGATCCCGATTCGTCGGTCAGTTCTGAGGTACGTCGAACGTGAACGACTGAAAGGGAAACAAATCTATATTTATTGCATTAATATACCATTGTGGCAAAATAGACGAGCGACAGGCGTCCACTTCGCCACAACCATCAATTAAACTAAAGCTAGCATGGAGTAAGCCTATGTATAATTACAAACTAAAGTCGCTGTGACTGTTTTCTGTTTCTAAAGTAAGCACTCAAATAAATGTTTGTGACAAAGTTTCAGCAACAGCTCTCTGACGCGGTGTATTACGTCAGTGTCTGAATTCCTCGCTTCATTTCATTCACTCCTTGCTTATAGTGCACTCAACTGCCATGCACTTTATAGGGATTATAGAATCAGTAAACAAGTGACACAGCAACAGATTCGACACAGAGAGTTGATTCCTGTGCTGGATTTGACCCCGACTAAGAAGGTATTTTTGGTGCAAAACAACTGAACATGTGTGAGAGTGGAATTTGTAGCTGTACATCATATCCACACATATGTATCAATAAATTTGAAGTCACCGATCAAAATCTTTTAGGTGTTAACTTGTAGATTTTTTTTTTCTGACCTACAAACACAACGCAACAGTTACACCTTTACACATTCTTCACTGCAGGTGCACAAATCCTATTCTACAAATCACAAATTAAGAAACTCAAGCTCACATTTTTGCTACAGTTGCTGCAGTGAATATGGTGCAAAATGCATTCACACCCTTATCAAAAATGTGAAGTCACAGACTAATTTTGCACATCCGCAAATTATTATGTGAATCCATACAATTTGAGTAGCACACTTGTAGAATATCTGGTCACAAATTCATTACTTTTCTTGGATATTTTTCTAACATAATCACAAGTCAAATCACTACAACTCCTTGAATCTGCTGCTACAAGTTTTTTCCCTTTAAAAGACAAGTTCCGCCTGCTCTCACTTTTGCACCATATACTACTTGAAATGTGGAGCAAAAGTGATTTGTGCATCTGTGAGGCAGCGGTAGGTCCTGTTCAGAGAGCAGAGAATTTCGTCCAATCAGAAGAGCCGGTGGCGCGCTGAGAAGGGATAACTTGTTAATCTATATAGTACAATTAATGGACAATTGTACAAATAATCTACTCCAAGCAAGTACAACCCCCCAATATTTAGTTAATTGAAACATGAATCAGCCTATTAATTATATAGCTAGATTGCGCATTCTGAGCTTTTATAAGCACCAAGTTCACGTATGGACGTAACGGACCAATTATCTGCGCAACATGACTGAAGCCCGATTTATTTAGTTGTGCATGCATGGCGGGCAAATCACTGGGTGCACTGGTCAGCTAAGTTGGTAATCATTGTTTCTTAGTTGAGCTAGCCTTTCTTGTTTCATGAAATTTAAGCTACACTAACGCTAGCATATCTGTACTTTTAAGTTTGCTATCCAATCGTCTCATAATTAAAGATACTCTCATGATAAAGTATGTATCCCCTATCTCTTCTGCTTTACCTTCCAGAAAATGACAGAACATGGTGGGTCTTCGCAGGTCGGTATATCAAGTAACTTATGCACCCATTGTAAGACTACCATGTGTACCATGTTTATCTTTTTTTGGTTTGTTTTGTTTTTGGTGGATGATAACATTTAAAGGAATACAGTAAAGGGATATTAGGCTATTTGCCCAGTAAGCCTAAGTGGAAGTTGTCACAGTTGAGTTGAGTCACAGAGCAGGTTAATTAACATTTTATGAAGCCTATATAGTATTCCTATAAATGTTATCATCCACCAAAAACAAACCAAACCAAAAAAAAAGAAGATAAATATGATACACATGATAGTATAGGAATACTATCTAATACTAATATAGTAGAATATAAGGAATACATTGTTTAATATGAAAGTATCTTTAATTATGAGACGATTGGATAGCAAACTTAACAGTAGAGATAGACGTTAGCGTTAGTAAAACTTACATTTCATGAAACAAGAAAGGCTAGCTCAACTAAGAAACAATGATTACCAACTTAACCGACCAGCGCACATATTAAAACTAATGTATAATGTTGAGTGTTTGCAAGGGTGAGAGAGAAAAAAACCCATACCTTTATTGGTGCTTGACATTGCCTGCTCGGGAGATGGTTGCTCGTGGTTTTTTTCCCTTTCTCGGTCAAAAATTCTTTGCTCTTTGAACAGGGCCTGCCGCTGCCTCACAGATGCACAAATCACTTTTGCTCCACATTTCTCTTAGTGTATGGTGCAAAAGTGAGAGTGCGCAGAACTTGTCATTTGAGTTTCTTCATTTGTGATTTGTAGAATAGGATTTGTGCACCTGCAGCAAAGAATGTGTGAAGGTATAACTGTTGTGTTTGTAGGTCAGAAAAAAAAATCTACAAGTTTAAAACTCCTAAAAGATTTTTCTCTCTGATTTCAAATTTATTGATACATATGTGTGGATATGATCTACAGCTACGAATTCCTCTGTCACACGTGTTCAGTTGTTTTGCCCCCAAAATACCTTCATACATGACTGAGGAGCTATTCAGAGTCGAGGAATCGACTCTTTTGGAGTTGACACCCCATCACTATCTAAAAGTAATCAGGCGCGTGAACATATAACAAATTACTCACTCCCAACGCTCTTTTGCAGTGAATTTGGACTTAAGAAAACAGCGCTTGTTTTCAGTTAAAAAATGTTTGAGCGATCGAGTTTACTAAGAAGATACAGAATGATACAGAAAATACAAGACTGGTGAAGCCGCTTTTCCAACGGGCCATTTGGGAATGGCCCGGTGGTTTCATTCACATTTTTGATGACGTCATATACGCATGCGCAGTAGAGAGATTTGGTGAACTCAACTGTGGATAAATAAATACTCAAACCGCTCGTGCAAAAACAATTTATTACTAACATGCTCGATCACGCCATCAGGACACACATTTAGCATTTTCCCTTGAATGTGTACTGGTGTTTTAAGTTGTTTACAGATCTTGTTGTTTTGTACTGTGAGGATTAAAATTACAGAGACAATTACTTGACTCATTTTTGCTTCCACTCAACAGCAAATATGACCAGAATATATTAAAATTTTTACTGTTTTGCATGCATGTAAGTTAGAGAGAAACTAAAATAATGTATAGCATCACATTTATGAAAAGATTACTTATTCATCAATAATTACGTATTACTATTTATCAGTATTACTACTACACAGGTTAGAACATCACGATATTGATCATATTCTTACATGTCACTTAAGACCAGTGCATGCTCATTATAACCCAGAGATCGGTATGACGTTGCCATAAAGCACCACCATCCAGTACGTATTGGATCTGATCCAGCTGTAGTCTTCATGCTACAGGCTGCAGCGAGGGGTGTCTCAACAGAGGAGCAGAGGAACTAAAGGGAGTCAATGGAGGTGGGGCCAGAGGACTGGCTGGCTTAAATAGAAGAGGCAAGAGAGGCCCTTGTGCTCCACGAGAACGCCCTCTGGGACAGACATCAGATCTGGTCAGATACTCTGTTCCGGGCTCTGGCTCCGGAATGATGTTGTACTCGAGGGGTGCTCTGGTAGGATGTCCATGATGGATGTGTTGGATGGCTGGCTGGGCTCAGGGTTGAGGACGTCCTCTGCCCTGGAACCTGAGGAGTGGGCATGCAGGTGGTGTTGTCAGAGTCCTCTTCATCCACCCCTACTGTCATGAGGTAACCCACCAGCGTGTAATCTATGTATTGCTGCAGCATGCAACTGGAGTTCCCTGCAGGCAGCAATATGAGGAGGTGGTCATCAAGCCCACTCCAAAAGCAGATCTGGTGTACGTGTCATCATTCCAGGGCACTAGCTGGAACAAGTCCAGGAATTCCTTCACCTAATCTTCCAGAGGACATCCCCCTGGATAAGCTCCATTATATGGTCCTCTCAATGGAGGAAAGTTGCTACAAGATCCATTTTTGTTTATCCTCTCTTGCGGTTCGTTATTCTGTCACGGCAGGCTCAGAAGAGGAGAGCTGGATATTGTTGCAGTAAATACTTTTAATAACATAAGGAACAAAAACGGTAATTGTTAGGTTCTTAGTCTTTAATATAATGCCTCATCCCAATCCTGAATTGGCAGTTGAATACACAAGTCTCAGCACAAGTCTCAGAGGGAGAATATCTCAAAGAATCTCCTCTTATTAAGACCAGGGATGCAGAATATATACATAGGATGTTAAGGGGGGTAGAAAAGTTTCAACCACTGAAAAAGAGAATACATCATATAGCTCATTGTATAGGAATGTGATACCTATAGAAAACAAGTCTAAATATGGTTGCCATCTGGTCAGCTGGTCATATGTTTAACAGAAAAACCAGGGACCATTCTCCATTCGATCCCACCAGAACCTGTTTCATATAGGAGTGCTTCCATAATGAAAACCATATGTTAAAATATGGAATGCAGCCTCACAGAGAACAAAAAAACCTATGTCATTTTTCTTCTATGCTGAGATTAACACGAAATCTATCAATTGCCCCTTTTGGCAATACAATTACCATACCCAAATCTCAACATTATTTATATACAAATACAATCACTTTCTTTACCTTCAGTTTTTGCAGTGTTAGTTGGCTAAGCGTCACCACATATTATCTGCAAAATATGTGGTTCATTTATGTGGTTCATGCAAAAGCATGTGGTTCATTTTCATGATGTACCCAAGTTTCATTACCAGTGCTAACAGCAGCTTGTATACACTCACCTTAAGGATTATTAGGAACACCTGTTCAATTTCTCATTAATGCAATTATCTAATCAACCAATCACATGGTAGTTGCTTCAATGCATTTAGGGGTGTGGTCCTGGTCAAGACAATCTCCTGAACTCCAAACTGAATGTCAGAATGGGAAAGAAAGGTGATTTAAGCAATTTTGAGCGTGGCATGGTTGTTGGTGCCAGACGGGCCGGTCTGAGTATTTCACAATCTGCTCAGTTACTGGGATTTTCACGCACAACCATTTCGAGGGTTTCCAAAGAATGGTGTGAAAAGGGAAAAACATCCAATATGCGGCAGTCCTGTGGGCAAAAATGCCTTGTTGATGCTAGAGGTCAGAGGAGAATGGGCCGAATGATTCAAGCTGATTAAAGAGCAACTTTGACTGAAATAACCACTCGTTACAACCGAGGTATGCAGCAAAGCATTTGTGAAGACACAACATGCACAAACTTGAGGTGGATGGGCTACAACAGTAGAAGACCCCACCGGGTACCACTCATCTCCCCTACAAATAGGAAAAAGAGCCTACAATTTGCACGAGCTTACCAAAATTGGACAGTTGAAGACTGGAAAAATGTTGCCTGGTCTGATGAGTCTCGATTTCTGTTGAGACATTCAGATGATAGAGTCAGAATTTGGCGTAGACAGAATGAGAACATGGATCCATCATGTCTTGTTACCACTGTGTAGGCTGCTGGTGGTGGTGTAATGGTGTGGGGGATGTTTTATTGGCACACTTTAGGCCCCTTAGTGCCAATTGGGCATTGTTTAAATGCAACGGCCCACCTGAGCATTGTTTCTGACCATGTCCATCCCTTTATGACCACCCTGTACCCATCCTCTGATGGCTACTTCCAGCAGGATAATGGACTATGTCAAAAATCTTGAATCATTTCAAATTGGTTTCTTGAAGTCAAGTCAAGTCAACTTTATTTGATTAAATAATTATTAAAAATAAATAATTTGAAATATCGGAGTCATTACGCCGGAGACTGGTTTTTATTGAGGATGCCGTATTGATTAAACAATTACTAAAGTGTAATATTCAATGCCATTCTTCTGATGATGTAACGAGTACATCAGGTGTTATGGGAAGTGTTCCCGGTTCCGGCTGACCTAGATAATGCAGCCTAATAATCATTTAATTGAAGTGTTTTATGTTTTATGTGTATGCCATAGAAAAGAGATGTGTTTTTTAGTCTAGATTTAAACTGACAGAGTGTGTCTGCTTCCCGAACAATGCTAGGAAGACTGTTCCAGAGTTTAGGTGCTAAATAGAAAAAGGATCGACCACCTGCAGTTGATTTTGATATTCTAGGTATTACCAGCAGGTCAGAGTTTAGAGACCGCAGTAGACGTGATTGAGTATAATGTGTTAAGAGCTCACTCAAGTACTGGGGAGCTAAACCATTTAGTGCTTTGTAAGTAATAAGCACGATTTTAAAATGTATGCAATGTTTAAAAGGGAGCCAGTGCAGTGTTGACAGAACCGGGCTAATGTGTTCATACTTCCTGGTTCTAGTAAGAACTTGAGCTGCTGCGTTTTGGACCAGCTGGAGTTTGTTGGAGCGAGCAGGGCAACCACCCAGTAGAGCATTACAATAATCTAGCCTTGAGCTCATGAACGCATCTATTAACTGTTCAGCATTTTGCATTGAGAGCATGTGCCGTAATTTAGATATATTTTTAAGATGGTAGAATGCAGTTTTACAGATGCTAGAAACATGGCTTACAAACGAAAGATTGGTATCAAAGAGCACACCCAGGTTCCTAACTGACGACGAGGACTTGACAGAGCAGCCATCGAGGGTTAGACAGTATTCTAGGTTACTACTTGTGGAGCTTTTTTGTCCAATTATTAAAAATTCAGTTTTTTCTGAATTAAGTTGCAGGAAATTACTGATCATCCAATTTTTTATATCATCTATACATTCCGTTAATCTAAAGAATTGGTTAGTTTCTTCAGGGTGTGAAGAAATATAGAGCTGAGTATCATCAGCATAACAATGAAATCTAACGCCATGCTTCCTAATAATATCTCCCAGTGGTAGCATGTACAGGGTGAAGAGCAATGGCCCTAGCACTGAGCCCTGCGGTACTCCATACTGAACTTGTGATCGGTGTGACATCTCTTAATTTTCTGCTACAAATTGATAACGGTCAGATAGGTAAGATTTAAACCATGCCAATGCAGGTCCACTAATGCCTACATCATTTTTGAGTCTATTCAAAAGAATGTTGTGGTCGATAGTGTCGAATGCAGTGCTAAGATCGAGTAACACTAACAAAGATATACAACCACGATTGGATGATAAAAGTAAATAATTTGTAACTCTGATGAGAGCAGTCTCAGTACTATGATACGGTCTAAATCCTGACTGAAAATCCTCAGATACCATTTCTTTCTAAAAAGGAACATAATTGTGAAGACACTGCCTTTTTAAGTACTTTTGAAAGAAAGGGTAGATTTGAGATTGGCCTGTAATTGACTAATTCTGTAGGATCAAGTTGCGTTTTTGTAATAAGCAGTTTAATAATAGCCAACTTAAATGTTTTCGGTACATATCCTAATGACAAAGATGAATTAATGATATTAAGAAGAGGATCCATGACCTCTGGTAGCATCTCTTTTAATAGCCTAGTGGGTATAGGGTCGAGCATACTGTACATGTTGTTGATTTAGATGAATTAAAGAGTTTAGCCAATTCTTCCTCTCCTATAGCAGTGAATGAGTGTAATTTTTCCTCAGTGACACTACGATGCTCTGTCTGATGTAATACTGTAGTAGACAGCTGCATGGTTATAATTTTCTTCCTAATATTGTCAATATTACACGTAAAGAAGTTCATAAAGTCATTACTGCTGTGCTGTTTGCGAACATCAGAAGTTGAAGCCTTATTCTTGGTTAATTTAGCCACTGTATCGAATAAATACCTAGGTTTGTGTTTGTTTTCTTCTAAGAGAGTCGAGAAATAAGCAGATCTAGCAGTTTTTAAGGCCTTTTTGTATGCAATCATACGTTGTTTCCACGAATTACGAAAGACCTCTAGTTTTGTTTTCTTCCAGCTGCGCTCCATTTTTTTTTCTGAGCAAATTAGCATCCTCTTCATCTAACGATGATGAAAGTGCTGAAAGTGAAATGACCTGTGCTCTGAACGGAGTTGAAAGCACTTTAGGTACGTATCAATGCCTTGGTTTGAGGACGACTTTAGAATCATTTGGCCCAAATTCCAGACAAGAGGCTCTCACAGAGAGCGCGTGCAGATCACCCACCAGCTTAACTGATGCGATCGGCAGCAGAAAAGCGGTCTTTAGTGACAGGAGCTTTAAGCTCACCGAATGCAGAGGCTCGAATGTAGAGCCTTTCATGGCATCCAGGACCGTAGACAAGTCCCATATAGGGACTGAAGGGGAGTGAGGTGGGTAAAGCCTTCTAGCCCCTTTAAGGAAGCGCACGATAAGATCGTTCTTTCCCAGTGACAGTCCGTTCACTTGAATGTGGTAGCGGCCACATAAACTTTGAGCGTGCAGGGGGAACAACCCGCGTCCAACAGCTCTTGTAAAAAAGTGAGCACTTCTGACATTTCACAATTATGTTGATTGGCCAGACGTGAAGCGCCCATAGATCGAGACGGGGATGCCAGATCTGCCGTTTCGTCTGCATGAGGAGGTCTCTCCTCAGCGGAATCGGCCACGGAGCTGTATCTGACATCTGGTGATTTATATAGGCTACCACCGACCTGCTGTCCATTCGGACCAGGACATGGTGGTGCTTTATGTACGGGAGGAAAGCTCTTAGCGATAACGTGACCGCTTTCATCTCTAGACAGTTTATGTGAAGGCTCTTCTCCGAGTCTGACCAGAGATCGGAGACTGGCCTGCCCTCGTGAAGGGATCCCCAACCTAGGTTGGATCCATCTGTCGAGATAACTTTCCACTTCGTAACAGTGCCCAAGCTCACGCCCGTCTGATACCAGACGGGATTTTTCCAAGGAGCCAGAGCAAACACACAGCTGTGATCTACTTTGATTTGTAATCGGCCCGTGAGCCATGCGTGAGCTGGAACGCGGCGATTCAGCCAGCGCTGTAAGGGGCGCATGTGTAACAGACCTAGTCTGAGAACTGGTGCCGCCAAGGCCATGAGACCCAACATCCTCTGAAAGTGTGAGTGAGAGGAGTGAGTGCACCAGACCTGAGGGAAACCACTCGGTTCCGAACAGAGAGCGTGCGCTGTGACGTCAGTCGTGCGTTCATCTGCAGTGAGTCCAATACTGTTCCCAGAAACAAAAGCTCTTTGAGCTCTTTGCCACGTTGATTCTGAGGCCCAAGTATTTTAAATGGTTGAGAAGCCAAGATCTGTGGTTTAATAACTATATCTTTGACTGAGCTATTATGAGCCAGTTGTCGAGATAGTTGAGAATTCTCATTCCCAGAAGCCTCAGCGGGGTTAGCGCCGCTTCCATGCACTTCGTAAACGTGCGGGGAGCCAGAGATAGACCAAAGGGTAGCACCCGGTTTTGGTATACTTTCCCTTTGAAGGCGAATCTCAAGAATGGCGTGTGATGAGGGGCTATCTGTATGTGGAAATAGGCATCCTCTAGATCCACAGTGATAAACCAATCTCCCGTGCGAATGTGCGCGAGGGTTTGTTTCGTTCTCAACATTCTGAATGGGCGCTTCATAAGGGCTTTGTTCAGATGTCTGAGATCTAGGATGGGTCTGAGACCACCGTCCTTTTTTTGGTACAAGGAAGCAGTGACTGTAAAAGCCCGACTCGCTCTGTGAGGGGTGTACAGTTTTGATATCTCGGTTCGAAGCACGCGACTTGTGTCGCTTCTCACCGTTGTCTCTTCCACGGCGCGAAAGCACGGTGGTCTGCGAGCAAACTGTAGCGAGTAACCTTGTTTTATTATGTTCAACACCTATTTTGAAATGCCGGGAATGGCCTGCCAGGCCTCGGCCTTCGAAGCCAGGGGCTGAATTAATTTGTGGGTCGAGTCGCTGAGTAACAGTGACTTGGTGGCCCGATAGTGTTGCGTTAGAGTGGCGCTTATGAGGGAATTGTTTCCCGCCGCCTGAGTACAGAGGGCCGGGGGACATAGAATATTGGTGCTTGTGTACAGGCGAGTGTGTTTGAGCACGGGCTCGTTGACTGTGAGGATAGTGTTTCCAGCCACCTGAATGCAGGGAGCTGGGATCATGGGGGAGTGATTGAGTGTAGGGGACATGCTTTAATTCTGACACAGTGCCTACAGAGAAAAAACTCTTTTCGTGGTGCTTCAGGTCTTTGTAGCAATTGTGGCCGCAACAGACACAAATGAATCTTACAGATGATTCATTCAAACATGAGTCCACACAAAATTAACTCAACATTCCAGGGCCAGTTATGGCCTGGACCCCTCTCTCTCCACAACAAGCGGACAAAGATTTACGACACCCGTGGTACCAAGCCAGGAAGTAAGGGACTTCTCATATATCCACAGGCAGTTTCTTCCCTTCCCCCATCGACAAAGTAACTTCTAAGTCCGGCTCTGTGACACCATAAATTCCTTAGAGATTCCAGCACTCAGTAGAAAATCAAGGAAACCCACAGAAACCTTGATACGTATAAACTGGATCAAATCATTAAACCAGTGATTACCGAACGGACGGTAACCCAGCCATCTGTCGAATGCCCAAAGACACTTTACACCCACACGACACATGTGGTGACCTCTGAATCATCCACACAGTCCCAAGACATGCGGACTGTCTCTTTACACCCACATGAACACATATATGGATCAATCGCTTTTATACGATGTAGTAAAATGTCTAGGGTGTGTACTTTATGTAAATCAAACTATGTATTCTAGTTATTGTGGAATTCTTGTATCTCTGTACTCTCAACTCTTAATATTATAGTATTTAGTACCGTCTCAGTCAGAAAAACTCAATAGTACCGAATCTTGTAAAATAATTTACAGGAAAAGTTTTATTATTAGAATACCAGCTTTGTACGGATAAACTGCTCCATCTGTCCAGCAGCCAGGAGGTGTAACCGAACTGAACAAAGAACTTTTGCGCGACCAAAAAACTGACAGACACGATTGGGTCAACCCGAAAGTGGGCGGCGCTCGAATCTTATCTATAAGAGCAGAGACCCCCTTTCTCCCCGTCCCTGATGTAACCCTGATGTGAGCCTGAAGAAAAGCCTGATGTAGAGCCTGCTGTTCGCCTGTTCGTCCTTCCTGCAGTTCCTGATTTCGTAGTCCACCTCGAAGAAGGAGTTGGAGAACTCCAAAGGTGGCAGACCAGAATGGGTTGAATTTCATTCAAGCCATCTAGAACTCTCACTTTCCTTTCTTTTACTTAAGTTTATTTTCTTTCCGCGAGTCTCGTGTTCCAAGTTAAGTTTCGCCGCAAAGCTTCACAACGAATCTCCAGCGAGCGCGCTTCAACTTCAAACAACCACGAGACCCCCTCATCAAGCAGCCAACACGCCACGTGGTTGGCTCCCCAAGATCCCCCAAGACGCCCATTAAAGACACGACCAGACCTTCCGCGAATCACAAAGAACCGGGAAACCCCTTTCCAGCCAGGATCGTGAGAGAATCCCCGTTCAATGATGACACGCGCGTCAAACGCAAGTAACCTCCAGATTCTAAACTGAACTAGTGCATTGATATCAAATTGAATAATCCCGCCTAAGCAACGATAGGAGGGTTTAAGTCAAAACTGGTTGTTCATTCAGGTCATGTGTTATAAATGCAGATACTGCTAGAAACTTGGGACTTCATCTCTCTCTCTCTCTCTCTCTCTTAAAACTCACTCTTTCCTCCTTTCTGCAACGAGTGTGAATGTTTGTATGTTTGTTTTTGTTAGATTCTAGTTTACGTGTTAGAGTAATCAATAAAGCTGTGTTTATGAATTAAAGATAAGTGTTCTTGTGTTATGTGCTTACGAATTTTAATGTCTTGAACTGCCGATCTAAATTACCTGGCTATTAAATAGTGTTTCACTATTCTGTGGATATTAACATCCGCTGCAGAGTTGATAGTTACGGCCTGTTCAAATGAACGCTAGACGAGTCATTTGCTCAGTTGTGAACTAGACTCCTGCAAAATTCCCTATGAATTAATTAATTCATTACTTTGAGCTAAATAGACCTGTTCCCTTATACAGAGTCCCCTTGTTACATATCATATATGTAATACATGTTACATCTTCCAGGCCAAACTCCTCCATTCTCTGGATGAGACTGTCCCTGATAACGAGGCTCTGAAGGATCTGCGTGAAAACGGCGTTTGTGTACAGGCGAGTACCTCGACGCTCTGGCGATCTGCTGCGGCTCGTAGAACAGGATTGTTGTCTGGGCTTAAAAACCGCGTGAGGCTGGTGAGCTGGTTGCGCCGCCTTGGTGGGCTGGGCTGGTCCAGCTTTAGCGTGACGGCTAGCAGAGGAGCTGGAACGCTTGGGCAGGAAATGTCGCGTTGCCTGCGAAGCCTTTTGCACCTCGGTGAAGCGTTCCGTGAACCCAACCACGGAGGGACCGAATAGTCCTGAAGGAGACATGGGCGCGTCCAGGAAAGCGGGTCTTGTCCGAGTCTTTCATATCAGTTAGGTTAAGCCACAAATGCCGCTCCAACACCGTCAAGTTGGCCATACATCTGCGGATCGTCTTGGTGGCGTGCAGGGCCAAGTCAGTGGCGCCGCGCAGATCCGTCAGAGCCTCGTTATCAGGGACAGTCTCATCCAGGGAATGGAGGAGTTTGGCCTGGAAGACCTGAAGCACCGCCATAGAGTGTTGCGCTGAGGCCGCCTGGCCGGCAGAGGCGTATGCTCGACCGGCGAGGCTGGAAGTAGTGCGGCAGGCCTTGGAAGGGTGCACAGCTTTTGACTGCCATCCTCTGGTGGAGGGCGTGCAAAGGTGTGCAGCGACGGGGAGGAAGGGCTTGGTATCCTTTTTTCTGAGCGGCATCGACCTCAGAGAGCGCTGGAGAAAAGGAGGATTTGGAGCGAGAAGAAAATGGCGCCTTCCACGATTTAGCTAGTTCCTCGTGGACTTCTAGGAAGAAGGGAGCGGGCTTTTGAGCGGTCGGTTGGCGACGGTTCTCAAAAAACCACTCGTCCTGAAGTGGCGTGCTCCGAGACGGTATCCAACCACCCGCTTTCTTTCGAATGCAGCGAGAGAAAGACTGTCATCATCCTCCGGAAACAGTAGCAGCCGCCAAACGAGGGGAGCTGAGCTGTTCCTCGACGAACATGACAGGCGATGGTAAGGCACGAGGGGAAATGACCGCCGTGTGCTCGCCAGAGCGCTCCGGGGGCCTCTGGTCGCGATGTTTCTTTTTCCGTGGCTCGAGAGGCTGGGAGCAAGGGACGGGATTCGGGTCGAAACTGGCGAACCGAGCCCGAAGGGTCTGCAGCGCCAGTTCGTCGCACTCCGGGCAGCCGCCCTGGTTGAGTGCAGCCTGCACGTGGTCTAGTCCGAGACATGATGTGCAGATGATGTGTCGATCCTTGTCCGAGATAAAGCCTCTGCACGAGGCGCATGAACGAGACATATGAAAGGAATGGTAATGTAAAGCATATGTGCCGGATGGCGCAGCTGGAAGGCAGGCTGAAGGCGGAGAGTCCGACGTCCTCAGGCTGCAGGGTTCCGCTGGGTGCGGGTTGACGGCAGGCTTCGATCCAGACCTCAGCGAGGTGAGTCACTGAAGAAGAATTAATCTGACTAACCTGGCGAGACAGGTTCTGAAAAAAGAGCGGCACGCAAATACAAGGATACATTTCTCAACAGACAGAAAGACTTAAGCATTTTAATTCCTACCTATCTGGAGAAATCCCACGACCAGCCCCCAAATTGTTAGGTTCTTAGTCCTTAATATAATGCCTCATCCCAATCCTGAATTGGCAGTTGAATAAACAAGTCTTAGCGCTGAGGGAGAATATCTCAAAGAATCTCCTCTTATTAAGACCAGGAATGCAGAATAAATACATATGTAAAGGGGGATAGAAAAGTTTCAACCAATGAAAAAGAGAATACATCCTCTAGCTCATGGTATAGGAATGTGTTACCTATAGAAAACAAGTATAAATATGGTTGCCATCTGGTCAGCTCTCCAGTTGAAATATATCAGTAATCAAATATGGATAAACTAACATAACAGCTTCACAAGAACATAAAAACAATGCCAAACAGATTAGAACAAACTGATATGAAGCATATATATACACAGGAGAATGATTAACTGAACTCTACCTCGTGGGCTGCTTGTTGGGTGAGGGGTATTGTGGATTATTTAATCTCTTCTGTGAGCACTTAACCTCATCATAATCACCATCATCATCATCATCATCATCATCATCATCATCAAAACAAAATTTTTACTTTCCTTTAATCCCTCCCTATCCTATTTTATGCTACTCTAAGCAATGTCTGAAATGTTGTATTTTGAGCACTTTTTGTGTTTATTCGCCTCTTCATGACAAATCGCTTCCTGTATTCCTAATTTGTAAGTAGCTTTGGATAAAAGCCTCTGCCAGATTAATAAATGTAAATGTGCTAAATATAAAAATAATGGCATGTCTGACCTGTCTCAGTCACTACAGTTAGTGAGTATTAATGTTCCCATATAGTGTCAACACCATGACGCAATGTCTAGTCGTCCCCATCTCAGGGAACAGGGTTGCATACATAAAACTAAGACCTTTTAATGCATTCCTATATTCTGAATATTAAACATTTTCCTATACTGTAGCTATTTTATGGTTAAGAAAAAAATGAATATTTTGTTAAAAATATAAATCATTTCTCTTACCCATTGACAATACTTTTTTTTTTTTTAGTAGTCATGTTTCTATGGTCTATGTTGCATCAGTAAATAAGTAGATGTCCTGACAGATAATTATGAATATTACCTTCATCAGAAATGCTAGATTAGATAATAGTTTAACACTGTTTCAAGTGTGGTTCCAGTAGTACCAAACGTATTGTTACGTAACATGTTCTCTTTATTTTTTCCCTAGCTCTTTTCAACCTCATCCCCGTCGGCTTAAGAGTGGTGGCCATTCAGGGAGTCAAAGCAGGTTTCTACATTGGCATGAATGCGGAGGGCTTCCTCTACAGCTCAGTAAGATTCCCCTTAATTGGTTTGCATGCCTGTGTGCGTGTGTATATACGTGGATGGATGCTGCATGCAGCGCATATTGTATTCTTGGAACTCATTTATATTTATACATGTACTCTGTGAGCTCAGCTTCATTAGGACAAAAAAAAGTAAAAAGTGCTGCATTCCCACTGAGAAACCTTGTCTTTGCTATCTTGATTCAGTTCTTGCAATGTACAATTCAAAAAAGGGGCTGATTATAGCATGGCTTAACAGCATGACAGCAACTGTGTTCCCTGTGTTCAGTTGAGTTATGGTGGATGACAGGCATATGTTCTTGCCCCCACTCAGCCAGCAGTTGAAACAGGTTTGTGGAAAGTGTCGGAGTGAGTTACAGGTTTCTGACAGATTATATAATGGATGGTCACAGAACTCTGACAGATGAAAGGAATTTCCTGTTGCGATCAGTGTTGGGCTTGTTACTTTAAAAAAGTAATTAGTTATAGTTACTAGTTACTTCTCACAAATAGTAACTGAGTTAGTAACAAAAAATCCCATTACGTGACCACGTGTACTGTGTTATGTTATGTTGTATTTTTGCATGTATGTATGCTTTGCAAATCTGCATTTTTTTCTGGAGATCCTTCGGCGGCGCTTTAAATAGCTGCGGCCCGGAGGCTTGCTCCAAAACACATTTCGCTGCAGTGTACTTGTACATGTGTAATGACAATAAACTTGAATCTGAATCTGAATCTAAAAAACTAAGTTACATCATTATAAAAGTAACAAATTCTCAGGGAAAGTAACTACTGTTACACTTTTTTTTTTATGTTGATGCCCCCAATATTAAATATGTTAAATGAATGAAATAGACACTAAATAGAATAAATAATATAAGAATAGTAATATATATATATATATTCTGTCTGGGTGATAAAGAGTTTGCGGTGGAGAAAAATCTAGTTTTGGTTGCTTTGATGTCGTGGCTCTTTTGGTAGGGGAGCTCACGTTATCATTTGCGTTCTTATCCACTAATTTTGTGGCGGCATGTAACGATGTGAGGTGATTCATTAGATTAGAATTACTAATCTTGCCCCTAACGTGAGAGACTCTTTCTTCCTAGGCATAAGTTGCACGTTAGATAAACATTCTTACCTTTAAACTCAATGAGGGAAAGCCTAGTGTTTATACTTCCAGTTTGCTAAAACTACTTTTGAAGTCGTTGGACTTTCCATCGCTCTGAAGCCGCCTTTCCACTGCACACGTCATTCGGACACGACTGTTGGAATTTGCCCCCTAGTGGCAGTCGCACGGAAATGTCATTATGATCGTACACGGCAACATAGGCGAGAAGCTTATCCTCGCGGCCTCATTTAGCCCTCTAGTTAAACAAGTACACAGAATAGTATATAATATCTCTCTCTCTCTCTCTCTCTCTCTCTCTATATATATATATATATATATATATATATATATATATAGGCCTAATATATTATTATTATTATTATTATTATTAACTTGGGTTTTATTATTAACCAGATGTTCGGCCGGGCTGATGGATTTCTGGAATGTAGTAAATGGACTGCATTTATATAGCGCTTTTAACAGACCAATGGCCATCCAAAGCGCCTGATAATTTTCGGGCCAACAACCTGAAGGATCTCATTAAATTAAATTTCTATCGTGAGACCCAAAAATATTCACAGAAATCTTCCACGTTAAGGCACAGCTCCTGCACTAAACAGTGATACTCGCCAAGATGTTTCCTCCAAGCAAGGTAGTGTTCCCTTTTGTTCAGTCACTCTGAGTAACGTCAGTGACTGACGAATGGGGTTTCGCTTAGAAGCCTATCAACTTCGAGATCTAGAAAGCGCCCAATGGCAGTGCCAATGCCACGGACATGCGGATTTTGCATAGTGGACTCCGCCCCACTGCGTGGGTATATCAGGAAGAACGCTGGCATGATCACATTATTTTTCTGCTTCAGAGCCAAGAGCACATACACTCTTCACTCCTCAAGCCTTCTGAGATTATCGTCAGCTTCTTCGAGATGAGCAGCCTTCCAGTCGGTGTTGGTGTTACGGCGCGTTCCAGCGATCGCATACTTCCTGCCTGCTGATCTGTGCAGTGGTCTGCATCCAGCTGGTGTGTGTTTCCCTGGGCGCTTCGGCATCGACTGCAAGGTTTTCCTTTCACTAAAAGAGCTCACACGTGGTGCGTCCTTGTCAGGATGTCTCGCCCGTGTGCCTCTGGGTGCGGTCGGTCTCTGCCGCCTTCTGATGGGCAAGAGCACTGTCTGACGTGCTTGGGCTTATGGCACGCGCAGGCAGCGCTCGTGGATGAGTCATGTTTCCATTGCGGGAACATGCCCATCTCGGTGTTACGGTCGAGACTCAGTGATCTCCGTGCAGCCACCGGGGTGAGAGTCCCCTCTGCCACACCCCAATCTGCGGTCTCCGCGAGGCGCACTGGCTGGTGGCCAGGGTGATCTGAGGGTGATGGTGTGGAATAAAGCTCTGACGCTCATGCCTCAGCCCACACTCCCCTCTCATGCACCGGACCCGCCGTCCTTTCAAGTGGGTAAATCGCGGCCGTCCCGATTGTCTTGCTTGGGGGCGGGGAAGACGAGATGTCGATCGCCACATCACAAGGTGGGCTGGAGTCCTCTGAGGATGATGACGCGGCTGGCGCAGCATTGCCCGTGTCGGACCCATAGTGGCCAGCCATGCTTTCCCGGGCAGCCCCGAGTCTTGGGTTGGAGTGGAACCCTCCGCACCGACCTGAGCGCTCAAGGCTGGATGATTGGTTCTTGGGGGCGGTGCGTGCGGACACCCAGGACTCAGAAATGAGTTGCGTGCCGCCGCCGACCTCGCTCTCTGGGCGACGATGGTGACTATACGCTCCATGGGTCAGGTGATGTCCACAGCTGTGGTCCAGGAGAGACACCTGTGGCTCAGTCTGTCAACTCAGATGCATCCTCCACGGGCTGGGTGGCCATGTGCAATGGGCATGCGGCCGCTGGCTCCTGGACAGGACCCCAGCACGCCCTGCATGTCAATTGCCTCGAGTTGCTGGCAGTACGGTTCGCCCTGCACTGCTTCTGAGCGTTGCTCAAGGGTCAACATGTGCTAGTCAGGACAGACAACACGGCCACAGTAGCGTACATCAACCACCAGGGGGGTCTACGCTCCCGCCGGATGTCTCAACTCGCCCACCATCTCGTTCTATGGAATCAGAAGCATCTGAGGTCCCTTCTTGCTGCCCATATCCCGGGAGAACTGAACGGTGCAGCCGACGAGCTCTCACAGTGTCAGACACTCCCTGGGGAATGGCAACTCCATCCCCAGACGGCCCAGCTGATTTGGGAACAGTTCGGCGATGCACAGGTAGATCTGTTTGCCTCCCACGACTCTTTCCACTGCTGCCTGTTTTACTCCCTGACCGAGGGCACGCTCGGCACGGATGGTCTGGCGCACAGCTGGCCGCGAGGCCTACGCAAATATGCGTTCAGCTACTGTGCAAGATCAGGGAGGACAAGGAGCAGGTCGTTCTGGTCGCCCCCTATTGGCACGGCCGGACCTGGTTCCCGGAACTCTTACTCCTTGCGACAGCCCCTCCCTGGCCGATTCCTCTGAGGACCTCCTATCTCAGAGACGGGGCTCCCTTTGGCACCTGTGTCCCGATCTGTGGAACCTCCACGTGTGGCTCCTGGATGGGACGCAGCAGGTTTGAGTACGCTGCCACCTGCGGTGGTGACTACCATCACTTCCGCTAGGGTAGAGTCTACCAGACATGCCTATGCCTCTTCGTCACCTGGTGCTCTTCTCGCCAAGAAGACCCCTGGAAATGCCCGATCGGGTCCGTGCTCTCATTTCTCCAAGAAGGGTTGGATCGAAGGCTGTCTCCTTCCACCCTTAAAGTATACGTGGCCCCCATATCTGCCCACCACGACCTCCTGGACAACAAAAAGGTAGGTCACGACCTGGTCATCAGGTTCCTGAGGGGAGCAAGGAGACTAAATCCTCCTTGCGCTCCCCTCGTGCCCTCTTGGGACCTCTCAGTAGTGTTAGATGCTCTGCAGAGGCCTCCCTTCAAACCATTGCGGTCAGTGGAGCTTAAGTTCCTGTCTATGAAGACGGCGCTCCTGAACGCGTTGGCCTCCATCAAGAGGGTAGGGGACCTGCAGGCATTTTCGGTTGACAAAGCGTGCCTGGAATTTGGGCCGGCTAACTCTCACGTGATCCTGAGACCCCGGCCTGGATATGTGCCTAAGGTTCCCACCACTCCTTTCAGAGACCAGGTGGTGAACCTGCAAGCCCTGTCTTTGGAGGAGGCAGACCCAGCCTTGGCACTGCTCTGTCCAGTACGCGCCCTCCGTGCTTACGTAGACAGAAAGCAGTGTTTCAGGACCTCAGACCAGCTCTTTGTCTGTTATGGTGGGAAGCTGAAGGGAAAGGCTCTCTCAAAACAAAGGCTGTCTCACTGGATAGTGGACACCATTGTTTTGGCGTACCAGCAGCAGGGGCGCCCATGCCCCCTTGGGGTCAGGGCTCACTCCACCCGGAGTGTGGCCTCCTCTTGGGCTCTAGCATATGGCGCTCCGCTAACAGACATCTGCAGAGCTGCAGGCTGGGCGACACCGAACACATTCGCCAGATTCTACAATCTCCGAGTGGAGCCTGTGTCCGACTATGTACTCGCCTCTACAAGTGGCCGGTAAGGACTAGGCTCAGGTGTCTAGTTGCTCGCCTTTCTACTCCACGGACTGGATACGCGCAATATTTTCTCAGTTGAGCTTCCCGGAAGCCCTGAGCTCCTCCAGCACTGTCGACGCCGACACCAGTAAGTCTGCCCTTAAGCCCAGACCCTCGTGTCAGGCCAGGTGCCTCTGTGTGCATGGTTCCCCCTCCGGGCGACCCCCACATGTGTGTTTCCACCGTAAGCCTCCTTGATCGGGTGTCTTTCCCTTTGCAGGCTTGGCAAGCCTTGCCTCGCCTGGGGTTAAAAGTCCACCTTCGGCTGGTACCCCAGAACTCTTCCATATGGAGCCCCTTCCGGCCTTATGTGTATTCTTAAGTCCTCCCCACGGGTGGACAGCTTGGTGCATACTTCCACCTGGAATATGCTTCCCAGTGTACCTTGGTATTCCTCTGCTAAATGTGAGTCCTTCGTCCATACTAGTCTTACGACAGGGAACTCGCACTTTTTTTTTTAAAATAACAAACAGAAACGAATAGAGTGATAAGTGCTATTCTTTATTGGTCAAGTGCTGCTGGAAAAGAAGTGTCTTGAGATGTTTTTTGAAAATGGCTACAGACTCGGCTGCTCGAACTGAGACAGGCAGGTCATTCCACCAGGTGGGAACGGTCCAAGAAAAGGTCCTAGTGAGGGATTTCATGCCTCTTTGAGATGGCACCACTATGCGTCGTTCACTTGCAGAACGCAAGCTTCTGGATTGTGTGTAAGTCTGAGCAAGTGAGTTTAGGTATACTGGTGCAGAGCCTGCGGTTGCTTTGTAGGCGAGCACCAGAGCCTTGAATTTGATTTGTTGATTTCTCTTCGGCTTGTTGAAGACCACTCTCGCCGCTGCGTTCTGGATCAGCTGCAAGGGTTTAACAGTGGATGCTGGAAGGCCCGCTAGAAGAGAATTACAGTAGTCCAGGCTGGAGAGTACAAGGGCTTGGACCAGGAGTTGAGTGGCCTGCTCTGATAGGAAGGGTCTAATCTTCCTAATGTTGTATAGCGCAAATCTGCAGGACCGGGTTGTTGCAGTAATGTGGTCAGTGAATTTTAGCTGATCATCAATCACAACTCCAAGGTTCCTGGCAGTCCCGGACGGAGTTATGGTTGATGAACCGAGCTGAATGGAGAGAGTATGTTGAAGTGCTGGGTTGGCTGAGACCACAAGCAGTTCTGTCTTTGCCAGATTGAGTTGAAGGTGTTGTTCCTTCACCCAGGCAGAAATGTCTGTCAGGCAGGCAGCGATCCGAACCCCAACTGTGGGATCATCTGGTTGAAATGAGAAGTAGAGTTGAGTGTCATCAGCATAGCAGTGATAGGAAAAGCCATGTTTCTGGATGACAGATCCTAGAGATGACATGTAGATGGAGAAGAGAAGTGGTCCAAGCACTGAGCCCTGATGAACTCCAGTAGCTATATGATGTGACTTAGACACTTCACCTCTCCATGACACCCTGAAGGACCTACCTGAGAGGTAAGACTTGAACCACTGGAGAGCAGTTCCTGAGATCCCCATCTTCATGAGTGTTGACAGGAGGATTTGGTGGTTAACTGTGTCAAAAACAGCAGACAGATCCAGCAGGATAAGTACTGACGATTTGGAAGCTGCTTTTGCCTGTCTCAGTGCTTCAGTAACCGAGAGCAGGGCAGTCTCAGTTGAGTGGCCGCTTTTGAATCCAGATTGGTTGTTGTCCAGGAGGTTGTTCTGTGCAAGAAACATAGTGAGTTGGTTGAACACTACTCTCTCAAGTGTCTTAGCAATAAAAGGCAGAAGGGACACCGGTCTGTAGTTTTCTAAAAGTGCTGGGTTCAGAGAGGGTTTCTTAAGCAGTGGGGTTACCCGAGCCTGCTTGAATGCTGTGGGGAAAGTCCCGGTGTGAAGAGAGGTGTTGACGATGTGGGTGAGTGCAGGAGTAATTGACGAAGTAATGGCCTGAAGCAGGTGAGTGGGGATAGGATCAAGCAGACAAGTAGTGGGGTGTTTGGAAAGGATGAGTTTGGAGACTTCTGCTTCAGAGAGCAGAGAGAAAGAGGGTAGCGTGTGTGTGACGGTTGATGAGATGTGTATGTCAGTTTGTGGTGTGGAGAATTGGCTGCTAATGGAGGAGGTTTTGTTTGTGAAGAAAGATGCAAAGTCGTCAGCTGTAAGAGTTGATTACGGAGGGGGGCGGAGGAGGGCAAAGAAGAGAGGAGAATGTTCTGAAAAGTGCACGAGAGTCAGAGCAGTTGTTGATTTTGTTGTGATAGTATGTAGTTTTTGCAGTGGAGACATGTGCAGAGAAGGAAACAAGAAGAGACTGATACAAGGTAAGATCAGTAGAGTTCTTAGATTTGCGCCACTTTCTCTCTGCCACCCTGAGCCCAGAGCGATGTTCGCGGAGAACATCAGACAGCCAGGGGGCAGAGGGTGTGGTGCGGGCTGGTCTAGATGAAAGGGGGCAAAATCTGTCTAAACAAGATGTTCGAGTGGAGCAAAGAGTGTCAGTAGCACTGTTAGTGTCCAGAGCTGAGAACTGAGCAGGTGGAGGAAGTGAGGATGAAACCATAGTGGATAGATGAGAGGGAGAGAGAGCGTAGATTACGCCGAAAGGTGATCTGTGGATTAGTATGAGTTGTATCAGGAGTGAGTATGAGGTTAAGAGTGACGAGGAAGTGGTCGGAGGTGTGCAATGGAGTCACTAAAGTGTTGTTGTCATTAGAGCAGTAGCGTGTGTAGATAAGGTCCAAATGATTACCTGATTTGTGAGTAGCCGTGGTAGATAGTCGCTTAAGGTTAAAGGAGGTCAGTAGAAAGGTGAAGTCTGCAGCCTGGGGTTTATCAAGGTGGATGTTGAAGTCACCGAGCAGCACCAGTGGAGTGCCATCTTCAGGAAAGTTGGAGAGTAACATATCCAACTCCTCCAAGAAGTTACCCAGTTGACCTGGGGGGCGATAAACAACTACAACATGGATTTTAGCAGGGTGAGTGATAGTGATTGAGTGTAATTCAAATGAGCTGTTGCCAGAGAGAGATGGTATGGGCTCAAATTTCCAATCCTTTGTGATGAGCAAACCAGTACCTCCACCTCTCCCAATTGGACGAGGTGAGTGCGAAAAGGAGAAATTAGTTGAGAGGGCCAGGAGTGGCCGTGTCTTCTGGTTTGATCCAGGTCTCAGTTAGGGCCATGAGACTGAGATTAGAATGAGTGGAGATAGCTGAAATAAAGTCTGCTTTGTTTACAGCAGACTGGCAATTCCAGAGACCAATTGGAATGGACAGTAATGTGGTAGAGGAAATCGGTACCCTAAGCAGATTATTAGGATTACGGCATCTTGAATACACAGAGCGTGGTTTACGGGTGGTAGTGGTAATAGTGGAGATTTGAAAGCACATAGTGAATAGGGATTAAAGAATAAACAAACGAAAACAAGCAAAATACCAAAGTAAAAGAAAGCTATACTCAAGTGCCTTGTCGGTGTCCTTGCTCGAGTGGAGTCGCGCAGAGTAGAGTCGCTGGTCTTTACACTCTTCGGTCTTCACACGATGAGGGCTTCACATGAGGGCTGCCGCTTCCGCTGCCGTGGAGTCCCGCTCTAATTATACACACTCCTTATTGAATTCAGCTGGCCACGCCTCGTCGATACTGTTAACTCGCGCGAGACCACGTGGTCAAACCGTGAACAAACGCTACTTCACAACACAATACACTACACTATGCAGACAAACGTACTAAATAACAGCTGAGCTACAAAAACAAGGAGAACAATGATACAGTACTCACACAGTCGTTACCTTTCCTGTTGCTCGAATGCTTCTCTCTAACTACATGTAAACAATGCAATGCTTATATACAACGCTGGCTTAGGCCACGCCTCGTCGATACTGTTAACTCGCGCGAGGCCACGTGGTCAAACCGTGAACAAACGCTACTTCACAACACAACACACTACACTATGCAGACAAACGTACTAAATAACAGCTGAGTTACAAAAACAAGGAGAACAATGATACAGTACTCACACAGTCGTTACCTTTCCTGTTGCTCGAATGCTTCTCTCTAACTACATGTAAACAATGCAATGCTTATATGCAACGCTGGCTTAGGCCACGCCTCGTCGATACTGTTAACTCGCGCAAGGCCACGTGGTCAAACCGTGAACAAACGCTACTTCACAACACAACACACTACACTATGCAGACAAAAGTACTAAATAACAGCTGAGTTACAAAAACAAGGAGAACAATGATACAGTACTCACACAGTCGTTTCCTGTTGCTCGAATGCTTCTCTCTAACTACATGTAAACAATGCAATGCTTATATACAACGCTGGCTTAGGCCACGCTTCGTCGATACTGTTAACTCGCGCGAGTCCACGTGGTCAAACCGTGAACAAACGCTACTTCACAACACAACACACTACACTATGCAGACAAACGTACTAAATAACAGCTGAGTTACAAAAACAAGGAGAACAATGATACAGTACTCACACAGTCGTTGCCTTTCCTGTTGCTCGAATGCTTCTCTCTGGGACCCCATTCGTCAGTCACTGACAGTCGCTGGCATGATCGCAGTTGCTTCGTTGAGCTGGCAGTTGACCGCTTCAGCGTGAGTTAGCGGATGCGGCAGAGGACGTTACGCCTCCGCTCCTTCCTCAGGGAACGAGGGTTATACGCAATCAGACGCCCTTCGCTCAGTCACCCGAGTAATGTCCCTCTGCCACATCCGCTGTACCGCTGAAACGGCCGGGAGTTCAGCCTTGGCTCCTCAGCAGGTAACACAATGCGATCATGCCAGCGCTTTTTCCTGATATACCCACGCAGTGGGGCGGAGCACGCTTATGCGTTCGCATGCCCATGGCATTGGCACTGCCATTGGGCGCTTTCTAGATCTCAAAGTTGATAGATTTCTAAGCGAAACCCCATTCGTCAGTCACTGATGTTACGTCCTCGTTCCCTCCTCCTACATATGTAACCGAGATGTTTTACCCACACTGATTTGCGGTATTTCTTTTTGAGTCTCCAGTAAAGGAGTGCAAGAGCAAGAGCCTTTATCCTCCGTACATTCACCATGGTGAAATGAATTGAATGCCAACAATAAACAGCTATATAGGACAAATGACCGCCAACAATTTGAGTGAAAATAAAGACATAAAAAATAATGAAATTAAATTAATAATTGAACATTCATCTATTATGCATTTTTTTTAAGTTTTAAAACAAAATAAAATGTGATAAACAAAAAGAATAATAATTCTCAACTTGCGCACACTGATTTGATTGGACAACTTTGGAATACATCACATCCGGTAGGTGTGTCGCATACTGTGTAGTCGCTCAAGTTCAAATATTTGAACGCATCCGAAGCTCAAATCGGATCCGAAAATTCAGCTTTCGCAGATGGTCAGCACCCCACGCAACCCCTGTATGACTCTCCATTGGAAATGAATGACTTCCGGTCCAACGGCTGTCGTTTGTCGTGTGTAGTGGAAAGGCAGCTGGACTCCTCCTGGTCGTTGGTGTGCGCGACTGTGTATATGCGCACGCACGCACACACACACACACACACACACACACACACACACACACAGGTTGCAGGTCCGGCTAACAGAGAACCCGCTTGGATGAAAACCACTTCAGTGAGCTCAATTATAGTAATACCGCATTTCATTCTCAGTAATGGTAATGGTAATGGTAACGGTAACGCTAATGCCGTTCGTAACGGGGGAAACAGTAATTTGTTTGATTTCTCGTTACTGAAAAATGAACGCCGTTAGCAGAGGTGGGTAGTAACGAATTACATTTACTTCGTTACATTTACTTGAGTAAATTTTTTGGGTAACTAGTACTTTTAGAGTATATTTAAAGGCTGTGCAATTGGGGTATTAGTTGAAAGGGGTGTGTTCAAAAAAATAGCAGTGTCTACCTTTGACTGTACAAACTCAAAACTATTTTGTACAAACATTTTTTTTTAAAGCCTGTGAATCACTAAACTAATATTTAGTTGTATGACCACAGTTTTTTAAAACTGCTTGACATCTGTGTGGCATGGAGTCAACCAACTTGTGGCACCTCTCAGCTGTTATTCCACTCCATGATTCTTTAACAACATTCCACAATTCATTCACATTTCTTGGTTTTGCTTCAGAAACAGCATTTTTGATATCACCCCACAAGTTCTCAATTGGATTAAGGTCTGGATATTGGGCTGGCCACTCCATAACATTAATTTTGTTGGTTTGGAACCAAGACTTTGCCAGTTTACTAGTGTGTTTTGGGTCATTGTCTTGTTGAAACAACCATTTCAAGGGCATGTCCTCTTCAGCATAGGGCAACATGACCTCTTCAAGTATTTTAACATATGCAAACTGATCCATGATCCCTGGTATGCGATAAATAGGCCCAACACCATAGTAGGAGAAACATGCCCATATCATGATGCTTGCACCTCCATGCTTCACTGTCTTCACTGTGTACTGTGGCTTGAATTCAGAGTTTGGGGGTCATCTCACAAATTGCCTGTGGCCCTTGGACCCAAAAAGAACAATTTTACTCTCATCAGTCCACAAAATGTTCCTCCATTTCTCTTTAGGCCAGTTGATGTGTTCTTTGGCAAATTGTAACCTCTTCTGCACATGCCTTTTTTTTTAACAGAGGGACTTTGCGGGGGATTCTTGAAAATAGATTAGCTTCACACAGACGTCTTCTAACTGTCACAGTACTTACAGGTAACTCCAGACTGTCTTTGATCATCCTGGAGGTGATCATTGGCTGAGCCTTTGCCATTCTGGTTATTCTTCTATCCATTTTGATGGTTGTCTTCCGTTTTCTTCCACGTCTCTCTGGTTTTGCTCTCCATTTTATGGCATTGGAGATCATTTTAGCTGAACAGCCTATCATTTTTTGCACCTCTTTATAGGTTTTCCCCTCTCCAATCAACTTTTTAATCAAAGTACGCTGTTCTTCTGAACAATGTCTTGAACGACCCATTTTCCTCAGCTTTCAAATGCATGTTCAACAAGTGTTGGCTTCATCCTTAAATAGGGGCCACCTGATTCACACCTGTTTCTTCACAAAATTGATGACCTCAGTGATTGAATGCCACACTGCTATTTTTTGAACACACCTTTCAACTAATTCAACTAATTGCCCAATTGCACAGCCTTAAGAGCGTGCATATCATGAATGCTGGGTCTCATTTGTTTTCTGAGAATCTACTGAACCTACTGGTAACTTGTTTGCCACGTAGCAATAAAAAAATATACTAAAAACCTTGATTATTCTGGTTAGTCACATTGTACTGCTATTATTTTGAACAATACTGTATATGTGTGTGATTAATGGTTAAACAGTGTGTGTGTGTGTGTGTGTGTGTATGGAGAGGTCGCTTCTTATCATTCAGATCGAAAGTAACTAGTAACTAACTACTTGAGTAGTTTTTTCATCCAATACTTTTTTACTCTTACTCAAGTAACTATTATTATTGTTACTTTTACTTTTACTTGAGTAAATATTTCCATAAGTACTTGTACTTTTACTTGAGTACAGATTTTGGCTACTCTACCCACCTCTGGCCGTTAGTAACGTCGTTTAACGCCGTTATTCCTATCACTGGTTGCGATTGGCATGAGGTTAGTTGGCATAGATTAATTTAGGCATCATATTAATTTTCAGCTGCAAACCATATAATATTCATTGCAAGAGTCTATTTTATGGCCGAGCAAATGACTCCTCCAGCGTTCATTTGAACGGGACATAACTATCAAATCTGCAGCGAATATTAATATCCACAGAATAGTGAAACACTGTTTAACAGCCAGGTAACTTAGATCAGCAGTTAAAAACATTCATTTTGTAAGCAAATAACACAAGAACATTTATCTTTAAAGGTGTCATGAACTGTCTTTTTTAATTTTTTTATACTGTTATCTGAGATCATCTAATGACGTTTGTGTGGTTTTTACATTCAAAAACATCATAATGAATAAGTAATAGGCTATTTTCTACACTGGTTTTGAGGCTTTCTCCTGAACGATGGGTTTTGATGGGCGTGCCGCACTTAAATGAGCTTCAGCTCCCCTGTCAGTTCAGTTCACATTAGGGAGGGATAGTTTTGAAAGCGGCAACCGGAATGATTCTCTAGATCACAGGGCTCGTAAACGTCTTTATCAAACAAACACAATAAATTATTTCTCATCCACCTGAGATTGATTGGAATATTATTTCTGTATTACATGGCCAGCCCGATCAGTCGATACACACACACACACACACACACACACACACACACACACACACACACACGTGAGTGTGCCCAGATCAAGAAAGGAATATTATATCACTATTTGAGATTCATGGGCCTGCCGATGGGCTTACGTTTTGGTAGCCTGTCTGGAAAACACAAAGCCCCAGGACTACTATTACATATAAACTCACATAAGTTTGTTGCACCATTCCTATCGAATCCAATATAGAAGGCACAACACTGTGTCTGCAAATCCAACAACTGAGACGATTCCGCAGTGAAATGAAGCGAACACATGTACATGTCTTCCCCACGTGAGCTGGAACTTCATTAAAAAATAAATGAAGTATCACACATTCCTAATATTAGTATCCGAAGGAAGCTTATGCAGCGACTGAGTTCTTTTACAATATCTTGCTGTCTTCTTCGACTGTTTATTGCTGCTGGCTAGCACGATCCGATGAGTTGGTGGGCGGGGCTACTGAATTACATGTGCTTATTATTCTGTAGCAGTGGTGTTTCGTCACGCAATGACGTCAGTATGAAGCACTCTATAGTTTTCTGGGCTTAGTGTCTATAAAAGCTTTTCTTTGACTAACAAGGAAGTTTTCAGCTCTGAAACTTACAGGATATTCTTATAATACCATGACCTTTCATACATCAAAAGCTTAAGGGAAAGTCGATTTCTCAATTCATCACCCCTTTAAATACAAACAAAACTTTATTGATTACTCTAACACGTAAAACTAATATCTACACAAACACACACACATTCACACGTATTGCAGAAAGTGAGGAAAGAATGAGTTTTAAGAGAGTGAAATTATTAAATCACAAGTTCCTAAAAATATATGAATTTATAACACATGACCTGCATGAACCACCGTTCATTAACTTAACCCTCCTATCCAGGGCCGTACCCACCATTGAGGTCCCTGTGGTGTACATAATAGAAGTTGCAAAATAATAGCCTATTAAGGCGGCGTGTACAAACAGGTGTTCTCGCCTCGCCCGGCGTATGTTTTCAATTGTTTTCAATGGATGTGCCTACACTTTTCAATAGCGCCAACAGCTGGCAGGTTTTGTCAATTGTTATGCGTTGAGCGCGTTGAACTTGGGTGAACATCAATGTCCTGTAACAATATCGACTATGAGTCTAATATCTCGGGGAATAATTAACTCAAAAGGGATATAATATTCATGAGTTTATGAATATAATTTGCTAGTCGTTCATTACGTTATTCAAATTTCCGATAAGGAAAATGTTTAATTAAATACAAGTAACCTTTAAGGAATTGCTTGAAGTTATCTTACTAAGTTTGTCCTTCAAATTAGTTATAGACTTTTAAATCAATTCTCAATAAGGGATTACTGCTTTTACGAGAGCATAAGAAGCATTAACTTTACTGATCAGGACAAATTAATATTTCGTATGTTCGTACAGTTATGTTACTAAAATAGTAGCACACGGCAGCTTTAGGTAACGTTTGGGATTGTAAGTTTCATTGACTTCGTATGTAGAAGAATAACAGCTTCAATTCAAAAATATCTTTTGGAAGTTTAATAACACAGACTAAAGATAACACTACAATTCACACAGAAAGTACATACTAAATATGCATAAAGAGAGTAGAAATATAGATAGGAAATGAAACTAAAATTGTACCTAAACGAAAAGAATAAAAGAAAACAAAATAAAGATAAACAGCGTTCACTTCAGTTCGTTACAAAGAGCCCTCAAGGAGTTAATCTTGTCCCAAAGCGGAAATAACACAACCTTTCATCAGCAGTTCGGATTGTAGAAATAAGAATACTTGCTTTGGTTTTGGCTTGGGTGTGTGCGTGTATTCTGAGTTCAAATGTCCCGCGCGTTCCGTGATCCTTCTTGAAGTCGGTTGGTAGTGGCTCTCGGTTTGCGAAGAAGTTCAGCTGGAGGCGGCCGGGTCTCTTGGAAGTGGGCTGAAGCGTGCTGTATCCTCTCTGAAGAATGCCCTCGGGGGGGCTGGAAAGCGGGTGGCGGATTGCAATGCAAAGCACTAGCAAAGGCGTTGGGCGTTGGAATGCATTGGTATTTGTAGATCAGGTGGAGCGACGCCCATTTCCTGGATGGTCCAATCGATCTGAGCGTTTTCGGCGCGAAACAAAGTTCTTTGTTCGGCTGAGTTCCTCCCCCTGGCTACTATCCGGGGCAGACAGATTCATGAATTTGTAATAATGCATGTCCTTTAAATGATTTTGCCCGATTCGGTACGATGGAGTTCTCTCGGATCTCGGTTAAAGACACCATGAACCACTGGTCTGCGAGGTGGGAAACACACAAGTCCAGGGTTTCCACTAGGTTGGTGAGTCGGGCGGTCGGGCAGCAGGTGTTTGTTACGGCTGGGGAGCCACCTCGATGAGATCTGCCTCTGCTTCGGGCGTTGTAACCTCCCTCCGTGGTTTCCATCGGAGACCTCCAGACACGGCTGTCGTGAGCTTGGCTGTGGAGGTTCTCATCTCTCTGAATTTTCTGTACAGGAAGAAGGCGACGCCCAGGGTTAGGGTATTGCCGAAGATCACAGAGACACATAGTGCAGTGTCAGCTGCGGTCCAGGTTTGGACAACAGGAGAGGTATTCAGGATAGGCATTCGGGACAATGCTTGGAGGGCTGTATCAAGGGGAGCAATGTCAATGAGCTGGGGCCCCCCTTTCTCAATCCACAATTCTAACTCAGGAGCGAGGGTGGAGTTGTGGTCCTTGAAGAAGGCAGGGATTTCCAGTTCTGACTGGTACTCTTCGCTTGGGAGGTGGTACCGGTCAGCGAGGTTTGTCCCAGGTGGAAGGGACAGTCTTCTCGTTTCAGAAACGATGGTTGAGTTTAGCTTGCATTGGCCCCTAACTGTCTTTCTCTGTTAGTGGCCACATGTCTCTTGATCTGGTTCCGGTGAACCCATTTGAGAACCGGTTCTCTCTGTCCCCGGTTTAGTTGAATCTGGTACGCGACGGGAGAGAGTTTGTTCGTAATCTCATGAGGTCCCGTCCAGTGGGGCAGAAATTTCTTTGACAGCCGTCGGGGGCCTGTCAAAGGTGGCGGGTTGAAGTTGTAATACCAGATCTTGTTGCCCACTTCCAGTTCTTGGTGTGAGGCTTTGCGGTCGTAATAGGCTTTCTGACCTTCAGTGCTCTTTTGCAAGTGTTGCTGGGCAAAGGCTAAAGTTGTTTTTAAATGTCTATGGAGCTCATCGAGGTACTGGAACGTGGTGTGTGTACGCGTGACAAGGTTGGAGTCGCCGGGTTGGTACAGCAGGTGTAGTGGCAGAGTCATCTGCCGCCCAGTTCAAAAGGGGATACCCGTGTTGATTCCTGCGGGGTGGCTCTGAGGGCCATCAGAACGAGGGGGAGTTTCCTATCCCAGTCTTTCTGGTTAGCAGACACATACTTTCTCAGCATGGCGACCACCGTTCTGTTCGATCTCTCGACTTGCCCTGATGCGATGGGGTGTTGGCTGACGTGCAGTCTAGCCCGTATCCCCAGGCATTTCCAGATCTGTTGCATGATCTCGGCAGTGAAATGGGTGCCTCTGTCTGAGTTGACTCTCAGTGGCAATCCGAACCGGGAGAAAATGTGGTTTAACAGTAGGTATGCCGTGGTCTGGGCAGTGTCGTTGGGTGCTGGTAGACACTCCTCCCACTTGGTAAACTGGCACACCACTGTGAGACAGTACCTGTTGCCTCTTGTGGACCTGGGCAGGGCCCCTACCCAGTCGATTTGTAGGTCTGACCCCGGGAACGTGATCCCTCTGCGTTGCAGTGGGGCTATGTGGTTCGGGTTTGCTGGCTGGAACTGACAGCAAACCAGACATTCTCTGACGTACTCCGCAACATCTTGTTGCATGCCGGGCCAATATGCCACCTGTTTCAGTGTGTCATACGTGGCTCTGGTGCCGTGGTGTCCTGTACATGGTGTGTCATGGGCGTACATTAGCATCACCCCCCTTTGCGATCGTGGCACCACAAGCCGTGGCGTTGTTCTGTCATCGTGTGCAAACCACAGAATGTCGTCCTGTATACGCATCATGTGTTTGGAGTTATGTAGATGTTTGAGGCTTGAGTCATCAGAGAGCTCAGAGTCAGTGTTAGGGTGGTTGGAGGGGTCAGAGAGGTGGTTGAAAATTGTTTTTATTGCCGTGTCAGAAGCTTGCATTTCCGCGATGTCGTTGTGGGAAATCTGCGGTGTTAGCTATAGCGACTGTGAGGCAGGCATTGTAGCCGGTGCCGATCGCTTGCTGCGGGTTAGCACTGCAACGCTGGGGCTGGATGTGGGATTTGGAGGTTCCCACATCTCGCCGTGTAGTGCGTTAGCGTCTTGTGGAATTTGCTGCACTTGAGACTTGAAACCTGCGTACGGTTCCTCCATCTGGGTGTCATCAGTCAGGTTGGTATGGAGAAGTGAAGCAGGTTCATCCGTTTCCATGACAGGCTGATGGGAGACTGTGTATACTACAAGGTGACTGTCCTCTGTCAGCTCCGTTCGGCAAACCTGGTCTTTGGTCGCCGGCATGACAGATGTTATGGCGATGAACTTGAAGGGTACAGTGAACAGTGTGTTGTCTGTATTCCCTTCTGGTATCAGTGCGTGTGGAATGGGTAACACAAGTTCAAAGTCATGAAAGTCATTACTGATTAGCCATCCCAGCCGAAAGGCTTTGGGAATGTTGATGTCAATTGCTGTGCAGTTGTTGAACAGGATGTAAACAATACGAGATGACACTTCAGTGAGGGGTGTGGCTTCAAGTGTGAGTCCGAGTTCCACACATTCGGGTGAGGGTTGGAAGAAACCCAGCGTGTGGTTTAAGGTTTGACCACATCGCATGTTGAGCCGCACAGCGACCCCTTTGGTGTATGCTGGTATCACAGTTCCTTGTTCACTGACAAGCATGCAGACTTCTGGGATGGTCTGTCCTGGCATGAGATTGTCATGACTGATGGAAACGTGTGGCTGTGAAGTTAATGGAGCCCATACCACTTCGTTACACACGTCTACATGAGCCCGGAGGCGAATCAGAATGTCTGCTCTGATGTAAACATCGTGGAGCGGGTCCGGCAGGACTGGGAAATAATGGGTAAGACACCGGTGGTTCCATGTCAAGCGCAGCGCACAGATTCCTCTGGCAGACACCATAGAGGAGGGGTATGGGTTCAAAAGGAAACGGGTGCGCTTGCTGGTGTGAGGAGTGTGTGGTGCATTTTCACTGATTGACTTGAACAGTGAGAGACTAATGGCTGAGTTAACGGCCCATAGTGCGAGAACAACGTTCGTTGTGGTGATATCATTCAGCTGTAGTTCGTTCATGACCTGGAGGCAGAAGGTATCAGAGCCTTTGGTGCGCTGAAATGTGCAGAGTAGCGAACTTGAACTTGGCTTCGTGGCTGAGGCTGTGTTTTCACAGTGTGCTGCAGGAGGTCTCGTGACCTTTGTGACCTGGCAGTCTGGCTCTGTGGGAGTTTCCGTGACCTCTGTGACTTGACAGTCTTGCTCAGACGATGTGTGTCTGAAGGGGCAGAGGGTCGCGCACTTGAGCCCAAAATTTCAGCTGTTTGAAGTCCAGTAAGGGTTCGAAGCGGTCCAGCAGGTCTTTTCCGATGAGAAACGAATAAGTGTTCATCGGGGAGACATAGACGGGGTGTATAAGGCTCATAGGTCCAATTGTCAGGTGAATGGGAGCCACGTGCTTGAGCTGGATGTCGTTTTAGCTATACGACTGCACATTTAGCTTGCAAGTTTGAAGGTTAAGAGTGCGATTTTGTCTCTGTGCTTCAAATCTGAGTTTTTCAAACAGTTGGGCGGATATCAGAGTAAGATCGGACCCAGTGTCAACGAGGGCTTTGAGCTTAAATTCCCTTTCCATGGTGATGGTTAGATAGAGTTTTCGAGCCATTCCCTTCTCGATCAGTTTTCCCAGGAGTCTTGGTGTGGGGACCTGTGTGTTGCTTGGTAAGCCGTCGGGATATGTCTCGAGTGTCTCATTGTGAGTGCAGATAGTCAAAACAGTGCTTTCTGGTATCTTGGGGTGACACATGATGCTGTTTTGGTCAGGGGCTCTTGCTGTCAGCTGTAGTGAGTGTGTGCTGCTGACGTGTGGGGGTGCAACAGTTAGTTCACTAGTCTGTGGTTGAGGAACAGTGTTCAGGGTGCTTGGTTCAGTTGCAGGAAGGTCGGGAAGGTGGATTTCAGGTATCAGGTTTAGTCATGCTTTATCTGGTCCATCCTTCTTGTCTTCCTTGTGAGGTTTCTTTTGGAGAAACTCTTTCAGTGTTTTTAGGAGCTCTGCAACTTCAGAAGCGGCTGCACTTTCTTTGTTAGATGTGGGCTCAGGTCTGAACTTACCATTGTCACGTCGAGAGTGGCCCCTTTGCTGGCTTTCTGGGCTGGGTGGTCTCGGAGGTTCGTTTCGGGTCCGTCTGGGTTGCCGGCCGGCTTCCCAGGTGCTCACCCCCTTTTGGTTGTGAAAGGGGCGAGGCGGGTCCCAGGATCCTTCAGAGCGATCGCTCTGGTGCCGTGGACGGCCGCCACCATGACCACGCTGCCCTCTGCTGGCTTGGAGTGGTTTAGACTCTCTGTTGACGGGTCTGTAAGTGTGGTTCTGTTGGGCGCCCTCTAGGGTTAGCTCTGGGTGGTGCTCAGAGACAGGGCAAATGATGGGCTGTCTTACAGTCTTTTCAGAAATGGTTTTCTGTTTGACGTAAGCTTTGTGAGCTAAGTCTCTCAACTGCTGCGTATCCATACTACGCGGGCACACCAGCACCCCCAGGTGGTGACTTATGGTCGGGTGCAGGTTTCGGAGGAACAGAGTTCTGAAATGTATGTCTTCCTCCATGCCTGGGTCGTTACATGCCCCAAAGTAAGCACGTCTCAGTCGGTTATAATAGTTCTGTGGGGTCTCAAGTCGGGCTTGCTTGAGGTCCATGGCAGTGATGAGCCCCTGGTCTGACTCAGGGTCAGAGTACTCACGAATTAGAGCTCGTTGTAGATGGCAGTAGTCCGCTTTGGCGGTCTCTGGTTGTCGATCCAGAAAGCTGAGTAGGTACAGTCTGTCCCAGTTGTTCGCGTGAGCGACAGTTTGCAGATAAAAGTCTATGTCTTTTAAGTATGCGTGGACGTTGTGTCCTCCTGCAGGGTCTGGGCTGAAGGTAGGAATATTTCTGGCCAGCTTGTCAAGGTTCTTTGAAGCTCCGTGGCTGTTGACCTTGACTTCCTGGAAGGGCTTCCTTTCCTCTGCTGCAGACGGGGATTCGTGGAGACTGGCGGGTGACATTTTAAATGCGGGGCTGTCGCCCCCCTTCGTAGCTCTTGCTTCTTGGCTGAATGGTGCGGAGTAACTGGTCAGGGGAAACTCTCTGTTGTGTGTTTCCCCCTTCCGGTCACGTTGCACTTTATATGATTGTCTCAGTTCTCTTTGCACCATGTCAAGTTCATCTTTGAGCTCGTGTCCTTGCTGTACGAGCTCATCAATCTCGGCTTGTGCCGACTGCAAATGTTTTGCATAAGCTTTGGTCCTAACGTCTCTGTCTTTAAGTTCATTATTGGCTCTCTCCAGGAGGGATTTGCCACGCCGAAGCTGTTCGTCGAGTTCTTTCCTGGCGTCTTTCTCTGACTGTACTCGTCGGTCGGCGTCAAGACGGAGCTCCTCCAGGGCCTTTTGAAGTCTTTCTACTTCCTTTCTCTGTTCTTTGTCCGTTTCATCAGCTTTCTCTGTTTGTAGAAGCTGATCTAGACGAAGCTGGGTGAGGGCTTGGTCTCTCCGGGCCTCCTTGGCTTGAAGCTTTAGTGTTGCTGCATCCTGTTCCAGATTGGCATAGTTCCCTTCGCTTAAACGAGCCTGCGCGATGAGGACGTGGGCGAGGCTTCCGAGGATCTTGGCCACTTCTTTGTTAGAGTAGCTCTGCGTTGGATCATGTGTCATCAACTGGTCTAGCTCGGTGTCCAGTTGTTCCTGGCTCAGCAGTCCCAGGTCCCCTTGACTGGTGGCCTTTATCGCTCCCAGCCATGTCGCTAGACGATCCCACGGGATGGCAGGACTGGATGAATGGGACATGCTGGCTCACTGTGGACGAGAGAAACACAGCACACACACACACACACAGAGGCCAATGCAAGCTTGTTTTAACGCTAACGAGCTATCGTACGGGCTATGCCGTCGATAGGAATTTTGGCTAACTGATGTAGACAGTTAGGCAGTTTAGATAATTAGACAATATGGACAATCAGGTGGGCGGTAGCCCTGGGGGTCACTTGGTGACCCGCTGCTCGGTCGTCACTTAATTACTTAGTTCTACTTGAGGTCTCTTGGTGAACTGAAAGAAACACAATTATGACAGTCCAACAGTGAGGATAGGAAAGAGCACAGTGGAAACAAACACAAAATTAATTGGTCTGTAATGAAAGGAACGTCAGCGTGAGCGCTGGAAGTGTTAGAGAAAATTGGGCTAAGCCTCTTAATTTTCGTACAAGTTTTTGATAGGGCCTTCACACGGTGGATACCAGGGTAGGAGACCTAGGAAGAAGGTGCGGCTTAGAGGGAGAAAAAAAATTAATAGGCCAAATGCTCAGGATATACTAAAATTCGGCTGGGTTTAATCTCATTTAGCTCATCCGGGACGAGTTGAGGTCGCTCAGGTGGAAAACCCAGCGGTGTGGTCGGCCTTCCGGACGTTTCCAAACACCCAACTGCCGTGTCCTCGGTCCTTTGTTACTCTGTCGCGTTACGCCCACTCAAACAGCTTATGACTTTAAACACAACCTGACAACACCAATCCATCAACCGCCAGTCCGCACAGCAAAATTGGTACGTTCCCTAGAACCCTCTCTTTCAAGAGTGGCCCCCTATTAGGCCCCGGTTTAGGTACTGGTCCCAGAAATTGCCTTGCGTGCGTGCTGGACTGGTTGACTTCTTTGGAGTGTCAAATTGCTGATGTCGCCACTGCGGGCCGCAACGGCGGACAGAGATAAAAGAAACCGAGATTCACACACAGCCGGTGTCGGTCACGTTGGTCGGGCAACCCCGCTGGTGGAGACCAGTTTGAGACGATTCTCAACTCACCATAGATGCTTGTGTGAGCCCTACACTAAATACACAAAGAGGGTAAACAGGTGGAATCAAAATGAATTAAAACTCTCCTGTTCACCGGATCAAAGGATTTATGATTGTAGGCGAAAAGGAAGTGGAAAATTACATATCAAAAGCAATTTAGGCAAAGGCAAAGGTTTCTGTCAAATAATGATAAAACAAAAAGCACTTTTGATACTGTTTGTAATTACCAAAATGAGCTTAATCCCAATGGGAGGGGAAAAGAAAAACTTTTGCAGGAAAAATTTAAATAAAATAAAAAATTTTTAAAGAAAAAAAAAAAAAAAAAAAAATTCAAAAGCCTAACTTAATTCGAATTACATTCAAAGCACGTTTAAATGAAATTTAAATAAGCCTGTAAGGAAAATCAAATAATAGCAAATCAAAATATTATCCTATAACGATTAATCGCTTAAGTGGGAGTATCCAAATAAAATAATTAATCAGAAAGGAAATAGGGAGTTAGTGGTGCGCTGACTTAGCAGGGTACCACCACAAGGTGGCGTCCGTCCTTCCAAGTGGACTATCTGTGATTTAAACCTAATTTCACTTTGAGTTAGAGAAAAGTATTTTTCTTTTTAAACTTCATATTCGAATAAGGGTGTTTAATCAGCGAGAAAGGAGACTGGGTTGTTGCTAGAAAAAGTGTATAAATGAAACTGTGCACAACAGTAATCAATAAACAATTTATAGGCTCAAACTTACTTTGTTAAGGCAGAATCAAATAGCGGAGAGTGACACTATCCGAATTTATCCATGCGATGGCGCTGTTGCGTCCGCCCTAGACTAGGGTTAGTTAGGCAGAAAGCCCACCAGATGGCGCTATCTGATTTTAGAGTCGCCCCCTGGTGTTCACACGCGGCGTTGCAAACAGGACAGAAATCAGTTTCTTTTAGAGTCGCCCTCTGGCGTTCACACGCGGCGTTGCAGACAGGACAGAAATCAGTTTCTTTTGAGTCACTTTCTTGGCACTCGCAAGCGGCGTTGCAAAAAGGACAGAAATCAGTTTCTTTTAGAGTTGCTTTCTGGCACTCGCAAGCGGCGTTGCAAAACTCACAATTACTTCTTAAAACACGGGGGTTTCTTTCGGTGCTGTACAGGCACGGGAAACAAAAAAAACAGTGAATACAGGAATTTTCCGTCTGTCTATCACACATTTACAAGAAGAACTCCAATAGACATTTATCAAACTGGCTGACGGTTTTCAGCAATTTTTGATTCAAATGTTTTAGGTCTCAGATTTTTGGTTAGCTAAGCCAAACTTAAACCAGGAGTTATCGTTTATCTTAACGATATAATATTATTATTAGGGCTATTATTGACTCAAGGAGTCTCGCTCGGGTCAATACCTCGCGTTGATTCTACAATACATTTGTTTGGAAATCATGCGGACGAAACAATATTGCGCCTACGGCTGCAGAGGTTTCGTGATCTGTTTCAATATTGGATTTGCGTGCCGTCTATACTGTCATTAATATAGGCCGGCTATTCCAACATGTTTCAGCATCTGTCTATTCTTGGATTTACGTGCCGTCTATACCATCATTAATATAGGCCGGCTATTTCAACATGTTTCAGCATCTGTCTATTCTTGGATTTACGTGCCGTTTATACTGTCATTAATATAGGCCGGCTATTTCAACATGTTTCAGCATCTGTCTATTCTTGGATTTACGTGCCGTCTATACTGTCATTAATATAGGCCGGCTATTTCAACATGTTTCAGCATCTGTTTATGCTTGGGTCGCTTTTCGCGGTACCTCACAATTCAAAAACGCGTGTGCGTGTTATTAATACCCCCAAAAATACACAATGAACAGAATATGGATATTGTTCACACATACACAAACGTTTGAAACTTTCCCTATAATTCTCCACCAAATAAACTGTAACAATATTGACTATGAGTCAAATATTTTGGGGAATAATTAACTCAAAAGGGATATAATATTCATGAGTTTATGAATATAATTTGCTAGTCGTTCATTACGTTATTCAAATTTTCCGATAAGGAAAATGTTTAATTAAATACAAGTAACCTTTAAGGAATTGCTTGAAGTTATCTTACTAAGTTTGTCCTGCAAATTAGTAATAGACTTTCAAATCAATTCTCAATAAGGGATAACTGCTTTTACGAGAGCATAAGAAGCATTAACTTTACTGATCAGGACAAATTAATATTTCGTATGTTCGTACAGTTATGTTACTAAAATAGTAGCACACGGCAGCTTTAGGTAACGTTTGGGATTGTAAGTTTCATTGACTTTGTGTATGTAGAAGAATAACAGCTTCAATTCAAAAATATCTTTTGGAAGTTTAATAACACAGACTAAAGATAACACTACAATTCACACAGAAAGTACATACTAAATATGCATAAAGAGAGTAGAAATATAGATAGGAAATGAAACTAAAATTGTACCTAAACGAAAAGAATAAAAGAAAACAAAATAAAGATAAACAGCGTTCACTTCAGTTTGTTACAAAGAGCCCTCAAGGAGTTAATCTTGTCCCAAAGTGGAAATAACACAACCTTTCAACAGCAGCTCGGATTGTAGAAATAAAAATACTTGTTTTGGTTTTGGCTTGGGTGTGTGCGTGTATTCTGAGTTCAAATGTCCCGCGCGTTCCGTGATCCTTCTTGAAGTCGTTGGTAGTGGCTCTCGGTTTGCGAAGAAGTTGGGTCTCTTGGAAGTGGGCTGAAGCGTGCTGTATCCTCTCTGAAGAATGCCCTCGGGGGGGCTGGAAAGCGGGTGGCGGATTGCAATGCAAAGCACTAGCAAAGGTGTTGGGCGTTGGAATGCATTGGTATTTGTAGATCAGGTGGAGCGACGCCCATTTCCTGGATGGTCCAATCGATCTGAGCGTTTTCGGCGCGAAACAAAATTCTTTGTTCGGCTGAGTTCCTCCCCCTGGCTATTATCCGGGGCAGACAGATTCATGCAGTTTTCTTTACAAAGCTGGCATCTTTGTAATAATGCATGTCCTTTAAATTATTTTGCCAGATTCGGTACGATGGAGTTCTCTCGGTTCTAAAGACACCATGAACCACTGGTCTGCGAGGTGGGAAGCACACAAGTCCAGGGTTTCCACTGTCTATTGTCCTAAATAGTTTGAGTTAACATTCATATAATCCTCCTAATTATTACAGACACATATACAAACATTCAGACAGAAAAGTATACATTTAGTACGTTTTTAGGTGGTTTTTAACCATCTATTCTTCCATGGACTTGGACTTGTGTTTCTAGGTGTGTGTGTGAGGTATCAGATTTCACTGACTGGCCATTTTGCAGAGCCATAAAAGTCAACTGCGGAGCTGGTTGTTATCTCCCAAGGGTGATCAAAGAGTGGTCTTTCAGACATCGGGGCGCCATTCATACCATCAATCGCCTTATCGTGATCTGATAGCGCACCTCTGCCGTTTGCCAGATAAACAGCCCGTCATTGTGGGTACAGTCCAATCACAGTGGAGGAGAGGCGGGACACATTCCACAACCACCAACCGGCGCTTCGAACAACGACTGATGTTTGACATCACAACACCGCGAGAGCGCTCTCGCGGTAGTGTAATGTCACACGCGAAAAAATCTGCCCATGAGATGACCAATCAAAGCAGTCGGAGTTACACGTCACAGAAGCTTCAGAGCGCGAAGCCTCAGACAGTTAGACGATGTGCGAGAAAATGTAAGTTAACAAAACATGGAATATTATACAGCTATTTAATGATAGAAATGTTAAACGACTGACTTAATAATCAGGGATGCAAACTAATAACGTTTTCTTTACCTGGTTTTCTTGGAAGCCTTCAGTAAATTTACATTTACAACTTTGTTTTTACCGATACAGACGAAAATGAAAAGACTGCTTCAAACAAAGCTCAGCTTTGAAAAGAGAAAAGATACAGGGCAAGAGAAGGAGACTGGCGAAAAAAGAAAGAGAGAAGATGATGGCGATGAGACAGAAAGAGCAGGTAGCCCACTGTGCTCAGAATAGAAAAAGCATTAGCCTACAATATATTCCTAATTGCTACACATGTGATTCTTGTCTGTGAAATCCAGGCTAAAGTCTCATAATCTAATATTGAGATTAGGAGCATCACATTTTGATTTCACTCATTGGTTATATTTTCACATTGATTTCTATCTTTGACATGATCTTACTCATTCAACATTAAATATATCAAGGTTATTTGTTCAAATAATGTTCTTTACATAATGTAAATCACAAAAATTAACTTTAGCTAGGTTTTCAAAGACGGAGTCACACATATGTCGTCTTTGGCTCAATTTAACAATAAAACAAACACCTAATAATTATATTAGTAGTACTGTTGCATATATTATTACATATTTTTTGCAGGAGGAACAAGTTATGAGAGAAAGGGAGAGGCTGTTAATACAGAGGGAGAGAGACAAAGAGTAGAAGAGGGTGGAAAGAGAAATGAACAGAAAGAATGTCAGGTTGAAGAGACAAGCGAAGATGTGAGAGAGGAAGAGGGAAAACGGAGAGAGACAGAAAAAGAGGCAGAGAGAAAAAGCAGTGGAGAAGGAAACGAAGAAGAGAGATCACACAAGCCATGCAATGCTATAGAAGAACAGGTTAAAGAGGTGACAGGAGAAAAGGAGAGCAGGACAAGAGGGAAGAGAAGTGATGGCTGTCAAACTGGCACAATTCATGAATCTGATCCAGCAAAGTTTAAAAATAAACAACTAACAGATGATGACAAATACTACATTCTCCAGAATAAGTGGTTCAAACCATAAGTGGTTCAACCATAATTTTCCTAAAACAAAGTTTGGTGAAAAGCAGTTGCGTTATAATGTGAACTGGGAGGAGAAATATCCTTGGCTTAGATATTCTGTTTCAGAAGATTCTACTTACTGTGCTGTTTGTATGGCATTCAGCAAAAAAAAACTACAAACACAATTTTCATAAATGAAGGATTTTGTGACTGGAAAAATGCTATTGGAGAGAAGCGGGGCATCATTTCCAACCACAGTTGTAGTCCAGAGCACCTGAAGGCGTTTGCATTTGCTGAGAATTTTTTGTCCGTTGCACGAGGGCAAAAGAAAAGCATTAATTCTATTATAAGCTATGCATATGCAGAGAAGGTTAATATGAATCGCAAAGCTCTCCTTTCCATTCTAGATGTTATAATCAATCTGTCAAAGAGAAACATAGCACTGCGTGGCAACTGGACAGGAGAACATGAAGATGGCAACTTTAATCATTTCCTCACATGGAAATCCACATTCGATGCCACACTGAAACATCATCTTGAGACAGCACCAAAAACAGCCAAATACATTGGACCACAAATTCAAAATGAACTAATTGCATGCTGTGAAGCTGAGATTCATGAGGACATAGTTAAGGAAATAAAAAAAGTCAGGTTTTTCACAGTCCTTGCAGATTAAACAATGGATGTGAGTGGGACTGAACAACTGTCTGCATTCGCTATGTCAACCATGACAGTGGAACTGAAATATGCGAAGAGTTTCTGGGTTTCTGTCCTCTATCCAAACTAGATGCAGCATCTGTTACACAAGCCATCCTCTCTCAGTTAGAAAAGTGGGGTCTGGAGATTAAATATCTTAGAGGGCAGGGCTATGATGGAGCTAGCACAATGAGTAGACATGTGAATGGAGTACAACAACGCATTAGAGAACTGCAACCACAGGCACTATTCACACATTGCCGAAGCCACGCACTGAACCTTGTGGTAGTCCATGGATGTTCTGTCATGCCCCTCATCAGGAACACCCTGGCTACCATTGAGAATGTTGCTGTGTTTTTTTCCGCATCTGCTGTGAGAAAGGACATGTTAAAAGAGCAACCACAAGGAAGCCAGGAAACAAAATCATATGACAAGAAAAAAATGGGAGGCATCCCACTTATGTCAGATACACGTTGGGGCTCCAGAGGAAAGACAGTAGGTGCTTTTCTGGATCACTTTAGTGCAGCCCACTCTGCACTCATAGAAATAGAATCAGGAACATCATTAAAATCCAGCAAGGCTAGCAACCTACGACACAGTATAGAGTCATTCGACACAATTGTCACTGCTATCACCATAAACAAAATCCTTGGCTATATACAGCCATTGACCAAAGAGTTACAGTCAACAAATATGGATATTATGATTGCCTACAAAGAGGCCAGAGAGGTGGCTCAGGTCATTTCAACACTAAGAAATGAGGAGGGATTTAGTGAAATTTATGAAAAGTCAACAGAAATGGCCAGCACCATTGATGTGGTTCCCGTAAAGAAGCGTGTAACAAACAGGCAGCAAAACAGAGAGAACACACCCTCACAGTCAATAGAAGAACATTACAGACTTAATTTGTTCTACCCTTTTATTGACCATGTAACAAGCCAACTAAACACCAGGTTCATGGAAAACTCTGAACCAGCTATGCTTGCTGCATACCTAATACCACATTTGCATAAACTCACAAAAGTAAAGCAAGAAACAATGGTGTCTTGGTACAGAGAAGATCTTTCTCAGCCAGATACAATTGACCAGGAGATTCACAGATGGAAGGTTAAGAACCAATTTCAAACAGTGCTTTTATCAACAGCAAAAGAAACATTAAATCACATAGACAAGCAGTACTACCCCAACATCCACTGTATCCTCTCCATCTACCTAACATTACCGTTATCTGCATTGAGGCGGCTCAAAACCTGGCTTCGCTCAAGCATGGGATATGACAGGCTATCAGGTCTTGCAATGATGCATGTGCATAAAAACAGAGCACTGGATCCTGAAAAAGTTCTTAGGCGCTGGGATGCCTCTGGACACAGAAGGATAATATTGGCATTTGATTAAATTATTATCTGTGAAATTGTAATTTGATTAAAATCTCTTTTTGTAAATGAGAGATGTAATCCTTGAAGCATCTCTCATTAAGGCCATTTCTCTTGAGTATGTTATTCTGTTTTGTCAATAATAAACATAAACACCTCTTCTGATTTTCTAATTTGGAGTCAATTTTTTTTGCAACATTTAACCAGATTCTCATTTATAATTTATCTCTTCTTAAAATTATTTATACTGCACACTGACATGGTTTTAAAGGTACAGTTAGCTGATTCTTTGATTTTCTTATGTCTTAAAATGCATATGTAAAGGAGGGAAATGTTTTTTTTTTCAAACCCTCCAAAATTCATATTTGGACCTCGGTATTTAGAAAATCCTGGGTACGGCCCTGCTCCTATCGTTGCAAATTATTCAATTTTATATCAATGCACCAATTTCAGAATCTGGAGGTTACTTGCTTTTGTATGTTGTGTCGTCTTTGAATGGGGATTCCTGGCTGGAGAGGGGTTTCCTGGTTCTTTGTGATTCGCAGAAGATCATGTCATGTCTTTGATGGAGGTCTTGGGAAAGCAATCACGTGGCGTGTTGGCGGCTGGATGAAAAGCCAACACGCCTCGCTGGAGATTCGTCAAGAGAAACTTTGCCGCGATACTTAACATAGAACCCGAGACTCACAGAAAGAAAATAAACTTAAGTAAAAGAAAGGAAAGTGAGAGGAGAGTTCTAGATGGCTTGAATGAATTTAACCCATTTTCTCTGGTCTGCCACGATCGTCTGATCATCTATCCTTGGAGTTCTCCAACTCCTGAACTTGAACTAAAAACTCCAACTGAACCAACTAACTAAAAAACTAATTTCTCTGTTTGTGTTCTGAGATTTTAAACTCAGATATCTGGCCATCCTCCTGGAGGAGTTCTGACCAATTAAATTTCATGTTTGGTTCGGAGGTGTCTGTTTCTCCACCCATGACCATAAATTACACCTAATCTAACCATCTTCTGAGTTATAAGGATACAAAAATATAAAATTAATCTCACTGAGATTAATCTAGATTAAAATGGCTCATTTGAATTCTGCCGAAGGCATTCAGAATATGTGTGCAACCCAAATAATGACTTGGTGCTTTCACACTTGGTTCGATTGCCCCCTCCCCTTGCTGGTGTTAATATTATATTATTTGGGTCCGAACTGGGATGCGTTTACGCAGAGCCGGCCCGTTAAATAGGCAGTATAGGCAAATGCTAAGGGCGTCTCGCTAGGGGGCGCCAAAGAGGCCAAGGGATAATACAAAAATAATAAATGTTTTGTTTTTTTTAAGTTACAAACATAACCAAACTGCTGATATCTTTAGCAAACTAAACTTCGAATTAGTATTAATAATTTGTATTATATAAAAATCCAAAATAAGGGCATTACTGCACCCGCCCACAATTGATTGACACCTGAAGGATGGCCGGAGTGAGGTGAGACCCACCAAGGCCCCTTGTGCCGATTTATTTACTTTCTGTAATGGCTCAGCGAGGGGCGAAGTGGCGACGTCAAAACGACCTCATAAATTATCTGGTGCGCAAGGAAGAAAAAAAGGAAAAGAAGAAGAGGAAAAACGCAAAAAAGCCAGAGGTAAGACTGTGTGAAGAAATCACTGAATTAATTAATTAATTGTCCGCGTGCACTAAGATAACACGTTAAACAGATAACTTTACAGATGAATATCTACATAAACAGACTGATATCCAATCCTTCAAAAACATGCATTACCGTAGCTTGAAAAGCAGCATTTTTTAAGGCCAACAACATTGTCGTTTTTTATGTTATGCCAATTGGTTTGAAATGTCTCTAATTAGTTAGAGAGGCACATTAAATGCAGTTAGCAAAGGCCTAATAATACTAGACAATATTAAGCAGGCAAGAAATGATTTATCACCTTGGCATAATAGTAGAATCATTTAGTTGTTCAGAATCATCATCTAAGACTACAAGATGGATATTTCTAGGTGGAAACCTACCAGTGATATCTTTGATTATAGAATGTTAAAATGAGCAGTAAGTCTAGAGAGGCGTAGACAGGTAATATTTATGTTGGATTATTTCAAATATCTCTTTGTACTTCTTATAATATTTTTTAATGTGTATTATCTATTCATTTATTTAACCCTCCGTGGTCCACAATATGATTTATATGAGTAAATAAATTTGATGTTTTTCCTGCTTAAAATTAGACACTATAACAATAAACATTTCCATAATTCTTTTTATTTATTTAATGTTTTAAAAGTTTGTTGCCTCAAGGCAACATTGTACCACAATGGAAAAATTGAAACATTTGAAATTTGCATGTAGAAAAAAGAAATATATTTATTGACAAACATGCATTTCTTTAACCAAACACATGAAGAAACACATTTATCCAGTTTAGAAAGTATTAAAAATGTAATATTTAATAAAAAGTAACATTTCAAATTCAGCTGTTGCTCTCAGGCAACATTGTACCATCGCGGAACACAGTATTACCGAACCATCATATCAAGTTATCATCAAGTTATCAAATCAAGTTATCATATCCATCTTCATCCTCATCTCCATCTTCAATCTCACCCTCACTCTCTCTCCCTGTCACTAAGACCACTAAGACTAGTCTTCCTCATCACATGACACCTCATCCTCACCCTCGTTGGTTGTGTTTTATACTTTTTTAAAGTGCTATAGAAAATGTGCAGATCATAATATGTGCAGTTATAGTATGTGAATTACTAATCTTATACATGCATTACAAAATCATGCAAAAATGCAAATATATTTTGATAATTCTAACACTTTTCCTTACAAATATACTACATTTGTATCCAACCCAGTGTGTCTGGTATGGCCTTATGCGATTCCATTAAGGTACAAAGTTGCCTTGAGGCAACACACAGTTTTTTGTTTTGTTATTTACTCTAAAACAGTAGATGATATATAATGTAAAGTTCTTGAAAATACTTCTTTACCAGTGAAGGTGACTCATTTTTTTTTTTGGTTGATTAACTGGATGGAAATTAGTGAAAAATTCACTTTTCATTGGAGAAAATATGGAGCCATGTGACCTATGAAACAGGACACAAAATTGACCCCTTTGGTTCATGTGACCACTTTTTTGCACTTTCATTGAGTTCTTCTTCCCTGAGATAGGTTTGAACAATAAATTGGTGTTTAATTTGATAAAAAATAAACTAAAATAGACTATGTTGCCTGGAGGCAACACCGCACCATAGAGGGTTAACATTCAATTATTTGCATATTAATTATTATAATAATTATTTTCTGTTCTTGTGTTACATCAAATCTGTGGACACTGGACTGTGCTGTTCTAATATTTACATATATGCTTTACAGAGTTTTGTATGCATTTCTAATGCATTTTGCCAAAAGTGTTGCACTTTCTTTCACACTATTTAAATATGTGAATTTGACAAAAAAAAATATTTTTACAAAATAAATGAAAACTTCAATGGCAAAAGAATTTAGGCTCATGTTTTCTCATAAAGCGACTTTGGGTATCTAGAAAAGTGCTATACAAGTGTTATTATTATTTTTTTATTATTTTGTCTAAATACTTGGTGATATACATCGCAATATAAGGGGGCGCCAAAAAAAATTCTTGCCTAGGGCGCCAAAGAGGCTAGGGCCGGCACTGCGTTTACGTCATCAAAGCAGCAGCTGTTTCCCCCATTACTTGGTAACAACGTTGAGCGAGAAGGTGGCAAAACGAATAGCGTTGTTCACCTAACTTTTATATTTTTGTTTTTGAACCATTGGTTTTGTTAGCTTCAGTAGGTCATGGCACTTGCATCTATCTGCCGCGGATGTACTGCAAATGCTCTAATGAACACTGACGATGAGCAGAAATTAGATCTGCAGCTCTCTGCTTACAGTATGTCAGTCACGCTCGTCAGGAAAATGAATGAAACACACATTTTTATCAAATCATACGTCATTAATAACGGTTCACTTCCACGATTTAGTACGATTGTGTTCACATCTGCAGCGAACCGTACCGAAGGACTCGAGTACGGTTGGTGGGTGCGCACCCGAGTTCGGAAGACAGCGTTTACGTTTGATGTGGTAATGTCACAGTAGGCATACACGCAGGTTCGAAGACTTGTTCTTGCTCCCTACAGTGCGCGCTAAAATATCAAGGTGAAAGTCCTCATAGCTTTCATAGTATAGACCCAGCTCCCTACCCAACTTTGAGAATAGATTAACGGCAATATACACTGCTCAAAAAAATTAAAGGAACACTTTGAAAACACATCAGATCTCAATGGGGAAAAATATCATGCTGGATATCTATACTAATATGGACTAGGTAATGTTTTATGAACGAAAGGATGCCACATCGTATGATGGAAATAAAAATGATCAACCTACAGAGGACTGAATTCAAAGACACATCAAAACGTGCCATTGTTAGAAGGTTTGCTGTGTCTCCCAGCACCCACTGCACCAGCATAGTCTGACAGTGGGTCCAAGGATTTCATCCCGATACCTAATGGCTGTCAGGGTGCCATTGTCTAGCCTGTAGACGTCTGTGCATCCCTCCATGGATATGCCTCCCCAGACCATCACTGACCCACCACCAAACCAGTCATGCTGAACGATGTTACAGGCAGCATAACTCCACGGCTTCTCCAGACCCTTTCACGTGTGCTCAGGGGGAACCTGCTTTTCATCAGGTTGCCTAGCAACGAGGGGGAGAGGACGCTGGCGTTGTCTGTTCGCCGCTTTTTCCACCTGAATCAAGTTAACTAATGCTAGATTAAGATTTTTTTTTTTTTATGTCCATAACCAGTCAAATCAGTCAGGGATATAATTGGGACTGTTGTACTGATTTTAAAGTCTTGGAGGATTTCACTCAGCTGATAACAGTTGGTAGCGCTAACTGGCCAACGGCTTTTTCTAGTTGTCTAACGTTAGTTACGTTACATCACCAGTGGTTTCAATCTTCATAGTAAGAAACCCTGGCAACACGGAGAGCCTCACGTTTCCCTGCTCAGTATACCGTACAGCTCGCCGTTGAGAAAGGAGGAGAGGACGCTGGCGTTGTTTGTTTGCAGTTTTCTCCGCCGGTAGTCTTTGAGTTGCGCTTACATAGTGGGGAAGCTAGGTAATGTTAACTAGGCACCTAACGTTACCTGATACAGACGACTTCCAGCTATCTACCCTGCTCCACCTGGGAAAGGGTGTTTTTGGTTCCAACCATCACGCTGTCTTGACGGACAACTTCTCTCCGTTCCACCACCGCTCCAGAACTGGGTGCAAACGCTGTCTGGCTAGCACCCCTCTCCTTGGTCAGTATGGCGTTCAGCTACTCCAGCTCGCAACTCCGGCGACTTAATCCCGTAACCACTCCTGAACTAAACATCCCCATCATTAAAGAACTTGGACTTGTTCGCCGCCCTCGTTACATTCATAGAGGCTCCGGTCGAAAATTAATCTTCCATAACCAGTCAAGCTGCTTTGCTACCAACAACATCCCATCTCTCTGGACATCCGTCGCACGACTGACGCGTCATCAGAGTACTGCCGCTTCAGTTACCATCAACACTGGAAATATCGCGAGATCTCTGCGTTCCAGCATGAGATCCGTGAAATCCCGGCTGGATATATTTTGTGGACCGGATTCCAATCTGCGTGGAGTGGATTTTTGTGTTTTGCGCTCTGTACAGAGATTCACCCCACAGTCAATGGTCAAATTCGAACTTTTTAACACTCAATCTATAAACAATAAATCCACACTGATTGAAGAACACATCAGGGAGAAAGGACTTGACTTCATGTGTCTGACAGAAACCTGGCACCAACCAGAGGTTTACTCTGCCCTAAATGGAGCCTGTCCCCCCGGCTACAGTTACTTGGAGGCAGCTCACAGCACTGGCCGAGGTGGTGGCCTAGCTGTCATTTACCGACAGGACCTGCAGTTGTCTCCCATCTTGCTGCCTACAACATCTTCCTGTGAATGTCTTGCATTTAAATGTAAGCCGCCTTTTCCCATGACTGTTCTCCTTATCTATCGACCCCCAAAACCAAACTCTGCCTTCATCCCAGAAATGTCTGATCTCCTCACAACACTCTGTACTACCTCTGCCCAGCCCCGGATGTTTTGAGTGTAGCCCCGATTCCCGAACGAGAAAAAAAAAAAAATTCCCCTTGATTGGCATTCCCTTGATTGGCATTGACTCCAAGTAACTTTTTTCTACTATAAATCACCTTCTCAAACCCCCCTCACCCTCCCACTCTGAGATCACCGAAGAGAGATGCAACATGCACATCACTTTTTTTAAGGAAAAAGTTAACACCATCCGCTCTCACCTCTCCACCACTGCGGTCCTGCACCTCCCAACTGCTGACCCACCGCTTGAGATTGTACAGTCGCTCTGCACCTTCTCCGAAGCTACACAGGAGGAAGTAGAGGACATTATGAAAAAAATGAAGCCGTCCACCTGTGCCCTGGACCCTTTTCCTTCAGACCTGCTGAAGGCAAACATCTCTGCCATCTCTCCATTCATCACCAAGATCATAAACCACTCCCTCCTGGCCGGCCATATCCCATCTGCACTAAAAACTGCGGTCATCAGGCCTCTACTAAAAAAACCCACCCTGGATCCAAAAGTTCTCTCCAATTACAGGCCCATCTCCAATCTACCATTCCTATCAAAGGTTCTAGAAAAAATAGTTGCAGCTCAACTCCATGATCACCTCAAACACAATAAATTGTATGAAAAGTTTCAGTCTTGTTTCCGCCCTGGTCATAACACAGAAACAGCCTTGGTCAGAGTCACCAACGACCTCCTGATGGCAGCAGATACTGGTTCCCCATCACTACTCATCCTCCTGGACCTTACAGCTGCTTTTGATACGGTAGACCACAGCATCCTTCTCCACCGTCTGCAATACACCATTGGACTCTCAGAAAATGCTCACAACTGATTCACCTCCTACCTGACCGACAGAACTGAGCATGTTGCCCTGGGCAAAGCCAAGTCACACACCCACAATGTCACCTGCGGTGTTCCTCAGGGTTCTGTGCTGGGCCCCACCCTCTTTTCCCTCTACATGCTTCCCCTTGGCAATATCATTAGCAGACATGGCATAGCATTTCACTGCTATGCGGATGACACACAGCTCTACCTCAAGACAACCCTCACTTCTTCTGCTCCTCTGCCAACTTCTACACTGACTAACTGCCTAGAGGAGATAGAGGCGTGGATGAAGCTCAACTTTCTTCAGCTCAACAGTTCCAAAACGGAGGCCATCCTGGTTGGCACACCACATCAGCTCCGCTCTTCCACCATCACCAATATCACTTTCTCTGGCCAAACCATCTCCCTCTCCACATCTGTCACCAACTTGGGTGTTAAAATGGACCAACAACTCACCTTTGACACCCACATCAAACACCTCTGTAAGACATCATTTTACCACCTAAAGAACATCGTCAAACTCCGTCAAACACTCACACTATCAGATGCAGAGAAGCTTGTTCATGCCTTTGTCTCCTCCAGGCTGGACTACTGTAATGCACTCCTCATCGTGATCTCTGGCAGGAGCATCCAGAGACTCCAGTACATACAGAACAGCGCTGCCAGGATCCTGATGCGCAAGCAAGACCACATCACTCCCATTCTGAAATCCCTACACTGGCTCCCTGTCCCACTCAGAATTGAGTACAAGGTCTCCCTCCTCACTCACCAGTGCATTCATGGACATGCCCCCCTTCACCTTCAGGAACTCCTCACCCCCCAGACCTCTTCACACACCCGGTCTGCAACCTCACACACCCTCCAAACCCCCAGAACCAAGCTTTGCAGCATGGGTGATAGGGCTTTTGCTTCTGCTGCCCCCAGGCTATGGAACGCCCTCCCTGACCACCTCAGGGCCCCACAGACCACAGATGTTTTTAAAAAAGACTTAAAAACATATCTTTTTAAAAAAGCATACAAATGAAAATGTACAGTTTACTTTTAATTTCCTAACTTAATTTTAATTCTTGACCCTGTAGCACTTTGAGATTGTTCTAAATGTAAAGTGCAATATAAATAAAATTGATTATTATTATTATTATTATTATCTATGAAAAGATCAAGGCACCAGTGGTGGACCTGCCAATTCTGGTGTTCAATGGCAAATGCCAATCAAGCTCCACGGTGACGGGCAGTGAGCACAGGGGCCATTAGAGGACATTGGGTCCTCAGGCCACCCTCATGAAGTCTGTTTCTGAATGTTTGGTCAGAGACATTCACACCAGGGGCCTGCTGGAGGTCATTTTGTAGGGCTCTGGCAGTACTCATCCTGTTCCTCCTTGCACAAAGGAGCAGATACCGGTCCTGATGATGGTAGAAAATTACAAATGCTTAACACCCATTAAATGAAAATAGCACAGAAAAATCTATTAAATAAAGAAAAGACAAAACAACTCAAAACAGATACATGCTGGAGAACAGGTTTAACACAGGACACGTAGACCCAGTGAGCTCACAGTGGAGAGCAGTTTAAAACAGGTCACATAGATCCAGCTCGCATTGAAGAGTAGTTTAAACTCAGTAGAAACCAATGCAGGCAAAGCAGCAGCATCAAAGAACGTTGCCCCACAGGCAGTAATCGACTATTTCTCCTAAATTGAGTTAAAACAAAAAAATTACTATCACAACAAAAGGGATATGCGTGAATAGCGGCAATTACACATACCTTCATGTTGCTATAGTTGTGAGTCCGATTAGACGACAGGCTAATAAGGCACGGGAATACAACAGGGGAATGTTGAACAAGGCCGACGCCGACCTTCTTACAGACGATTGTCCATAAAGGAAGCTATGAACGACAATTTAGTGGGTGACTTCAAGCCACGCATCTCATCATTACTAGGAAGCTCAACAACACATACCTGGGGAGTGGAAGGAAGGCAGAAACCGGAATGGGCGGTCCACGGGCAGTGACACACAAACGGTGCTCTGACACACGCGCAATGGCTTAAAGCCCCCGTTTATATATCCACAACACAGTGTGTTATTGGATAACACATGTGTATGTTTTTAATAGAGAAAGAAAAGGTATATATACACAAAGCACATTCGAGGCACCGTTTATCCCACGACATTGGTACCTTCCTTCTTGGTACCACAGGTGGTCTTCTTTGCCCCTACGAGGTATCTAGTTGTTGTCCTCATATCTTTATCTGATGGCATTGAACAGTTTGTTTGTGTTAGTCCAACAAAATGTAGCAAACGTTTGTCCACTGTTATGGGCAGAGAGGGGCCCGGCCATAAACTGTGCACTAGAATGTTGAGTTGGGAGAGAGAATAATAGAGGGCACCAGCTGTCACTTTTTGATTGATTGATTGCTGTCTTAAAAATTCCTCACCCTCCCTCCCTCCCTCCCACCCTTCCCTCCCACCTACGGACTGGACACCTGTTCTGGTCACCTGTTTTGGCCACCTGTTTTGGCCACCTGTTTTATGGCCACTTGTTTTATGGCCACTTGTTTTATGACTATCTGTTTTGGTCTCCCCTCCATCCAAAGGAATTTTACAACAGTGTATGGCCTTTGTTTGTTTTTCGAAAATGTTCGAAAATGCTCAAAGAGTGTTAAAACAATGTGCTTGAAACTTTTAAAATGTGATACATTGGAATAACAGTGACATGTATAAGATCAGGGAACAGTTTTTTTTAAACAAAGTTTGTATTTCACATACATTTGAGTTTTTGAGATGTTTAAAACATAAAAAACGACCCCGTTAAATACAAAAGCATGTAAATGTTAAATGTTCAAGTAAATGTTTCCCAGACGTATAAGTTTTGGTAAAAAGTCGATGTTCAATTATTAAAAAGAAATATAAAGACAAGTAAGAGAATATATTTGATGTACAACCTGTAAGAGAAAAGGATGAAATGTGTTTTCTAAAAGCGTTTGAAATAAGGATAGACCTGGTGTGTATAGGCTTACTGTATCCCACAACCACAGGAAATGTAGGCCTACACATAGAAGACACACACCAGGGTGTAGACTTAAACTTTGGTGAAATAATTAAACAAAGTATTGTTTTTAAAATGAAATTTTAGTTAATTTAGTTATTTACTCATCATTTGATCTTTCATCTAACCCCTAGCACAACATCCCCCACCACACACACACACACACACACACACACACACACACACACACACACACACACACACATGTTGTGTTTCCATGTTTTATGGGGACATTCCATAGGCGTAATGCATTTTATACTGTACAAACCGTATTTTCTATCCCCCTACACTGCCCCTGCCCCTAAACCTACCCATCACAGGAAACAATATGCATTTTTACATTTTCAAAAAACATCACTTAGTGTGATTTATAAGATGTTTTCCTCATGGGGACAAAAAATGTCCCCACAAGGACAAGGATTTTGGATATTGCCATCTTTGTGGGGACATTTTGTCCCCATACCGTAGGGATTACTAGTCCACACACACACACACACACACACACACACACACACACACACACACACACACACACACACACACACACACATGTTGTGTTTCCATGTTTTATGGGGACATTCCATAGGCGTAATGCATTTTATACTGTACAAACCGTATTTTCTATCCCCCTACACTGCCCCTGCCCCTAAACCTACCCATCACAGGAGACATGCTGCATTTTTACTTTTTCAAAAAACATCACTTAGTGTGATTTATAAGATGTTTTCCTCATGGGGACCAAAAAAATGTCCCCACAAGGACAAAAATTTGGATATTGCCATCTTTGTGGGGACATTTTGTCCCCATACCATAGGGATTACCAGTCCACACACACACACACACACACACCCGCACATACAGTTGAGCGACATCTTACAGAATGTAAATTCTTTGTATCATGCTGTTTTGGATAACGAGAAAGGATGTCTGTCAGGTCAGGATGTAGAATCAGTAACGCGTCAAAGGCTGTAAAACATGTTCTAAAGATGTTGCAAGGGTCAGACATCATGAACTCAAGATGGCATTGTGAACTTTGGCTGACATTGCAAACCTACCATTACATATTGATAAAACACTGTGGCAAGCAGCGGGGCGAGGGACCACGAGAGCGGGACCGGTGACGAGTGATAATGAGTGCCAGCTGCGCGTCACACCGGTCTCGTCTCGCGGTCGAGTGGGGGAGCATAAAAGGAGGAGCGAAGACAGCGAAGGGAGAGAGGACCAGGCCTGGAATTTGTGTTGAGTTTTGTTTATGTTTCGTTGTGTTGGTGGGCAGTCGTCCGTGAGGGGCTGCCCACGTGTTATTATGTGTGTGTGTGTTTGCGGGCAGTCGTCCGTGAGGGGCTGCCCGCGGTTTACTTTTTGTTTTGTTTATTTAATTTCATTAAAGTCTGTTGAATGTTCGCCGGTTCCCGCCTTCTTCCTTCCACGAGCTTTACTACACTGGTGCCGAAACCCGGGAGGAAGGAGGGACATGCTGTCGAAGAGCCCTCGCTGCTGAGGGGTATCGCGGTGCTGAGGAGTTCGGGCAGCGCGGATGAGGAAAGCCCGCGGGTGGCTGCCCGAGGCGATGGTGCTGGAGCGGCCGAAGATCGGTGGGACGGAGAGCTCGCTGCCGCGCGCTCTGGGTCGAGGTGGGGTGGCGGCCGTCCTGGAGGGAGCGGAGGAGTCACCGGCGTTCGCCGTGGGCCGGAGCCTGCTGCCGTCCGCCATAATGGGGAGGAGCAGGAGCGCGGGACTCGCTGCCGGCTGCCCTCAGCGGAGGAGCCACCGCCCGGCCGCCAGGGGCGGAGGAGGTTCGAGCCGTCCATCGGCGCCCAGTACCATCGCATGGCACCGCGAGGAAGAGCCTCTCAGCTGGCTGAGGACCGGCGGCAGTGTGTCAGGAGCCGGACCAGAATTTTTTTCCTCTCTCCCTCTCTCGTCCTGTCGCTCCTCGTGCTCCGTCTTCATTTCTCTCGCCTCTCTGTCCTTACCCCCAGGTGCCGCGGCGCCGTGATCGCCCCGGGAGAGGGGGAGAGCGCAGTCTCGGGAGTACCCCCGGCCTGCGAGGGGCGATGGGGGTATGTGGCAAGCAGCGGGCGAGGACGCGAGAGCGGGACCCGTGACGAGTGATAATGAGTGCCAGCTGCGCGTCACACCGGTCTCGTCTCGCGGTCGAGTGACGGGAGCATAAAAGGAGGAGCGAAGACAGCGAAGGGAGAGAGGACCAGGCCTGGAATTTGTGTTGAGTTTTGTTTATGTTTCGTTGTGTTGGTGGGCAGTCGTCCGTGAGGGGCCGCTGCCGCGTGTATTATGTGTGTGTTTGCGGGCAGTCGTCCGTGAGGGGCTGCCCGCGGTTTACTTTTTGTTTTGTTTATTTAATTTCATTAAAGTCTGTTGAATGTTCGCCGGTTCCCGCCTTCTTCCTTCCACGAGCTTTACTACAAACACTATAAAACATTAATACAGCTCTTGCTCTCCCAAGTACTGTTATTTTACTTAAACAATATTTCTACTCGCTTACATATGTTGTCAGGGCCACGTCACACCGTTGTGGTGCGAAGATCCACACTCTTGTGGAACCTTAAGATAAAGTTTGTGATACTCTAAGATAACTTTCAAACTTAAACTTTATACAGGAATTATGTGTATCTAGAACATCCATGTAAAATTCAAAATACCAAATGACTACGAAAAGAGGGCACAGCACATATTGTGAAGTACCGATTATAATAAATAGACAAAATCCATTCGCGAGTGACTGTTAAAGTTTGTAAATGTGGTTTTGTAAATTATGTTTTTTATTAGTGAAGTTTGAAGAGTTTTTGTCATTTTGTTCAGAAAGCAGATGCCACTGTTCACATTTGTATGTTTTTAGGTGAAGACTCTTTTTGAGAGCTGTCAACATTCAGTGTTTATAGGAACAAATAATTTGATCAGATTAATATTTATTTTAGGGCAACTTTACAGCTATCTATATGATGTGTGATTGCATAAAGCATCAGCACGAAAGGAATTTGGGCTGTTTACACTTAAAGCAATTACAACTGAATCACATCTGACTATTGCATTGAAGCTGCACATTCATTGAAGGTCCACACTCTGGTAAAACCCAAAATTAGACTAAATTAAACAAAATATGTAAATTCAAGAGCCCAAATAACAAAATATAGCTCAAGTAATAGTCTGCTGAGTGGGTCTCGCGGAACAGCAGTATGACTCTCCCTGCGTGAATTCCCCGCCCGTACAGACGGGGTCTGAGGGGCTCTCGCTGGGCGCTGGAAGTGGTAGTAACTGTGGCGTTTTCCAAAGGGATCCCAATTCGTCGGTGAAGTCCGACGTACGTCGAATTTCTCGGTTACGTATGGTAACCCTCGTTCCCTGAAGGAGGGAACGGAGACGTACGTCCCGTCGCCACAGTTGCTGTACCATCACTACGGGCCGAGTCACTCGTTCGGCTCCTCAGTGAAAAACAAGTGCGCGCTGCATTTCCCTTCCGCTTTATACCCGCGGCGGGGCGGGCGCGAGATGCAAATCTCGCACGCCAAAGTTCATTGGCCTGTTCTCTATATCTCGAAGCTGATAGGGCTCCTTGAAGTGATCCCAATTCGTCGGTGACGTCCGACGACGCCTCCGTTCCCTCCTTCAGGGAACGAGGGTTACCATACGTAACCGAGACTTTTTTGTCTAAACTAAATAAAAATGTAACAGTAAATTGTAACTTAATATTATTTGTTTTGCTTGTATTTATTTATTTATTTATAATTGTGGCTGTGTGTGTGTGTGTGTGTGTGTGTGTGTGTGTGTGTGTGTGTGTGTGTGTGTGTGTGTGTGTGTGTGTGTGTGTGCATGTGACTTGAAACAATTAGTCTTGAAAGAGCTAAGAACAAATAAATAACTAAATGAACTAAACAACACATGTTAAAACAAAATAATTATTATTTATTTACCATTACTGAACTCTAAACTGATGCATTCTTCAGCTCTGAGGGGGAGTGTTAGGGGCGGAGACTCGCGGGTTTACTCACAGCCCCCTGGTTCTCATTGATGATCCAGCCTTTAGGGTGAGAGGACGTGTTTCCCCTGAACTCCGTAGGAAATTATTGTTTTTGTCTAAACTAAATAAACATTTAACAGTAAATTGTGATGTGTAAAACTTAATATTATTTGTTTTGCTTTTATTTATTTATTTATTTATTTAATTTTTAATCTTTATTTTGCATTGAGGGGTGTGTGTTAGGGGCGGAGACTGGGAGGTGGCTTTACGCAGCCTCTCAGAGCTCATTCAGCTTTTCATCGCCAGAGAAAGAGGATGTGTCTACCCTGAACTCCGTATGAGAAAATGTTTTGTCTAAAGAAAAAACTTTAACGGCGTAAGTCAAACAACTTAATAGTAGGCCTATTCACTTGATGTGTTTAATGCATATACTTGTTTGAAACAGTGTTTTAGAAAACACATTTCATCCTTTTCTCTAACAAGTTGTACATCAAATATATTCCCTTACTTGTCTTTATATTTCTTTTTAATAATTGAACATCGACTTTTTAACAAAACTTATACGTCTAGAAACATTTACTTGAACATTTAACATTTACATGCTTTTGTATTTAACAGTGTCGTTTTTTATGTCACTGTTATTCCAATGTCTCACATTTTAAAAGTTTCAAGCACATTATTTTAACACTCTTTGAGCATTTTCGAACATTTTCGAAAAACACACAAAGGCCATACACTGTTGTAAAATTCCTTTGGATGGAGGGGAGACCAAAACAGATCAGTCATAAAACAAGTGGCCATAAAACAAGTGGCCATAAAACAGGTGGCCAAAACAGGTGGCCAAAACAGGTGTCCAGAACAGGTGTCCAGTCCGTAAGTGGGAGGGAACAGTGGAAGGGAAGGATAGAAGGGAAGGATGGGAGGGAAGGATGGGAGGGAGGGGTGAGGAATATTTATGACAACAATATATCAATCAAAAAGTGACAGCTGGTGCCCTTTATTACTCTCTCTGTTGGGTTTTGTGTGGACTTATGTTTGAACGAATCATCTGGATGATTAATTTGTGTCTGCACCCACAATTCCTACAAAAGATATTTAGCCATTTAAAATACAGGTGCTGGTCATATAATTAGAATATCATCAAAAAGTTGATTTATTTCTCTAATTCCATTCAAAACGTGAAACTTGTATATTATATACAATAATTATACACAGACTGATATATTTCAAATGTTTATTTCTTTTAATTTTGATGATTATAACCGACAATTAAGGAAAATCCCAAATTCAGTATTTCAGAAAATTAGAATATTACTTAAGACCAATACAAAGAAGGGATTTTTAGAAATCTTGGCCAACTGAAAAGTATGAACATGAAAAGTATGAGCATGTACAGCACTCAAAATTTAGTTGGGGCTCCTTTTGCCTGAATTACTGCAGCAATGCTGCGTGGCACTTTTTGTAGGCTATTCAAGCTAAACACATGCGTACTTTATATAACAGACTTTTTTAATCACTAAGAAGTAATTTCTATATCAAAAGCAAAACATACTCTGACACTGTGATTAGTTCTGACTAGCTCTAGCTCTCTTGAAGAAGTTTGACTTTAGCTGGTTGCTAAGCTAACAGAGTAATATAATCCATTTTTGATGACATTGAAAAATGTGAAATGTTTATTTAAAATCTAAATATATCATGTCTCATCAGCTCTTTTGCTTTTAAAATAGAGCAAAGGTTCTTAAGTCAAGTGGTGCTCACTGCAGACAAAATCTTATATAATTTGTTTAATGAAGTGCAATTCTCATATAGGTTGTTAGAAAGTGTAATATTAATAAGACTACAAGGTTTGAGTAGAGGCCTTTGTTGCGGCAAAAATATGTTAACTCCGTTGCATTTCTGAATAAGAGACAAACCTTAGCCAACTGTGTCTTTAAAGATTTAATTCCTTGCAAGAAATGAATCCACAGTTGAAGCAACCATACTCGTGGTGACCACAAGTGTGAACTAACTAGAACAAAGGGAAGTCAAGCTCTTATACCCCCAATGTTTAAGCAACCCCCAGTATTTTTCCACAGAGTAAAAGCAGAAACACAATATGTAAATGGTCCCTTCCTGTAGCTAATATAATTTAAATGATCCGACACCCTTTGTAGGAAATCTCCCACTTTAGATTTCCCACTGTTACCCCCCTGGGCTTCAGCAGCAGCTGTGTCTGAACAGCTGAAAAAGGTGTTTCACAAACAGACATTGACTTCTGAATTAACTCAAACATAAATCTTCTTCTATGATTACATTTTTCTTCTACAATTCCCCTTTTATCATTCTTTGATAATTCACATGAACATTTTTAAATGTATATATGAATGTTTATCTTCTCAAGTCGAAAAGGGCATCGAATGGTCCTTTCCCTGTAGATAATATAATTTAAATGATCCGACACCCTTTGCATCGAAAAGAGCACCACGGCTTTGCTTTGCTCCAGTCTTTCAGATGGCAAGATGAATCGCACAGCTGTACGCCCAGAAAGCTGCTCTGTTAATGAAAGGACGCCACCTCTCTGTAAATTGTGTAACTCTGATTCTGTGGACTTGCAATAGGTTGCAATAATAAACTTGTTGTCTCAGCTCTACGTTGTGCCAGTGTCTCTGCTCCTGAGGTGATAGCGGCAAGTGATGTTTGTGTGACCTCCGTCCGCACAGACGTGTGCCTCCAGCTCCTCTCGGTTCCTTCTCTCCGATCACTGGTGGGATCTTTCTCAGCTACCTTGATGGCGGTGTTTGTCATCAGAAGCACGACAAAAGGCCCTAGTCACCTTTTCACTTTCCATCTGTTCCTTCTGTAGTCCCGTATCACGACATCAAACATCTGGTCTGATGTTATTTAAAGGAGTCCCTTAACCTGCACACAGATCTTAGACACAGAGAGGACATATCTTTTGCAATAATTCACAAATTATATTGATGTAAGCTATTGTTTACCCCTTCCATTAAACAGTCTCGAACAGACTCAGATTTGCTCTAGGCCTTTACTTCTACAAAATTTTTCATAAAAAATATTTTGCAAAATCTTTCCAATTAATTAGGATTTTAAAGTACATTTTTCTTTCAATGTCTTGAATCTTCTTTTTCCTTCTTTCCCTACCTTCATGTTCCTCCTTCACTACATCCATAAGCCTCCTCTTTGGTCTTCCTTAAACCTCCTGTCTTTTCCTCAGTGCAAACCATCATCACTGTTCTCACTACTGTTCTGCACACCTTCCCTTTCATTCTTGCTGTTACTCTCACACAACAGACCTGACACTTTTCTCCACCCATTCCAACCTGCCTGCACACACACACATTTCTTCACCTCTTTTCCCTAGAACCTCTCTGTTCCACTTGGTTCCCTCTCATTCTCACACATGTATTCTGTTCTTCCTGTGACTAACCTTCATTACTCTTCTTTCCAGAGCAAACCTTCACCTCTCTAGACTTTCGTCCACCTGCTCTCACTACAGATCACAATGTTATCCTCAAACATCATATTCCATGTAGATTCCTGTCTGACCTCCTCTGTCAGCCTGTCCATCACCACTGCAAACAAGAAGGGGCTCAGAGCCGATCCTTGATGCAGTCCCACCTTCACCATGAAGTCCTCTGTCTCACCTATGGCACACCTTTCCACTGTCCACTGCTCTGCAGAAATCCAAAATATTACTGTCCTCCATCTCAATCCTAGTCACACAGAAAGCCTCACAGCATCTTGTTTTGTTTTCTTTTTTCTTTTTCTCTTACATTAATTGTAGTTCTCTAGATAAATTAATGTCCTGCCTCCATTTAATGGAGAAAACACAAAAATAACACTTTTCATTTTAAAGTTTATTCCTTTGTTCGCCCTCTGGCCTTTCATAATTGTGATGGATTCTCTGGATAATTTAGATAATGACTTAAGCCAATTTGTCATTTTGTCTCTGTCCTCAAGTCTATAATTTTTACGCTTACTAATTTAACAAATCCAGAGAGTAATTCAAATCCTCATCATAAATGACAATAGTAGTCATCATCATTACCAGTAACAGACCAAGCTGGATATCAATCCACTTAAAGCTCGTCCCATGTTCTGGATCATCTTTTATCAGAATCACTCAGAATAATACGCTTCTTTTAAAGTCTGTCGTTTGGCTTAACCCATCTGTAGTGATAAAACAATACGCTCAATCAGGGCATAAATATGAACTGCTCATTCTCAAAATTTGCTTCTACTTGGTTTCTTAATCATTTTCAAATCATGTCTGTTCACTATTAAGTTGTCTTTAGAAAAGTCAGCTGGGTTGTTTTGGTTTTGTCTCAGCTTTAACATGGCCAATTACAGACACTGTGCCATCCCCGCCTCCACAAGCAGCCTCTCTCTCTCTCTGTTACACAGATAATCTTTTCAACAGGCTCTGACTTTAACTCAGAACAAACTATAATCTTTAGTTTAAATACCTTTGTTATCCAGACCTTCTCTTTTGAACTTCAAAAGCTGTCCTCATCTTAAAGCCATCAACATGTCTTCGAATTATCCTATGCCATATCTAATGACCTGCAGGATTTAAGACTATGATAGAGACATATTGGTTCAATATCACACAGTTTTACTTATACCAATTAATACATTTTGTTCTGTTCTCCATAAATTTATGACAATTCACAGCATGGTCTCAGCTGGCTCTTGAATGCCCCTTACCATCATAACTTTCCCTCAGGGTCTTCCCTGGATAAGCGGTTCTTGGGTGAGTGGTATAGAGCAGGGGTGGGGAACGTTGATCCAGAAGGGCCACTCTCTTGCAGAGTTTAGCTCCAACCCTGAAAAAAAACCCACTCACCAGCCTGCAACTTTACTGATCCTGAAGACCTTGATTAGCTTCAGGTGTGTTTGATTAGGGTTGGAGCTAAACTCTGCAAGAGAGTGGCCATTCTGGATCAACGTTCCCCACCCCTGGTATAGAGGAACATCTCTGGGTCGGACTGCTGTATATCTGTCTGGACTCTCGGCCCCTACAAAAACACAACTCTAATGTCGATGAAACCCTGGCTTAGGTTGTCCCCCTCCTGGTCAAGAGAGGATCTTACCCGTCTTTGGTGAATCATCTCACGCACATTTGTCATCGCTTTAATTTTATTTATTTTTTTGTGACCCTCAACAGGATGATGTTTTCTGGAGCATTGCATAGAGTGCATTCTAGAGTCATCAGAGCCATCTGGTCTGCTTACTATAGGTAGAACATGGAGACAGGTTAATTATAACGATACAACTAAATCACTAAAATCCACCACTCAGTGAATTTAGCCAGAACAACTGTCCATTCAGTTTAATGTTCTGCTACCTTTGTGTCTCGATCCATCGGTCCTGTACATGGTGAAGGCTTAGATCAGACACAACATTTTCAGTTCTATATTTTAAAAACATCTCATTTTGTAAAAACATCTCATTTTGTAAAAACATCTCATTTTGTAAAAACATCTCATTTTGTTTCATCAAAATATATATCATTGCCCTCCATGGCAATCCTTTAACTATTAGTCAAAAATTTCCTTTTTATCAAATCATTGTCTCTATGATTTTCAACTGATGCCCTGTGCTTAACCATAAGTATCTCATCACTTATGTCACATGCTCAGATAACAGCTTTGTGCTGGGTTTGAATGAGAGAGAGAGACTCTGAGGCCTTCAGGGCTGGCACACTGCATCTTCATCTGCACTGCAACTTTTCACTCTTTACACAAGCTAGTGAGATCTGGTTAGAAATTAAAATTGTTTTCAAATAAACTTCAGACATTTTCCTTTTAAACTCTATCCTTAGACTGAAATCACACTTTCAAATCACCCTCAGATTGAGTGTGTGTTACCCAAGCTAGGCCACAGCACCAGAAATGACGTGGTGGTGCCAGATTCAGATAAGCAAATCAGCATTTATTACAGCTCAGCACAAGCTTATCTTTTGAAACCAAAGCATCAACTTCTAGGGTTTCAAACATATTAACTTTCCTAAAGTTATTTCAACAACCCAATATTCAGTCCAATAAGCATTATCAGAGTTTTGCAAAAGTGAGAAAAGCAAGAACATATTTATTATAACCCTATTGTTATTTCATTATTTTCTTAGACAGAGTTTAAATCTCATCTCTTTTTCTTTCTTTTTACTGGGTTTACTGTGGTGGCTTTATTTGTCACACCTTCAACACCTTATGGGTGAGTGGACACAGCCCCGCTGACCACAATTAAAACACTCTGTGTCATACAGCAATTCATGGTATCTTTCATCTGCTTTTTCAAAACAAAAATCCCATTTAGCTATCAGATTCCCACAGTTACTGGGATCTTTCCTTCAGGGTTTAATGTTATCAGATTATACAATCCCTCGGTAACTGGGATCTTTCCTTCAGGGTTTAATGGCATTCCACCCATTTTTCAACCCATGATTATTCATTATTCATTATGCACTAACATCTAGAAATTTGAATTTCCCTTGTTCTCAATTAATTTGTAGCCAGTTAAATTGCCTTATAATTTTCTAAACATATTTAAAACATTGCTGACAATTTTCTTAATAAGTTCTACTTATTTCTTTAAATTGCTGGCTTCAGAGCAGAGCTGCTTACAGCTCTCTCGTCTCAAAAACTTTATCCGGCCTGATCAAGTTACTGATCATGTCTCTCAAATTGTTAGCTCTAATTTTGTTATCACAAACTGTTATCCATAGCTTATCCAAGTTCATGCTCACCAATTATCTTTAAACAGCTGTAGCTTCTGTGTGATCAGACAACATCTTCCTTTCCCTGTTATCTGCTTCTTATAACAATCTTCATTTGCATTTCTCACACACATTTCCCACAACAGCCGTTGTTAGCTTTAATTTTATCACAAACTGTTATCCATAATCAAAGTTCAGACTCACCAATGATCTTTAAACAGCTGTGGCTTCTTTGTGATCAGACAAAAATTTTTTCCTTCCCTGCTATCAATTTCATTCAACACTGTTAGTTTGCATTACTCACACACACATCCCCCACAAAAGCCCTTAGATTTGTGTCCTCTCCTCAACAGATTCTTTCACCCATCTCATCCTGTTGACTCACAGCGTTTCTTTTCTTTTGGAAATCATGATATTTAATTAATTTCTCTATATCCCCCATGCATCTCTGCCCATATAAAATACCGGTGTATCATATTCTGCTAGCTTGCTTCTGGATTTCCCCATATTGGCAGTCTTTCTGTGGTCTTTTGCCTGCACGCTATTAATCTGTTGGACGTCTCCGTACAGATCTGATCCTTCACCCAGGACAGACGGGGCGGACGCTTCCAGCGCCCTCTGTGATTTCAATTCTCACAGAATTTCTTGATCGCGTTCCACGATCTCAATTCTCACAGAATTTCTTAATCACCCTCTATGTGATTTCAAATCACCCTCTATGTGATTTCAGTTCTCACAGAATTTCTTGATCGCGTTCCACGATCTCAATTCTCACAGAATTTCTTAATCACTCTCGCCGATCTCAATCCTCCCAGAATTTCTTAATCACGTTCCATGATCTCAATTCTCCCAGAATTTCTTAATCGCGTTGACCACAGAACCAGACTCCCCCTATGGTTTAACCCTTAGTTTCCCAAATCTTAATTTAACCAAATTTATTCTCTTATTCCAGTGGTCGGACCCTCAAGGAACCCCTAGAGCAGCCGGCCCTTCTCCCTTAATCAGTCGGAGTAAGGCTGTGACTCTAACGTACAGGATGATCAGTCACCGTCCGCTCTCAGGGTTCCGGAAGGCACATCCAAGGAATCCCACTTCTGACACCAAAATTGTTGCGGCAAAAATACATTAACTCTGTTGCATTTCTGAAAAAGAGACAAACCTTAGCCAATTGTGTCTTTAAAGATTTAACTCCTTGCAAGAAATGAATCCACAGTTGAAGCAACCATACTCGTGGTGACCACAAGTGTGAACTAACTAGAACAAAGGGAAGTCAAGCTCTTATACCCCCAATGTTTAAGCAACCCCCCCAGTATTTTTCCACAGAGTAAAAAGCAGAAACACAATATGTAAATGGTCCCTTCCCTGTAGCTAATATAATTTAAATGATCCGACACCCTTTGTAGGGAAAGCTCCACTTTAGATGTCCCACCATTACCCCCCTGGGCTTCAGCAGCAGCTGTGTCTGAACACAAACAGACATTGACTTCTGAATGAACTCAAACATAAATCTTCTTCTATGATTAAATGTTTCTTCTACACCTTTCAACTCATCACCATGTTCGAGATGGCTTCCCACACAGTAAAATCTGTTTTGTACTTACAGCAGGATATAATTTCTTTTTAGATGTGTTGAGGTTTTTCTGCCAGTCCACTTTCTTTCATGGTTAGTTTCCTTAATTAATTTGCTCAGTTATTATAATGATGTTGTAGGAAGTTTATGAGACTTTCCCTGTTATGTTGTGACATATTTAAATTCTCATTGTTGTTAATCCCTGTTTAAGGCATAGGCTGTGTCTGAAAGATTTATGCAGTGATGGATGTGAAGGTTAATGTTCTTTATTCCCTTCTAGCAACTTGGCTAACTCTACATCAACACATTTCAGTCAGTCTCATAAGCTATAATGTTAATGTCTGATTGAGAATGCTGCAGGCTTGGAATTTGAAGGAATTGATTTTGTCACTGCAGAGATGCTGTTGTAGTCCTCCAGGGGTGCAATTACTTGAGGAAGTTTCCCCTGCTCATTATCTCTGGACCCCTGGAGATATGTTGGGAGGAGGTTGTGATTCTTTGCTCCATGAACTTGGTGAAGTCTTGGCTTTCTTCTCCCTTCTTTAATGATGTAGTTATTACTTGCTGAGGAAGGCTTTGATCCTTGCTGGGTCTGGATTAATCAGCAACCTTCCAAAGCTCTTAGAGCCCCAAGCTATAGCAGAAGAGGGTCCTAGCAACTGTTTTTCTGAATGATTGACACATTTAGCGTTTAGGTAGCGTTTGCAATGACGCTATTTAAAATATTTAGACCTTCATAAAAGTCTTCAAAAGCAGGACACTCCAAGTAAAGATTTGGTGAGAAGCTCTTAATCAGAGACAAAGCAGTAGATTTTGTAAAGAACTTGTAAAGAGTCTTTCCTGCTTTTGCTTTTTTTCTGTTGTTCAGAGTGTTTTTGTTTGTTTGTTTGTTTGTTTTTTTACTTCAAAACAGGAATGTTTCATTCGATTTATTTTCAGAATGATTTCTTAAATTACTTCTAGAGAGTCCACCATGCATTTAATAATGTACAGTAATGTACATGTAAGTAAAAGTCAATGTGTAAGTACACTTTAAAGTACAACTGACTATACAACAATAGCATGCTCTAATAAATTAGGATCTGTCCATGAGTAGAAAATGTTACAGATCAGTATCTGAGATACTGAAAGTACTGAAGGGCTGCAGTCTTATCACCATATATTCAACATAATTCAATAATTTAACCTGTTAACCAGCGCCCCAATTTTTGACATTTTCTGAAAACGACATTCCCAAATGAAAATGTCTGCAGCTCTTAAACCCTATGGTCTATATTCATAAATCTGGTCTTATTTTAAACTAGACACTTCAAATAGTGTTACCCAAGAGTCATAATAGCTCAAAGTTGTATATGAACAGAGTAATATACATGTAAATATACATATTTTTTTTTATTTTTATTATTCACTTAGGGAAAAATTATGAGATTTTAATGTTAAGGTCCTGAAAATAAGCATAATATAAAACTGAATGTCTGATCATGTTTTGATTCAAATTTGAGGATGATTCTGTCAAAAATGTAGCTTCTGTAAGCTTTTATATCAAGAAAAGACTAGGCGTCCTTTCCAAAAGGGCTTTTATTTTAGAACATTTGTAATTGCAAAGAGTAGTTTTTTTATTCAAATAAATCTGCAATAAACTGCTGATTATGATTAATTTACAGTTACTGAAAAACTAAATGAACTATTTACAGAATTTTTAAAGTGTAAAAACTCATTTAGTTGATAAAACAGTCTGTCATAGAGCCTGCGCGCTCCACTGCAGTGTTGCGCAATCTGACTGGCAGGCGCTGGCTGCTATGGAGACGGTGACTAGAGGCATATTCACCAATAATGCTTACAAACACAACGTAAGATAATGCCTTGTGATTAGTTACTACGTCCGTCAATCAAACCTTTGCTGGCAAGGCATTGGCTAGGCATTGATTGCCTTCATCCAACGAAAACCATGCGCGCTTTGATTGACAGCTGGCGGAGGGAGTAATGTGCCAACTCTGTGTAATGACTCCTCAGAGAGCCTGTGATTGAAGCAGAGAGACCTGGGAGGGTTTAACGTGACAGGAAGAGTCCACAGCACAGGAGATCGTCAGAAACGGATTTGAATCACTATTTCATTGAAAATGGACACGATTGATTACTCTAACTCAAAACGCCCAAGCAAACAAAGGAGTATTTTTAGTTTTTTTCCTTATTTTTTCGTTGTTTTGGATTAAAAAGTGGGATGCATTTTGAAGAGTGGACTCTTACACGGACATGTATGCGGTTGTTTTTTGGATTGATCCGATCTGATCTGCACGATAGGAGATGAAAGATGAGTACTGCGTTCATTATGCTAATGTTTAAATAGCTACTGCTACAGCATTTCATTTAACCTTTTCCTCTCTGGTGTATTTATTGCAAAAACGAGTTCAGAACATGAATTTCGAGTGTTTTAGCTTTCAAATGATGCATAGTTTGTGATGGTTGATTAAATAGTTTGTATAAAACAAAAGTGAATAAAAGTAGAGACACGCCCACTTACGTCAACCCCCCCGCCCACGAACCGGTGCGGGTTAACTCGTTAACTGTATTTAGATTTTAACACATTCTGTTGACTATAACTAACGTTACACCTACATGTCTGCATGTCCACTGGCTCCCACTGATGTGACGCTAAGATATTCAGAACCATGTAGTAAATATAATCTGCACATTTTTAATAATTATTTTTTTTAGCGCACTAAAACTCCTGGAGGGCCAATGTCCTCCAGATTAGCTCCAACATGCCCCAACACACTTGCTTGGAAGTTTCTAGTTGTGTCCAAAAGTTTAGGAAGCTGACTTGTTGCCTCGCTGCCCTATCAGGCAATGACTTTGCAGGCAGCATTTGTGCAAAAAGGTTCCCCCCAAGACTGATTTCAGACAGGAAGCATAACACTTTAAAGCAGTATTTCCCAACCTTTTTTCAGTCATGGCACCCTTTGAAAATTCTCTTAATTTTGTGGCACCCCCTCACATACGTTACGCTAGGGGTGTAACGGTACAGACTGCTCACGGTTCGGTTTGTATCACGGTTTTAGGTTCAAGGTTTCGGTATGGTTTGGTATTTGCTATGTTCAGGGGAAAAATAACTACTGTCAAATAAAAAAAAGAAATAATAATAAGAAGAACAAATAATTTAAATTCAAGCTGCATCACAAATAACTACTATGAAGCAAAGATACTAATAAAGTAAACAGCGCTTTTCAGGTTTTTCAGGTAGGTCTAACATTAGTTTTCAGGTACAGAAATTGATCAAATGTAAAATATCATTGCATATTTGACTGTATAAATTAAAGATTAATCCTGTTAAACTTACAAAAGCTATTCAAACAAGAGCATTGAGTGATGCCCTTGTCTTTTGTTGTTTGATATTAAACTGACAGCAGTAAATGGTAAATGGTAAATGGACTGCATTTATATAGCGCTTTTAACAGACCAATGGCCATCCAAAGCGCTTTACATATTGCCTCACATTCACCCATTCACACACTCATTCATACACCGACGGTGGTGTCAGCCATGTAAGGCGCCATCCAGCTCGTCGGGAGCAGCTGGGGTTAGGTGTCGTGCTCATGGACACCTCGACACTTGGTCAGGTGGAACCGGGGATCGAACCACCAACCTTCCGGTTTGTAGACAATCTACATGAACCACTGAGCCACTGCCGCCCCATAGTAAAGGCTACTGCCCCTTTAAGACCTAATGCACAGATATGCGTCGTCTTTTCTCGACTGTATAAAGTTCACTCAAGGAATATACAGACTATGTCTGCTAGGAGGCTCATCAAGATGGACATGTTGACATACTTTTTGTGTGAGTTTGTCAAGTGTAAGACTTGAAAGAGAACTCAATATTTGCGTGCTGTGACTGAGACGTGTGCATGCTTTCAGATGAGTGCACAGAGACAAATCTTCTCACAGCGTGCGTCAGTTCCCTTTCGTTCAGTCACTCCGAGTAACGCCAGTGACTGACGAATGGTGATTTAGCTTAGAAGCCAATCATCTTCGAGATCTTAGAAAACGCCCAATGGCATGCGTAACTCCGCCCCACCATGTGGGTATATAAGGCAGTACGCTAGCAACATCACATTATGTTTCCACAAGCTAAGAGAATCTCTTCACTCCTGCAAGCCTGAATTCTGAAGTCCTCTCCAGTCTTCGAGACGAGCGGTTCTCCAGGGTGTTGGTGTGACGGCGCGTTCCGGCGATCTCACGTTGCCTACCTGCTGATTTTTGCAGTAATCTGCAACAGCTGTGTGTGTTTCCTTGAGCGCTTTGGCACTCTGCAGAGCTTTCCTCTAACAAAAAGAGCTTGCGCTCAAGACGGTTACCTTGGCACTTCCGGGTGCAATCAATATCCATTGCTGACTGTGGGCACATCCACTGCTCGATATGTTTGGGCTTCAGCACGTTCGGCAGTGTTTGTGGATGTGTCATGTTCCCACTGCGGGAACGTGACCATCGCGATGTCGCGGTCGAGACTCAGTGATCTCCGTGAGGTGAGAGAGTCCCCTCTGCCACACCCCAATCTATCGTCTCCGAGAGAGGTGGTACATTGGCTGGTGTCCAGGGTGACCTGAGGGCAGGGCCGTGGTATTAAGACCCCCGACGATTATCGCTTCTCATGAATGCTGGACTGAAACAGCGGCCCATCCCTGACGCCTCGTTCGTTCAGTTCACACTCCAGACAGCAGTGAGATTTAGATTGCCGCATCTCAAGGTGGGCTACAGTCTTTCGAGGATGACGATTAGGCTGTGCTCCGCCTTCGGGTGTGCCAGCGCTGCCGGATCCGACCTAGAGTTGATAGCCATGTTATCTTGGGCAGCCGCGAGCCTCGGGCTGGTATGGAACTCCGCCCTGTCACGAGTGCTCGTGGTTGCGTGATTGGTTTTTGGGGATGGCATCTGACAGCTGTTGGGCCCCGCCCCCTATGCCTTTCGCCCCGAGGTGCATGAGGAGTTCACGCGGTCCCGGAAGTCCCCATGCTTCCCGTGACCACTCGGCTTCATCCGCCTTCTCTACCCTCGATGGGGCCGCGGCCTATGGTACACTGGGGTCCCCCCCCCACTGTTGAGCACTCTGTTGCGCACTGCGGTGTCCACAGAGGGCTTTGACGTGGCGTGGTTATTGAACTGCGCACAATGGTTCTCGGCCGCCTGAGAGTAGACTGAGGCTGTAACATGCACTGCCCCGGCAGCCAGCTGCTGCACCCAGCCGCCGGCTCAGTCACCTCAGTCCGCTCGCTGCCGAGGGCCAATCCTGGCTCTGCCCGTCCTAAGCCGATCCTTTCACAATCTTTCGTTCAGGATGTTGGCAGCGAACGCCTTCTCGGATGTGTTCATCCAGTAGATTGGTTTGCAGCGATCGACCTGAAGGATGCCTACTTCCTTGTCTCCTACCTCGATGCAGACTGTTCCTATAGGTTTGCATCGAGGGGCAGACATTTCAGTATGAGGTCCTCCCATTCGGGCTAGCTCTGTCCCCTCGTGACTTCACAGAGTCTGTCGAGGCAGCCCTTGCGCCACTCAGGCAGCACGGGGTTCACATCCTGAACTGCCTCGGTGACTGGCTCAGATTGAGTCACTCTCGAGAACAGGGTGCGAACACAGAGTCCTAGTGCTCCAGCACTTAGCCTATCTGGGCCTTCGGGTCAACTGGGAGAAGAGCAACTCTGCTCCGTGCAGAGGATCTCTTTTCTCGGGTTGGTTTTTGACTCGGTCGCCATGTGCTTGAAGCTTACCAGCGAGCGTGAAGGGTCAACAGTACTAGTCCGGTCAGACTACATGGTCAGTAGCATACATCAACCACCAGGCTGGTCTATGCTCCCACCGTATGTCTCAACTCGCCCGCCATCTCGTTCTATGGATCAGAAGCATCTGAGGTCCCTTTGTGCTGTTCATATCCTGGGAGAACTGGACCGTGCAGCCTACGATCTCACGCTTCAGCCATTTCCTGGAGAATGGAGACCCCATCCCCAGTCGGTCCAGCTGATTTGGGAACAGTTCGGCGACGCGCAGGAGATCTGTTGCCTCCCACGACTCTTCCCACTGCAGCCTGTTTTTTTTCCCCTGACCGAGGGCACGCTCGGCACAGATGCACTGGTGCACAGCTGGCTGCGGGGCCTACGCAAATATGCGTCTCCCCAGTGAGCCTACTCGCACAGCTATTGCGCAGGATCAGGGAGGACAAGGAGCAGGTTCTTCTGGTCACCCCATATTGGCATGGCCGGACATGATTCCCCGAACTCTTACTCCCTGTGACAGCCCCTCCCTGACCTATTCCTCTGAGGCACTCAGAGACGGGGCACCATATGGCACCCGCGTCCCGGTCTTTGGAGCCGCCACGTGTGGCTTCTGGATTGGACGCGGCAGGTTTGAGTACCCTACCACCTCTGGTGGGGGCTACCATCACTTCCGCTTAGGCAGAGTCTACACGACATGCCCATGCGTTGAAGTGGAACCTCTTCGTCACCTGGTGTTCTTCTCGCCAAGAAGTCCCCTGGAAATGACTGATCGGGTCTGTGCTCTTGTTTCGCCAAGTAGGGTTGGAACGAAGGCTGCCTCCTTCCACCCTTAAAGTATATGTGCCCATCACGACCTCTTGGGAACAAAAAGGTAAGTCAGCACGACCTGGTCATCAGGTTCCTGAGGGGAGCGAGGAGAATAAATCCTACTTGCTCTCCCCTCGTACCCTCTTGGGACCTCTCAGAAGTCGTAGATTCTCTGCAGAGGCCTACCCTTGAGCCTTTGCAGTCAGTCGAGCTTAAGTTCTTGTCTATGAAGTCAGCGCTCCTGACCACATCGGCCACCATCAAGAGGGTAGGGGACCTGTAGGCATTTTCGGTTGACGAAGCGTACCTGGAGTTCGGGCCAGCCTACTCTCACACGATCCTGAGACCCCAGCCCCGATATGTGCCCAAGGTTCCTACCACTCCGAACCAGGTGGTGAATCTGCAAGCGCTCCCCTTGGAGGAGGCATACCCAGCCTTGGCAATGCTCTGTCCAGTCTGTGCTTACCTACGACAGGACGCAGTGTTCAGGACCTCAGACCAGCTCTTGTCTGTTATGGTGGGGAGCTGATGGGAAAGGCTCTCTCAAAGCAAAGGCTGTCTCACTGGATAGTGGACACCATTGTTTTGGCTTACCATCAACAGGGGCGGCCATGCCCCCTTGGGGTCAGGGCACACTCCACCTGGAGTGTGGCCTCCTCTTGGGCTTTAGCGCATGGCGCTCCACTGACAGACATCTGCAGAGCTGCAGGCTGGGCGACACCGTGCACATACGCCAGATTCTACAATCTCCGGGTGGAGCCTGTGTCCGACTATGTACTCGCCTCTTCTAGTGGCCGGTTATGGACTAGGCTCAGGTGTCTTCGCTTGCTTGCCATTCCACTCCACGGACTGGATAAGTGTGATTTCTGCTCAGGTGAGCTTCCTGGAAGCCCTGAGCTCCTCCAGCACTGTTGATGCCGACACCAGTAAGTCTGTCCTCTACGAGCCAGACCCTCATGTCCAGCCAGGTGCCCCATGTGCATGGTTCCCCTCTGGTGACCCCCACACGTGTATTTCCACCGTAAACCTCCTTAAGCAGGTGTCTTTCCCTTGGCAAGCCTTGCAAGCCCAGGGGTTACAAATCCACTTTCGGCTGGTACCCCAGAGTTCTCCATATGCAGCCCGCGGGGTCATATGTGTACTCTCTAAGTCCTCCCTACGGGTAGGCATCTTGCATATCTCCACCGGAAAATATGCTCCCAGTGTACCTTGGTATTCCTGTGATAAGTGGGAGTCCTTCGTCCGTACTAGCCTTACGACAGGGTGCTCGCACTTACGCAGGGCACTTGAAGACAGCCGAGTGGTGTGATTATATTGGGACCCCCATTAGACAGTCACTGACGTTACTCAGAGTGACTGAACGAAAGGGAAAGTCCCGGTTACGTATGTAACCCTCCTTCCCTGAGGAGGGAACGGAGATGTAACGTCAGTGACTGACGAATGGGGGTCCCAATATAATCACACCACTTAGAAGCCAATCATCTTTTTCTTTTATTATCGCTGTTGTAATGTATCACTGAGGAGCCAGCACGTGTAGGCTATCCATCAACAGAAACATTAAGCGATATTATCAAGTTACAACCCATATTATATGCGTCATCAGATGTGAGATGAACCGCGGTGCAAGTGTGTGCCGAACCGTGGGTGAAGGACTTTAACATGGCACCCCTGCTCTCGTCGGACATTCAGAAGAAAGGTATGAAAAACATAATCAAAGTAGTCCATGTGACATCATTGGGTTAGTTAGACTCTTTTGAATCATCGAAAATACATTTTTGGTCCAAAAATAACAAAAAACTACGACTTTGTTCAGAATTGTATTCTCTTCCGTGTTTGTTTGAATCCCTCTGCTGATGTAAGACGCTGCTGACGTGTTATCTGGTGCGCCAGAGCATCCATGTAGTCTGAGGGAGGCGTTTTTGATTTTGGATATTTACTGGTTCCAAGCCTCAAAACAGTTCCTATCAGGAATCACACAGAGCATCACAGGCTTTGCATTTCCAGGGGGTAGCCTGTTTGACCTGCCTTGCCTGTTTGCAATTCACACATTGCCTTCTACCATAGGAGGCCTTCTTGCTGGTATCAGTTTGGTCAGATGTTGGCTCAGGTACATGGTCACTTTGTTGCTGGGTGGGGGCAACAGCAACGGTAACACCACAGTTGGGATGTTAGCGCCTCCAGAAAATCCCTGTGGATCATGGGCTGTTGCTGCTTCTCTGCACAAACTTCCTTGTGAATTAAGTAGCTGTTGGTTGCAGCAATGTCCAAAAAATGATAAAACAATGTCCTGTACCATCTCATTGTAACAACAATGACGGTCAGTTCATCTGGTGAACGGCCAGATGTCTCGCGCATCTTGTGAGGCGCGTTATCAGATCATACTAAACACAGGCCATGTTGTTCCCCAGCATACCAACATAAGTTTATGGCCTGAGGGTGCGCACAATGTCTGAAAAGTAACTGTTAACCACTCTTTGATTGCCCTTGGGAGATAACTAACAATCTCCGTGTTTGACTTTTATTACCCCCAAATGGCCCAAGCCAGAAGATCTGCGCACTGCGCACACACATAGCCATACACACTTCTTTGAGGGGAGATAACTTACGATCTCCGTGTTTGACTTTTATTACCCCCAAATGGCCCAAGCCAGAAGATATCGGACACCGCACACACACCCACGAGAAACACACGTAGAATTCCCCCAGGACCATATAGGAATATATGGTTAAAATCCACCTCAAAAACGTATTAAATGTATACTTTCCTGCTTGAGTGTTTTTATATGTGTTCTGGAATAATTAGGAGGTTTACATAAATGTTAACTCAAACTGTGTAGGCCAATAGACTTTAGAAAGCCTGTATCTGTGTGTTCCCAAATCTCAGACTTGTGATTCATGGTACCATTATAATCAGAAAAACTCGATCGTACCGAATCGTGTAAAAGAATTTACAGAAAATGCATTATTACAAGAGTACCAGCTTTGTAAGGATAAATGCATGCTTATGTCACCCTCAGTACATTAGCCAGGAGGAGGGACCTGCCGAACTTTTTTCGCGCCTTAGACCTCTCATGCACAATTGGACCATCCGGAAAAGAGGTGTCGCTCTATCTTATCTATAAGAACCGGCGTGACCATTATCAAAGCGCGTTCCGCCAAAAGGAGAAAACAGTCCCAGCTTCAAGAACATCTTCAGGAGACCCGAATCCGGCCAAACTTCTTCTTCAAGAAGTTCATTTACTTTGCTAAAAACTTCTGTTTTTCGTGTAAATAACTTCGTTTATTTTCTTCATCTAAGTTTGACAAAAAGTTCCGCATCTTCACGAGAAAGAAACAAACCTGCTTGACTATCGCTTGGCAACCGCAACCTTGCTTTACGCAGCCGAGAGCCACACCCAACAGACCTCGGAAAGGACCACTGAACACGCGGAACATTTGAACTCAGAATACACGCATACACGAGAAGCCAAAAACAAAAGCAAGTATTCTTATTTTACAATCTAAACTGCTGTTGACAGGTTTTCTAGTTATTCCCTTTGCGGGATGATTTTAATTTCCTTGAGGGCTCTTGTAACGAACTGAAGTGAACGCTGTGATCCCCCTTTTCTTTCCTTATTCTTATTAAATTTCATTATTTTCATTTAGGTATCATATTTCTTTCATTTACCATATATATTTCTACTATCTTTATGCATATTTAGTATGTACTCTCTGTGTGAACTGTAGAGTTATCCTTAGTCTGTGTTTATTAAAATCCCAAAAAGGTACTTTTGAATTGAAGCTGTTATGTCTCCACATACACGAAGTCAATGAAATTTACGATTTTAAAACATTACCTAAAGCTGTCTTGTGTTACTATTTTAGTAATATAAACTGTAAGAACATATGAAATATTAATTTGTCCTGATCAGTAAAGTTAATGTTTCTTATGCGCTCGTAATCCCTTATTGAGAATTGTTTTGAAAGTCTATAACTAATTTGCAGGACAAACGTAGTAAGATAATTTCAAGCTATTCCGTAAAGGTTACTTGTACTTAATTAAACATTTTCCTTATCGGAAAATTTAAATTAGTAATAAACGACCAACAAATTATATTCATAAACTCATAAATATTCAATCCCTTTTGAGTTAATTATTCCCCGAGACATTAGACTCATAGTCGAATTCATTACATTGTCGTTTTATGGGGAACGGAGTAGTATTGGATGAGTTGATCAGAAAGATCAACACCTCCCATATGCTTGTTGTACTCAGTGACAGGGGTTGGGCATGGAATGGATTTGGTGTCCCAGCCTCCATCCTGAGTTCTTACCCTTCTCTGAACTGTGTTGCCAGAGAAGCCCGGGTGAATTGTGAAGCAGACAGAGACTTCCCGAGTGTCCATCCACTTTACAAAAACCACCTGAGGGCCGTCACGGATCCACCTGATGGTGCCCCAAGGATCCTTTTTGGTCATGGCATTTGTGGTTGTGCGGGGGCATCCTCGTCTGTTGTCCCTGTGGGTGCCACATGCTCCAAAGTTAATGCCGTAGAGATCCATGAATAGCTTTGGACTTGTGTAGAAGTTGTCTACATACACATTGCAGCCACTCCCTAGAGATGATTTGTTCATGAGGGACATAACCGAGTCGTATGCCAGTCCTACACCAGAAACAAACACAGACTTCCCTGTGTATACAGCAAAGTCTAAAGTGTACCCAATGCTGCTGTCTGCCAGCACAAGAAGTTTGAAGCCCCACTTAGTTGGCTTCACCTTCATATATTGCGTCATGCCAGTGTGAGCCTTTGTTGCCACCATCCTCTCATCCACTAAAAGGTTCTGCTGTGGGTGATAAAATGCTCTGCACGCATTTTTGATGTCATCTAAAAGGGGCTTCAGACGAAACAGCCGGTCATAAGCTGGTGTCCCTCTCTTCCGGTCGTTGTGGACATCTTCATCAGGGTCGCTCATGTGGATGTTCCAGGAAATGACCTGATACCTGTCACGTGCCATCACTGAGTGGGGAAACTGTTGGCTGAAAATTGTATTTGTCCTCCAGTAGTCCCGGATATTTGTCAGTCTCACCAGTGCAAAAAAGAAAGTCAGTCCTAAATATTTGAAAAATTCTTCAACAGTGAAGTTTTTCCAGGAATATTTTTTGCCACTGGCAATGTTTTTTGCAGCGTTTGTGTTTGTTTTATTACACAAAGTGGTTTCTGCACTGTCACTGACAAAAAGTTTGAAAAGGTCCAATGGTGTGGATGTGGATGTGGGGCTGAGCTGATGTCCTGGCTTTCTTGTGGGGATGAACCTTTTGGGCACTGGAGGGATGTCTGGCTGACTCTCACTGTTCCATGATGGAGTTGGGGCTGCTGGCTGTGGTGATCTAGATCTCGTCCTAGTGGATTCAGGACCCCTCAAGCTGCCGGATCTTGATATTGAACGCATTCTCCCTTGTGACCGCGCTCTCCCTCGTGACTGTGACTGCAGCCTTCCATGACCTATTCCTGGCAGCTGCTGGGGTGCTGCTGGGGTGCTGCAGCAGAAGTGGAAGGGCCCTCCACAGCGGAAGAATGGGAGCTTTCCTGTCTGGCTTGGTTGGGTGGGTGGGCTGGTGTCTTCTTCATTATCACGACTGTAAAACAAATAAATAAAGCAAAATATTAGATCATACATATCAGATCAATGAGTGTTTTTGTATTTTATTTCTCACATAAGATAACAATGGCTGAGATTGCTACTGTACCCCCAACCCACTACAGCTAAAAGGTGAGCAGTGTTGAAAGCCCTACCCCCACTACAACATCCTTTAGACATTCTCTCCACAGCTAAAAGGTGTGACCTACCCCCCACTACAACATCCTTTGTGCGCATCTCTAGGTAAACTCACTAAGCCTCAGACAAAAAATGGCTGAGACAAAGTGTAATCCACAATTCTTACTACTCTTTAACAAACATAGAAAAACGAAATACTACTCTAACAGAACTTATTTTTACATATTTAGAAAACGGCAATATAATAATAATTATTATTATTATTATTTTTAGAAAACGCTACTGTGCGCATTTCTATTTTATCATATTACTTTTTTTTTTTTTTACTTTTACAGTAAATAAATAAATATCACTTACTCTTCAGCGGGGTCTAGACCATCCTGGTAATCTAGTTCCTCATCAGTCAAAAAGCTCTCTTCTCCTGAATATTCATCATCCTGCATGGCATCAAAAAAGGCCAGCGCTTGATTTGCGTCCATATATCTCCGACGATCCATTGTTCTCCGTGTATCCTCAAACTTTCTCCTCAAACTTTTTCATCAAACTTTTTCCTCAAACTTTCTCCACAAAACTACTCAAAACTGCCACGAGTCTCTCTCTCTCTCCTCAACACTACTTGCCGTGCGTCTGTCTCTCGCCACAATAACAGATCTGTGGTTCATGTGTAATGATGCACACCAACGTGGATGACGGATCAGCCTGTCATTGGTTAAACCCTCACGCAAATCGAGCTAGCGGCAAAAATCAAGTGGATAAATCTTGGATGTAAATCGTTTTGATTTATTGCTGAACAACTCCGAAAAGATATACGTTCCAGGCTGGATAGAAAACCTTCTGTAAAGGCTACAAAGACACCCCCCTGATGGCTAGCTCGTTAGCTTTCTGCCAGAAAAAACAATAAGAAAATCGATAAAACTTTCATTAAATAATTTAAATATTTATCGGAGGTGCCGTTTGACGTCGCGGGCGATGTATCTGCAACAAAATTGAGTTAGATTTTGTGATAACAGAAATTAATATATTAATTAGAATATCTCCATAGAAATTACAGAGACCATCAACCTCAACTTTAAGATGCTATTTTTAGAACTTTCAAGGAATTAGGTGCACAGGATACTGGGATATCATAGGCACCAAAGTATACATCTATGCTGCCTTCAAAAATGTACAGTGCCTGCAAATCCCCAATTGTCTTTGGCGAAGTAATGGCCAAGAGAGAAACCAAAGGGATCTTTGCTCTAACGTGAGGCCTCCACAGATGAATTGGGTGATCAGAGGGTTCTTCCTGACTGGTGCCCTACAAATCAGGCCTTGGCAAGCCGATATGGTGGCCACAAAAACCCTGAGAGTAGCAGGGCATGTGCCTGCTGATAACTGTTCCTGCAGAAGCTCCAGCACACAATCTGGCAGTGAACTGGGTCTGCACTGCATGCAGTACACCACCTTTTTAAGACACCCTATTTAGTGTCAAGTCAAGTCAACTTTATTTATATAGCACTTTTAACAATGTAGATTGTTTCAAAGCAGCTTCACAGTGTTAAACAGAAAAATAATGCAACAAAATATATTTCGATTATCATACAGTAACAATGTGGGCTTTAGATCAGTAATTAGATAAGTAATTTGGTCTATATGGTTAATTTAGTTTAATAATTAGGTTTATTTTGAAATTTATTTGAAAAATAGTTTTTTCCCCAACTGAGCAAGCCAAGCCAGAGGCGACAGTGGCAAGGAAACCAAAACCCCATCAGGAGACCTAATGGAGAAAAATAAACCTTGGGAGAATTAACCTCTGGCCAATTAACAAACAGCGTTTTATTATTATTAAAATTATTATTTTAAAGGTCAGAGGTCATAATCGATCTGAATATTCAAAAGATATGAGGCAACACGCCCGGAGACGGGTTTATTGAGAATTATGTATCGATTAAATAATTATTAAAAATAAATAATTTGAAATATCGGAGTCATTACGCCGAAAATGGGTTTTTATTGAGGATGCCGTTTTGATTAAACAATTACTAAAGTGTAATATATGAAAGATCGGCGGACACACGCTAGAGACGGGTTGATTGAGGATGACATATCGATTTAAAGAATTATTAACTAGGACTATTCAAACAATCGGAGTCATCACGCCGGAGACAGGTTTATTGAGGATGCTGTGTCGATGAGGCAGCTTAAGGAGGAGTCTAAATGACACGGTCTCTGCAGACACTTCAGGGTCATGTGTTGGTCACATCTGGGTGCAGGTCCACCGTCTGATCTGGATACATCCTGGATCCGGCTGACTGCAGTAGACCTCGGGATAAAACAGAGACACTAACATTAGCGTAGATGCCATTCTTCTGATGATGTAACGAGTACATCAGGTGTTATGGGAAGTGTACCCAGTTTCGGCTGACCTAGATAATGCAGCCTAATAATAGTGTCATAGATTATTCTTGTGGCACTCATAATAGCATTCATAATAGTCTGCATGATGTCAACTGGGAGCTCAGTATCACTCAGTTGTTCCTACTCAGGGGCCAAACATGAAGGATTCAAAGCTCGGGCCAGGGGTGAAGTATTGTCCGCTGTGCAGAAAGTACCTCCTGTTCGGTATTGCCCAGGACGAGCCATCGAGGAGGGATATTATATCCGAGAACCAAACTCTGGTTGGGCAACAATGCGCTATCAATAAGAGGCCCTTGTTGACAGACCTTGGCCAGGACTTCCAGGAGCAAAGCGATTGGTGGAAATGTAGATAGACACAGCCTGGACCATGTATGTGCCATTGCATCCAGACCCAGGGAGGCTTGATGATTTAGAGAGAAGAAGACGGAACATTGTGTATTGAGAAGTGAAGAGATGCACTTCTGCTTGTTAAAATATTTCCCCAGATATATTTGATTATTTCCCATATCAAAGATTCCCGTCAAATTTGCTTCAGGAACCTGAAAAAGATTAACCAAGACACTTTAACTATAGACCTCCAGCAATTCTCCTCTGCTGATCTCTCCTCAGTCACGGAGTCGGTTGACTTCTACAACCAATCTCTGAGCAGCATTCTAGATCTTCACACCCCTGTAAGAACTAGAATGGTCACCTTCTCGTGCTCAGCGCCCTTGTACACAAGTGAACTCCGGAGGATGAAGACAGTTGGGCGTGTACTTGAGAGGCATCTCAAGCTTTCAGGACTCACTGTTCATAGGCAAGCCTATAGAGAACATCAGAAGGTCTACGCAAGGTCCTTGAGAGATGCTTAGTCACAGTTCTACTCTTGCAGCATTAATAATAACCCTGGAAACTCCAAGAAGCTTTTCTCCACCATAAATCACATCCTCGAACTACAAACTCACTCTTTTTCAGAAGGCACAGAAGAGAGGTGCTATAAGTTCATGACCTTTCATAGGAACAAAGTAGACAACATCCACTTGCACCTATCTAGCACTTCCGCTCTGCCTGTCCCGCCTGTTGAACCACAGTCTGGGACCTTCCAACATCTCTGCTGCTTCTCCATCATCACACAGCGCGAGGTTGAGGACATCATCAGAAAGATGAAACCATCCACCTGTGCACTGGATCCTTTTCCCACAGCCTTGGTAAAATCTAACCTCTGTGTCTTAAGTCCCTTTATAACCAAGACCTTTATAACCATGTTCCTTCATCACTAAAAACTGTTATCATCAGACCACTTCTTAAAAAACCCACTTTAGACCCAGATGTTGTTGACAACTACAGACCCATCTCCAACCTTACATACCTCTCTAAGGTGCTGGAAAAAGTTGTTGATGCACCTCTTCAGGTCCATTTGGAACAAAACAATTTATATGAGAAATTTCAGTCTGGTTTCCGCACAGGACACAGCAAACAGCTTTTGTCAGGGTCACAAGAGACCTATTGATGGTGGCAGATGCTGGTTCCCCATCCCTTCTCATTCTCCTGGACTTAACTGCAGCTTTCGATACTGTTGATCCTCCTTCACCGTTTACATTCCACCATCAGTCTCTCTGACTCGGTTCACAACTGGTTTGCTTCTTATCTTACCGGGATAACTGAATATGTTGCATTGGGAGAAGCTACATCCCTGTCACACAACGTCACCTGCGGTGTCCCTCAAGGCTCAGTGCTTGGCCCCACCCTGTTCATCCTCTACATGCTCCCCCATGGCTGTGCCATCAGTTTGGCATGGGATTTCTTTTCATTGCTATGCTGTTGACACTCAACTTTACCTTAGGACAAATTCTTCTCCCTCTGCTGCCCTCACTCCATCCACTTTGATCACTTGCCTGGATGAGATAAACGGCATGGATGAAGCCAAACTTTCTGCAGCTAAACAGCTCCAAGACTGAAGCAATCCTATTTGGCACTTCACTTCAGGTCCGGAATTCCGTTATCACCAGCATTGCTTTCTCTGATCAGGACATTCCACTTTCCAGATCAGTTACCAACCTGGGGGTCAAAATGGAATTGCAACTCACTTTTGAAGCTCACATAAAACATCTGTGTACGACCTCCTTCTTCCACCTCAGAAACATTGCCAAATTTCGTCCTATACTAACACTGGCAGATGCGGAGAAGCTTGTCCACGCCTTTGTTTCCTCCAGGCTGGACTACTGCAATGCGCTCCTTATCAGCAGCCCTGGCAAAAATCTCCAGAAGCTGCAGTATATTCAAAACAGCGCTGCTAGGATCCTGATGAGGGTGTGCAAATATGAGCCTATCACCCCCATTCTCAAATCACTCCACTGGCGTCCTGTCTCGCTCAGGATCGAGTATAAGATCTCCCTCCTTACTCACCAGTGCATCCATGGTGACGTACCCACCTATCTCAAGGAACTCCTCACCACACAAACATCCACACGTAACCTCAGTTCTGTTTCCACTTATCTTCTCAAAACTCCCACAACCAAACTCCGTTCTATGGGAGATCGGGCCTTCTGCTCAGCAGCCCCCAGTCTGTGGAATGCTCTCCCTGACCACTTGCGGACCCCACAGACTGTAGATGCTTTTAAACATGGTCTTAAAACCCACCTTTTTAGCTGAGCTTTTGATTGATTTGTTACTTCTTATTTTTCAGTTTATTTTATTTATTTATTTTTGTTGTTGATTGTTTTAAATCTGTAGCACTTTGAAATTTTGTTTAATATAGAGTGCGTTACAAATAAAATGTAGTATTATTATTATTATCTTGGGGTAGAGTTACCATTCCCCAATTGTGACAGCTTGTCTGAATAATAAATCTGCTCTACATTAAAATGCCCAGGGATGTAAATCACCCTGAGGTACAGGAACATGTCCTGAGCCCAAAGCAAAACCTGCTGCGCTAACCTGTTCAGATGGTGTGAATGCTGTCTGTCCTGACAATTTATGTAGGTGACTGCCGTAGTGTTGTCCAGCCGTGCTGAGACATGGTATCCCCTTAATTGCTGGAGGAAGTACTTCAGGGCCAGAAATACAGCCATCAATTTGAGGCAATTGATGTGCCAATCAAGATGATGACCTCTAGAGATCCCTTTCTCTGGATGGCCATTTAAGACCACTCCCCAGCCCATACAGGAAGCATTTGTCGTTAGGATCTTTTGATGACAACACGCACCTAGAGTGGGACCCAAGTTGAGGAACCAGGGTCTGAGCCACATAGAAAGGGAATAAAGCCAGCGTTGTGTAACCATTATTTGGCTTTGGGGATTGGCCCTTGGATGAAATCCCCTGGCTTTGATTGTTCTTAAATTGGTTTTCCCTTTAGGCTGCTGAGCACGGCAAGCCAGTCCCTAGTCTTTCTGAGGGGGAGCACAACTCGCCACACTCTGCTTTTGTGCCTCTCTCCACTTAGGAGCCGGACTGGGTTGGGGCTTTGTGGCTGATGAGACCTTGAGTGTGGCGGGGGAGAAACTTGACGAAGGCCTCCTCATGCCTTTTTGCCTACCAGAATTTGCTGACAACTGTAAGTCGACAAACAAAACTGGGACATCAAGAAGCAATGTTTGATGCTTTTGATACCCATAAGGTTCAGCTACAGTTGCCTCTCTGTGGCAACTAAAGCCGAAATAGACCGGCCAATTGCATGGTTCGTCTGCTTCTGTTCCTGGAGAGATAAGTCTGTGCCTTGGCGTCTAACAGAGAAAGCATCTCTGTCAATGCTCCCGCACACACCGGCATGATGTGCAGTGCATCACCAACCTGACCTGCTGATTGAGGTAAGCTTGGAGTATGGGGTAAGCTTTTTTAATGATGATACACTCTCAGGAGAGAGATAGTTCAAAAGTGTCTCTTTAATCTGAGGCAATATCATATAACCGTGTGCCTTTGCACTCACGATAGTGGAATAGGTTAACGTTGAGGGCAAAAAGACACATAAAGTATATGGTTTCCCCCATGAACGAGTTAACTCATCTCGGGGGGAATTCTCTAAGGCGGCACACTCAAAATCCATCTCACATGAAAAAAGAGATGCAGCATCCTCTGCCTGATCTGAAGATGCACCCTGGCACACTTCCAAATCAGACATGATGACATCACAATCTGGAGAGAGAATGAGTGAAAGGGACAGACCCATCTCCAGTTCTTCAGCCAGATCGACTCATGAACCCCACAACCTAATGTCAGAGCTTGCTCTTGAAAATATGTGAGATGAGAGCAAAGCACTTTAATGCTCGACCGCAAGGGCAGCATGCTCTTCCCTCATACACTCAAAGCAGAAATTATGTGTATTCTAGGGGATGTGCCGTGAACACACATGCATCTCCTGATTGTTTGCAACATGACGTTCTCCCTTTTTCTTTTTCTGCACACTGACAACTGGAACTCTAACTCCTAACAAAGTGGACAGAGTGTGTAGCACAGCATAGAGAGAGTAGCGCACACACACACACACACACACACACATACACACACAAATGGTCTCAAAGTTTTCAACTACATGAAGATGAGTAAATGATGACAGGATTATCTTTTAAAGGTGCTGTTACACTTAAATCTTCTTGAAAAGGACCAAATTTACACACTTTTAAGTGGATCAGGAGGTACTAATGATGCATCAGCTTCTTAATGAATCAAGTATGAAAACATCCTATGGATTCAATTGTGTTTGCAAATGGCACTAATTAGTGCTAGATAGACAAAAAGGTTAGATAAAATGGCCAACGATCTGTAAATATTTGCTGCAGGCATGTATTGCATTCAAAGAGATATGCTCATTTGAGCTCAGTTTTTGTCCAATTTGTGCTGAAAGCCAACTAATTTGTAGTGTTAGCTTGTAGCTAGCTTGTGTGGGAATTTGGGTCTAGCTATAGTAAGGAGTCCTCCATTATTTATTTAAGTTTCACTGTGACCTACTTTACAACACAGCGGTAACCACAATTCCCTCTGTACTTTAAATGCGTGTATCTTTAATTAATATGCTAACACCCAACACCCAAAGACAAAAACTGTGAGATGCTTAGCATAGTATGCATGCAGTGTGGGCTCTCATTCATACAATAATTTATCACTTGCACACCGAAAAACACCCACTAATCTTCTCTAACTCTGTACCAATGCTGTACACCATGTGTACACATAGATAAAGCAATGAGGTAATTCTGCACAATACCTGTTCATGTTGTATGTTTTGCACCTTAGCTGTTATAATCGTTTCCGCTCAGTAGCCCAATGAATTACTGGATTTCATTCTGCCATTTTACTGCAGTATTTCCTTCAGAAGACAATGGGGCAACAGAAGAAAAGGGATTTTAGTTTTAGTGGGACATCATTTACATTATATACAGATACACACACATATGCAGACACTGCCACAAACTGTTGTGCCTGGTCAGAGAGGTTTCACCTTATGGTTTTACTGAATGCATTTCCAGTAGCCTGGCCATGGTTAATGTAGAATGACACTTTTAAACCCGTATAAGCGATTTACTTGAATGTGATGTTACAAAATTAACTACTGAACATTTAGTCAACTGGTAAAAGCATTAATGTTATTAGCTGCAGACTGATTGTAATCTGTGCAGATGAATATTGTACATGTAAGGTTTTAGATGAATTCAACTGGCCATTCCACACTACACTGAATTATAATCATTACATTTTCAAATAAATACTTTTATCCTCAAAGAAACATCACCTTTTGAAACAAAGCATGTTGAAGCTGTTCTAAGCTGGTAAACACTTCTCTTTTTTGTTTTTTGTAACATTTTTTTTGTTTGTTTAATTTAGGGTCCAATTTTCACTAATTACTAGTTGCTTATTAGCATGCATATTACTAGGATATTGGCTATATAAAGCACATATTAATGCCTTATTCTGCTTGACCATATTCTGCATCCCTTAATTATTAAACTTAAGGCAAAAGGCCATATTAATAATGAGAATTGGACCCTAATCTAAAGTTACCTTTTTTTACTCCTTTCGAAGTTCTGCTCAGAACTTTTCCTTCTTCATCCTGGATTTTGGACAAATACCAGTCATACATCGTTATGTGGACATACAGTATAATATAATTCTGTCCTCTTCTACTGAGATGGAAATGTGTCCTTCCCAGGCTTCCAATGTGAATGAGGCAGCTGTCTAGACGCTGCCCTGCCGACCTTATCCTTTGAATAGTAATGACCTGTCAGACAGAACTCAAGAATAAATAATTAATTTAGTTTAAGCAGCAGAGCTAATCCAGACTCACACAAATCCATCTTCCTTAATGTTCTTTTACACCTTATGTGTCAGGTCTTTTTGCCTTCCTCACAGGGCATTTTTTTATTTTACACATGAACACAAACATTACAGTTTCTCAGCTTTTATTTTATATTCTTAAATTTGATCTATAAATTAAATTAGAATAAGACACTATAGGGCTGTTGCCTATCAAATTAAATAATTTACACTGAAATAAAAAGATTGCTTTAATATTTTTGAATATACAAATATTTTTTTGAATTTTTTTGGGAAAGAAAACAATTAATTAAACCAGTAGATGGCAGCAGGTAACCGTCTTAATGAGTGAGTCATTGAGTCATTCATTCAAATGATTCATTTAAACGTCTAATTCATTCAGGATAGAGGCAGTAATTTATGAATGAATAGTTTAATCTTTGATTCAACTGATTCATTCCTAACGCTGAATCGTTTAGTAACACGCTGTTGCTGTGAGGTGCGGTATGGTTCTGCTGATCTTTGCTTGGAACTATTTTCGCTGCTGAAATAGAACAAGAATCATTCTTGCATTTTGGTGATTCTGTAGTTATTATTGTTTATCATTGTCATGATAAGAGGCAAGACACGGGTCGTAGTCTTCGTTAGAGAGCATTTTATTGGCTACAGCACGGAGAGCATAAAGCGTTGAACTCAGTCAAAACATTAATAACATACCTCGTGGGCTGCATACCAGAAACTACGGTAGCTTCACATGGACAGAAGACAATCTCACGACAATCATCAACATTTTAATCAGGATAGGCCTACTTGTCCGGTTGAGAAAGTAAGTTGGCATTTAAAAAAAAGAAATTAACATGCCCCTTAAAAAACAATCGTTAATGTTGAGCCTTGTTACTGTACTCATAGGATGGTCTTCTCCCACGTCGATCAGTCTGTAGCCACTTCAGCGAGCATCTGAATCAGCACTGTAAAAAATAAACCGTAAATTTTACGGTAAAAAAACGGCAGCTGTGGTTGCCAGAACTTTACCGTCAAAAATACGGTAGGGACGTTATTGGTTTTACGGGATTACACCCACTGTACTGTATATTTTACGGATTTTAATATTTTTTTTTTACGGTTTATAACCATCTAATTAACATATTTATGTTGCTATAAAAACAGTTTAAACCTGTCAGATTGAAGGGTTTACATTGTAATATTTACGGTTTATGACCATCTTTTTTACAGCTCAAAACTGTCTTATTTAAAGGTTTACATTGTAATATTTACAGTACATTACCATATTTTTCACAGCTCAGAACGGTCTTATTTAAAGGTTGACATTGTAATATTTACGGTTCATTACCGTATTTTTTACAGCTCAGAACAGTCTTATTTAAAGGGTTACATTGTAATATTTACAGTACATTACCATATTTTTCACAGCTCAGAACGGTCTTATTTAAAGGTTTACATTGTAATATTTACGGTTCATTACCATATTTTTTACAGCTCAGAACTGTCTAATTTAGAAGTTTATGTTGTAATAGTTATGATTAAAATCTGTAATTATTTCACAAAGCCGACAGGAAACTATTTAAACTATGGAAAAACATTAAGGGACAGTTTCACAAACAAGGCTTAAGACTAAAATGAAAGTTTGAACTGTCTTAACTGAAAATAAATTGCCCTGACACATCTTAAAATGTTATTGGCATTATTTTGTCTCAAGATACTCACCTGTAATGTTTTTAGCTAAGGCATTTTTATAAAAGCAACTTAAATATCCTAATTTAACTAAGGCATAGCCTTAGTTAGGCCTTTCTGAGCCATCGGATTTCAACACTAATATCATAATTTGTGTTCCAAAGATGAACGAAGGTCTTACGGGTGTCAAACGACATTTAATTACAGAATTGTCATTTTTGGGTGAACTAACCCTTTAAGAGTTGATGAATATAAAAACCTAAGTCAAATTAAAACCCATCAAAATCTATTAAAGACTTACACATCAGTGTGATCCCAAGTATTTTTTTAATAAAGATTGTCAGGCATTTAAAACAATTGCATTACTGTTTTTTTTTTCTCTGCTCTTGTCATGTCTTCTTATCAGAAGTATAAAATGGCTTAAGATCAGTTTTAGGATCAGTCAGTCAAGACTACTCATTTAAAATTTAGATTCAGAATTAAAAAAATTTCTGCCACTTTATACTGAGCTTGGGAAGATAAGTAAAGGTTAAGTTGAACATTTACAATAATAACTACTAAAGCAGAACAAGGCACAACACAAGTGCTTACAAATACATTTCAATGTTAGTTTAAACTTGGAAACCGTTTGCAGGCCACCTTTACAACATCTCTCGCCACTCATGATCAGAAAGGTCAGAGATTAAGGTGACGACTCTTGGGTTCACTGGGAGTCGTTTTTTGTTCTTCTTTTCCACAACCTTTGAGCCCTTTTCGGGATTGATGATGAAAAAACACCTTGAAAAGAAAAAGCAACATTGAAAACCTCTGTAAATTAAGCCACATATAAAGTTAAGATCCCATCCTAGGTGTCTTTACATACCTTTGCAAAAATTCAAGCACTGATGCCAGTTCAGTAGGGTAGTGAATGTTGAAACAGTAATAACTGCCAAACATTAGGCAGACAGCAGCGATGAATGTAGTGATGTCATCATTCACAATCTTGCGGTCCACACTTAGCATGAATCTAACAGCAGCATAGCAGGAGGGTCGTGCGGATACATTTCAATGAAATTAAGTTATGTACATGTAGCTATGGAGGACCAAATTACTCAAAAGGAAATTATTAAATAAATAATGAATTAAATTAAACAACAATTAAATTTACCAGTTTATTCTGAAATAATTAAATATTTAATAAATTGATTTAATAATTAAATAATTAATTTAATTACATATTAATTAAATAAATAAATGTATCTATTTCTTTTTTTTAAATTACATGAAATGTTTTAATATATTTCACAATTACCTCTTCCACACACTATTGTTATGTTTAAAAATCTATTTTTTTTCATTATTTAATGTGCTCTTTCAAAAAGACGTTTTTCATAATAATATGCTGCATGTTAGAATGACGCCTATTTGACGAATCCTGCATTTCCAAAGCATGATTTTCCCAAAGATTGTTTTTATAATAATAGAGGACATTTCACAAATGCCAATCAACAGGCAGTGGGCGGAGCTTGGCACTGATTGGTTTGAAGTTAAAGAGTCGACAGACATGACAGATCGATCTGTGTGTGCTGTGGTGACATCACGGAACACCAAGGGTGCTTCTCATTTCTTATTTGTGACTGAAAATGTATTTTGACTCTATTGAATTTTCTAAAAACCTGTAAATGATGAGAAATGTGGCTGTTTAAGTAAGTGTGTTTTTATCTTGATCAATTCCTACTGCCATATTAATTTACAATCAATTCCCCTATTTCCCCTTGCAACTTGCCAGACCCAGACAGGAAGAAGTAATCAATCTGAAAGGATTATCCAATCAGCGCCAAGCCCTGCCAACTGCCTGTTGATTGGCATTTGTGAAATGTCCTCCATTATTATGAAAAAAATCTTTGGAAAAATGTTGCTTTGAAAATGCATGATTCCTCAAAATAGGCATCATTCAAATGCAGCATATTATTATGAAAAACATCTTTTGAAAAAGCACATTAAATAATTAAAAAATAGATTTGTATCTATTTGGAAGAGTGTGGTAATTGTGAAATATATTAAATAATTTCATGTAATTTTACAAAATAAATAGATACATTTATTTATTTAATTAATATTTAATCAAATAAATTATTTAATTATTAAATTAATAAATACATTATTTAATTAATTATTTAATTATTTCAGAATAAACTGGTACATTTAATTGTTGTTTAATTGAATTCCTTATTTATTTAATTATTTAATTTTGAGTAATTTGGTCCTCCATATGTAGCAAGGTAATTGTGTATTTAGATATATGATTATCATACAAATTGCATTTATTTAGTATTGCCCCTCAAAACTATTTTACATAGTAGATTTTTACATATTCTACAACATTACTAACTCCATTTACTAAAATAACCTAGTTCAAATGTTTAGATACCCCAAATGGTTAATATTTTAAGGTGCACTATGAGATCCTGCATTGTTTCAGTGCAATTTCATTTTTGTCTTAAATCGTAGGCATCTCTTCTTGATCCGCTTGATCCGACACAGGGGTCGTAAACGTCAAACAAACACTACACACAGGCTGTGCACCAAAATATAACAAACCATGTTCCAGCCAATCACCAACAAAATGGTTGGTAACCCTTACGCCTCCCCCAACAATCTTGCCGGTGATTGGCTGAGCGTGGTTTGTTAAATTTTGGTGCAAATAATTTTTAGAACTTTTTCACAGTGTAATCAGGGGGAAGGCAGCTACTGGATCAAGGAGAGATGCCTACGATTTGAGACAAAAATTAAGGCGTGCTGAACCCATGCAGGATCTCATAGTGCACCTTTAAGGACAATTATAAGGGCATTCACAACTATTACCTCTCTCAAATGTCCACATTATTTTAAGGCCAAATATGCAGAACATGTCAAAAAGCAAATAATGTGCTTGAATTTTGTGTGAATTTTCAGAAATTTTGTCTCAGAATAAATAATCAATAATCACAAAACACAGAAATGTTCATAAGTATTAAGCAACTAGGTTATCTAAACTTTCGAACGGGATTATTTTTGTAAACTGAGTTATTGGTCTCTGTTGTAGAATATATGTAAAAACATCTATTATGTGGTGCAGTTTGATCTGGGCAGTATTAAAAAACATACACTGCAAGGAGTATGTAAAATATGTAAACTCATCATTATAAACATATAACCAGTAAAGCTTTAAGGGTCCTACTGTATATGAAAAAAAAAATTAATCTTACCACACACAATAATGCAAGGCGTCACAGGCAGGTTTTCCAACTCTACATCCTTTACCAGGCTTGTGTCTTCTACATAATGAAGAAGGAGCTCCTCTTTCTCATCAAAATAGGAGAGAAGTAGAAGAATCATGTCTTTTACATCCTCTGAGCAACCATTTGTCTGTCCTCTCAAAACTTGAAGTTTTGTGACAGTCTGTAAGACCCGCTTGTTCTTGGTTGCACAAACATTTCTCATGAAGTTTAAAAGCCTTTTTCCTTTTCTGTCAATGCTGTTCAGGAAGGTCTCTTTAAGTGGTATCCCTGTGAGATCTTTAAAGTGCACTTCCATTCTACTTTCCTGAAACAAAAATGGCCACTCCTCATTGAGGGTTTTCATGTCTGCTCCTTTGTTGATATCTTGTCGTTGACTGTAGTATGTAGATTTCATGAGAACCTTCACTTCCTCTTCATTCCAGACAGTTGTTTGAGACAGATTCCTCATCTTCTCTTTTTTCAAACGCTGACTCTCAGCAGTTTCACCGAGAGGCATACATTTAACTTCCCAATTAGTGCAGCCATATGTATCTTGGATTGCAGCCCTTTTTTCAGGTGAGACTTCCTCAGTGTCACATTCCTCTGTATCATGAATGCGCTTTTTTATTTTTGGTGTGCTGGTCCTTCTTGCATTTTCAACCCTGGCTTGAAATTGTTTGACCAAGGAGTAATATCCAGGACCAATCACACTCTCTTCAATCACATCTTGCAAAGACTTTGGATATTTGGCAACCATCCTTTTGGCGACCTCTGTTAAATTCTTCCTACTTGGACAAGCACAAACTTTCATCATTGCCGCAACAACAATCCTCACCATTTCCCTACGGAACCGAGGACTTGGTCTTTTCTGTCTCTCAAGTGCCTGCATTAATTCCTCAGGAAACGTATTCCATGGGACTTCAAAGCTGTCCACCCAGTTCACACTAAGAGGGGAGGTGCTGGGAGAAGAGTATGAAGAACTCTGGGACAGAGAAGATCCTGGAGATGAACAGACTGGCTGTTTTGGGGTTTCAGAAATTTGCACTGTAAAAAAGGTAATATGTACGTACTTAGTTGGACCAGGAATAGTTCAACCAAAATGAAAACCATCATCACCGTCTATTGCCCTATTGATATTCCAAACCAGGTGTTCATTTAGAATAACAAGATAGTAAGTAAATTACAGAGAAACTGGTTTTTACAGTTGAACAGTTAATTTAACGGTCACGTTTTAGTTTTTTTTGCCTCACTGTTAAAATAAACAGTAAATAAATTGTATTAAATAGAAAAAATAACAAAAAGTAATAAAGTAATTGCTACTTTTAACAACAAAAGTAATAAATATTTTTTAAATATTAAATAAATATGTCTGACTATTAAAGGGATAGTTAACCCAAAAATAAAATTCTGTCATCTTTTACTCACCCTCAGATTGTTCCAAACCTGTATACATTTATTTGTTCTCCTAAACACAAAGGAAGATATTTGGAAGAATGTCAATAACCAAACAGATCTCACCCAATTGACTCTCATAGTATTTTTTCCTCTTGTGTCAGATCTGTTTGGTTACTGACATTCTTCCAAATATCTTCCTTTGTGTTTAGCAGAACAAATAAATGTATACAGGTTTGGAACAATCTGAGGGTGAGTAAAAGATGACAATTTTCATTTTTGGGTGAACCATCCCTTTGGTCAGACATATTTATTACTTTTGTTTTTTAAAAGTAGCAATTACTTTATTACTTTTTGTTATTTGTTCTATTTAACAATATTTTACGTTTGGAACCATCTGAGAGTGAGTAAATGACAGAATTTGAATTTTGAAATTAAACTACGGTATACCTTTTTGTAACGGAAACAAAAACATTGACTTACTGGTCTCCTTTAGAACCGAAATAAATTTCCTGGCTTGAATAGGCCTCAGTACAGCTGCCAGATCTGATTCCTCAAGAAATCTAAAATCTTCTGGGGTCTCCACTCCAAGTGACTTTAAGGTGTCCTCAAGAGATTTTTTGGTTACGATTGGGAGGTCAGGTAATACAACATCAATGGCTTTGCTGATGTTTGAAATGTTTAGCTCGGAATCACCCATTTCTGAAAAAACTAAATAATAATTCACAAATTGATAACGGTCAGATAGGTAAGATTTAAACCATGCCAATGCAGGTCCACTAATGCCTACATAATTTTCGAGTCTATTCAAAAGAATGTTGTGGTCGATAGTGTCGAATGCAGCGCTAAGATCGAGTAACACTAACAAAGAGATACAACCACGATCGGATGATAAGAGTAAATCATTTGTAACTCTGATGAGAGCAGTCTCAGTACTATGATACGGTCTAAATCCTGACAGAAAATCCTCACAGATGCCATTTCTTTCTAAAAAGGAACATAATTGTAAAGACACGGCCTTTTCAAGTATTTTTGAAAGAAAGGGTAGATTTGAGATTGGCCTGTAATTGACTTATTCTGTAGGATCAAGTTGCGTTTTTTTAATAAGTGGTTTAATAATAGCCAACTTAAAAGTTTTCGGTACATATCCTAATGACAAAGATGAATTAATGATATTAAGAAGAGGATCCATGACCTCTGGTAGCATCTATTTTAATAGCCTAGTCGGTATAGGGTCAAGCATACATGTTGTTGATTTAGATGAATTAAAGAGTTTAGCCAATTCTTCCTCTCCTATAGCAGTGAATGAGTGTAATTTTTCCTCAGTGACACTACGATGCTCTGTCTTATGTGATACTGTAGTAGACAGCTGCATGGTTATAATTTTCTTCCTAATATTGTCAATCTTACATGTAAAGAAGTTCATAAAGTCATTACTGCTGTGCTGTTTACAAACATCAGAAGTTAAAGCTTTATTCTTGGTTAATTTAGCCACTGTATCAAATAAATACCTAGGTTTGTGTTTGTTTTCTTCTAAGAGAGTCGAGAAATAAGCAGATCTAGCAGTTTTTACGGCCTTTCTGTATGCGATCATACGTTCTTTCCACGAATTACGAAAGACCTCTAGTTTTGTTTTCTTCCAGCTGCGCTCCATTTTTCTGGCTGCTGTTTTAAGGGCCCCGGTGTGGTTGTTGTACCACGGCATTGGACTATTTTCTTTAATCTTCTTTAAGCACAGGGGAGCGACTGTGTCTAAAGTACTGGAAAAGAGAGAGTCAATAGTTTCTGTTGCAACATCGAGTTCCTCTAAGCTATCTGGAATGCTGAGGAGATGATACTGATTAGGAAGATTATTTAAAAAGCAATCTTTAGTCGCAGCGGTGATAGTCCTGCCAATTTTTAAACGGGTGGACGGCTTTGTAGCTTTAGCTAAATTAAGTATATATGATACTAGATAATGATCTGAGATTTCATCGCTCTGCTGCAGAATTTCAACGGTATCAACATTTATTCCATGTGACAATATTAGGTCTAAAGTATGATTATGGCGATGAGTAGGTCCTGACAGGTGTTGCCTAACTCCAATAGAGTTTAGAATGTCTTTAAATGCCAATCCCAATGTGTCTTTTTCATTGTCTACATGGATATTAAAATCACCAACAATTAGTAATTTATCTACGGCCAGAACTAGCTCTGATAGAAAATCAGTCTGTATTGTGCCCTGGTGGCCTATATACCGTAGCTAACACAAATGTTACACGGGATTTATCATTTGCACTACATAACGTTACATAAAGCACCAAAACTTCAAAGGAATTATACTTGAAACTAGACTTCTGAGTAATACTGAAGATATTATTATAAATTACAGCAACCCCTCCCCCTTTACCTTTCAGACGCGGCTCGTGTTTATAACAATAATCTTGTGGGGTGGACTCATTTAAAGTAATGTAGTCGTCAGGTTTTAGCCAGGTTTCTGTCAAACATAGCACATCTAGATTATTATCTGTAACGACATCATTAACAATGAGCGCTTTTGGGGAAAGGGATTGAATATTCAGCAACCCAAGCTTTATCATTTGATTATCCATATTATATATATTGTTTATTTGTTGGACATCAATTAAGTTATTATCGTTGAATGGTTTTGATGTTTTTTTGTAATTACTAATTCTTGGAACAGACACAGTCTCTATGTGATAATATCTAGGTAAAAGAGTGTCTATGTGTTGGGATTTACCTGACTTCTGTAACGGGAGGCAGCTAGCAGGCGGTCAGGTAAGCCAGTCCGTCTGCTTCCTGACCTGGGCCCTAGTGAGTCAATCTTCCATCGTGCTACTCTTGTTCGTGACTGGTTTACCAATAACCCAAGGTTATCAAACATCTTTTTGCCTGCATACTCTCCCTTTCTAAACCTGATATGGTGGTGGAAAGTCGAGAACCTTATGTCCGAGTTCACCTCCTCCAGGCCATGGAAGAAGCCTGCCAAGACATAACAGTAGATGCATGCCAGGGATGGATCAGGCATGCAAGAGAATTTTGCCCTCGCTGCCTGGCTAGGGCTGATATAGCCTGTGATGTGGACAAGATTCTCTGGCCTGACTGACCCAGACCAAAAACTGGATTTTTTTTTTTTTGTAGTAAAATAAAAATGTGCAAACGTATACATTGGTTGTGTCTTTTGTGTTCATTGTTCATCATGTGAAAAGGTTTTTTTTTTTTTAAACATAACTTACCAGTTTTGGAGTTCAAGGGTGAATGGTTTTGAGTGTAGAGCTTAATTTTGACCTGAAAATAAGATGTTTGGGGAATTGGGTGAGATGTTATGTATTTGTGTTTACTGTTTTGAGAATATGAGGCATAGTTTAAGACAAGAAATGTGTTTAAGCAATCGAGAAAAACTGTAATAGTTAGACATTTATCAAGCTATTAGACTATTAGACTCAAAAACTATTAGACTCAAACTCAAAGTTCTGCAGTGCTCCCATTTCATTTATTTAGGGTATTTTTTTCTATTCTCACTCAGTTTAAATGGCTGCTGCTTTGTTCTGCTTTAAGATGTCTGCTTTTTTGTCTTATTGGTCCTTGATGGACTCATTTGACTGTTCAAATTACACCTAACCCTGCTAAAAAATGAAAGGAGTTTTGATTTTAGTAAATGCATTAATTAACTGCTGATTTCAAACTAAGGTGGTCTCTAACATTTGGGGAGCATTTCCATTAATCTCAATGGCATGTAGCGAATTAGCTCAAAGGGGAAATATTAATAATTATTCATAACTTATTATGATTATTCATTATGATTAATTATGAATATTTGAATCAGTTAAATAGATTAACTTGATGTAGCTACATTAACATTACAATCAATCAACCAGTTCCTCCTATGAACGTTCAGTATTGATTATTAATTAATTCTAAGAAAAGGATATTTTTTGCACAATGCCATGCCACAGAAAAATTATTCTTTCTTTGTTTTTACATAAGTACTTAGAGCGCATAACGATCGATCATTTAAGGGACAGTTTGTTTGCAGCGGGGAGTCAGAACCAAACAGAAATTGTGCACAAACTTTAATAACTAAATCACGGACAAGATTAAACAGACATACAACATACATACACAAAAAAAAGTTAATGTGGTTAGAATAACCAGGTCAGAACAGATGGATGAAGTTATGCAAAGAGTCTAACCTGGGAGAACCATCAATGATAAGCTCCTTTGTCTGAGCAAAGGAGTTTACAGTTTAACTAACTACACAGCGATTTGTATTACTTAGTACATTACTTGCGTTTACCCAGGAAGGCGTCCAGATATACAGTTGCACAAGAAAGTCTTGATGGTTCCATCTGAAGGTTTTGCAGTTGCGATCATTTCCTTCTGTGTTGAGCGAAGGAATGACTGTGAACTTGCATGGTTGTTTTGACTCCATTGAGGATGAAGAAGCTGCACATGCTGTGAGGAGTTGGGCCTGCTGTGAGCATGTTTGTTACTGTGACATCTCTGAGTAATTACATTGTTGAGAAAGCTCCTGACTGAACATGGGAGTAAAGTGTATGCCAAATGCATATTGCATTATTAACAAGGTTAAAAATTTTACGGCTTTTTGTGGTTCATATAAATGAACTTCTGACATTAATTGCAAGTCATTATAAAGGTCAACTACAATATAGATTCAGTCATATGGTACAGTGAGAACATTTACTGTATTGGCAGCAGCAAACTCACTAGTGCACTAGATTATACACTAGATTCATACTATTACAAATATTACAGGTCAGAAGTTATATTAGATCGAAAGATATTCAAAAGATTATTCAAAAGATCAAAGTCGTCACACCAGAGACGGGTTTAATGAGGATGTCATGTCGATGCAGCATTTACAGGGGGGAGTTTAATTGACATGGTCTCTGCAGACATTTCAGGGATGCGTTCATCATGTCAAGGATACGGCCTGGATATGGCTGACCCCAGTAGACCTCAGGACAAACAGAGAGACTAACATTAGCATAGATGCAGTTCTTCTTATGATGTAATGAGTACATCAGGTGTTATGATGGTGTTATTTAATGCAGCCTAAAACAATATAATTTAACTGATTTGAATAATATCAATTGATAATGTTCTATGTGTATGCCAGAATGCCTGAAGTCCAGTGTCAAGTAACCACAGTCAGTGATGGTCTGGGGTGCCATGTCAGCTGCTGGTGTTGGTCCACTGTGTTATATCAAGGGCAGGGTCAATGCAGCTAGCTATCAGGAGATTTTGGAGCACTTCATGCTTCCATCTGCTGAAAAGCTTTATGGAGATGAAGATTTCGTTTTTTCAGCACGAACTGGCACCTGCTCACAGTGCCAAAACCACTGGTAAATGGTTTACTGACCATGGTATTACTGTGCTCAATTGGCCTGCCAACTCTCCTGAACTGAACCCCATAGAGAATCTGTGGGATATTGTGAAGAGAAAGTTGAGAGACGCAAGACCCAACACTCTGGATGAGCTTAAGGCCGCTATCGAAGCATCCTGGGCCTCCATAACACCTCAGCAGTGCCACAGGCTGATTGCCTCCATGCCACGCCGCATTGAAGCAGTCATTTCTGCAAAAGGATTTCCGGCCAAGTATTGAGTGCATAACTGAACATAATTATTTGAAGGTTGACTTTTTTTTTATTAAAAACACTTTTGAAACACAGATGAAATATGCAATTTTTTGGGGTTTTCATGAGCTGTATGACAAAATCAGTATTAAAACAAAGAAAAGACCTGAAATATTTCAGTTGGTGTGCAATGAATCTAAAATATATGAAAGTTTAATTTTTATCATTACATTATGGAAAATAATGAACTTTTATCACAATATGCTAATTTTTTGAGAAGGACCTGTATATGCATTACCCATTCTTATCTATTTTTTTCTTTTCTATTTTTTTCTTTTCTCTTCATCATTTTATTTTATTTTTCAAATGCTGTTTATTATTGTTTTTGCATAAATAAAAACTGTAACTAGAAAAATGTACTAAAATGCATTTTAAAATCAGAAAAAGATTTGATTTGTATCACAGGAATATTTCATGAACTGCAAAAAAAAAAAACTACAGCATGTTTAAAAATACACTTTAGGTCAAACTGCATTGAAACGTACAGTGGACAGGTGCAGAGACGATCTGTGCATTGTGGTTAGGTGAATGTTTTAAGTTAATCGGTTTTGGCAGTTTCAGAGTCCGCCAAGCCACATTTACCTCTGTAGCATCCCTAGCAAGGTAGCGTCTGCTGCATGACAGCATGTCACCTGACCCAGATAAGAGATGCTAACTCCTGCTGCCTCTCTCTAACCTTCACATATTTTGTGCACACACATAAAGTCACTTGCAAACAAATGCACACTTTTCATAGTCCTTCAAGCCACATTACAACACCTGCAACCTCCCTGGGGACTCCCCAACAGGATTCTCTGACCTCTTTTTCTCCTCTACCCAAACATCAAGGGACGAGTTCATTCACGTGATGTTGTTTTTTTTCATCCCCAGGAGATTTTCACACCCGAGTGTAAATTCAAGGAGTCTGTGTTTGAGAACTACTACGTTATCTACTCATCGACCATGTACCGTCAACAGGAGTCGGGGCGAGCCTGGTTCCTGGGCCTCACCAAGGAGGGTCAGGTCATGAAAGGGAATCGAGTAAAGAAAACTAAGCCCTCCTCACACTTTGTACCGAGACCCATTGAAGGTAGTGTTTTTACAAAAGTTTGTTTCCAGGCTTCAAGAACCTTGTCACATAATTCAGTACCAAATTATTAATTATTGTAATGTAATTATTTTAAATATTTTTTTGTATATCGTGATGCCTATATTGACGAACCTTTAACATAATAATAATAATAATAATAATAATAATAATAATAATAATAATAATAAAAATTAAAGCTGCGAGCGCGTCCTGATCCCAAGCCGTGGCACCACCCGTGGCTTCAGGGCAACTGTGCACGAAAGGCAATATGCATTTAAAGAAAAAAAAAAAAAAACGCTCAAATATGCCACATTTACCGCAGCAGCTGGTGCCACTATGACCACAAGGCACATCTATGATGTCATTTAAATATAGATTTGTTTTAATGTCATAGGATATAATCTTCTGGACGCGTGTCGAGTTTCATGCAATTTGAAGCATGCAAAGAGTCTCAAAAACACCCAAAAAGATCATTAAACTTTGACATGTTGCCATGACAACAGTATTTAAAGTATCAGGAATCCATCCATATGTTGTCACATGACAGATATAAGTAAATCGGGTTAGAATAATTCGGTGATTCAAAACATTTTTGAAAGTGACACACTTCCTGCTGCCAGTTGGTGGCGCTATAACTTTGACTGAATATTGGCATGTAGATGTCTTCAGGCCCGGAATCTTATCAAACATGTGAAGTTTGGGGCAGATCAGACATTTTATGCCTGACTACAACAGCTTCCCGTGTCATGGTGAAACATCAAAATTTGTGAGGCCGCCACGGACACGCCCTTCCGTGAAAACTAAAGATCTTCACATTGTAACATCGCAAAGACCTTTAGATTAGACTGTGCAAATATGATGTTGATGTGATTAAATCTCTAGGAGGAGTTTGTTAAAGTACAACGTCTGGCAATGGCAAAAACTGCACCATTTTACCAAAGAAAATCCGAATGAGTATCATAGAAGTCAGGTGATTAGAATTGTAACCCAAATGTCATTTAGAAAATTAGTCCTGTCCGAATAGTGATATAGTGTCATAGTTTAATTTCTAATGTGAAGTTATCATTTGCTGCAATGATTTTAAATCCATAAAATGTTAAAAATAACTATTTCATGTCAAAGGATGTCATAGGTCAAAGCAGCTGCAGCTTTTTTTACATAAAAAAAACAAAACAAAAACCAACAACATAGTGAATCAGTAATAGGCTATTTTCTACACTGGTTTTGAGACTCTCCTGTATGCTGGGTTTTGATGGGTGTGCCGCACTAGAGGCTTGAAAGTAAACGCCTCACGGCTAGGGTTGGATAATATTTGCATATTAAATGAGCTTCAGCTCTCCTGTCATATCTATGCCCCCTATGACAGTTCATTTCAAAGAACCGGATTTTAAAAAAAAAACCGTTCACCAGTTCTTTTACGCTCAAACGTAATGACGTCATTTCGCTATGACGTCAAGTCTATCGCGGGCTGGATAAACAAACACTTTACAAATTAAAATATATAAATTCAGTAATCATAACCTCAATCAGATAAAATATCATAATCTGATAAGTTTATTACAACTAAGTTTTACATCTAAAGCATCCAAACACACACACACACACACACACACACACACACACACACAAACACTCACACACACACACACACACACACACACACACACACACACACACACACACACACACACACACACACACACACACACACACACACACACACACACACACACGTCTATATTACTAAGAGGGAACTATCACTCTACAATGACCAAGAGGGGACCTGTGTTTCTAGTAATTTTGAAGAAACAAAAATAGCATACAAAATTTTCTTTTAAGGTCCTTTTTCATAATATAACTTCAAATAAGCATTTTTTTATTTTTTTAAAAACATGCCAAGAGGGGACCTGATTGATGTCTACCTATCCAACAGGGGACCTCCATAGCCTGCAGTGGGGCTGTGTGTGTGAAAGGGAAGTGAGTTGGCAGTCTAGGCTGTCTTTGTTATTTAAATTATATATAATGATTTAATGTTCACACTGGCAACAGGGATCACAATGAGCACATATAAATATACACAATATACTGAATAAAAAAATATATCCATCAGTTATCAAAAATGTTTACATTTGAATTGCTAGAGGAAATCAGTCAATCTGTCCACATCTCTCATTTAAGCTTATTGTAAAGTATTTACATTTGTGACGGATTGTATTGGCTGCTTATTAATTAAAACAGTTTCTGATCTCTAAAATCCAAAAAATGTCCTTTATTTTTTAGATTTTTAGAGTAAGATTTGATTTATTTGATTTCTTTTAAATTAAATGTGTGTTTGCTTTGACAATTCTTACCATCACAAACACACTGTAAAGATTTAGAGTTTTTAAAGCAATAACTGAGTTTTAAGGGTTAAATCAAGCAGAAATCTCTCTCTAATGTATTAATTACAGGTTATCATTGAATAGTGATAATGTTAAACACACACTGACTCTGGTCCCCTGTTAGATAGTAAATCAAGTGTGTTTGCTTTGTCATTTCTTACCATCTCAAACACTGCAAAGATTTAGAGTTTTTAAAGCAATAACTGAGTTTTAAGGGTTAAATCAAGCAGAAATCTCTCTCTAATGTATTAATTACAGGTCATCATTGAATAGTGATTATGATAAACACACACTGACTCTGGTCCCCTTTTAGATAGTAAATCAAGACACCTGTGTGTTTGCTTTGACATTTCTTGCCATCTCAAACACACTGTAAGGATTTAGAGTTTCTACAGCAATAACTGAGTTTTAAGGGTTAAATCAAGCAGATATCTCTCTCTAATGTATTAATTACAGGTCATCATTGAATAGTGATTATGTTAAACACACCCTGACTCTGGTCCCCTGTTAGATAGTAAATCAAGTGTGTTTGCTTTGTCATTTCTTACCATCTCAAACACTGCAAAGATTTAGAGTTTCTACAGCAATAACTGAGTTTTAAGGGTTAAATCAAGCAGAAATCTCTCTCTAGTGTATTATATACAGGTCATCATTGAATAGTGATTATGTTAAATACACACTGACTCTGGTCCCCTGTTAGATAGTAAATCACGACGCCTGTGTGTTTGCTTTGACATTTCTTGCCATCTCAAACACTGTAAAGATTTAGAGTTTTTAAAGCAATAACTGAGTTTTAAGGGTTAAATCAAGCAGAAATATCTCTCTAATGTATTAATTACAGGTCATCATTGAATATTGATTATGTTAAACACACACTGACTCTGGTCCCCTGTTAGATAGTAAATCAAGACGCCTGTGTGTTTGCTTTGTCATTTCTTACCATCTCAAACACTGTAAAGTTTTAGATTTTTTAAAACAATAACTGAGTTTTAAGGGTTAAATCAAGCAGAAATCTCTATCTAGTGTATTAATTACAGGTCATCATTGAATAGTGATTATGTTAAATACACACTGACTCTAGTCCCCTGTTAGATAGTAAATCAAGACGCCTGTGTGTTTGCTTTGTCATTTCTTACCATCTCAAACACTGTAAAGATTTAGAGTTTTTAAAGCAATAACTGAGTTTTAAGGGTTAAATCAAGCAGAAATATCTCTCTAATGTATTAATTACAGGTCATTATTGAATAGTTATTATGATAAACACACACTGACTCTGGTCCCCTGTTAGATAGTAAATCACGACGCCTGTGTGTTTGCTTTGACATTTCTTGCCATCTCAAACACTGGAAAGATTTAGAGTTTCTACAGCAATAACTGAGTTTTAAGGGTTAAATCAATCAGAATTAGCTCTCTAATGTATTACCTACAGGTCATCATTAAATAGTGATTATGATAAACACACACTGACTCTGGTCCCCTGTTAGATAGTAAATCACGACACCTGTGTGTTTACTTTGACATTTCTTGCCATCTCAAACACTGTAAAGATTTAGAGTTTTTAAAGCAATAACTGAGTTTTAAGGGTTAAATCAATTAGAAATCTCTCTCTAATGTATAAATTACAGGTCATTATTGAATAGTGATTGTGATAAACACACACTGAATCTGGTCCCTTTTTAGATAGTAAATCACGACGCCTGTGTGTTTGCTTTAACATTTCTTGCCATCTCAAACACACTGTAAATATTTAGAGTTTCTACAGTAATAACTGAGTTTTAAGGGTTAAATCAATCAGAAATAGCTCTCTAATGTATTAACTACAGGTCATCATTGAATAGTGATTATGATAAACACACACTGACTCTGGTCCCCTGTTAGATAGTAAATCACGACGCCTGTGTGTTTGCTTTGACATTTCTTGCCATCTCAAACACACTGTAAAGATTTAGAGTCTTTAAAGCAATAACTGAGTTTTAAGGGTTAAATCAAGCAGAAATCTCTCTCTAATGTATGAATTACAGGTCATCATTGAATAGTGATTATGTTAAACACACACTGACTCTGGTCCCCTGTTAGATAGTAAATCACGACACCTGTGTGTTTGCTTTGACATTTCTTGCCATCTCAAACACTGTAAAGATTTAGAATTTTTAAAGCAATAACTGAGTTTTAAGGGTTAAATCAAGCAGAAATCTCTCTCTAATGTATTAATTACAGGTCATCATTGAATAGTGATTATGATAAACACACACTGACTCTTGTCCCCTGTTAGATAGTAAATCACAACACCTGTGTGTTTGCTTTGACATTTCTTCCCATCTCAAACACACTGTAATGATTTAGAGTTTCTACAGCAATTACTGAGTTTTAAGGGTTAAATCAAGCAGATATCTCTCTCTAAACACACAATGACTCTGGTCCCCTGTTAGATAGTAAATCACGACACCTGTGTGTTTACTTTGACATTTCTTGCCTTCTCAAACACTGTAAAGATTTAGAGTTTCTAAAGCAATAACTGAGTTTTAAGGGTTAAATCAAGCAGAAATATCTCTCTAATGTATTAATTACAGGCCATTATTGAATAGTGATTATGATAAACACACACTGAATCTGGTCCCCTTTTAGATAGTAAATCACAACGCCTGTGTGTTTGCTTTAACATTTCTTGCCATCTCAAACACACTGTAAATATTTAGAGTTTTTACAGTAATAACTGAGTTTTAAGGGTTAAATCAATCAGAAATAGCTCTCTAATGTATTAACTACAGGTCATCATTGAATAGTGATTATGATAAACACACACTGACTCTGGTCCCCTGTTAGATAGTAAATCACGACGCCTGTGTGTTTGCTTTGACATTTCTTGCCATCTCAAACACTGTAAAGATTTAGAATTTTTAAAGCAATAACTGAGTTTTAAGGGTTAAATCAAGCAGAAATCTCTCTAATGTATTAATTACAGGTCATCATTGAATAGTGATTATGATAAACACACACTGACTCTTGTCCCCTGTTAGATAGTAAATCACGACACCTGTGTGTTTGCTTTGACATTTATTGCCATCTCAAACACACTGTAATGATTTAGAGTTTCTGCAGGAATAACTGAGTTTTAAGGGTTAAATCAAGCAGATATCTCTCTAATGTATTAATTACAGGTCATCATTGAATAGTGATTATGTTAAACACACACTGACTCTGGTCCCTTTTAGATAGTAAATCACGACACATTTGTATTTGCTTTGACATTTCTTGCCATCTCAAACACTCTTTAAAGATTAAGAGTTTTTAAATTAATAACTGAGTTTTAAGGGTTAAATCAAGCTGAAATCTCTCTCTAATGTTTGAATTACAGGTCATCATTGAATAGTGATTATGTTAAACACACAATGACTCTGGTCCCCTGTTAGATAGTAAATCACAACGCCTGTGTGTTTGCTTTAACATTTCTTGCCATCTCAAACACTGGAAAGATTTAGAGTTTTTAAAGCAATAACTGAGTTTTAAGGGTTAAATCAAGCAGAAATCTCTCTCTAATGTATGAATTACAGGTCATCATTGAAAAGTGATTATGTTAAACGCACACTGACTCTGGTCCCCTTTTAGATAGTAAATCATGACACATTTGTATTTGCTTTGACATTTCTTGCCATCTCAAACACACTGTAAAGATTAAGAGTTTTTAAATTAATAACTGAGTTTTAAGGGTTAAATCAAGCAGAAATCTCTCTCTAATGTATTAATTACAGGTCATCATTGAATAGTGATTATGTTAAACACACACTGACTCTGGTCCCATGTTAGATAGTAAATCACGACGCCTGTGTGTTTGCTTTGACATTTCTTGCCATCTCAAACACTGTAAAGATTTAGAGTTTTTAAAGCAATAACTGAGTTTTAAGGGTTAAATCAAGCAGAAATATCTCTCTAATGTATTAATTACAGGTCATCATTGAATAGTGATTATGTTAAATACACACTGACTCTGGTCCCCTGTTAGATAGTAAATCAAGACGCCTGTGTGTTTGCTTTGTCATTTCTTACCATCTCAAACACTGTAAAGATTTAGAGTTTTTAAAGCAATAACTGAGTTTTAAGGGTTAAATCAAGCAGAAATATCTCTCTAATGTATTAATTACAGGTCATTATTGAATAGTTATTATGATAAACACACACTGACTCTGGTCCCCTGTTAGATAGTAAATCACAACGCCTGCGTGTTTGCTTTGACATTTCTTGCCATCTCAAACACTGGAAAGATTTAGAGTTTCTACAGCAATAACTGAGTTTTAAGGGTTAAATCAATCAGAAATAGATCTCTAATGTATTAACTACAGGTCATCATTGAATAGTGATTATGATAAACACACACTGACTCTGGTCCCCTGTTAGATAGTAAATCACGACACCTGTGTGTTTACTTTGACATTTCTTGCCATCTCAAACACTGGAAAGATTTAGAGTTTTTAAAGCAATAACTGAGTTTTAAAAGGTTAAATCAAGCAGATATCTCTCTCTAATGTATTAATTACAGGTCATCATTGAATAGTGATTATGTTAAACACACTGACTCTGGTCCCCTGTTAGATAGTAAATCAAGTGTGTTTGCTTTGTCATTTCTTACCATCTCAAACACTGCAAAGATTTAGAGTTTCTACAGCAATAACTGAGTTTTAAGGGTTAAATCAAGCAGAAATCTCTCTCTAGTGTATTATATACAGGTCATCATTGAATAGTGATTATGTTAAATACACACTGACTCTGGTCCCCTGTTAGATAGTAAATCACGACACCTGTGTGTTTACTTTGACATTTATTGCCATCTCAAACACACTGTAATGATTTAGAGTTTCTGCAGGAATAACTGAGTTTTAAGGGTTAAATCAAGCAGATATCTCTCTAATGTATTAATTACAGGTCATCATTGAATAGTGATTATGTTAAACACACACTGACTCTGGTCCCCTTTTAGATAGTAAATCACGACACATTTGTATTTGCTTTGACATTTCTTGCCATCTCAAACACTCTTTAAAGATTAAGAGTTTTTAAATTAATAACTGAGTTTTAAGGGTTAAATCAAGCTGAAATCTCTCTCTAATGTTTGAATTACAGGTCATCATTGAATAGTGATTATGTTAAACACACAATGACTCTGGTCCCCTGTTAGATAGTAAATCACAACGCCTGTGTGTTTGCTTTGACATTTCTTGCCATCTCAAACACTGGAAAGATTTAGAGTTTTTAAAGCAATAACTGAGTTTTAAGGGTTAAATCAAGCAGAAATCTCTCTCTAATGTATGAATTACAGGTCATCATTGAAAAGTGATTATGTTAAACGCACACTGACTCTGGTCCCCTTTTAGATAGTAAATCATGACACATTTGTATTTGCTTTGACATTTCTTGCCATCTCAAACACACTGTAAAGATTAAGAGTTTTTAAATTAATAACTGAGTTTTAAGGGTTAAATCAAGCAGAAATCTCTCTCTAATGTTTGAATTACAGGTCATCATTGAATATTGATTATGTTAAACACACACTGACTCTGGTCCCCTGTTAGATAGTAAATCACGACGCCTGTGTGTTTGCTTTGTCATTTCTTACCATCTCAAACACTGTAAAGATTTAGAGTTTTTAAAGCAATAACTGAGTTTTAAGGGTTAAATCAAGCAGAAATATCTCTCTAATGTATTAATTACAGGTCATCATTGAATAGTGATTATGTTAAACACACACTGACTCTGGTCCCATGTTAGATAGTAAATCACGACGCCTGTGTGTTTGCTTTGACATTTCTTGCCATCTCAAACACTGTAAAGATTTAGAGTTTTTAAAGCAATAACTGAGTTTTAAGGGTTAAATCAAGCAGAAATATCTCTCTAATGTATTAATTACAGGTCATCATTGAATAGTGATTATGTTAAATACACACTGACTCTGGTCCCCTGTTAGATAGTAAATCAAGACGCCTGTGTGTTTGCTTTGTCATTTCTTACCATCTCAAACACTGTAAAGATTTAGAGTTTTTAAAGCAATAACTGAGTTTTAAGGGTTAAATCAAGCAGAAATATCTCTCTAATGTATTAATTACAGGTCATTATTGAATAGTTATTATGATAAACACACACTGACTCTGGTCCCCTGTTAGATAGTAAATCACGACGCCTGTGTGTTTGCTTTGACATTTCTTGCCATCTCAAACACTGGAAAGATTTAGAGTTTCTACAGCAATAACTGAGTTTTAAGGGTTAAATCAATCAGAATTAGCTCTCTAATGTATTACCTACAGGTCATCATTAAATAGTGATTATGATAAACACACACTGACTCTGGTCCCTGTTAGCTAGTAAATCACGACACCTGTGTGTTTACTTTGACATTTCTTGCCATCTCAAACACTGTAAAGATTTAGAGTTTTTAAAGCAATAACTGAGTTTTAAGGGTTAAATCAATTAGAAATCTCTCTCTAATGTATAAATTACAGGTCATTATTGAATAGTGATTGTGATAAACACACACTGAATCTGGTCCCTTTTAGATAGTAAATCCACGACGCCTGTGTGTTTGCTTTAACATTTCTTGCCATCTCAAACACACTGTAAATATTTAGAGTTTCTACAGTAATAACTGAGTTTTAAGGGTTAAATCAATCAGAAATAGCTCTCTAATGTATTAACTACAGGTCATCATTGAATAGTGATTATGATAAACACACACTGACTCTGGTCCCCTGTTAGATAGTAAATCACGACGCCTGTGTGTTTGCTTTGACATTTCTTGCCATCTCAAACACACTGTAAAGATTTAGAGTCTTTAAAGCAATAACTGAGTTTTAAGGGTTAAATCAAGCAGAAATCTCTCTCTAATGTATGAATTACAGGTCATCATTGAATAGTGATTATGTTAAACACACACTGACTCTGGTCCCCTGTTAGATAGTAAATCACGACACCTGTGTGTTTGCTTTGACATTTCTTGCCATCTCAAACACTGTAAAGATTTAGAATTTTAAAGCAATAACTGAGTTTTAAGGGTTAAATCAAGCAGAAATCTCTCTCTAATGTATTAATTACAGGTCATCATTGAATAGTGATTATGATAAACACACACTGACTCTTGTCCCTGTTAGATAGTAAATCACAACACCTGTGTGTTTGCTTTGACATTTCTTCCCATCTCAAACACACTGTAATGATTTAGAGTTTCTACAGCAATTACTGAGTTTTAAGGGTTAAATCAAGCAGATATCTCTCTCTAAACACACAATGACTCTGGTCCCCTGTTAGATAGTAAATCACGACACCTGTGTGTTTACTTTGACATTTCTTGCCTTCTCAAACACTGTAAAGATTTAGAGTTTCTAAAGCAATAACTGAGTTTTAAGGGTTAAATCAAGCAGAAATATCTCTCTAATGTATTAATTACAGGCCATTATTGAATAGTGATTATGATAAACACACACTGAATCTGGTCCCCTTTTAGATAGTAAATCACAACGCCTGTGTGTTTGCTTTAACATTTCTTGCCATCTCAAACACACTGTAAATATTTAGAGTTTCTACAGTAATAACTGAGTTTTAAGGGTTAAATCAATCAGAAATAGCTCTCTAATGTATTAACTACAGGTCATCATTGAATAGTGATTATGATAAACACACACTGACTCTGGTCCCCTGTTAGATAGTAAATCACGACGCCTGTGTGTTTGCTTTGACATTTCTTGCCATCTCAAACACTGTAAAGATTTAGAATTTTTAAAGCAATAACTGAGTTTTAAGGGTTAAATCAAGCAGAAATCTCTCTAATGTATTAATTACAGGTCATCATTGAATAGTGATTATGATAAACACACACTGACTCTTGTCCCCTGTTAGATAGTAAATCACGACACCTGTGTGTTTGCTTTGACATTTATTGCCATCTCAAACACACTGTAATGATTTAGAGTTTCTGCAGGAATAACTGAGTTTTAAGGGTTAAATCAAGCAGATATCTCTCTAATGTATTAATTACAGGTCATCATTGAATAGTGATTATGTTAAACACACACTGACTCTGGTCCCCTTTTAGATAGTAAATCACGACACATTTGTATTTGCTTTGACATTTCTTGCCATCTCAAACACTCTTTAAAGATTAAGAGTTTTTAAATTAATAACTGAGTTTTAAGGGTTAAATCAAGCTGAAATCTCTCTCTAATGTTTGAATTACAGGTCATCATTGAATAGTGATTATGTTAAACACACAATGACTCTGGTCCCCTGTTAGATAGTAAATCACAACGCCTGTGTGTTTGCTTTGACATTTCTTGCCATCTCAAACACTGGAAAGATTTAGAGTTTTTAAAGCAATAACTGAGTTTTAAGGGTTAAATCAAGCAGAAATCTCTCTCTAATGTATGAATTACAGGTCATCATTGAAAAGTGATTATGTTAAACACACACTGACTCTGGTCCCCTTTTAGATAGTAAATCATGACACATTTGTATTTGCTTTGACATTTCTTGCCATCTCAAACACACTGTAAAGATTAAGAGTTTTTAAATTAATAACTGAGTTTTAAGGGTTAAATCAAGCAGAAATCTCTCTCTAATGTTTGAATTACAGGTCATCATTGAATATTGATTATGTTAAACACACACTGACTCTGGTCCCCTGTTAGATAGTAAATCACGCCTGTGTGTTTGCTTTGTCATTTCTTACCATCTCAAACACTGTAAAGATTTAGAGTTTTTAAAGCAATAACTGAGTTTTAAGGGTTAAATCAAGCAGAAATATCTCTCTAATGTATTAATTACAGGTCATCATTGAATAGTGATTATGTTAAACACACACTGACTCTGGTCCCATGTTAGATAGTAAATCACGACGCCTGTGTGTTTGCTTTGACATTTCTTGCCATCTCAAACACTGTAAAGATTTAGAGTTTTAAAGCAATAACTGAGTTTTAAGGGTTAAATCAAGCAGAAATATCTCTCTAATGTATTAATTACAGGTCATCATTGAATAGTGATTATGTTAAATACACACTGACTCTGGTCCCCTGTTAGATAGTAAATCAAGACGCCTGTGTGTTTGCTTTGTCATTTCTTACCATCTCAAACACTGTAAAGATTTAGAGTTTTTAAAGCAATAACTGAGTTTTAAGGGTTAAATCAAGCAGAAATATCTCTCTAATGTATTAATTACAGGTCATTATTGAATAGTTATTATGATAAACACACACTGACTCTGGTCCCCTGTTAGATAGTAAATCACACGCCTGTGTGTTTGCTTTGACATTTCTTGCCATCTCAAACACTGGAAAGATTTAGAGTTTCTACAGCAATAACTGAGTTTTAAGGGTTAAATCAATCAGAATTAGCTCTCTAATGTATTACCTACAGGTCATCATTAAATAGTGATTATGATAAACACACACTGACTCTGGTCCCCTGTTAGCTAGTAAATCACGACACCTGTGTGTTTACTTTGACATTTCTTGCCATCTCAAACACTGTAAAGATTTAGAGTTTTTAAAGCAATAACTGAGTTTTAAGGGTTAAATCAATTAGAAATCTCTCTCTAATGTATAAATTACAGGTCATTATTGAATAGTGATTGTGATAAACACACACTGAATCTGGTCCCTTTTAGATAGTAAATCGCCTGTGTGTTTGCTTTAACATTTCTTGCCATCTCAAACACACTGTAAATATTTAGAGTTTCTACAGTAATAACTGAGTTTTAAGGGTTAAATCAATCAGAAATAGCTCTCTAATGTATTAACTACAGGTCATCATTGAATAGTGATTATGATAAACACACACTGACTCTGGTCCCCTGTTAGATAGTAAATCACGACGCCTGTGTGTTTGCTTTGACATTTCTTGCCATCTCAAACACACTGTAAAGATTTAGAGTCTTTAAAGCAATAACTGAGTTTTAAGGGTTAAATCAAGCAGAAATCTCTCTCTAATGTATGAATTACAGGTCATCATTGAATAGTGATTATGTTAAACACACACTGACTCTGGTCCCTGTTAGATAGTAAATCACGACACCTGTGTGTTGCTTTGACATTTCTTGCCATCTCAAACACTGTAAAGATTTAGAATTTTTAAAGCAATAACTGAGTTTTAAGGGTTAAATCAAGCAGAAATCTCTCTCTAATGTATTAATTACAGGTCATCATTGAATAGTGATTATGATAAACACACACTGACTCTTGTCCCCTGTTAGATAGTAAATCACACCTGTGTGTTTGCTTTGACATTTCTTCCCATCTCAAACACACTGTAATGATTTAGAGTTTCTACAGCAATTACTGAGTTTTAAGGGTTAAATCAAGCAGATATCTCTCTAAACACACAATGACTCTGGTCCCCTGTTAGATAGTAAATCACGACACCTGTGTGTTTACTTTGACATTTCTTGCCTTCTCAAACACTGTAAAGATTTAGAGTTTCTAAAGCAATAACTGAGTTTTAAGGGTTAAATCAAGCAGAAATATCTCTCTAATGTATTAATTACAGGCCATTATTGAATAGTGATTATGATAAACACACACTGAATCTGGTCCCCTTTTAGATAGTAAATCAACGCCTGTGTGTTTGCTTTAACATTTCTTGCCATCTCAAACACACTGTAAATATTTAGAGTTTCTACAGTAATAACTGAGTTTTAAGGGTTAAATCAATCAGAAATAGCTCTCTAATGTATTAACTACAGGTCATCATTGAATAGTGATTATGATAAACACACACTGACTCTGGTCCCCTGTTAGATAGTAAATCACGACGCCTGTGTGTTTGCTTTGACATTTCTTGCCATCTCAAACACTGTAAAGATTTAGAATTTTTAAAGCAATAACTGAGTTTTAAGGGTTAAATCAAGCAGAAATCTCTCTAATGTATTAATTACAGGTCATCATTGAATAGTGATTATGATAAACACACACTGACTCTTGTCCCTGTTAGATAGTAAATCACGACACCTGTGTGTTTGCTTTGACATTTATTGCCATCTCAAACACACTGTAATGATTTAGAGTTTCTGCAGCAATAACTGAGTTTTAAGGGTTAAATCAAGCAGATATCTCTAATGTATTAATTACAGGTCATCATTGAATAGTGATTATGTTAAACACACACTGACTCTTGTCCCCTTTTAGATAGTAAATCACGACACATTTGTATTTGCTTTGACATTTCTTGCCATCTCAAACACTCTTTAAAGATTTAGAGTTTTTAAATTAATAACTGAGTTTTAAGGGTTAAATCAAGCTGAAATCTCTCTCTAATGTTTGAATTACAGGTCATCATTGAATAGTGATTATGTTAAACACACAATGACTCTGGTCCCCTGTTAGATAGTAAATCACAACGCCTGTGTGTTTGCTTTGACATTTCTTGCCATCTCAAACACTGGAAAGATTTAGAGTTTTAAAGCAATAACTGAGTTTTAAGGGTTAAATCAAGCAGAAATCTCTCTCTAATGTATGAATTACAGGTCATCATTGAAAAGTGATTATGTTAAACGCACACTGACTCTGGTCCCCTTTTAGATAGTAAATCATGACACATTTGTATTTGCTTTGACATTTCTTGCCATCTCAAACACACTGTAAAGATTAAGAGTTTTTAAATTAATAACTGAGTTTTAAGGGTTAAATCAAGCAGAAATCTCTCTCTAATGTTTGAATTACAGGTCATCATTGAATATTGATTATGTTAAACACACACTGACTCTGGTCCCCTGTTAGATAGTAAATCAACGCCTGTGTGTTTGCTTTGTCATTTCTTACCATCTCAAACACTGTAAAGATTTAGAGTTTTTAAAGCAATAACTGAGTTTTAAGGGTTAAATCAGAAATATCTCTCTAATGTATTAATTACAGGTCATCATTGAATAGTGATTATGTTAAACACACACTGACTCTGGTCCCATGTTAGATAGTAAATCACGACGCCTGTGTGTTTGCTTTGACATTTCTTGCCATCTCAAACACTGTAAAGATTTAGAGTTTTTAAAGCAATAACTGAGTTTTAAGGGTTAAATCAAGCAGAAATATCTCTCTAATGTATTAATTACAGGTCATCATTGAATAGTGATTATGTTAAATACACACTGACTCTGGTCCCCTGTTAGATAGTAAATCAAGACGCCTGTGTGTTTGCTTTGTCATTTCTTACCATCTCAAACACTGTAAAGATTTAGAGTTTTTAAAGCAATAACTGAGTTTTAAGGGTTAAATCAAGCAGAAATATCTCTCTAATGTATTAATTACAGGTCATTATTGAATAGTTATTATGATAAACACACACTGACTCTGGTCCCTGTTAGATAGTAAATCACGACGCCTGTGTGTTTGCTTTGACATTTCTTGCCATCTCAAACACTGGAAAGATTTAGAGTTTCTACAGCAATAACTGAGTTTTAAGGGTTAAATCAATCAGAATTAGCTCTCTAATGTATTACCTACAGGTCATCATTAAATAGTGATTATGATAAACACACACTGACTCTGGTCCCCTGTTAGCTAGTAAATCACGACACCTGTGTGTTTACTTTGACATTTCTTGCCATCTCAAACACTGTAAAGATTTAGAGTTTTTAAAGCAATAACTGAGTTTTAAGGGTTAAATCAATTAGAAATCTCTCTCTAATGTATAAATTACAGGTCATTATTGAATAGTGATTGTGATAAACACACACTGAATCTGGTCCCTTTTTAGATAGTAAATCACGACGCCTGTGTGTTTGCTTTAACATTTCTTGCCATCTCAAACACACTGTAAATATTTAGAGTTTCTACAGTAATAACTGAGTTTTAAGGGTTAAATCAATCAGAAATAGCTCTCTAATGTATTAACTACAGGTCATCATTGAATAGTGATTATGATAAACACACACTGACTCTGGTCCCCTGTTAGATAGTAAATCACGACGCCTGTGTGTTTGCTTTGACATTTCTTGCCATCTCAAACACACTGTAAAGATTTAGAGTCTTTAAAGCAATAACTGAGTTTTAAGGGTTAAATCAAGCAGAAATCTCTCTCTAATGTATGAATTACAGGTCATCATTGAATAGTGATTATGTTAAACACACACTGACTCTGGTCCCCTGTTAGATAGTAAATCACGACACCTGTGTGTTTGCTTTGACATTTCTTGCCATCTCAAACACTGTAAAGATTTAGAATTTTTAAAGCAATAACTGAGTTTTAAGGGTTAAATCAGAAATCTCTCTCTAATGTATTAATTACAGGTCATCATTGAATAGTGATTATGATAAACACACACTGACTCTTGTCCCCTGTTAGATAGTAAATCACAACACCTGTGTGTTTGCTTTGACATTTCTTCCATCTCAAACACACTGTAATGATTTAGAGTTTCTACAGCAATTACTGAGTTTTAAGGGTTAAATCAAGCAGATATCTCTCTCTAATCACACAATGACTCTGGTCCCTGTTAGATAGTAAATCACGACACCTGTGTGTTTACTTTGACATTTCTTGCCTTCTCAAACACTGTAAAGATTTAGAGTTTCTAAAGCAATAACTGAGTTTTAAGGGTTAAATCAAGCAGAAATATCTCTCTAATGTATTAATTACAGGCCATTATTGAATAGTGATTATGATAAACACACACTGAATCTGGTCCCCTTTTAGATAGTAAATCACTGTGTGTTTGCTTTAACATTTCTTGCCATCTCAAACACACTGTAAATATTTAGAGTTTCTACAGTAATAACTGAGTTTTAAGGGTTAAATCAATCAGAAATAGCTCTAATGTATTAACTACAGGTCATCATTGAATAGTGATTATGATAAACACACACTGACTCTGGTCCCCTGTTAGATAGTAAATCACGACGCCTGTGTGTTTGCTTTGACATTTCTTGCCATCTCAAACACTGTAAAGATTTAGAATTTTTAAAGCAATAACTGAGTTTTAAGGGTTAAATCAAGCAGAAATCTCTCTAATGTATTAATTACAGGTCATCATTGAATAGTGATTATGATAAACACACACTGACTCTGTCCCCTGTTAGATAGTAAATCACGACACCTGTGTGTTTGCTTTGACATTTATTGCCATCTCAAACACACTGTAATGATTTAGAGTTTCTGCAGGAATAACTGAGTTTTAAGGGTTAAATCAAGCAGATATCTCTCTAATGTATTAATTACAGGTCATCATTGAATAGTGATTATGTTAAACACACACTGACTCTGGTCCCCTTTTAGATAGTAAATCACGACACATTTGTATTTGCTTTGACATTTCTTGCCATCTCAAACACTCTTTAAAGATTAAGAGTTTTTAAATTAATAACTGAGTTTTAAGGGTTAAATCAAGCTGAAATCTCTCTCTAATGTTTGAATTACAGGTCATCATTGAATAGTGATTATGTTAAACACACAATGACTCTGGTCCCCTGTTAGATAGTAAATCACAACGCCTGTGTGTTTGCTTTGACATTTCTTGCCATCTCAAACACTGGAAAGATTTAGAGTTTTTAAAGCAATAACTGAGTTTTAAGGGTTAAATCAAGCAGAAATCTCTCTCTAATGTATGAATTACAGGTCATCATTGAATAGTGATTATGTTAAACGCACACTGACTCTGGTCCCCTTTTAGATAGTAAATCATGACACATTTGTATTTGCTTTGACATTTCTTGCCATCTCAAACACACTGTAAAGATTTAGAGTTTTAAATTAATAACTGAGTTTTAAGGGTTAAATCAAGCAGAAATCTCTCTCTAATGTATTAATTACAGGTCATCATTGAATAGTGATTATGTTAAACACACACTGACTCTGGTCCCATGTTAGATAGTAAATCACGACGCCTGTGTGTTTGCTTTGACATTTCTTGCCATCTCAAACACTGTAAAGATTTAGAGTTTTAAAGCAATAACTGAGTTTTAAGGGTTAAATCAAGCAGAAATATCTCTCTAATGTATTAATTACAGGTCATCATTGAATAGTGATTATGTTAAATACACACTGACTCTGGTCCCTGTTAGATAGTAAATCAAGACGCCTGTGTGTTTGCTTTGTCATTTCTTACCATCTCAAACACTGTAAAGATTTAGAGTTTTTAAAGCAATAACTGAGTTTTAAGGGTTAAATCAAGCAGAAATATCTCTCTAATGTATTAATTACAGGTCATTATTGAATAGTTATTATGATAAACACACACTGACTCTGGTCCCCTGTTAGATAGTAAATCACAACGCCTGCGTGTTTGCTTTGACATTTCTTGCCATCTCAAACACTGGAAAGATTTAGAGTTTCTACAGCAATAACTGAGTTTTAAGGGTTAAATCAATCAGAAATAGATCTCTAATGTATTAACTACAGGTCATCATTGAATAGTGATTATGATAAACACACACTGACTCTGGTCCCTGTTAGATAGTAAATCACGACACCTGTGTGTTTACTTTGACATTTCTTGCCATCTCAAACACTGGAAAGATTTAGAGTTTTTAAAGCAATAACTGAGTTTTAAAAGGTTAAATCAAGCAGATATCTCTCTCTAATGTATTAATTACAGGTCATCATTGAATAGTGATTATGTTAAACACACCCTGACTCTGGTCCCCTGTTAGATAGTAAATCAAGTGTGTTTGCTTTGTCATTTCTTACCATCTCAAACACTGCAAAGATTTAGAGTTTCTACAGCAATAACTGAGTTTTAAGGGTTAAATCAAGCAGAAATCTCTCTCTAGTGTATTATATACAGGTCATCATTGAATAGTGATTATGTTAAATACACACTGACTCTGGTCCCCTGTTAGATAGTAAATCACGACACCTGTGTGTTTACTTTGACATTTATTGCCATCTCAAACACACTGTAATGATTTAGAGTTTCTGCAGGAATAACTGAGTTTTAAGGGTTAAATCAAGCAGATATCTCTCTAATGTATTAATTACAGGTCATCATTGAATAGTGATTATGTTAAACACACACTGACTCTGGTCCCCTTTAGATAGTAAATCATGACACATTTGTATTTGCTTTGACATTTCTTGCCATCTCAAACACTCTTAAAGATTAGAGTTTTTAAATTAATAACTGAGTTTTAAGGGTTAAATCAAGCTGAAATCTCTCTCTAATGTTTGAATTACAGGTCATCATTGAATAGTGATTATGTTAAACACACAATGACTCTGGTCCCCTGTTAGATAGTAAATCACAACGCCTGTGTGTTTGCTTTGACATTTCTTGCCATCTCAAACACTGGAAAGATTTAGAGTTTTTAAAGCAATAACTGAGTTTTAAGGGTTAAATCAAGCAGAAATCTCTCTCTAATGTATGAATTACAGGTCATCATTGAAAAGTGATTATGTTAAACGCACACTGACTCTGGTCCCCTTTAGATAGTAAATCATGACACATTTGTATTTGCTTTGACATTTCTTGCCATCTCAAACACACTGTAAAGATTAAGAGTTTTTAAATTAATAACTGAGTTTTAAGGGTTAAATCAAGCAGAAATCTCTCTCTAATGTTTGAATTACAGGTCATCATTGAATATTGATTATGTTAAACACACACTGACTCTGGTCCCCTGTTAGATAGTAAATCACCGCCTGTGTGTTTGCTTTGTCATTTCTTACCATCTCAAACACTGTAAAGATTTAGAGTTTTTAAAGCAATAACTGAGTTTTAAGGGTTAAATCAAGCAGAAATATCTCTCTAATGTATTAATTACAGGTCATCATTGAATAGTGATTATGTTAAACACACACTGACTCTGGTCCCATGTTAGATAGTAAATCACGACGCCTGTGTGTTTGCTTTGACATTTCTTGCCATCTCAAACACTGTAAAGATTTAGAGTTTTTAAAGCAATAACTGAGTTTTAAGGGTTAAATCAAGCAGAAATATCTCTCTAATGTATTAATTACAGGTCATCATTGAATAGTGATTATGTTAAATACACACTGACTCTGGTCCCCTGTTAGATAGTAAATCAAGACGCCTGTGTGTTTGCTTTGTCATTTCTTACCATCTCAAACACTGTAAAGATTTAGAGTTTTTAAAGCAATAACTGAGTTTTAAGGGTTAAATCAAGCAGAAATATCTCTCTAATGTATTAATTACAGGTCATTATTGAATAGTTATTATGATAAACACACATTGACTCTGGTCCCCTGTTAGATAGTAAATCACAACGCCTGCGTGTTTGCTTTGACATTTCTTGCCATCTCAAACACTGGAAAGATTTAGAGTTTCTACAGCAATAACTGAGTTTTAAGGGTTAAATCAATCAGAAATAGATCTCTAATGTATTAACTACAGGTCATCATTGAATAGTGATTATGATAAACACACACTGACTCTGGTCCCCTGTTAGATAGTAAATCACGACACCTGTGTGTTTACTTTGACATTTCTTGCCATCTCAAACACTGGAAAGATTTAGAGTTTTTAAAGCAATAACTGAGTTTTAAAAGGTTAAATCAAGCAGATATCTCTCTCTAATATATTAATTACAGGTCATCATTGAATAGTGATTATGTTAAACACACCCTGACTCTGGTCCCCTGTTAGATAGTAAATCAAGTGTGTTTGCTTTGTCATTTCTTACCATCTCAAACACTGCAAAGATTTAGAGTTTCTACAGCAATAACTGAGTTTTAAGGGTTAAATCAAGCAGAAATCTCTCTCTAGTGTATTATATACAGGTCATCATTGAATAGTGATTATGTTAAATACACACTGACTCTAGTCCCCTGTTAGATAGTAAATCAAGACGCCTGTGTGTTTGCTTTGTCATTTCTTACCATCTCAAACACTGTAAAGATTTAGAGTTTTTAAAGCAATAACTGAGTTTTAAGGGTTAAATCAAGCAGAAATATCTCTCTAATGTATTAATTACAGGTCATTATTGAATAGTTATTATGATAAACACACACTGACTCTGGTCCCCTGTTAGATAGTAAATCACGACGCCTGTGTGTTTGCTTTGACATTTCTTGCCATCTCAAACACTGGAAAGATTTAGAGTTTCTACAGCAATAACTGAGTTTTAAGGGTTAAATCAATCAGAATTAGCTCTCTAATGTATTACCTACAGGTCATCATTAAATAGTGATTATGATAAACACACACTGACTCTGGTCCCCTGTTAGATAGTAAATCACGACACCTGTGTGTTTACTTTGACATTTCTTGCCATCTCAAACACTGTAAAGATTTAGAGTTTTTAAAGCAATAACTGAGTTTTAAGGGTTAAATCAATTAGAAATCTCTCTAATGTATAAATTACAGGTCATTATTGAATAGTGATTGTGATAAACACACACTGAATCTGGTCCTTTTAGATAGTAAATCACGACGCCTGTGTGTTTGCTTTAACATTTCTTGCCATCTCAAACACACTGTAAATATTTAGAGTTTCTACAGTAATAACTGAGTTTTAAGGGTTAAATCAATCAGAAATAGCTCTCTAATGTATTAACTACAGGTCATCATTGAATAGTGATTATGATAAACACACACTGACTCTGGTCCCCTGTTAGATAGTAAATCACGACGCCTGTGTGTTTGCTTTGACATTTCTTGCCATCTCAAACACACTGTAAAGATTTAGAGTCTTTAAAGCAATAACTGAGTTTTAAGGGTTAAATCAAGCAGAAATCTCTCTAATGTATGAATTACAGGTCATCATTGAATAGTGATTATGTTAAACACACACTGACTCTGGTCCCCTGTTAGATAGTAAATCACGACACCTGTGTGTTTGCTTTGACATTTCTTGCCATCTCAAACACTGTAAAGATTTAGAATTTTTAAAGCAATAACTGAGTTTTAAGGGTTAAATCAAGCAGAAATCTCTCTCTAATGTATTAATTACAGGTCATCATTGAATAGTGATTATGATAAACACACTGACTCTTGTCCCCTGTTAGATAGTAAATCACAACACCTGTGTGTTTGCTTTGACATTTCTTCCCATCTCAAACACACTGTAATGATTTAGAGTTTCTACAGCAATTACTGAGTTTTAAGGGTTAAATCAAGCAGATATCTCTCTCTAAACACACAATGACTCTGGTCCCCTGTTAGATAGTAAATCACGACACCTGTGTGTTTGCTTTGACATTTCTTGCCATTCTCAAACACTGTAAAGATTTAGAGTTTCTAAAGCAATAACTGAGTTTTAAGGGTTAAATCAAGCAGAAATATCTCTCTAATGTATTAATTACAGGTCATCATTGAATAGCGATTATGATAAACACACACTGAATCTGGTCCCCTTTTAGATAGTAAATCACAACGCCTGTGTGTTTGCTTTAACATTTCTTGCCATCTCAAACACACTGTAAATATTTAGAGTTTCTACAGTAATAACTGAGTTTTAAGGGTTAAATCAATCAGAAATAGCTCTCTAATGTATTAACTACAGGTCATCATTGAATAGTGATTATGATAAACACACACTGACTCTGGTCCCCTGTTAGATAGTAAATCACGACGCCTGTGTGTTTGCTTTGACATTTCTTGCCATCTCAAACACTGTAAAGATTTAGAATTTTTAAAGCAATAACTGAGTTTTAAGGGTTAAATCAAGCAGAAATCTCTCTAATGTATTAATTACAGGTCATCATTGAATAGTGATTATGATAAACACACACTGACTCTTGTCCCCTGTTAGATAGTAAATCAGACACCTGTGTGTTTGCTTTGACATTTATTGCCATCTCAAACACACTGTAATGATTTAGAGTTTCTGCAGGAATAACTGAGTTTTAAGGGTTAAATCAAGCAGATATCTCTCTAATGTATTAATTACAGGTCATCATTGAATAGTGATTATGTTAAACACACACTGACTCTGGTCCCCTTTTAGATAGTAAATCACGACACATTTGTATTTGCTTTGACATTTCTTGCCATCTCAAACACTCTTTAAAGATTAAGAGTTTTTAAATTAATAACTGAGTTTTAAGGGTTAAATCAAGCTGAAATCTCTCTCTAATGTTTGAATTACAGGTCATCATTGAATAGTGATTATGTTAAACACACAATGACTCTGGTCCCCTGTTAGATAGTAAATCACAACGCCTGTGTGTTTGCTTTGACATTTCTTGCCATCTCAAACACTGGAAAGATTTAGAGTTTTTAAAGCAATAACTGAGTTTTAAGGGTTAAATCAAGCAGAAATCTCTCTCTAATGTATGAATTACAGGTCATCATTGAAAAGTGATTATGTTAAACGACACTGACTCTGGTCCCCTTTAGATAGTAAATCATGACACATTTGTATTTGCTTTGACATTTCTTGCCATCTCAAACACACTGTAAAGATTAAGAGTTTTTAAATTAATAACTGAGTTTTAAGGGTTAAATCAAGCAGAAATCTCTCTCTAATGTATTAATTACAGGTCATCATTGAATAGTGATTATGTTAAACACACACTGACTCTGGTCCCATGTTAGATAGTAAATCAACGCCTGTGTGTTTGCTTTGACATTTCTTGCCATCTCAAACACTGTAAAGATTTAGAGTTTTAAAGCAATAACTGAGTTTTAAGGGTTAAATCAAGCAGAAATATCTCTCTAATGTATTAATTACAGGTCATCATTGAATAGTGATTATGTTAAATACACACTGACTCTGGTCCCCTGTTAGATAGTAAATCAAGACGCCTGTGTGTTTGCTTTGTCATTTCTTACCATCTCAAACACTGTAAAGATTTAGAGTTTTTAAAGCAATAACTGAGTTTTAAGGGTTAAATCAAGCAGAAATATCTCTCTAATGTATTAATTACAGGTCATTATTGAATAGTTATTATGATAAACACACACTGACTCTGGTCCCTGTTAGATAGTAAATCACAACGCCTGTGTGTTTGCTTTGACATTTCTTGCCATCTCAAACACTGGAAAGATTTAGAGTTTCTACAGCAATAACTGAGTTTTAAGGGTTAAATCAATCAGAAATAGATCTCTAATGTATTAACTACAGGTCATCATTGAATAGTGATTATGATAAACACACACTGACTCTGGTCCCCTGTTAGATAGTAAATCACGACACCTGTGTGTTTCTTTGACATTTCTTGCCATCTCAAACACTGGAAAGATTTAGAGTTTTAAAGCAATAACTGAGTTTTAAAGGTTAAATCAAGCAGATATCTCTCTAATGTATTAATTACAGGTCATCATTGAATAGTGATTATGTTAAACACACCCTGACTCTGGTCCCCTGTTAGATAGTAAATCAAGTGTGTTTGCTTTGTCATTTCTTACCATCTCAAACACTGCAAAGATTTAGAGTTTCTACAGCAATAACTGAGTTTTAAGGGTTAAATCAAGCAGAAATCTCTCTCTAGTGTATTATATACAGGTCATCATTGAATAGTGATTATGTTAAATACACACTGACTCTGGTCCCCTGTTAGATAGTAAATCAGACACCTGTGTGTTTGCTTTGACATTTATTGCCATCTCAAACACACTGTAATGATTTAGAGTTTCTGCAGGAATAACTGAGTTTTAAGGGTTAAATCAAGCAGATATCTCTCTAATGTATTAATTACAGGTCATCATTGAATAGTGATTATGTTAAACACACACTGACTCTGGTCCCCTTTTAGATAGTAAATCACGACACATTTGTATTTGCTTTGACATTTCTTGCCATCTCAAACACTCTTTAAAGATTAAGAGTTTTTAAATTAATAACTGAGTTTTAAGGGTTAAATCAAGCTGAAATCTCTCTAATGTTTGAATTACAGGTCATCATTGAATAGTGATTATGTTAAACACACAATGACTCTGGTCCCCTGTTAGATAGTAAATCACAACGCCTGTGTGTTTGCTTTGACATTTCTTGCCATCTCAAACACTGGAAAGATTTAGAGTTTTTAAAGCAATAACTGAGTTTTAAGGGTTAAATCAAGCAGAAATCTCTCTCTAATGTATGAATTACAGGTCATCATTGAAAAGTGATTATGTTAAACACACTGACTCTGGTCCCCTTTAGATAGTAAATCATGACACATTTGTATTTGCTTTGACATTTCTTGCCATCTCAAACACACTGTAAAGATTTAGAGTTTTTAAATTAATAACTGAGTTTTAAGGGTTAAATCAAGCAGAAATCTCTCTCTAATGTTTGAATTACAGGTCATCATTGAATATTGATTATGTTAAACACACACTGACTCTGGTCCCCTGTTAGATAGTAAATCACGCCTGTGTGTTTGCTTTGTCATTTCTTACCATCTCAAACACTGTAAAGATTTAGAGTTTTTAAAGCAATAACTGAGTTTTAAGGGTTAAATCAAGCAGAAATATCTCTCTAATGTATTAATTACAGGTCATCATTGAATAGTGATTATGTTAAACACACACTGACTCTGGTCCCATGTTAGATAGTAAATCACGACGCCTGTGTGTTTGCTTTGACATTTCTTGCCATCTCAAACACTGTAAAGATTTAGAGTTTTTAAAGCAATAACTGAGTTTTAAGGGTTAAATCAGAAATATCTCTCTAATGTATTAATTACAGGTCATCATTGAATAGTGATTATGTTAAATACACACTGACTCTGGTCCCCTGTTAGATAGTAAATCAAGACGCCTGTGTGTTTGCTTTGTCATTTCTTGCCATCTCAAACACTGTAAAGATTTAGAGTTTTTAAAGCAATAACTGAGTTTTAAGGGTTAAATAAAGCAGAAATATCTCTCTAATGTATTAATTACAGGTCATCATTGAATAGTGATTATGTTAAACACACACTGACTCTGGTCCCCTGTTAGATAGTAAATCACGACGCCTGTGTGTTTGCTTTGACATTTCTTGCCATCTCAAACACTGGAAAGATTTAGAGTTTCTACAGCAATAACTGAGTTTTAAGGGTTAAATCAATCAGAATTAGCTCTCTAATGTATTACCTACAGGTCATCATTAAATAGTGATTATGATAAACACACACTGACTCTGGTCCCTGTTAGATAGTAAATCAGACACCTGTGTGTTTACTTTGACATTTCTTGCCATCTCAAACACTGTAAAGATTTAGAGTTTTTAAAGCAATAACTGAGTTTTAAGGGTTAAATCAATTAGAAATCTCTCTCTAATGTATAAATTACAGGTCATTATTGAATAGTGATTGTGATAAACACACACTGAATCTGGTCCCTTTTAGATAGTAAATCAGACGCCTGTGTGTTTGCTTTAACATTTCTTGCCATCTCAAACACACTGTAAAGATTTAGAGTTTCTACAGTAATAACTGAGTTTTAAGGGTTAAATCAATCAGAAATAGCTCTAATGTATTAACTACAGGTCATCATTGAATAGTGATTATGATAAACACACACTGACTCTGGTCCCCTGTTAGATAGTAAATCACGACGCCTGTGTGTTTGCTTTGACATTTCTTGCCATCTCAAACACACTGTAAAGATTTAGAGTCTTTAAAGCAATAACTGAGTTTTAAGGGTTAAATCAAGCAGAAATCTCTCTCTAATGTATGAATTACAGGTCATCATTGAATAGTGATTATGTTAAACACACACTGACTCTGGTCCCCTGTTAGATAGTAAATCACGACACCTGTGTGTTTGCTTTGACATTTCTTGCCATCTCAAACACTGTAAAGATTTAGAATTTTTAAAGCAATAACTGAGTTTTAAGGGTTAAATCAAGCAAAAATCTCTCTCTAATGTATTAATTACAGGTCATCATTGAATAGTGATTATGATAAACACACACTGACTCTGTCCCCTGTTAGATAGTAAATCACAACACCTGTGTGTTTGCTTTGACATTTCTTCCATCTCAAACACTGTAAAGATTTAGAGTTTCTACAGCAATTACTGAGTTTTAAGGGTTAAATCAAGCAGATATCTCTCTAAACACACAATGACTCTGGTCCCCTGTTAGATAGTAAATCACGACACCTGTGTGTTTACTTTGACATTTCTTGCCATCTCAAACACTGTAAAGATTTAGAGTTTCTAAAGCAATAACTGAGTTTTAAGGGTTAAATCAAGCAGAAATATCTCTCTAATGTATTAATTACAGGTCATCATTGAATAGTGATTATGATAAACACACACTGACTCTGGTCCCCTGTTAGATAGTAAATCACAACGCCTGTGTGTTTGCTTTAACATTTCTTGCCATCTCAAACACACTGGAAAGATTTAGAGTTTCTACAGCAATAACTGAGTTTTAAGGGTTAAATCAATCAGAAATAGATCTCTAATGTATTAACTACAGGTCATCATTGAATAGTGATTATGATAAACACACACTGACTCTGGTCCCCTGTTAGATAGTAAATCACGACGCCTGTGTGTTTGCTTTGACATTTCTTGCCATCTCAAACACTGTAAAGATTTAGAATTTTTAAAGCAATAACTGAGTTTTAAGGGTTAAATCAAGCAGAAATCTCTCTAATGTATTAATTACAGGTCATCATTGAATAGTGATTATGATAAACACACACTGACTCTTGTCCCCTGTTAGATAGTAAATCACGACACCTGTGTGTTTGCTTTGACATTTATTGCCATCTCAAACACACTGTAATGATTTAGAGTTTCTGCAGGAATAACTGAGTTTTAAGGGTTAAATCAAGCAGATATCTCTAATGTATTAATTACAGGTCATCATTGAATAGTGATTATGTTAAACACACACTGACTCTGGTCCCCTTTAGATAGTAAATCACGACACATTTGTATTTGCTTTGACATTTCTTGCCATCTCAAACACTCTTAAAGATTAAGAGTTTTTAAATTAATAACTGAGTTTTAAGGGTTAAATCAAGCTGAAATCTCTCTCTAATGTTTGAATTACAGGTCATCATTGAATAGTGATTATGTTAAACACACAATGACTCTGGTCCCCTGTTAGATAGTAAATCACAACGCCTGTGTGTTTGCTTTGACATTTCTTGCCATCTCAAACACTGGAAAGATTTAGAGTTTTTAAAGCAATAACTGAGTTTTAAGGGTTAAATCAAGCAAATCTCTCTCTAATGTATGAATTACAGGTCATCATTGAAAAGTGATTATGTTAAACACACTGACTCTGGTCCCTTTAGATAGTAAATCATGACACATTTGTATTTGCTTTGACATTTCTTGCCATCTCAAACACACTGTAAAGATTAAGAGTTTTAAATTAATAACTGAGTTTTAAGGGTTAAATCAAGCAGAAATCTCTCTCTAATGTTTGAATTACAGGTCATCATTGAATATTGATTATGTTAAACACACACTGACTCTGGTCCCCTGTTAGATAGTAAATCACGACGCCTGTGTGTTTGCTTTGTCATTTCTTACCATCTCAAACACTGTAAAGATTTAGAGTTTTTAAAGCAATAACTGAGTTTTAAGGGTTAAATCAAGCAGAAATATCTCTCTAATGTATTAATTACAGGTCATCATTGAATAGTGATTATGTTAAACACACACTGACTCTGGTCCCATGTTAGATAGTAAATCACGACGCCTGTGTGTTTGCTTTGACATTTCTTGCCATCTCAAACACTGTAAAGATTTAGAGTTTTAAAGCAATAACTGAGTTTTAAGGGTTAAATCAAGCAGAAATATCTCTCTAATGTATTAATTACAGGTCATCATTGAATAGTGATTATGTTAAATACACACTGACTCTGGTCCCCTGTTAGATAGTAAATCAAGACGCCTGTGTGTTTGCTTTGTCATTTCTTACCATCTCAAACACTGTAAAGATTTAGAGTTTTTAAAGCAATAACTGAGTTTTAAGGGTTAAATCAAGCAGAAATATCTCTCTAATGTATTAATTACAGGTCATTATTGAATAGTTATTATGATAAACACACTGACTCTGGTCCCCTGTTAGATAGTAAATCACGACGCCTGTGTGTTTGCTTTGACATTTCTTGCCATCTCAAACACTGGAAAGATTTAGAGTTTCTACAGCAATAACTGAGTTTTAAGGGTTAAATCAATCAGAATTAGCTCTCTAATGTATTACCTACAGGTCATCATTAAATAGTGATTATGATAAACACACACTGACTCTGGTCCCCTGTTAGATAGTAAATCACGACACCTGTGTGTTTACTTTGACATTTCTTGCCATCTCAAACACTGTAAAGATTTAGAGTTTTAAAGCAATAACTGAGTTTTAAGGGTTAAATCAATTAGAAATCTCTCTCTAATGTATAAATTACAGGTCATTATTGAATAGTGATTGTGATAAACACACTGAATCTGGTCCCTTTTAGATAGTAAATCACGACGCCTGTGTGTTTGCTTTAACATTTCTTGCCATCTCAAACACACTGTAAATATTTAGAGTTTCTACAGTAATAACTGAGTTTTAAGGGTTAAATCAATCAGAAATAGCTCTCTAATGTATTAACTACAGGTCATCATTGAATAGTGATTATGATAAACACACACTGACTCTGGTCCCCTGTTAGATAGTAAATCACGACGCCTGTGTGTTTGCTTTGACATTTCTTGCCATCTCAAACACACTGTAAAGATTTAGAGTCTTTAAAGCAATAACTGAGTTTTAAGGGTTAAATCAAGCAGAAATCTCTCTCTAATGTATGAATTACAGGTCATCATTGAATAGTGATTATGTTAAACACACACTGACTCTGGTCCCCTGTTAGATAGTAAATCACGACACCTGTGTGTTTGCTTTGACATTTCTTGCCATCTCAAACACTGTAAAGATTTAGAATTTTTAAAGCAATAACTGAGTTTTAAGGGTTAAATCAAGCAGAAATCTCTCTCTAATGTATTAATTACAGGTCATCATTGAATAGTGATTATGATAAACACACACTGACTCTTGTCCCCTGTTAGATAGTAAATCACAACACCTGTGTGTTTGCTTTGACATTTCTTCCCATCTCAAACACACTGTAATGATTTAGAGTTTCTACAGCAATTAACTGAGTTTTAAGGGTTAAATCAAGCAGAGATCTCTCTCTAAACACACAATGACTCTGGTCCCCTGTTAGATAGTAAATCACAACACCTGTGTGTTTACTTTGACATTTCTTGCCTTCTCTCAAACACTGTAATGATTTAGAGTTTCTACAGCAATTACTGAGTTTTAAGGGTTAAATCAAGCAGAAATATCTCTCTAATGTATTAATTACAGGTCATTATTGAATAGTGATTATGATAAATACACACTGAATCTGGTCCCCTTTAGATAGTAAATCACAACGCCTGTGTGTTTGCTTTAACATTTCTTGCCATCTCAAACACCTGTAAATATTTAGAGTTTCTACAGTAATAACTGAGTTTTAAGGGTTAAATCAATCAGAAATAGCTCTCTAATGTATTAACTACAGGTCATCATTGAATAGTGATTATGATAAACACACACTGACTCTGGTCCCCTGTTAGATAGTAAATCACGACGCCTGTGTGTTTGCTTTGACATTTCTTGCCATCTCAAACACTGTAAAGATTTAGAATTTTTAAAGCAATAACTGAGTTTTAAGGGTTAAATCAAGCAGAAATCTCTCTAATGTATTAATTACAGGTCATCATTGAATAGTGATTATGATAAACACACACTGACTCTGGTCCCCTGTTAGATAGTAAATCACGACACCTGTGTGTTTGCTTTGATATTTCTTGCCATCTCAAACACACTGTAATGATTTAGAGTTTCTGCAGCAATAACTGAGTTTTAAGGGTTAAATCAAGCAGATATCTCTAATGTATTAATTACAGGTCATCATTGAATAGTGATTATGTTAAACACACCCTGACTCTGGTCCCCTGTTAGATAGTAAATCACGACACCTGTGTGTTTACTTTGACATTTCTTGCCATCTCAAACACTGTAAAGATTTAGAGTTTTTAAAGCAATAACTGAGTTTTAAGGGTTAAATCAAGCAGAAATCTCTCTCTAATGTTTAATTACAGGTCATCATTGAATAGTGATTATGTTAAACACACAATGACTCTGGTCCCCTGTTAGATAGTAAATCACAACGCCTGTGTGTTTGCTTTGACATTTCTTGCCATCTCAAACACTGGAAAGATTTAGAGTTTTTAAAGCAATAACTGAGTTTTAAGGGTTAAATCAAGCAGAAATCTCTCTAATGTATGAATTACAGGTCATCATTGAATAGTGATTATGTTAAACACACTGACTCTGGTCCCCTGTTAGATAGTAAATCATGACACATTTGTGTTTGCTTTGACATTTCTTGCCATCTCAAACACACTGTAAAGATTTAGAGTTTTAAAGCAATAACTGAGTTTTAAGGGTTAAATCAAGCAGAAATCTCTCTCTAATGTTTGAATTACAGGTCATCATTGAATAGTGATTATGTTAAACACACACTGACTCTGGTCCCCTGTTAGATAGTAAATCAACGCCTGTGTGTTTGCTTTGTCATTTCTTACCATCTCAAACACTGTAAAGATTTAGAGTTTTTAAAGCAATAACTGAGTTTTAAGGGTTAAATCAAGCAGAAATATCTCTCTAATGTATTAATTACAGGTCATCATTGAATAGTGATTATGTTAAACACACACTGACTCTGGTCCCATGTTAGATAGTAAATCAACACCTGTGTGTTTGCTTTGACATTTCTTGCCATCTCAAACACTGTAAAGATTTAGAGTTTTTAAAGCAATAACTGAGTTTTAAGGGTTAAATCAAGCAGAAATATCTCTAATGTATTAATTACAGGTCATCATTGAATAGTGATTATGTTAAATACACACTGACTCTGGTCCCCTGTTAGATAGTAAATCAAGACGCCTGTGTGTTTGCTTTGACATTTCTTGCCATCTCAAACACTGTAAAGATTTAGAGTTTTTAAAGCAATAACTGAGTTTTAAGGGTTAAATCAAGCAGAAATATCTCTCTAATGTATTAATTACAGGTCATTCATTGAATAGTGATTATGATAAACACACACTGACTCTGGTCCCCTGTTAGATAGTAAATCACGACGCCTGTGTGTTTGCTTTGACATTTCTTGCCATCTCAAACACTGGAAAGATTTAGAGTTTCTACAGCAATAACTGAGTTTTAAGGGTTAAATCAATCAGAATTAGCTCTCTAATGTATTAATTACAGGTCATCATTGAATAGTGATTATGATAAACACACACTGACTCTGGTCCCCTGTTAGATAGTAAATCACGACACCTGTGTGTTTGCTTTGACATTTCTTGCCATCTCAAACACTGTAAAGATTTAGAATTTTTAAAGCAATAACTGAGTTTTAAGGGTTAAATCAAGCAGAAATCTCTCTAATGTATTAAATTACAGGTCATCATTGAATAGTGATTGTGATAAACACACACTGAATCTGGTCCCCTTTAGATAGTAAATCACGACGCCTGTGTGTTTGCTTTAACATTTCTTGCCATCTCAAACACACTGTAAAGATTTAGAGTTTCTACAGTAATAACTGAGTTTTAAGGGTTAAATCAATCAGAAATAGCTCTCTAATGTATTAACTTACAGGTCATCATTGAATAGTGATTATGATAAACACACACTGACTCTGGTCCCCTGTTAGATAGTAAATCACGACGCCTGTGTGTTTGCTTTGACATTTCTTGCCATCTCAAACACACTGTAAAGATTTAGAGTCTTTAAAGCAATAACTGAGTTTTAAGGGTTAAATCAAGCAGAAATCTCTCTCTAATGTATGAATTACAGGTCATCATTGAATAGTGATTATGTTAAACACACACTGACTCTGGTCCCCTGTTAGATAGTAAATCACGACACCTGTGTGTTTGCTTTGACATTTTCTTGCCATCTCAAACACTGTAAAGATTTAGAATTTTTAAAGCAATAACTGAGTTTTAAGGGTTAAATCAAGCAGAAATCTCTCTCTAATGTATTAATTACAGGTCATCATTGAATAGTGATTATGATAAACACACACTGACTCTGGTCCCCTGTTAGATAGTAAATCACAACACCTGTGTGTTTGCTTTGACATTTCTTGCCATCTCAAACACACTGTAAAGATTTAGAGTTTCTACAGCAATTAACTGAGTTTTAAGGGTTAAATCAAGCAGATATCTCTCTCTAAACACACAATGACTCTGGTCCCCTGTTAGATAGTAAATCACGACACCTGTGTGTTTACTTTGACATTTCTTCCCATCTCAAACACTGTAAAGATTTAGAGTTTCTAAAGCAATAACTGAGTTTTAAGGGTTAAATCAAGCAGAAATATCTCTCTAATGTATTAATTACAGGTCATCATTGAATAGTGATTATGATAAATACACACTGACTCTGGTCCCCTGTTAGATAGTAAATCACAGACGCCTGTGTGTTTGCTTTAACATTTCTTGCCATCTCAAACACACTGTAAATATTTAGAGTTTCTACAGTAATAACTGAGTTTTAAGGGTTAAATCAATCAGAAATAGCTCTCTAATGTATTAACTTACAGGTCATCATTGAATAGTGATTATGATAAACACACACTGACTCTGGTCCCCTGTTAGATAGTAAATCACGCCTGTGTGTTTGCTTTGACATTTCTTGCCATCTCAAACACTGTAAAGATTTAGAATTTTTAAAGCAATAACTGAGTTTTAAGGGTTAAATCAAGCAGAAATCTCTCTAATGTATTAATTACAGGTCATCATTGAATAGTGATTATGATAAACACACACTGACTCTGGTCCCCTGTTAGATAGTAAATCACGACACCTGTGTGTTTGCTTTGACATTTCTTGCCATCTCAAACACTGTAAAGATTTAGAGTTTCTAAAGCAATAACTGAGTTTTAAGGGTTAAATCAAGCAGATATCTCTCTAATGTATTAATTACAGGTCATCATTGAATAGTGATTATGTTAAACACACACTGACTCTTGTCCCCTTTAGATAGTAAATCACGACACATTTGTATTTGCTTTGACATTTCTTGCCATCTCAAACACTCTTTAAAGATTTAGAGTTTTTAAATTAATAACTGAGTTTTAAGGGTTAAATCAAGCTGAAATCTCTCTCTAATGTATTAATTACAGGTCATCATTGAATAGTGATTATGTTAAACACACACTGACTCTGGTCCCCTGTTAGATAGTAAATCACCGCCTGTGTGTTTGCTTTGACATTTCTTGCCATCTCAAACACTGGAAAGATTTAGAGTTTTTAAAGCAATAACTGAGTTTTAAGGGTTAAATCAAGCAGAATCTCTCTCTAATGTATGAATTACAGGTCATCATTGAATAGTGATTATGTTAAACACACTGACTCTGGTCCCCTTTTAGATAGTAAATCATGACACATTTGTATTTGCTTTGACATTTCTTGCCATCTCAAACACTGTAAAGATTTAGAGTTTTTAAATTAATAACTGAGTTTTAAGGGTTAAATCAAGCAGAAATCTCTCTCTAATGTTTGAATTACAGGTCATCATTGAATAGTGATTATGTTAAACACACACTGACTCTGGTCCCCTGTTAGATAGTAAATCACGACGCCTGTGTGTTTGCTTTGTCATTTCTTGCCATCTCAAACACTGTAAAGATTTAGAGTTTTTAAAGCAATAACTGAGTTTTAAGGGTTAAATCAAGCAGAAATATCTCTCTAATGTATTAATTACAGGTCATCATTGAATAGTGATTATGTTAAACACACACTGACTCTGGTCCCATGTTAGATAGTAAATCACGACGCCTGTGTGTTTGCTTTGACATTTCTTGCCATCTCAAACACTGTAAAGATTTAGAGTTTTTAAAGCAATAACTGAGTTTTAAGGGTTAAATCAAGCAGAAATATCTCTCTAATGTATTAATTACAGGTCATCATTGAATAGTGATTATGTTAAATACACACTGACTCTGGTCCCCTGTTAGATAGTAAATCAAGACGCCTGTGTGTTTGCTTTGTCATTTCTTACCATCTCAAACACTGTAAAGATTTAGAGTTTTTAAAGCAATAACTGAGTTTTAAGGGTTAAATCAAGCAGAAATATCTCTCTAATGTATTAATTACAGGTCATCATTGAATAGTGATTATGATAAACACACACTGACTCTGGTCCCCTGTTAGATAGTAAATCAGACGCCTGTGTGTTTGCTTTGACATTTCTTGCCATCTCAAACACTGGAAAGATTTAGAGTTTTAAAGCAATAACTGAGTTTTAAGGGTTAAATCAATCCAGAATTAGCTCTCTAATGTATTAATTACAGGTCATCATTGAATAGTGATTATGATAAACACACACTGACTCTGGTCCCCTGTTAGATAGTAAATCACGACACCTGTGTGTTTGCTTTGACATTTCTTGCCATCTCAAACACTGTAAAGATTTAGAGTTTTTAAAGCAATAACTGAGTTTTAAGGGTTAAATCAATTAGAAATCTCTCTAATGTATAAATTACAGGTCATTATTGAATAGTGATTGTGATAAACACACACTGAATCTGGTCCCTGTTAGATAGTAAATCACGGCCTGTGTGTTTGCTTTAACATTTCTTGCCATCTCAAACACACTGTAAAGATTTAGAGTTTCTAAAGCAGTAATAACTGAGTTTTAAGGGTTAAATCAATCAGAAATAGCTCTCTAATGTATTAACTTACAGGTCATCATTGAATAGTGATTATGTTAAACACACAATGACTCTGGTCCCCTGTTAGATAATCACGACGCCTGTGTGTTTGCTTTGACATTTCTTGCCATCTCAAACACACTGTAAAGATTTAGAGTCTTTAAAGCAATAACTGAGTTTTAAGGGTTAAATCAAGCAGAAATCTCTCTCTAATGTATGAATTACAGGTCATCATTGAATAGTGATTATGTTAAACACACACTGACTCTGGTCCCCTGTTAGATAGTAAATCACGACACCTGTGTGTTTGCTTTGACATTTCTTGCCATCTCAAACACTGTAAAGATTTAGAATTTTTAAAGCAATAACTGAGTTTTAAGGGTTAAATCAAGCAAAAATCTCTCTCTAATGTATTAATTACAGGTCATCATTGAATAGTGATTATGATAAACACACACTGACTCTGGTCCCCTGTTAGATAGTAAATCACAACACCTGTGTGTTTGCTTTGACATTTCTTCCCATCTCAAACACACTGTAATGATTTAGAGTTTCTACAGCAATTACTGAGTTTTAAGGGTTAAATCAAGCAGATATCTCTCTCTAAACACACAATGACTCTGGTCCCCTGTTAGATAGTAAATCACGACACCTGTGTGTTTGCTTTGACATTTCTTGCCATCTCAAACACTGTAAAGATTTAGAGTTTTAAAGCAATAACTGAGTTTTAAGGGTTAAATCAAGCAGAAATATCTCTCTAATGTATTAATTACAGGTCATCATTGAATAGTGATTATGATAAACACACACTGACTCTGGTCCCCTGTTAGATAGTAAATCACAACGCCTGTGTGTTTGCTTTAACATTTCTTGCCATCTCAAACACACTGTAAATATTTAGAGTTTCTACAGTAATAACTGAGTTTTAAGGGTTAAATCAATCAGAAATAGCTCTCTAATGTATTAACTACAGGTCATCATTGAATAGTGATTATGATAAACACACACTGACTCTGGTCCCCTGTTAGATAGTAAATCACGACGCCTGTGTGTTTGCTTTGACATTTCTTGCCATCTCAAACACTGTAAAGATTTAGAGTTTTAAAGCAATAACTGAGTTTTAAGGGTTAAATCAAGCAGAAATCTCTCTAATGTATTAATTACAGGTCATCATTGAATAGTGATTACACACTGACTCTGGTCCCTGTTAGATAGTAAATCACGACACCTGTGTGTTTGCTTTGACATTTCTTGCCATCTCAAACACACTGTAAAGATTTAGAGTTTCTAAAGCAATAACTGAGTTTTAAGGGTTAAATCAAGCAGAAATATCTCTCTAATGTATTAATTACAGGTCATCATTGAATAGTGATTATGTTAAACACACACTGACTCTGGTCCCCTGTTAGATAGTAAATCACGACACATTTGTATTTGCTTTGACATTTCTTGCCATCTCAAACACTGTAAAGATTTAGAGTTTTTAAATTAATAACTGAGTTTTAAGGGTTAAATCAAGCAGAAATCTCTCTCTAATGTATTGAATTACAGGTCATCATTGAATAGTGATTATGTTAAACACACACTGACTCTGGTCCCCTGTTAGATAGTAAATCACAACGCCTGTGTGTTTGCTTTGACATTTCTTGCCATCTCAAACACTGGAAAGATTTAGAGTTTTAAAGCAATAACTGAGTTTTAAGGGTTAAATCAAGCAGAAATCTCTCTCTAATGTATGAATTACAGGTCATCATTGAATAGTGATTATGTTAAACACACACTGACTCTGGTCCCCTTTTAGATAGTAAATCATGACACATTTGTATTTGCTTTGACATTTCTTGCCATCTCAAACACTGTAAAGATTTAGAGTTTTTAAATTAATAACTGAGTTTTAAGGGTTAAATCAAGCAGAAATCTCTCTCTAATGTATTAATTACAGGTCATCATTGAATAGTGATTATGTTAAACACACACTGACTCTGGTCCCATGTTAGATAGTAAATCACGACGCCTGTGTGTTTGCTTTGACATTTCTTGCCATCTCAAACACTGTAAAGATTTAGAGTTTTTAAAGCAATAACTGAGTTTTAAGGGTTAAATCAAGCAGAAATATCTCTCTAATGTATTAATTACAGGTCATCATTGAATAGTGATTATGTTAAATACACACTGACTCTGGTCCCCTGTTAGATAGTAAATCAAGACGCCTGTGTGTTTGCTTTGTCATTTCTTACCATCTCAAACACTGTAAAGATTTAGAGTTTTTAAAGCAATAACTGAGTTTTAAGGGTTAAATCAAGCAGAAATCTCTCTAATGTATTAATTACAGGTCATCATTGAATAGTGATTATGATTAAACACACACTGACTCTGGTCCCCTGTTAGATAGTAAATCACACGCCTGTGTGTTTGCTTTGACATTTCTTGCCATCTCAAACACTGTAAAGATTTAGAGTTTTAAAGCAATAACTGAGTTTTAAGGGTTAAATCAATCAGAAATAGATCTCTAATGTATTAATTACAGGTCATCATTGAATAGTGATTATGATAAACACACACTGACTCTGGTCCCCTGTTAGATAGTAAATCAGACACCTGTGTGTTTGCTTTGACATTTCTTGCCATCTCAAACACTGGAAAGATTTAGAGTTTTTAAAGCAATAACTGAGTTTTAAGGGTTAAATCAAGCAGATATCTCTCTCTAATGTATTAATTACAGGTCATCATTGAATAGTGATTATGTTAAACACACACTGACTCTGGTCCCCTGTTAGATAGTAAATCAAGTGTGTTTGCTTTGTCATTTCTTACCATCTCAAACACTGCAAAAGATTTAGAGTTTTAAAGCAATAACTGAGTTTTAAGGGTTAAATCAGAAATCTCTCTAATGTATTAATTACAGGTCATCATTGAATAGTGATTATGTTAAATACACACTGACTCTGGTCCCCTGTTAGATAGTAAATCACGACACCTGTGTGTTTGCTTTGACATTTCTTGCCATCTCAAACACACTGTAAAGATTTAGAGTTTCTGCAGCAATAACTGAGTTTTAAGGGTTAAATCAAGCAGATATCTCTCTAATGTATTAATTACAGGTCATCATTGAATAGTGATTATGTTAAACACACACTGACTCTGGTCCCCTGTTAGATAGTAAATCATGACACATTTGTATTTGCTTTGACATTTCTTGCCATCTCAAACACTGTAAAGATTTAGAGTTTTTAAATTAATAACTGAGTTTTAAGGGTTAAATCAAGCAGAAATCTCTCTCTAATGTATTAATTACAGGTCATCATTGAATAGTGATTATGTTAAACACACACTGACTCTGGTCCCCTGTTAGATAGTAAATCACAACGCCTGTGTGTTTGCTTTGACATTTCTTGCCATCTCAAACACTGGAAAGATTTAGAGTTTTTAAAGCAATAACTGAGTTTTAAGGGTTAAATCAAGCAGAAATCTCTCTCTAATGTATTAATTACAGGTCATCATTGAATAGTGATTATGTTAAACACACTGACTCTGGTCCCTTTTAGATAGTAAATCATGACACATTTGTATTTGCTTTGACATTTCTTGCCATCTCAAACACACTGTAAAGATTAAGAGTTTTAAATTAATAACTGAGTTTTAAGGGTTAAATCAAGCAGAAATCTCTCTCTAATGTTTGAATTACAGGTCATCATTGAATAGTGATTATGTTAAACACACACTGACTCTGGTCCCCTGTTAGATAGTAAATCACACGCCTGTGTGTTTGCTTTGACATTTCTTGCCATCTCAAACACTGTAAAGATTTAGAGTTTTTAAAGCAATAACTGAGTTTTAAGGGTTAAATCAAGCAGAAATATCTCTCTAATGTATTAATTACAGGTCATCATTGAATAGTGATTATGTTAAACACACACTGACTCTGGTCCCATGTTAGATAGTAAATCACGACGCCTGTGTGTTTGCTTTGACATTTCTTGCCATCTCAAACACTGTAAAGATTTAGAGTTTTTAAAGCAATAACTGAGTTTTAAGGGTTAAATCAAGCAGAAATATCTCTCTAATGTATTAATTACAGGTCATCATTGAATAGTGATTATGTTAAATACACACTGACTCTGGTCCCCTGTTAGATAGTAAATCACAGACGCCTGTGTGTTTGCTTTGACATTTCTTACCATCTCAAACACTGTAAAGATTTAGAGTTTTAAAGCAATAACTGAGTTTTAAGGGTTAAATCAAGCAGAAATATCTCTCTAATGTATTAATTACAGGCCATTATTGAATAGTGATTATGATAAACACACACTGACTCTGGTCCCCTGTTAGATAGTAAATCACACGCCTGTGTGTTTGCTTTGACATTTCTTGCCATCTCAAACACTGGAAAGATTTAGAGTTTCTACAGCAATAACTGAGTTTTAAGGGTTAAATCAATCAGAAATAGATCTCTAATGTATTAACTTACAGGTCATCATTGAATAGTGATTATGATAAACACACTGACTCTGGTCCCCTGTTAGATAGTAAATCACGACACCTGTGTGTTTACTTTGACATTTCTTGCCATCTCAAACACTGGAAAGATTTAGAGTTTTTAAAGCAATAACTGAGTTTTAAAAGGTTAAATCAAGCAGATATCTCTCTCTAATGTATTAATTACAGGTCATCATTGAATAGTGATTATGTTAAACACACCCTGACTCTGGTCCCCTGTTAGATAGTAAATCAAGTGTGTTTGCTTTGTCATTTCTTACCATCTCAAACACTGCAAAGATTTAGAGTTTCTACAGCAATAACTGAGTTTTAAGGGTTAAATCAAGCAGAAATCTCTCTCTAGTGTATTATATACAGGTCATCATTGAATAGTGATTATGTTAAATACACACTGACTCTAGTCCCCTGTTAGATAGTAAATCAAGACGCCTGTGTGTTTGCTTTGTCATTTCTTACCATCTCAAACACTGTAAAGATTTAGAGTTTTTAAAGCAATAACTGAGTTTTAAGGGTTAAATCAAGCAGAAATATCTCTCTAATGTATTAATTACAGGTCATTATTGAATAGTTATTATGATAAACACACACTGACTCTGGTCCCCTGTTAGATAGTAAATCACGACGCCTGTGTGTTTGCTTTGACATTTCTTGCCATCTCAAACACTGGAAAGATTTAGAGTTTCTACAGCAATAACTGAGTTTTAAGGGTTAAATCAATCAGAATTAGCTCTCTAATGTATTACCTACAGGTCATCATTAAATAGTGATTATGATAAACACACACTGACTCTGGTCCCCTGTTAGATAGTAAATCACGACACCTGTGTGTTTACTTTGACATTTCTTGCCATCTCAAACACTGTAAAGATTTAGAGTTTTTAAAGCAATAACTGAGTTTTAAGGGTTAAATCAATTAGAAATCTCTCTCTAATGTATAAATTACAGGTCATTATTGAATAGTGATTGTGATAAATACACACTGAATCTGGTCCCTTTAGATAGTAAATCACGACGCCTGTGTGTTTGCTTTAACATTTCTTGCCATCTCAAACACACTGTAAATATTTAGAGTTTCTACAGTAATAACTGAGTTTTAAGGGTTAAATCAATCAGAAATAGCTCTCTAATGTATTAACTACAGGTCATCATTGAATAGTGATTATGATAAACACACACTGACTCTGGTCCCCTGTTAGATAGTAAATCACGACGCCTGTGTGTTTGCTTTGACATTTCTTGCCATCTCAAACACACTGTAAAGATTTAGAGTCTTTAAAGCAATAACTGAGTTTTAAGGGTTAAATCAAGCAGAAATCTCTCTAATGTATTAATTACAGGTCATCATTGAATAGTGATTATGTTAAACACACACTGACTCTGGTCCCCTGTTAGATAGTAAATCACGACACCTGTGTGTTTGCTTTGACATTTCTTGCCATCTCAAACACTGTAAAGATTTAGAATTTTAAAGCAATAACTGAGTTTTAAGGGTTAAATCAAGCAAAATCTCTCTCTAATGTATTAATTACAGGTCATCATTGAATAGTGATTATGATAAACACACACTGACTCTGGTCCCCTGTTAGATAGTAAATCACAACACCTGTGTGTTTGCTTTGACATTTCTTCCCATCTCAAACACACTGTAATGATTTAGAGTTTCTACAGCAATTACTGAGTTTTAAGGGTTAAATCAAGCAGATATCTCTCTCTAAACACACAATGACTCTGGTCCCCTGTTAGATAGTAAATCACGACACCTGTGTGTTTACTTTGACATTTCTTGCCTTCTCAAACACTGTAAAGATTTAGAGTTTCTAAAGCAATAACTGAGTTTTAAGGGTTAAATCAAGCAGAATCTCTCTAATGTATTAATTACAGGTCATCATTGAATAGTGATTATGATAAACACACACTGAATCTGGTCCCCTTTTAGATAGTAAATCACAACGCCTGTGTGTTTGCTTTAACATTTCTTGCCATCTCAAACACACTGGAAAGATTTAGAGTTTCTACAGCAATAACTGAGTTTTAAGGGTTAAATCAATCAGAAATCTCTCTCTAATGTATTAATACAGGTCATCATTGAATAGTGATTATGATAAACACACACTGACTCTGGTCCCCTGTTAGATAGTAAATCACGACGCCTGTGTGTTTGCTTTGACATTTCTTGCCATCTCAAACACTGTAAAGATTTAGAATTTTTAAAGCAATAACTGAGTTTTAAGGGTTAAATCAAGCAGAAATCTCTCTCTAATGTATTAATTACAGGTCATCATTGAACAGTGATTATGATAAACACACACTGACTCTTGTCCCCTGTTAGATAGTAAATCAAGACGCCTGTGTGTTTGCTTTGTCATTTCTTACCATCTCAAACACTGTAAAGATTTAGAGTTTTTAAAGCAATAACTGAGTTTTAAGTGTTAAATCAAGCAGAAATCTCTCTCTAATGTATTAATTACAGGTCATCATTGAATAGTGATTATGTTAAATACACACTGACTCTGGTCCCCTGTTAGATAGTAAATCAAGACGCCTGTGTGTTTGCTTTGTCATTTCTTACCATTTCAAACACTGTAAAGATTTAGAGTTTTTAAAGCAATAACTGAGTTTTAAGGGTTAAATCAAGCAGAAATCTCTCTCTAATTTATTAACTACAGGTCATCATTGAATAGTGATTATGATAAACACACACTGACTCTGGTCCCCTGTTAGATAGTAAATCACGACACCTGTGTGTTTGCTTTGACATTTCTTGCCATCTCAAACACACTGTAATGATTTAGAGTTTCTGCAGGAATAACTGAGTTTTAAGGGTTAAATCAAGCAGATATCTCTCTAATGTATTAATTACAGGTCATCATTGAATAGTGATTATGTTAAACACACCCTGACTCTGGTCCCCTGTTAGATAGTAAATCACGACACCTGTGTGTTTACTTTGACATTTCTTGCCATCTCAAACACTGGAAAGATTTAGAGTTTTTAAAGCAATAACTGAGTTTTAAGGGTTAAATCAAGCAGATATCTCTCTCTAATGTATTAATTACAGGTCATCATTGAATAGTGATTATGTTAAACACACACTGACTCTGGTCCCCTGTTAGATAGTAAATCAAGACGTCTGTGTGTTTGCTTTGTCATTTCTTACCATCTCAAACACTGTTAAGATTTAGAGTTTTTAAAGCAATAACTGAGTTTTAAGGGTTAAATCAAGCAGAAATCTATCTCTAATGTATTAATTACAGGTCATCATTGAATAGTGATTATGTTAAACACACACTGACTCTGGTCCCCTTTTAGATAGTAAATCACGACACATTTGTATTTGCTTTGACATTTCTTGCCATCTCAAACACTCTTAAAGATTTAGAGTTTTTAAAGCAATAACTGAGTTTTAAGGGTTAAATCAAGCTGAAATCTCTCTCTAATGTTTGAATTACAGGTCATCATTGAATAGTGATTATGTTAAACACACAATGACTCTGGTCCCCTGTTAGATAGTAAATCACAACGCCTGTGTGTTTGCTTTGACATTTCTTGCCATCTCAAACACTGGAAAGATTTAGAGTTTTTAAAGCAATAACTGAGTTTTAAGGGTTAAATCAAGCAGAAATCTCTCTCTAATGTATGAATTACAGGTCATCATTGAAAAGTGATTATGTTACACACTGACTCTGGTCCCCTTTAGATAGTAAATCATGACACATTTGTATTTGCTTTGACATTTCTTGCCATCTCAAACACTGTAAAGATTTAGAGTTTTTAAATTAATAACTGAGTTTTAAGGGTTAAATCAAGCAGAAATCTCTCTAATGTTTGAATTACAGGTCATCATTGAATAGTGATTATGTTAAACACACACTGACTCTGGTCCCCTGTTAGATAGTAAATCACGACGCCTGTGTGTTTGCTTTGTCATTTCTTGCCATCTCAAACACTGTAAAGATTTAGAGTTTTTAAAGCAATAACTGAGTTTTAAGGGTTAAATCAAGCAGAAATATCTCTAATGTATTAATTACAGGTCATCATTGAATAGTGATTATGTTAAACACACACTGACTCTGGTCCCCTGTTAGATAGTAAATCACGACGCCTGTGTTTGCTTTGACATTTCTTGCCATCTCAAACACTGTAAAGATTTAGAGTTTTTAAAGCAATAACTGAGTTTTAAGGGTTAAATCAAGCAGAAATATCTCTCTAATGTATTAATTACAGGTCATCATTGAATAGTGATTATGTTAAATACACACTGACTCTGGTCCCCTGTTAGATAGTAAATCAAGACGCCTGTGTGTTTGCTTTGTCATTTCTTACCATCTCAAACACTGTAAAGATTTAGAGTTTTTAAAGCAATAACTGAGTTTTAAGGGTTAAATCAAGCAGAAATATCTCTCTAATGTATTAATTACAGGTCATCATTGAATAGTGATTATGATAAACACACACTGACTCTGGTCCCCTGTTAGATAGTAAATCACAACGCCTGTGTGTTTGCTTTGACATTTCTTGCCATCTCAAACACTGGAAAGATTTAGAGTTTCTACAGCAATAACTGAGTTTTAAGGGTTAAATCAATCAGAAATAGATCTCTAATGTATTAACTACAGGTCATCATTGAATAGTGATTATGATAAACACACACTGACTCTGGTCCCCTGTTAGATAGTAAATCACGACACCTGTGTGTTTACTTTGACATTTCTTGCCATCTCAAACACTGGAAAGATTTAGAGTTTTTAAAGCAATAACTGAGTTTTAAGGGTTAAATCAGAAATCTCTCTAATGTATTAATTACAGGTCATCATTGAATAGTGATTATGTTAAACACACACTGACTCTGGTCCCCTGTTAGATAGTAAATCAAGACGCCTGTGTGTTTGCTTTGTCATTTCTTACCATCTCAAACACTGTAAAGATTTAGAGTTTTTAAAGCAATATCTGAGTTTTAAGGGTTAAATCAAGCAGAAATCTCTTTCTAATGTTTGAATTACAGGTCAGCATTGAATAGTGATTATGTTAAACACACAATGACTCTGGTCCCCTGTTAGATAATCACGACGCCTGTGTGTTTGCTTTGACATTTCTTGCCATCTCAAACACACTGTAAAGATTTAGAGTCTTTAAAGCAATAACTGAGTTTTAAGGGTTAAATCAAGCAGAAATCTCTCTCTAATGTATGAATTACAGGTCATCATTGAATAGTGATTATGTTAAACACACACTGACTCTGGTCCCCTGTTAGATAGTAAATCACGACGCCTGTGTGTTTGCTTTGACATTTATTGCCATCTCAAACACACTGTAAAGATTTAGAATCTTTAAAGCAATAACTGAGTTTTAAGGGTTAAATCAATCAGAAATCTCTCTAATGTATTAATTACAGGTCATCATTGAATAGTGATTATGATTAAACACACACTGACTCTGGTGTCCCCTGTTAGATAGTGAAATCACAACGCCTGTGTGTTTGCTTTGACATTTCTTGCCATCTCAAAACACTGTAAAGATTTAGAGTTTCTACAGCAATAACTGAGTTTTAAGGGTTAAATCAAGCAGAAATCTCTCTCTAATGTATGAATTACAGGTCATCATTGAATAGTGATTATGTTAAACACACAATGACTCTGGTCCCCTGTTAGATAATCACGACGCCTGTGTGTTTGCTTTGACATTTCTTGCCATCTCAAACACACTGTAAAGATTAAGAGTTTTTAAAGCAATGACTGAGTTTTAAGGGTTAAATCAAGCAGAAATCTCTCTCTAATGTATGAATTACAGGTCATCATTGAATAGTGATTATGTTAAACACACACTGACTCTGGTCCCCTGTTAGATAGTAAATCACGACGCCTGTGTGTTTGCTTTGACATTTATTGCCATCTCAAACACACTGTAAAGATTTAGAATCTTTAAAGCAATAACTGAGTTTTAAGGGTTAAATCAATCAGAAATCTCTCTCTAATGTATTAATTACAGGTCATTATTGAATAGTGATTATGATAAACACACACTGACTCTGGTGTCCTTTTAGATAGTGAATCACGACGCCTGTGTGTTTGCTTTAACATTTCTTGCCATCTCAAAACACTGTAAAGATTTAGAGTTTCTACAGCAATAACTGAGTTTTAAGGGTTAAATCAAGCAGAAATCTCTCTCTAATGTATGAATTACAGGTCATCATTGAATAGTGATTATGTTAAACACACACTGACTCTGGTCCCCTGTTAGATAGTAAATCACGACGCCTGTGTGTTTGCTTTAACATTTCTTGCCATATCAAACACACTGTAAAGATTTAGAGTCTTTAAAGCAATAACTGAGTTTTAAGGGTTAAATCAAGCAGAAATCTCTCTCTAATGTATGAATTACAGGTCATCATTGAATAGTGATTATGTTAAACACACACTGACTCTGGTCCCCTGTTAGATAGTAAATCACGACGCCTGTGTGTTTGCTTTGACATTTCTTGCCATCTCAAACACTGTAAAGATTTAGAGTTTTTAAAGCAATAACTGAGTTTTAAGGGTTAAATCAAGCAGAAATCTCTCTCTAATGTATTAATTACAGGTCATCATTGAATAGGGATTATGATAAACACACACTGACTCTGGTCCCCTGTTAGATAGTAAATCAAGACGCCTGTGTGTTTGCTTTGTCATTTCTTACCATCTCAAACACTGTAAAGATTTAGAGTTTTTAAAGCAATAACTAAGTTTTAAGGGTTAAATCAAGCAGAAATCTCTCTCTAATTTATTAACTACAGGTCATCATTGAATAGTGATTATGTTAAACACACCCTGACTCTGGTCCCCTGTTAGATAGTAAATCACGCCACCTGTGTGTTTACTTTGACATTTTTTGCCATCTCAAACACTGGAAAGATTTAGAGTTTTTAAAGCAATAACTGAGTTTTAAGGGTTAAATCAAGCAGAAATCTCTCTCTAATGTATTAATTACAGGTCATCATTGAATAGTGATTATGTTAAATACACACTGACTCTGGTCCCCTTTTAGATAGTAAATCACGACACATTTGTATTTGCTTTGACATTTCTTGCCATCTCAAACACACTTTAAAGATTAAGAGTTTTTAAATTAATAACTGAGTTTTAAGGGTTAAATCAAGCTGAAATCTCTCTCTAATGTTTGAATTACAGGTCATCATTGAATAGTGATTATGTTAAACACACAATGACTCTGGTCCCCTGTTAGATAGTAAATCACAACGCCTGTGTGTTTGCTTTGACATTTCTTGCCATCTCAAACACTGGAAAGATTTAGAGTTTTTAAAGCAATAACTGAGTTTTAAGGGTTAAATCAAGCAGAAATCTCTCTCTAATGTATGAATTACAGGTCATCATTGAATAGTGATTATGTTAAACGCACACTGACTCTGGTCCCCTTTTAGATAGTAAATCATGACACATTTGTATTTGCTTTGACATTTCTTGCCATCTCAAACACACTGTAAAGATTAAGAGTTTTTAAATTAATAACTGAGTTTTAAGGGTTAAATCAAGCAGAAATCTCTCTCTAATGTTTGAATTACAGGTCATCATTGAATAGTGATTATGTTAAACACACACTGACTCTGGTCCCTTGTTAGATAGTAAATCACGACGCCTGTGTGTTTGCTTTGACATTTCTTGCCATCTCAAACACTGGAAAGATTTAGAGTTTCTAAAGCAATAACTGAGTTTTAAGGGTTAAATCAAGCAGAAATATCTCTCTAATGTATTAATTACAGGTCATTATTGAATAGTGATTATGATAAACACACAATGAATCTGGTCCCCTTTTAGATAGTAAATCACAACACCTGTGTGTTTGCTTTAACATTTCTTGCCATCTCAAACACACTGTAAATATTTAGAGTTTCTACAGTAATAACTGAGTTCTAAGGGTTAAATCAATCAGAAATAGCTCTCTAATGTATTAACTACAGGTCATCATTGAATAGTGATTATGATAAACACACACTGACACTGGTCCTCTGTTAGATAGTAAATCACGACGCCTGTGTGTTTGCTTTGACATTTCTTGCCATCTCAAACACACTGTAAAGATTTAGAGTCTTTAAAGCAATAACTGAGTTTTAAGGGTTAAATCAAGCAGAAATCTCTCTCTAATGTATGAATTACAGGTCATCATTGAATAGCGATTATGTTGAACACACACTGACTCTGGTCCCCTGTTAGATAGTAAATCACGACACCTGTGTGTTTGCTTTGACATTTCTTGCCATCTCAAACACTGTAAAGATTTAGAATTTTTAAAGCAATAACTGAGTTTTAAGGGTTAAATCAAGCAGAAATATCTCTCTAATGTATTAATTACAGGTCATCATTGAATAGTGATTATGATAAACACACACTGACTCTTGTCCCCTGTTAGATAGTAAATCACAACACCTGTGTGTTTGCTTTGACATTTCTTGCCATCTCAAACACTGTAAAGATTTAGAGTTTTTAAAGCAATAACTGAGTTTTAAGGGTTAAATCAAGCAGAAATATCTCTCTAATGTATTAATTACATGTCATCATTGAATATTGATTATGTTAAACACACACTGACTCTGGTCCCCTGTTAGATAGTAAATCAAGACGCCTGTGTGTTTGCTTTGTCATTTCTTACCATCTCAAACACTGTAAAGATTTAGAGTTTTTAAAGCAATAACTAAGTTTTAAGGGTTAAATCAAGCAGAAATCTCTCTCTAATTTATTAACTACAGGTCATCATTGAATAGTGATTATGTTAAACACACCCTGACTCTGGTCCCCTGTTAGATAGTAAATCACGCCACCTGTGTGTTTACTTTGACATTTTTTGCCATCTCAAACACTGGAAAGATTTAGAGTTTTTAAAGCAATAACTGAGTTTTAAGGGTTAAATCAAGCAGAAATCTCTCTCTAATGTATTAATTACAGGTCATCATTGAATAGTGATTATGTTAAATACACACTGACTCTGGTCCCCTTTTAGATAGTAAATCACGACACATTTGTATTTGCTTTGACATTTCTTGCCATCTCAAACACACTTTAAAGATTAAGAGTTTTTAAATTAATAACTGAGTTTTAAGGGTTAAATCAAGCTGAAATCTCTCTCTAATGTTTGAATTACAGGTCATCATTGAATAGTGATTATGTTAAACACACAATGACTCTGGTCCCCTGTTAGATAGTAAATCACAACGCCTGTGTGTTTGCTTTGACATTTCTTGCCATCTCAAACACTGGAAAGATTTAGAGTTTTAAAGCAAAACTGAGTTTTAAGGGTTAAATCAAGCAGAAATCTCTCTCTAATGTATGAATTACAGGTCATCATTGAATAGTGATTATGTTAAACGCACACTGACTCTGGTCCCCTTTTAGACAGTAAATCATGACACATTTGTATTTGCTTTGACATTTCTTGCCATCTCAAACACACTGTAAAGATTAAGAGTTTTTTTAACTGAGTTTTAAGGGTTAAATCAAGCAGAAATCTCTCTCTAATGTTTGAATTACAGGTCATCATTGAATAGTGATTATGTTAAACACACACTGACTCTGGTCCCTTGTTAGATAGTAAATCACGCCTGTGTGTTTGCTTTGACATTTCTTGCCATCTCAAACACTGGAAAGATTTAGAGTTTCTAAAGCAATAACTGAGTTTTAAGGGTTAAATCAAGCAGAAATATCTCTCTAATGTATTAATTACAGGTCATTATTGAATAGTGATTATGATAAACACACAATGAATCTGGTCCCCTTTTAGATAGTAAATCACGACACCTGTGTGTTTGCTTTAACATTTCTTGCCATCTCAAACACACTGTAAATATTTAGAGTTTCTACAGTAATAACTGAGTTCTAAGGGTTAAATCAATCAGAAATAGCTCTCTAATGTATTAACTACAGGTCATCATTGAATAGTGATTATGATAAACACACACTGACTCTGGTCCTCTGTTAGATAGTAAATCACGACGCCTGTGTGTTTGCTTTGACATTTCTTGCCATCTCAAACACACTGTAAAGATTTAGAGTCTTTAAAGCAATAACTGAGTTTTAAGGGTTAAATCAAGCAGAAATCTCTCTCTAATGTATGAATTACAGGTCATCATTGAATAGCGATTATGTTGAACACACACTGACTCTGGTCCCCTGTTAGATAGTAAATCACGACACCTGTGTGTTTGCTTTGACATTTCTTGCCATCTCAAACACTGTAAAGATTTAGAATTTTTAAAGCAATAACTGAGTTTTAAGGGTTAAATCAAGCAGAAATATCTCTCTAATGTATTAATTACAGGTCATCATTGAATAGTGATTATGATAAACACACACTGACTCTTGTCCCCTGTTAGATAGTAAATCACAACACCTGTGTGTTTGCTTTGACATTTCTTGCCATCTCAAACACACTGTAATGATTTAGAGTTTCTACAGCAATAACTGAGTTTTAAGGGTTAAATCAAGCAGATATCTCTCTCTAATGTATTAATTACAGGTCATCATTGAATAGTGATTATGTTAAACACACAATGATTCTGGTCCCCTGTTAGATAGTAAATCACGACACCTGTGTGTTTACTTTGACATTTCTTGCCATCTCAAACACTGGAAAGATTTAGAGTTTTTAAAGCAATAACTGAGTTTTAAGGGTTAAATCAAGCAGAAATATCTCTCTAATGTATTAATTACAGGTCATTATTGAATAGTTATTATGATAAACACACACTGACTCTGGTCCCCTGTTAGATAGTAAATCACAACGCCTGCGTGTTTGCTTTGACATTTCTTGCCATCTCAAACACTGGAAAGATTTAGAGTTTCTACAGCAATAACTGAGTTTTAAGGGTTAAATCAGTCAGAAATAGATCTCTAATGTATTAACTACAGGTCATCATTGAATAGTGATTATGATAAACACACACTGACTCTGGTCCCCTGTTAGATAGTAAATCACGACACCTGTGTGTTTACTTTGACATTTCTTGCCATCTCAAACACTTGAAAGATTTAGAGTTTTTAAAGCAATAACTGAGTTTTAAAAGGTTAAATCAAGCAGAAATCTCTCTCTAATGTATTAATTACAGGTCATCATTGAATAGTGATTATGTTAAACACACACTGACTCTGGTCCCCTGTTAGATAGTAAATCAAGACGCCTGTGTGTTTGCTTTGTCATTTCTTACCATCTCAAACACTGTAAAGATTTAGAGTTTTTAAAGCAATATCTGAGTTTTAAGGGTTAAATCAAGCAGAAATCTCTCTCTAATGTATTATTTACAGGTCATCATTGAATAGTGATTATGTTAAATACACACTGACTCTGGTCCCCTTTTAGATAGTAAATCACGACACATTTGTATTTGCTTTGACATTTCTTGCCATCTCAAACACACTTTAAAGATTAAGAGTTTTTAAATTAATAACTGAGTTTTAAGGGTTAAATCAAGCTGAAATCTCTTTCTAATGTTTGAATTACAGGTCAGCATTGAATAGTGATTATGTTAAACACACAATGACTCTGGTCCCCTGTTAGATAATCACGACGCCTGTGTATTTGCTTTGACATTTCTTGCCATCTCAAACACACTGTAAAGATTAAGAGTTTTTAAAGCAATGACTGAGTTTTAAGGGTTAAATCAAGCAGAAATCTCTCTCTAATGTATGAATTACAGGTCATCATTGAATAGTGATTATGTTAAACACACACTGACTCTGGTCCCCTGTTAGATAGTAAATCACGACGCCTGTGTGTTTGCTTTGACATTTATTGCCATCTCAAACACACTGTAAAGATTTAGAATCTTTAAAGCAATAACTGAGTTTTAAGGGTTAAATCAATCAGAAATCTCTCTCTAATGTATGAATTACAGGTCATCATTGAATAGTGATTATGTTAAACACACACTGACTCTGGTCCCCTGTTAGATAGTAAATCACGACGCCTGTGTGTTTGCTTTGACATTTCTTGCCATCTCAAACACTGTAAAGATTTAGAGTTTTTAAAGCAATAACTGAGTTTTAAGGGTTAAATCAAGCAGAAATCTCTCTCTAATGTATTAATTACAGGTCATCATTGAATAGTGATTATGATAAACACACACTGACTCTGGTCCCCTGTTAGATAGTAAATCACGACACCTGTGTGTTTGCTTTGACATTTCTTGCCATCTCAAACACACTGTAAGGATTTAGAGTTTCTACAGCAATAACTGAGTTTTAAGGGTTAAATCAATCAGAAATAGCTCTCTAATGTATTAACTACAGGTCATCATTGAATAGTGATTATGATAAACACACACTGACTCTGGTCCCCTGTCAGATAGTAAATCACGACGCCTGTGTGTTTGCTTTGACATTTCTTGCCATCTCAAACACTGTAAAGATTTAGAGTTTTTAAAGCAATAACTGAGTTTTAAGGGTTAAATCAAGAAATATCTCTAATGTATTAATAACATGTCATCATTGAATATTGATTATGTTAAACACACACTGACTCTGGTCCCCTGTTAGATAGTAAATCAAGACGCCTGTGTGTTTGCTTTGTCATTTCTTACCATCTCAAACACTGTAAAGATTTAGAGTTTTTAAAGCAATAACTAAGTTTTAAGGGTTAAATCAAGCAGAAATCTCTCTCTAATTTATTAACTACAGGTCATCATTGAATAGTGATTATGTTAAACACACCCTGACTCTGGTCCCCTGTTAGATAGTAAATCACACCTGTGTGTTTTTTTGACATTTCTTACCATCTCAAACACTGGAAAGATTTAGAGTTTCTAAAGCAATAACTGAGTTTTAAGGGTTAAATCAAGCAGAAATCTCTCTAATGTATTAATTACAGGTCATCATTGAATAGTGATTATGTTAAATACACACTGACTCTGGTCCCCTTTAGATAGTAAATCACGACACATTTGTATTTGCTTTGACATTTCTTGCCATCTCAAACACACTTTAAAGATTAAGAGTTTTTAAATTAATAACTGAGTTTTAAGGGTTAAATCAAGCTGAAATCTCTCTAATGTTTTAATTACAGGTCATCATTGAATAGTGATTATGTTAAACACACAATGACTCTGGTCCCCTGTTAGATAGTAAATCACAACGCCTGTGTGTTTGCTTTGACATTTCTTGCCATCTCAAACACTGGAAAGATTTAGAGTTTTTAAAGCAATAACTGAGTTTTAAGGGTTAAATCAAGCAGAAATCTCTCTCTAATGTATGAATTACAGGTCATCATTGAATAGTGATTATGTTAAACACACACTGACTCTGGTCCCCTGTTAGATAGTAAATCATGACACATTTGTGTTTGCTTTGACATTTCTTGCCATCTCAACACACTGTAAAGATTTAGAGTTTTTAAAGCAATAACTGAGTTTTAAGGGTTAAATCAAGCAGAAATCTCTCTAATGTATTAATTACAGGTCATCATTGAATAGTGATTATGTTAAACACACACTGACTCTGGTCCCCTGTTAGATAGTAAATCACGACGCCTGTGTGTTTGCTTTGACATTTCTTGCCATCTCAAACACTGGAAAGATTTAGAGTTTCTAAAGCAATAACTGAGTTTTAAGGGTTAAATCAAGCAGAAATATCTCTCTAATGTATTAATTACAGGTCATTATTGAATAGTGATTATGATAAACACACAATGAATCTGGTCCCCTTTTAGATAGTAAATAACGACACCTGTGTGTTTGCTTTAACATTTCTTGCCATCTCAAACACTGTAAAGATTTAGAGTTTCTACAGTAATAACTGAGTTTAAGGGTTAAATCAATCAGAAATAGCTCTCTAATGTATTAACTACAGGTCATCATTGAATAGTGATTATGATAAACACACACTGACTCTGGTCCTCTGTTAGATAGTAAATCACGACGCCTGTGTGTTTGCTTTGACATTTCTTGCCATCTCAAACACACTGTAAAGATTTAGAGTCTTTAAAGCAATAACTGAGTTTTAAGGGTTAAATCAAGCAGAAATCTCTCTCTAATGTATGAATTACAGGTCATCATTGAATAGTGATTATGTTAACACACACTGACTCTGGTCCCCTGTTAGATAGTAAATCACGACACCTGTGTGTTTGCTTTGACATTTCTTGCCATCTCAAACACTGTAAAGATTTAGAATTTTAAAGCAATAACTGAGTTTTAAGGGTTAAATCAAGCAGAAATATCTCTCTAATGTATTAATTACAGGTCATCATTGAATAGTGATTATGATAAACACACACTGACTCTGGTCCCCTGTTAGATAGTAAATCACGACACCTGTGTGTTTGCTTTGATATTCTTGCCATCTCAAACACTGTAAAGATTTAGAGTTTTTAAAGCAATAACTGAGTTTTAAGGGTTAAATCAAGCAGAAATCTCTCTAATGTTTGAATTACAGGTCATCATTGAATAGTGATTATGTTAAACACAAACTGACTCTGGTCCCCTGTTAGATAGTAAATCAGGACACCTGTGTGTTTGCTTTGACATTTCTTGCCATCTCAAACACTGTAAAGATTTAGAATTTTTAAAGCAATAACTGAGTTTTAAGGGTTAAATCAAGCAGAAATATCTCTCTAATGTATTAATTACAGGTCATCATTGAATAGTGATTATGATAAACACACACTGACTCTTGTCCCCTGTTAGATAGTAAATCACAACACCTGTGTGTTTGCTTTGACATTTCTTGCCATCTCAAACACACTGTAATGATTTAGAGTTTCTACAGCAATAACTGAGTTTTAAGGGTTAAATCAACCAGATATCCCTCTCTAATGTATTAATTACAGGTCATCATTGAATAGTGATTATGTTAAACACACAATGACTCTGGTCCCCTGTTAGATAGTAAATCACGACACCTGTGTGTTTACTTTGACATTTCTTGCCATCTCAAACACTGGAAAGATTTAGAGTTTTTAAAGCAATAACTGAGTTTTAAGGGTTAAATCAAGCAGAAATCTCTCTCTAATGTATTAATTACAGGTCATCATTGAATAGTGATTATGTTAAACACACACTGACTCTGGTCCCCTTTTAGATAGTAAATCACGACACATTTGTATTTGCTTTGACATTTCTTGCCATCTCAAACACACTGTAAAGATTTAGAGTCTTTAAAGCAATAACTGAGTTTTAAGGGTTAAATCAAGCAGAAATCTATCTCTAAGGTATTCATTACAGGTCATAATTGAATAGTGATTATGATAAACACACACTGACTCTGGTCCCCTGTTAGATAGTAAATCACGACACCTGTGTGTTTGCTTTGATATTTCTTGCCATCTCAAACACTGTAAAGATTTAGAGTTTTTAAAGCAATAACTGAGTTTTAAGGGTTAAATCAAGCAGAAATAGCTCTCTAATGTATTAATTACAGGTCATCATTGAATAGTGATTATGATAAACACACACTGACTCTGGTCCCCTGTTAGATAGTAAATCACGATGCCTGTGTGTTTGCTTTGACATTTCTTGCCATCTCAAACACTGTAAAGATTTAGAGTTTTTAAAGCAATAACTGAGTTTTAAGGGTTAAATCAAGCAGAAATCTCTCTCTAATGTATTAATTACAGGTCATCATTGAATAGTGATTATGTTAAACACACACTGACTCTGGTCCCCTGTTAGATAGTAAATCACGACGCCTGTGTGTTTGCTTTGACATTTCTTGCCATCTCAAACACTGTAAAGATTTAGAGTTTTTAAAGCAATAACTGAGTTTTAAGGGTTAAATCAAGCAGAAATCTCTCTCTAATGTATTAATTACAGGTCATCATTGAATAGTGATTATGATAAACACACACTGACTCTGGTCCCCTGTTAGATAGTAAATCACGACACATTTGTATTTGCTTTGACATTTCTTGCCATCTCAAACACTGTAAAGATTTAGAGTTTTTATATTAATAACTGAGTTTTAAGGGTTAAATCAAGCAGAAATATCTATCTAATGTATTCATTACAGGTCAGCATTGAATAGTGATTATGATAAACACACACTGACTCTGGTCCCCTGTTAGATAGTAAATCAGGACACCTGTGTGTTTGCTTTGATATTTCTTGCCATCTCAAACACACTGTAAGGATTTAGAGTTTTTAAAGCAATAACTGAGTTTTAAGGGTTAAATCAAGCAGAAATCTCTCTCTAATGTTTGAATTACAGGTCATCATTGAATAGTGATTATGTTAAACACAAACTGACTCTGGTCCCCTGTTAGATAGTAAATCACGACGCCTGTGTGTTTGCTTTAACATTTCTTGCCATCTCAAATACACTGTAAATATTTAGAGTTTCTACAGTAATAACTGAGTTTTAGGGGTTAAATCAATCAGAAATAGCTCTCTAATTTATTAACTACAGGTCATCATTGAATAGTGATTATGTTAAATACACACTGACTCTGGTCCCCTGTTAGATAGTAAATCACGACACCTGTGTGTTTGCTTTGTCATTTCTTGTCATCTCAAACACTGTAAAGATTTAGAGTTTTTAAAGCAATAACTGAGTTTTAAGGGTTAAATCAAGCAGAAATAGCTCTCTAATGTATTAATTACAGGTCATCATTGAATAGTGATTATGATAAACGCACACTGACTCTGGTCCCCTGTTAGATAGTAAATCACGACGCCTGTGTGTTTGCTTTGACATTTCTTGCCATCTCAAACACTGTAAAGATTTAGAGTTTTTAAAGCAATAACTGAGTTTTAAGGGTTAAATCAAGCAGAAATCTCTCTCTAATGTATTAATTACAGGTCATCATTGAATAGTGATTATGTTAAACACACACTGACTCTGGTCCCCTGTTAGATAGTAAATCACGATACCTGTGTGTTTGCTTTGACATTTCTTGCCATCTCAAACACTGTAAAGATTTAGAGTTTTTAAAGCAATAACTGAGTTTTAAGGGTTAAATCAAGCAGAAATCTCTCTCTAATGTATTAATTACAGGTCATCATTGAATAGTGATTATGTTAAACACACACTGACTCTGGTCCCCTGTTAGATAGTAAATCACGACGCCTGTGTGTTTGCTTTGACATTTCTTGCCATCTCAAACACTGTAAAGATTTAGAGTTTTTAAAGCAATAACTGAGTTTTAAGGGTTAAATCAAGCAGAAATCTCTCTCTAATGTATTAATTACAGGTCATCACTGTTAGATAGTAAATCATAACGCCTGTGTGTTTGCTTTAACATTTCTTGCCATCTCAAACACACTGTAAATATTTAGAGTTTCTACAGCAATAACTGAGTTTTAAGGGTTAAATCAATCAGAAATAGCTCTCTAATGTATTAACTACAGGTCATCATTGAATAGTGATTATGATAAACACACACTGAGTCTGGTCCCCTGTTAGATAGTAAATCACGACGCCTGTGTATTTGCTTTGACATTTCTTGCCATCTCAAACATACTGTAAAGATTTAGAGTCTTTAAAGCAATAACTGAGTTTTAAGGGTTAAAACAAGCAGAAATCTCTCTCTAATGTATGAATTACAGGTCATCATTGAATAGTGATTATGTTAAACACACACTGACTCTGGTCCCCTGTTAGATAGTAAATCACGACACCTGTGTGTTTGCTTTGACATTTCATGCCATCTCAAACACTGTAAAGATTTAGAATTTTTAAAGCAATAACTGAGTTTTAAGGGTTAAATCAAGCAGAAATCTCTCTCTAATGTATTAATTACAGGTCATCATTGAATAGTGATTATGATAAACACACACTGACTCTGGTGCCCTGTTAGATAGTAAATCACGACACCTGTGTGTTTGCTTTGACATTTCTTGCCATCTCAAACACACTGTAAGGATTTAGAGTTTCTACAGCAATAACTGAGTTTTAAGGGTTAAATCAAGCAGATATCTCTCTCTAATGTATTAATTACAGGTCATCATTGAATAGTGATTATGATAAACACACACTGACTCTGGTCCCCTTTTAGATAGTAAATCACGACGCTTGTGTGTTTGCTTTGACCTTTTGTTGCCATATCAAACACACTGTAAATATTTAGAGTTTCTACAGTAATAACTGAGTTTTAAGTGTTAAATCAAGCAGAAATCTCTCTCTAATGTTTTAATTGCAGGTCATCATTGAATAGTGATTATGTTAAACACACACTGACTCTGGTCCCCCGTTAGATAGTAAATCACGACACCTGTGTGTTTGCTTTGTCATTTCTTGTCATCTCAAACACTGTAAAGATTTAGAGTTTTTAAAGCAATAACTGAGTTATAAGGGTTAAATCAAGCAGAAATATCTCTCTAATGTATAAATTACAGGTCATCATTGAATAGTGATTATGATAAACACACACTGACTCTGGTCCCCTGTTAGATAGTAAATCACGACGCCTGTGTGTTTGCTTTGACATTTCTTGCCATCTCAAACACTGTAAAGATTTAGAGTTTTTAAAGCAATAACTGAGTTTTAAGGGTTAAATCAAGCAGAAATCTCTCTCTAATATATTAATTACAGGTCATCATTGAATAGTGATTATGTTAAACACACACTGACTCTGGTCCCCTGTTAGATAGTAAATCATGACACCTGTGTGTTTGCTTTGACATTTCTTGCCATCTCAAACACTGTAAAGATTTAGAGTTTTTAAAGCAATAACTGAGTTTTAAGGGTTAAATCAAGCAGAAATCTCTCTCTAATGTATTAATTACAGGTCATCATTGAATAGTGATTATGTTAAACACACACTGACTCTGGTCCCCTGTTAGATAGTAAATCAAGATGCCTGTGTGTTTGCTTTGTCATTTCTTACCATCACAAACACACTGTAAAGATGTAGAGTTTTTAAAGCAATAACTGAGTTTTAAGGGTTAAATCAAGCAGAAATAGTGCAACATGGCTTGAGTCTATTCTCAAGCCAGGCTTGAGTAGCTTGAGTCTATTTAGTCTTAAATAATATTTGTTCTTTGGCAGTATGTATGGTTCCATGAAGAACCTTTATTATCCGAAGACCCTTTCCATTGCACAAAATGTTCTTTGTAGTGCAAAAAGGTTCCTTAGACTATAAAATGGTTAGAAAAAAAACAAAAACGTTTCTTTAAAAAAAAAACTTTCACAAAACGGTTCTTCAGTGATCCAGAAATGGTTATTTTATGGCATCACAATGAAAAACTTTTTGGTTCTTCCTGGCACCTTTTTTTTTTTTAAGAGAGTACAGTATTTGGTCCTTTTTTATATGAGTTGGCCTTAACTACTGTGTACTTACACCAAAAAATAAGTACAATGTAAAAACATGTTTTTGCACAATAAGTGCATTATATCAAATGATTAATTTCAATGCAAGTACATACTAGTTAAAGACACTTAATATAAAGTGCGACCCAGTGTTGCTAATCCACATCACATTGATCACAATATAAAGTTTACCTATATTATGCCTTTGGATAAGCCACAATTAACCATCATTACTATTTGTAATGATTTTAAGAAGGTATTGATTAAATATTCACTATTTCATAATAAGAAAATATGAGAAATTAATTTGCAGGATTCATTTTTCCTGTATAATGATAAATTACTTACAGATAAAGCATTTACAAGTAAGTTAAGTAAATTAAGTTTAAGTAGATAGGATGGCTTATAAGTTTATGTATATTTTGGTCTAAGGTGAAACTATATAGTCTGGCCTAAATGTGTCTGTGGCACTGTGACATGCTGGAGAGGCGTGTCACAGTGGCACTGTGACAGACCTGGAGAAGCGTCCAGGTCCGTGAAGAGCCGCGAGCCGTATGTAAGTGTTTTTTGTGAGTACTCCGTTTTGTTGTATTACTTAGTGTATTGCGTGCTAGAAGAAGGATACATTTCGATTTTGCACTTATCTATCTTGTCATAATTGTACTGTGTTAGCAAATTGCATTTGAATTATAACCACGGCTGTTTTCGGCCGCACCGTTGTGCAGTCAATCGTTATTGTTAGATGTGCTGCTGTCCTCATTTCCAAATTGTCTGTGAGTGTAGTGGGGGGTAGTGCAACATGGCGTGAGTCTATTCTCAAGCCAGACTTGAGTGTACGTTATTATTTATATAAGCAGGAAAGAGCGCAATATTTTAAGAAACTTAAGTTAATAGGCAGTAAAGATCCGTATGAGCTAACTCTTTTGTCATGGACTGACAACCCGACAATTCTCCCTTCGATTTCTTATACGGACATAGTAAACTACTTATTTTTTTCGCCAAGCCCATACACAGCTGAAGACCTGTCAAATGTTCAAAGTTTTTTGTAACTTTGTGCAATTGTTTTATGCAGTGAACCGTTCTGCAGCTTCACGTTATTATTTATATCTCTGATGTACAGCTTAAGTGTATTTTTTTTTCCCTTAAGCACTTCTGGCACTTTTTTTTTCAATTAGGCTGAAAGTTTTATTTTAATAATTATTTTATTTATTTCCTTTTGAAAATGTAATGTGTTAATATAATACAACTCACACTATTTTTTGGTGTACAGTTTTATTTAGTAGAGTACATTTTCACATAATTTGCACATCATACAATAAAGTAAAAAGTTGTGGCATACCATACCCAGCTGTTCTATTGCTCTTTTAATAAGTTGCTGTCACTGCCAAGTTGTTCTAATGACAGTGGTATACTACCGGTATGTTTGTTGCTACACAACTATACTATTTATAATGAAATAACATCAGTGAATACCCTGGAAGCTGTTGCTATTGACACATTGAACAGGAAGGTTGTAGAAACATTAAGCCTTAGTCCCATTAATGTAACAAACGTCTTGCCCTTGAAATCCTAGTTCAGTTTGGCCAACCACAAACGCCTTCTTTCCTCAGACAGTTTTTTTGCACTCCTCTCCTTGATTTGTTATTATTTTTGGCAATCTATAAAACTCAAAATGTTTTTCCCGGTCTGACCGACTAGTACAGCCTAAAACAAGTCAATAATTGACCATTTTCAGCAGATATAATCAGCAAAAATGTGCGCGTTCCGTTCGGTTCAGTGGCATGTATAGTATTGCCAATATGGCCGACTTCCGGATTGATGACATGTCGTGAAAACACGCTATTCTCAGACTAAAATGCATGTTTGAGCTGTTTTATCTTTAAGTACATCTTAAAATATGTTACTGCAATTGTTTTGCAGGCAATTCCTAATTGAACTAAGGCATAATCTAAATCAGGATTCTGTGAAACAAGGTCCACAATAGGTTTTATGAATTTTTCATGTCATGTTTAAGAGAAGGATAATACAATTTAAATTTAAAATACAATGAGCTCCTGTAACCCCGTTTCATCCCGTTGTCTAATGGACGATGCTGCAAAATGAATTTTATTTAGCCATTTTCCCCTGTATTTATGCCTTACAGTGTTGGGTCCTGCTTTATATGAGGTGGCCTTAACTACTGTGTACTTACATTAAAAAAATGAGTACAAAGTATTTATTGTGTGCATATTGTATTGCAAAACACTTTTGCTGATATTGAAATGGGATACGGGTAAGTTTAGGCACAGGTTTGGTGGTATGGTGTTAAAACATGTTTATATGGTGGTATGGTGGTAAAACATGTTTTTGCACAATAAGTTCATTATATCAAATGATATAGTACAATGCAAGTACATACTAGTTAAAGACACTTAATATAAAGTGCGACCCAGTGTTGCTAATCCACATCACATTGATCATAAAATAAAGTTCACCTGCTGCCCGGGTGGAGGCTGCTGCTACCGACGGCTGGGTGGAAGCAGCAGCGGGCCGTCGGGGCAGGATGCTTCTGATTGCCTCCGTCTGCTTCTGGGCCACCGAGAACTGCTGAGCGAAGCTCTCGATGGCGTCGCCGAAGAGGCCGGCCTGGCAGACAGGGGCGTTGAGGAACCGCACCTTGACGGTCTCACGCATATCCGCCAGGTTCAGCCAAAGGTGGCGTTCCTGGACCACCATAGTGGACATCGCCTGACCCAGGTAGCGTGCGGTGACTTTCGTCACCCGGAAGGGCGAGGTCCGTCGCCTTACGCAGTTCTTGTTGAACTGCTGGGTCGGGCCCACCCTCATGCATGTCCTTGAGTGCCTTGGCCTGGTGGTCCTGCAGCAACGCCATGGCATGCAAGGCAGACGCGGCTTCTACGCAGGCGGTGTAAGACTTGCCCAACAGAGCGGACGAGAACTTACATGCCCGAGAGGGGAGACGCGGATTTCCATGCCAGTCGGTACCGGTCTTTGGACACAGTTGCATCGCAACCGACCGTTCGACTGGCGGGATCTCCACGTAACCATTAGCCGCGCCACCGTCAAGGGTGGTAAGGACGGAGGAGCCACTTCCTCGATGTCTGGCATTGAAGGGTGCCATCCACGATTTCGTGAGCTCCTGATGCACTTCCAGAAAGAAAGGTATGGGGACGGGGCGCTGAAAACCAGCACAGGCCGTCCCGAAATACCAATCGTTCAGCCGTGAGGGTTCAGGACACAGTGGAGGGTTCCACTCGAGCCCGACACTGACGGCGGCCCGGGAAAGCATAGCTGTGAGCTCCGGATCAGGCTCAGGCAACGCTACCACACCCGAAGGGGGCAACGCAGCCGAGTCCTCATCTCCGGAGTCCATTAGCTCGTCCCCCGATGCAGCAACCGACAACATATCCTCAACCGGAGCCGCGAAAGTAACGGCCGGCCCCGTTAAAACGCTCTTTACGTGCCGAGGCACACAGGGGAGATGGCCGCTGCTCACAGTGGTTTAGATGGTGCGAGCACACACGTCCAGCGAGCTGTCAGAACAGCTGTTTTCTTCTTCACAGACTCGCGACCGCCGCTGCACTGTGCCGTGACTCCAGCCGAAAAGAGCTTCTCTGTAGACTCGTAGTCGTCGTAACACTCCGCAGGAACACTGGATACACTCAATGTTTGGCTCCGAAGTAGAAAGCGAGTATGCGGTGTTTCACTTCCGTATTTATACCCGGGTTGCGGGCGGAGCGTGAACCGCATGCCAAAGCCAATTGGCTCGTTTAGAAACACTCGAAGCAGATAGGTCTCTGAAGGCAGATCCCAATTCCCAAAACTGAAAGGGAACATATTATAAACCGCTACCCAGTTTTCAATGAGATTCCATTTAACCTGTTATGTTACAGCATTGCAATATGAAAAGAATTAATTTCTACTTGTTTCACAGGAAAAAACATAACAAAAAAAAAACATAATGCAGTAATGTATTTCCCCATTGGGATGTTTTTTTATTTTTTTATAGATAATAGCATCAATAATATAATTGCAGTTATTTATATGAAGTGTTTATTCAAGTATAGTTGTATTTATGTACAACCCCAAATCAGAAAAAGTTGGGACAGTATGGAAAACGAAAAAAAAAAAAAAGAAGTGATTTCTAAATTTACTTTGACTTGTATTTAATTGCAGACAATATGAACAAAAAATATTTCATGTTTTGTCTGGTCAACTTCATGTCATTTGTAAATATGCATCCTTTCCTCTCATTCAGACCTGCAACACATTTAAAAAAGTTGGGACAGTAAAGCATTTACCACTTTATAATGTTGCCATTCCTTTTCACAACACTTCAAAGACGTTTAGGGACTGAAGACACCAAGTGATGAAGTGTTCCAGGTGTAATTTTGTCCCATTCTTCCTGCAAACAAGTCCTAAGGTGGGCAACAGTACCTGGTCTTCATTGTCGCATTTTGCGCTTCAAAATGGGCCACACATTCTCTATTGCAGACAGGTCGGGACTGCAGGCAGGCAAGTCAAGTACCCGTACCCTCTTCCTCCGCAGCCAGGACTTTGTAATGTGTGCAGAATGTGGTTTTGCATTGTCTTGTTGAAATATGCATGGACGTCCCTGGAAAAGCTGTCTTCTAGAAGGCAGCATATTATACTCCAAAATCTCTATGTACTTTTCAGCATTAATTGTGAATTCACAGAAGTGCAAATTACCTTTGCCAAGGGCACTGACACAACCCCATTCCATGACAGACCCTGGATTTTGGACTTGTTGCTGGTAACAGTCTGGATGATCCTTTTCTTCTTTGGTCCGGAGCACACAGCGTTCATTCCTCCCAAAAAATACCTGAAATACTGATTCATCTGACCACAGTACTGCCCTACAAAACAAAAAGGCAGTAACTGCATTTTTGGTAAAAAATGAGTTATTATCATTTTCAAGACATTCAAGGCATCCTTTGTTATGTGACAAAACATGTTATCTCAAATGTGTGTCGTTTTAAAGAAAAATGGTAGTCGTTTGTACAGTAACTGCAAAAAGCCCTAGTGAAACAAAGCATGAATACAGTAACATCCATTACTGTAAAAAAAAAAACAGATTTTTATAATATATATATTTTTTTACAATAACTCCTTAGACCGTAATAATTTTTAGTCATAGACTGTCTGCATAATAACAGGTAACCCAGTAGTTTTTTTTTGTTGTAAAATATAAATAATAATAATAATAATAATAATAATAATAATAATATTATTATTATTATTATTATTGTTATTATTATTATTATTATTATTATTATTATTATTATTAATTATTATTATTATTATTATTATTAATTATATTGTTATATATTTATTCTGAAATACTTCATTTTAAATTTGTAATAATGAAAATGTAATTGTAATAGTAATTTCTTATTTTGTTAAATATTTTTAGCAATAATGATAATCCTAATTAGTATTAGTCATGTTAATATATAAACACAAAATGTTATTTACACACACTTTTCATTTGTATAAAAAACAACAACAACAAAAAACCATTATATTTTAAATCGCAATTTTAACCAGAATAATCACAATTAGATATTTTCCCTTGCTTGATACAGCTTAGCAATGAGAGACTTTAAGCAGCCGTTTCAGCACCAGAACAGCTTCCGGCGGGAAAATATTGACCTAAAATGGTCAAATTAGTTTGGGTTTGGTATATCCATATTCAGGAAAGCAAATAGTTCCAATTATTTCAAATACAGTGTAGCTAACACACCCAGAGCCCAAGTTGTGCCAAAATAGTTTTTGGAGAATCTGTAGTTACTGCCTTTTTCCTTGGTATGGTGCCACGTTTTTAGTAAGTAATACAAAGCAAGAATACAGTAACTGCAAAATAGGGGTAAATATATAAAATGAAATATGAGGATTGATATGTACAAAGAATAAGCTAATATAAAGTAACAAAACAGCCACATGTCCAATTATCTACCTACAACTACTTAGGCTGGATGACAGGATAACTTTTAAGTCATTTTTCTCAGTTCTGCACTCTGCGTAGTTACTGCCTTTTTGCTTTGTAGGGCAGAGTACACGTTTCCACTGTGTGATGGTCCATCCCAGATGCCTCCGAGCCCAGAGAAGTCGACGGTGCTTCTGGACACTGTTAACATAGGTCTTCCTTTTGGCACAGTACAGTTTTAACTGACATTTGTGGATGTAACTACATATTGTGGTACTTGACAAAGGTTTGCCAAAGTAGTCCTGAGCCCATGTGGTGATATCGCTTATAGATGAAAAACGATCCTTGATGCAGTGCCGCCTGACGGATCGGAGATCACGGTTGTTCAGCTTAGGCTTGCGCCCTTGTCCTTTACGCACTGAAATTCCTCCAGATTCCTTGAATCTTTTAATTATGTTATGCACTGTTGAATGTGAAATATCCAAATCTCTTCATATCTTTATTTGAGGAACATTGTTTTAAAACATTTCAATAATTTTCTCACGTATTTGTTGGCAAACTGACGATCCTCGGCCCATCTTTGCTCCTAAAGGATTAGATCTTTCTTGGATGCTGCTTTTGTCCCAAACATAATTACAATCACCTGTTGACATCACCTGTTTCAAATCACATCATTATTTAACCATTTCCTCATTACTAGACCTAAATTGCTCCTGTCCCAACTTTTTTTGAAATGTGTTGCTGGTCTGAATGACAGGAAATTATGCATATTTACAAATGACATGAAGTTGACCAGACAAAACATGAAATATGTTGTGTTCATATTGTCTGCAATGAAATACAAGTCAAAGTAAATTTAGAAATCACTACTTTCTTTTTTTTTATTTGCGTTTTCCATACTGTCCCAACTTTTTTCTGATTTGGGGTTGTATAAATAAATTATTTCTTCTTTTCAGAAAATTAATACAGTAATATTTTATAGAAAGGACAAAAGAAAGAGAGAAGGGTTAGCTCTTCCATGTGATTAGAGTGAGGTTGAGGTTTGAAGATGAATTTTGCCATTTGAAGGTTAAATGATTAATGGTTTTACTTATTTTTGTTTTGCATGAGTTCCACGCATATAAATCTATCAATTTCTAAAAATAAATCTGCATTTAAACAGAAAAGAAAATCATGGTTTTATAGAAAAACAAATTTTTGGATCATTTTCCATTGAGGTATGTGTATGCTTGAAGCTATTTCATGTAATAAAAACTTATTTGAAAAAAAAATATTTAATGGTTAGAACATCATGGGTACTATAGAGATTTAACAAAAACAAACACTAAACAGTTGTATTTTGATGAGCTCAAATGAACAAGATTAATTACTGCAAATTAATGTATTATGAAAAATGGTTTGTTCAGGTTAGTTAATTTATGAGTTAAATAAACCAAAGTGATGATGGATCTAAATTGAAGTGTGCTGCAAGAGGAATTATTTTAAATTGCTAGACCAGGTATTGCTTTTTTGGAGTGCTGCATACACTTCTACACATCTACCTATACACATCTAGTTCACTAAGTACAGATGTAATCAGGGTCTAAAAATTCTAAATCTTTACAGTGTGTTTGTGATGGTAAGAAATGACAAAGCAAACACACAGACTTCGTGATTTACTATCTAACAGGGGACCAGAGTGATAAAAGTTCATTATTTTCCATAATGTAATGATAAAAATTTAACTTTCATATATTTTAGATTCATTGCACACCAACTGAAATATTTCAGGTCTTTAATTGTTTTAATACTGATGATTTTGGTATACAGCTCATGAAAACCCAAAATTCTTATCTCAAAAAATTAGCATATTTTATCCGACCAATAAAAGAAAAGTGTTTTTAATAAAAAAAAAGTCAACCTTCAAATAATTATGTTCCCTTTCGTTCAGTCACTACGACGTAACGTTAGTGACTAACGAATGGGGGTTTCGCTTAGAAGCCTATCATCTTCGAGCTTAGAGAAAACGCCCAATGGTGTGCCAATGCCATGGGGCATGCGGAATTTGCCTACGTAACTCCACCTCACCGCGTGAGTATATAAGGAGTACGTGGCAATATCGCATTATGTTTCTGCTTTCGGAGCCAAAAGTACCTACCTCTTCACTCCTACAGCCTTCTGAGTCTTATTGTCAGCTTCTTCGAGACAAGCAGCTTTCCAGTCGGTGTTGGTGTACGGCGCGTTCCAGTGATCACATACTTCCTGCCTGCTGATCTGCGCAGTGGTCTGTCTGACAGCTGGTGTTTGTTTCCCTGGGCGCTTCGGCATCGTCTGCGAGGGACATCGGCTGCGGGACGTGTTTGGGCTTTAAGCACGCTCAGGCAGCGCTCGTGGATGACTCATGCGCTCACTGCGGGTGCATGGTCATCTCGGTGTTACGGTCGAGACTCCGTGAACTCCGTGTGGATGGAGCGAGTCCTCTGCCACACCCAAATCTGCGGTCTCCACGGGAGGCGGCACTTTGGCTGGTGGCCAGGGTGACCTGAGAGTGACGGTGTGGAACAAAGCGCCGACGCTGATGCCTCAGCCCGCACCCCTCTCTTATGCACCTGACCCGGTCCGCGTTCAGGCATCTACATCGGGGCCGGCTCCTGCCGTCCCGACTGTGGTGTTTGATGCGGCGGAGGAGGAAGTGATGTCTTTCGCCGCATCACAAGGTGGGCTGGATTCATCTGAGGATGATGATTCGGCTGTGCTGCCGCCCGCGGGCGCGCCGGCATTGGCCGAGTCGGACCCAGAGTTGACAGCCATGCTGTCTTGGAGCGCTTGGGTTGGAGTGGAACCCTCCGCCTCGACCTGAGCGTTCACGGCTGGATGATTGGTTTTTGGGGGCGGCGCGTGCGGACACCCGTCCGTCCACCCCTCCAATTCCTTTCTTCCCCGAGGTGCATGAGGAGATCGCGCGGTCCTGGAAGAGCCCGTTGTCTTCCCGTGACCGGTCGGCGAACTCTTCCGCCTTCACCGCCCTTGATGGAGCCGCGGCTCGTGGGTACACTGGGGTTCCCCCAGTCGAACACTCTGTTGCGATGCAACTGTGTCCGCAGAGTGCTTCGACCTGGCGCAGTGACCCAAAGCACCCCTCCAAGGCCTGTAGGTTTTCGTCATCTCTGGTGGCGAAGACATATAGAGCTGCGGGGCAGGCCGCCACTTCTTTGCATGCCATGGCAACTCTCCAGGCTTACCAAGCCAAGTTGCTGTGCGACATGCACGAGGGTGGGGCTGATCCAGGACTCAGCAATGAGTTGCGTGCCGCCACCGACCTCGCTCTCCGAGCGACGAAGGTGACCGCGCGCTCCCTGGGTCAGGTGATGTCCACTAATGTGGTCCAGGACAGACACCTATGGCTCAACCTGGCCGATATGCACGACGGCGAGCGAACCCGGTTCCTCGACGCGCCCATATCCCAGGATGGGCTATTCGGCGGGGCGTTTGAGAACTTCGCCCAACAGTTCTCGGCCGTCAGAAGCAGACTGAGGCGATAAAACATATTCTGCCCCGGCGGTCAGCTGCTGTCTTCACCCCACCGCCCGTGCAGTTGCCTCAGCCTGCTCGCCGCCGAGGACGCCCTCCTGCGGTTTCCTCAACCTCTGCGCCACCCAAACAGCAGCCTCCACCAGCCGCCGCGCAGAGGGTGCCCGCAGGAAGACGTCCCAGTCCGCTCCAGCCCCGCAGCCCGCGAAGAAACACCAGGCTAAGCGGCGCTCCTGACACGGACGGCTCAGGGATGGGCAGTTCTCCACAGGAGACGGCAGCAGGGCCGCTCCTTCCCCCGGTGGAGGGCCGGGGGAGAATCTTTTGTTCAGCTGCTGGCCCCCGGGTCAGCAGCACCCTAATGTGGTTAAAGAGAGAACTGATATCCCCATCCCTGAGCACCCAGAGACCGGTGATGACGGTGTGCGCCACCCTCGGGTCCCGCCACTCGCCACTCGCCAGCCTCCTCTCAGAGCAGACCCCAGCGGAATGTGCGTCCTTCCCTGGTCTCCTCTGTCAGGACGCAGCCGTTAACCATGCCCCCACACCGGGACGCCCAACCGCCTCCCATGTCCGGGCCGGTAACGCTGCCTCGCTGCCCCACCCCGGGTACATCTGCCGTCAGCCAGCACTGCTTACGCCGATACCTGTGATTCTGCCCTCTAGCAAGCCAGACCCTCGTGTCCGGCCAGGTGCCCCATGTGCATGGTTCCCCTCCGGCGACCCCCACACGTGTATTTCACCGTAAGCCTCTGCAGTGAGCGGGTTTCTTCCCTTGGCATGTCCCTGCCACCCCTAGGGTTAAAAATCCACCTTCGGCTGGTACCCTAGAGTTTTCCCATATGCAACCCTTGCGGGTCATATGTGTACTCTTAAGTCCTCCCTACGGGTAGGCATCTTGGCATTTCCTCTCTGGGATATGCTTCCCAGTGTACCTTGGTATTCCTGTGATAAGTGGGATTCCTTCGTCTGTACTAGTCTTACGACAGGGTACTCACACTTACGCAGGGCACTGGAAGACAGCTGAGTGGCGGGATCAGATTGGACCCCTATTCGTTAGTCAATAACGTTATGTCGTAGTGACTGAACGAAAGGGAACGTCTCGGTTACGGATGTAACCCTCGTTCCCTAAGGAGGGAACGGAGACGTAACGTCCCGTTGCCACATCAGCTGTGCTACCTGGAAACGCAGGAGTTCAGTCCTGGCTCCTCAAGCAGGTAACATAATGCGATATTGCCACGTACTCCTTTTATACTCACGCGGTGAGGCGGAGTTACGTAGGCAAATTCCGCATGCCCCATGGCATTGGCACGCCATTGGGCGTTTTCTCTAAGCTCGAAGATGATAGGCTTCTAAGCGAAACCCCCATTCGTTAGTCACTAACGTTACATCTCCGTTTCCTCCTCAGGGAACGAGGGTTACATCCGTAACCGAGACGTTCAGTTATGCAATCAATACTTGGTCGGGAATCCTTTTGCAGAAATGACTGCTTCAATGCGGCGTGGCATGGAGGCAATCAGCCTGTGGCACTGCTGAGGTGTTATAGAGGCCCAGGATGCTTCGATAGCGGCCTTAAGCTCATCCAGAGTGTTGGGTCTTGCGTCTCTCAACTTACTCTTCACAATATCCCACAGATTCTCTATGGGGTTCAGGTCAGGAGAGTTGGCAGGCCAATTGAGCACAGTAATACCATGGTCAGTAAACCATTTACCAGAGGTTTTGGCACTGTGAGCAGGTGCCAGGTCGTTCTGAAAAACGAAATCTTCATCTCCATAAAGCTTTTCAGCAGATGGAAGCATGAAGTGCTCCAAAATCTCCTGATAGCTAGCTGCATGGACCCTGCCCTTGATAAAACACAGTGGACCAACACCAGCAGCTGACATGGCACCCCAGACTATCACTGACTGTGGGTACTTGACACTGGACTTCAGGCATTTTGGCATTTCCTTCTCCCCAGTCTTCCTCCAGACTCTGGCACCTTGATTTCCGAATGACATGCAAAATTTTAGCAACAGTCCAGTGCTGCTTCTCTGTAGCCCAGGTCAGGCTTGACCTGGGGAATGCGGCACCTGTAGCCCATTTCCTGCACACACCTGTGCACGGTGGCTCTGGATGTTTCTACTCCAGACTCAGTCCACTGCTTCCGCAGGTCCCCCAAGGTCTGGAATCGGTCCTTCTTCACAATCTTCCTCAGGGTCCGGTAACCTCTTCTCGTTGTGCAGCGTTTTTTGCCACACCTTTTCCTTCCCACAGACTTCCCACTGAGGTGCCTTGATACAGCACTCTGGGAACAGCTTATTCGTTCAGAAATGTCTTTCTGTGTCTTACCCTCTCGCTTGAGGGTGTCAATGATGGCCTTCTGGACAACAGTCAGGTCGGCAGTCTTACCCATGATTGCGGTTTTGAGAAATTAACCAGGCTGGGAGTTTTAAAAGCCTTGGGAATCTTTTGCAGGTGTTTAGAGTTAATTAGTTGATTCAGATGATTAGGTTAATAGCTCGTTTAGAGAACCTTTTCATGATATGCTAATTTTTTGAGATAGGAATTTTGGGTTTTCATGAGCTGTATGCCAAAATCATCAATATTTAAACAATAAAAGACCTGAAATATTTCAGTTGGTGTGCAATGAATCTAAAATATATGAAAGTTTAATTATTATCATTACATTATGGAAAATAATTAACTTTTATCACAATATGCAAATTTTTTGAGAAGGACCTGTATTTCTGCTTGATTTAACCCTTAAAACTCAGTTATTGCTATACAAACTCTAAATCTTTACAGTGTATTTGATATGGTAAGAAATCTCAAAGCAAACACACAGGCGTCGTGATTTACTATCTAACAGGGGACCAGAGTCAGTGTGTGTTTAACATAATCACTATTCAATGATGACCTGTAATTAATACATTAGAGAGCTATTTCTGCTTGATTTAACCCTTAAAATTCAATTATTGTTATAAAAACTCTAAATCTTTACAGTGTTTTTGAGATGGCAAGAAATGACAGAGCAAACACACAGGCGTCGTGATTTACTATCTAACAGGGTACCAGAGTCAGTGTGTGTTTAACATAATCACTATTCAATGATGACCTGTAATTAATACATTAGAGTGCTATTTCTGCTTGATTTAACCCTTAAAATTCAATAATTGCTATAAAACTCTAAATCTTTACAGTGTTTTTGAGATGGCAAGAAATGACAGAGCAAACACACAGGCGTCGTGATTTACTATCTAACAGGGGACCAGAGTCAGTGTGTGTTTATCATAATCACGATTCAATAATGACCTGTAATTAATACATTAGAGAGAGATTTCTGCTTGATTTAACCCTTTAAACTCAGTTATTGCTGCAAAAACTCTAAATCTTTACAGTGTGTTTGAGATGGTAAGAAATGTCAAAGCAAACACACAGGCATCGTGATTTACTATCTAACAGGGGACCAGAGTCATTTTGTAAATCATTAATAAAAAAAAGTTGTTTGTTTAAAAAACTCATAAATGTGTAATCTGGCAAGGTGGGCCTTTTACGGCACATTTTACATGAGGCAAAAGTTTAAATATTTATACAAATACTTGAGCTAAAATAAAATGTTTTTAATAATGTCTATGTTTACACTTGTTTAAAAGAACTTCAGATGCAAAGTTTGTACCATTTTCTGTTTATTTTGATTTTGATAAATAAAGGCAAAATAAAAAATAATTTTTTTATTTTATTTGTAGAAACTGAGGACATATACATTTTGATTGGAGATATATTTCTTTTTACATCCCGGTTGTTTAGATTTTTAAATTCTCTTTTCTTGGATCCTGTGTAGCAATTAATTTTAATGTAATGCAAAGTTCGAAACTAGTCAGGGTATCTAGTAAAAAGATATATGTCTAATACTTGTTCCTTTAGTAAGCAGCGTGTTAAACAGCAGAGCCTCTCTGGGACAGCAGGCCATTCAAACAAAAGAGGATTGTGAACGACGTGTTTAAGGGCCATTACAGTTCCTGCTCCAGCCTACAGGGGCGCTGCTGAGAATGGCCTTAAACACACACACACACGCATAGGTCCCCACTTGGTCAACATTTTTAAAAAATCACCAGAGCGTTTTTTTAGTTTTTTTACTTGATTTTAACATGATTTAAAGCATGACCAACAGGGGACCAGGAAAATGTCCCCTCTTGGCTCAGAGGTCCCCTGTTGGTGAGTGTGTAATGACACCAAGGTCCCCTGTTAGATAGGTAGATAAGTACACACACACACGTGCGCAAATGTCAAGTCAAGACAGAGTCTGACCCCGAATCACAATAAACCAAAAAATAAGGGATTCTTCAGCCTGTAATAGAGTGCTAAAGGTATGTTCTGTTAGTACAGATAATCAAAACTATCTACAACAATGCAATACTATTACATATACAAAAACACGTTTTACTCACGCTGTACCATTCCTACCTGCTCCACTATAGAAGGCACAGCATTGTGTTTTAATCTCAATATGTCTGCAAAGAGACTTGTTAACAAACGATTCCGCTGTGCGAACACATGTGTAATGTCTTCCCCACGGGATCTGGAACTTCGTTAAAAAAAAGTTCAAGTGTTTCAAAACTAACACAACACTGCCATCGTGTGTTCAGTGAAGGGACTGCTTTACATTGTATTATGTGAACCGATTTGCCAGAAATATTGTAAATAAAATACATTTATTGATCTTAAAAACAGTACATTAATTTTAAAATCATCCAGGTTCAATTACAGAACACAATCTTAATTGAATTTAAATCAAACAATGACTTTACAAGATATGAGACAATTTCTGTTTAAATTTCTTGTTATGATTTAATCACTTGCCATGACAACACAGTTTGAGATATCCAATATCTGTTCGCATTTTAGCATCTTCCGTATCTTTATTTCATGTTGTCCGAGTTTGGTAGAGATTGAATGAATTGCCTACGAGGAGAATGTAAAAACTCAGAGCCTGATTTATCAAAAAACTGACATTCAAACCAAAATATCTGACCTCCTCTTGGTCGAAGCTAATGACTGTAAATTAAAAAGTTGTCCGACTCGAAAAGTACAGTATAAATAGCGACCTTGGTGACTGTAGATAAAACTAACCCCCCCACTTTTGTCAAAAGATGGCGCTACTGAGCCCCTCCACCACGCCCGTTTCTAAGTCTTTGGCCTTATCTACTAAACGGCATCACTAATGTGTGTGTCGAGTTTCTTGCAATTTCAACTATAGAAAGAGTCTCAAAAACACCCAAAAATATTTTTAACTTTGACACGTTGCAACAGTATTTCAAATATCAGGAATCCATTCATATGTCTTTATCTGCCATGTTTTGACGTTATAATGATGAAGTTCCATCAAAAATCAGCTCGCAATTTAGCATCCTCAATGCCTTGAGTTCATGCTGATCGAGTTTGACACTAATCGGGTGAATGGCCTAGGAGGAGTATATCAAATTCCAGAGATTGCGTTTTCCGAACAACCCATAATAGCTCACTTCCTGTTGGGCTGACGTACAACTACGTGCATGAAAGTTGTTCGGCCCGATGAGTTCTATATGTGTACTGAGTTTCATATATGTATGTGCAAGCTTTTTTGATTTATGGACCAAGTTTAATATCGCATTCAAGGGGGCGCTGTCGAGCCCCACTGCCACGCCCGGGTACCATCTTCAGCCCGGCTCTGATGGCCGCGCATTCTGATGCGTGTGCAAAGTTTCAAGAGTTTTCGAGCATGGTAAGGGCCCCAAAACTGCCCAAATAGTCAAAAAAAAAATTAATAAAAAATAAATAAAAATAATAATCCTTAGAAGAACAATAGGGCTCTTTGGGCTTGGGCCCTAATAATAGTGATGCTTTAGTTTTTGATACCTTGGGTGCAAGTACGGGTTAGGTATTCATGTTACATACCAGCATGGAGCCAGATGATTCGAAACAAGGGGCAGAAAGATAAGAGGGCTGTACAAAAATGACAGGAAGAGATTGTTACGAAACAAGACAAACCATTTTTTTTTTTTTTGGAATAACATTCACTGATGAAGCGCACACAGCAATACCAACAGCTAATAACGCATGCATTTTTAAAAATAAAATCAAAAATGTACAATTCAACATTAAAAAGAACAATGTCAATCAGAAATCTCATTATTCTTAATGATTGCAGTTGAAAGTAATGAGCACTAATCTCTTGATATGTGTGCATATTGCAGTTTGCATGTACAGAGAGCCTTCACTGCATGAGATTGAAGAGAAGCAACGCTCCAGGAAAAGCTCAGGAACCCCAACAATGAACGGTGGCAAAGCGGTCAACCAGGACTCCACATAGCAGGGCTTAAACACAGGAGGCTACTGTGGCAGAGTAGCCCCTTCCCCTCGCCCTCGCGCCTCCAACCACGGGAATAGTACCACACGCTACAACAAGATGACAAACTGAACTCTTGCCTGAGAAAATTTCTAGAAGAACACAGAGGGGAGGGAGAGGGGATGGGGAATAAATGTTACCGTTCCAATCAGGAGTTGAACTCACATTTTTTGCAAAAAAAAAAAAAAAGAAAATCAATGGGCAGTCATTTGATTCACAACAATAGTAATATTCTTTGTTCTGGGTTAATGCTGTGAGAAATGAGCTTTAAAACATTCTCGTGTTCATTTTCATTGGAATGCTCTATAGCACCTTTTCATGCTTTACTGTCATCAAGAAACATGGGAACGTTTCTCTCTTTGCACAGTGTCATTACTATTGATTCTGTTTGTGGATATAATGCAGATTTGAGCAAGCATTTTGGCTTTTTTTTTTTTGGTACCTGAGAGGTGAATGCACTTTGTGACTCCAGATTACTGTCAGGAGGGTGAATGTAGAATGTATGCTCAGTTAATTTTTTGGAGTGATCTTGGATCGTTTGTTGCCTATTCATTTTGGAAAGGGATAATGTCCATGCAACACTTTCTTCAAAAATCTTGCCCGCCTTGGCACACATATGTCCAGCACAAGTACACCGTATGTGTGTATGTTTGTGTGTGCGTGGCAATGCTCAACATCTCTAAACTGCAACTTTAAACTGCGAGATGACGGACAGCTAAGCTTTAGATGGAAAGTAGGTGGTTTCCTGTGAATTATAGTAGTAATTATAATTATATTTATAAGTATAAGTATATTTATAATTATAAGTATTATATTTAGCTCAAAATATGACAAGCAACTCAGGAAGCTCTAGTCTTAGAAGTGTGACCCTGACACCTGCCCTGTCCAGTCAAAAGCACAAAGAAGACCAGTTTATTGCCCCTGTAAGGGTTTCCAGGAAGTCGGCCTGGACAGGGTGGTTGGATTGTGGACTAGGAGGAGTCTGGCATTCATAATTCTTCCAGTATAAATGGCATTAGAGCTGTGCCCAAGTATGCAGCAATGAGGTACAACAAAATGAAGAGACTTAAATGCACGAGTCCTCAGAAAAGTGTGTTTATAGTTAAGTGAGAAATGGTCAAATGAATAACAGACTGTAAAAACAGACACCCAGTGCAAAGATTGTCCTGATCAAATGAGTTTCCAGACAAGAAATCACTGTAATGTAAGTGTGTCCTTCGCTGTGTACAAACAGAACTCTTTATTTTTCATGTTTGCAGATGTTTTCACCTTAATGAAACACTGTCATATATGCATTATGAATGTATAAAATATGCATTGATATTATAAAGCAAAATTAAATTAGGATTGTTTAAGAATAAAAGTATGATACTGAAACCTTTCACCCGTGTCACTGCATATCTTATTTTCCAAGTATGCGACTTACATTTAATGTAGGCAGCACAGATGCAGCATAAATGCATTTACACAGGTATCACAATTGCAGTAATAATGTTATGATAAAGCTACAATACATGTTTTAAACATTGAATTATGATTGACACTTCCTACAAACAGGGTACAAACTTTGCCTGAAATTATCCTTCAACAAATGGTCAGTAAAATGGACGATTAAAGGGATAGTTCACACAAAATTGAAAATTTCCCCATGATTTACTCACCCTTAATCCATTGTAGGTGTATATGACATTCTTCGTCCAGATGAATACAATCAGTTTTAACTTAGCTCCAAAGTGTATTTTCATGTATTTTTCTTTTGATAATTTTTCCTTACAGAAATTTGGGTAACAGTATTGAAAGGAGTGCAGTGAACACAACTTATTAATAAAATGAGATTATAGACTTGTCAGCTTAGTGAAACGAAGGATCCACTGATGGCAAGTGCAGAGGAACCCAAGTGCAGTTTAATGATAAACATGACTTGACTGGACTTGAACAGACTTGACCTGAACAGACTTGACTTGACCTGAACAGAGTTGACTTTAACCGACTTGACCTGAACAGACTTGACCTGAACAGACAACCTGAACAGACTTGACTTGAACAGAATTGACTTGAACAGACTTGACTTGAACAGACGTGACCTGAACAGACTTGACCTGAACAGACTTGACTGGACTTGAACAGACTTGAACTAACCTGAACAGACTTTACCTGACCTGACCTGACCTGATTTGAATAGACTTGACTTGAACAGACTTGACCTGAACAGACTTGAACTTACCTGAACAGACATGAACAGAACAGATTTGACATTAACAGAATTGACCTGAACAGACTTGACTTGAGCAGACTTGACCTGAACAGACTTGATCTTAACAGAATTGACTTGAACATAACTGACCTGAACAGACTTGAACTGAACAGACTTGACTTGAACAAACTTGACCTGAACAGAGTTGACTTTAACCGAATTGACCTGAACAGACTTGACCTAAACAGACTTGGACTTACCTGAACAGATTTGATCTGACCTGATTTGAATACACTTGACTTGAACAGACTTGACCTGAACAGACTTGAACTGGCCTGAACAGACTTGACTTTACCTGAACAGACTTGAACTGAACAGACTTGATCTTAACAGACTTGACCTGAACAGACTTGACTTGAACAGACTTGACCAGAACAGACTTGACTTTACCTGAACAGACTTGACTTGAACAGACTTGACCTGAACAAATTTGACTTGACCAGAACAGACTTGACTTAAACAGACTTGACTTGAACAGACTTGACCTGAACAGACTTGACACTAGACACTCACTAACAACGGGTTACATATAACAAAGCTAGACAAGGGGACATGGGAAACATTAAGAAACATCTTTTGATAATTTTTTCCTTACAGAAACTTGGGTAAAAATATTGAATTGAACGAACAGACCTGACCAGATCAGACTTGACCTGACCTGATCTGAACAGACTTGACTTGAAAAGACTTGAACTGGCCTGAACAGACTTGAACTTACCTGAACAGACTTGGCCAGAACAGACTTGACCTGAACAGAACTGACCTGAACAGAATTGATCTTAACAGACTTGACTTGAACAGACTTGACCTGAAAAGACTTGAACTGACCTGAACAGACTTGACCTGAACTGGTGTAAGGTGCGAGTCCACCTTTGTCGAGTTCGAGTAAAGACCAAATCTTAAACAATTTAGTCAGAGTCCAAAAGGGGCTGAGTTGGACTAAAGTCTGAGTTTTTATCGGCAGATTCGGGTCCACCCGAGTCCAGAAAGTAATTAAATTGAAAAAAGATTAGAAAATTTAAATAAATATTTTAACCTTTCAACCCATTAAACCAATGGCAATATAAAAATGAACAAAAATACCAGTATTAAATCTTGCCATTGCCATTTAACATTTTTATTTTGTCAACAGTACCTCAACTAGTTTCCAATCAAAAATGGTTTCAAAGAATAGAATGGACACAGATATATATATATATATATATATATATATATATATATATATATATATATATATATATATATATATATATATATATATATATAGAACTTGTATTATTACAAATACATGAAAAATACAAATTAACCTGTTTTATTGTATATCAATTATTTAATGCCTCTGGTATCACCAAATGCTAATGTTTAGGGGTGGGCAATACTTTAATCCTATTTCACAAAAATGATATATTTTCTCAAGTAGGATTATTCAAGTAAGAATAAATATAGAAATTGAATAAAACAATTAAATGTAAAAAAAAAAAAAAACTTGTATTACATGTACAGTGATTCTTATTAAATTTATTAAAGTTAGTCAGCAGTAGAGTGAGTGAGTGAATGATTTTTGATCTTTGTCTTTTGTTGTTTGATTACCTTTACTGCAGGTTTATTGGACTGCTATTTTGACAATTAACTGTTGACATTTACTTAAGACATAACCGACAGTGTTTACGACAGTGTTTACATGAATACTCCGTCAGACTTGTACTTTATCAGGATTTATGCAAATTTATTTGACAGTCCAAGTGTAAACCATTTGATAATTTGTTACTGATGATGCACGATGAGGTGGCCTTATTTCTCTCTGCCGCTTTAAGTGTATGCACACAAAAATCTGATATTTATCATCACATCGCCCAGCCCCAAGTTATTTAGATTTAAGTTGGTATTAAAAATTATACATATATAGAAAGTCGTGCCAGACACATCAGTAAAAGTTGATTTGCAAAATTTGCTGTCCGCAAAGTGCTTCTTTTTACCGGATTTCTTTTCATAAGCATAAGGAAAACTACAAAATTATTGCTGACTTTGAAGACATTGTCTTAGCCACGTATTGCGATCCAGTGTGTGATGTGTGTTTTGTCTGCAAGCATAAGATGATGCTACTTGTGCCTGCCGGTGTGGTGCAGTAAAATGACAGGCGGGAGATGTTCATTAATTTCTTATCTTAGTTTTATGCCGGTTTTGTTGTTACACATGACGTGGACTCGAGCGCACTCAGAATATTTTCAGAGTACAAAATGTCTGAAGTCCGTGTCAAGTCCGAGTACCAGACCAGAACAGACTTGACTTTACCTGAACAGACTTGACCTGAACAGACTGGATTTGACTTGAACAGACTTGACCTGAACAGACTTGACCTGAACAGACTTGACTTGACCAGATTTGACCAGAACAGACAAGAACAGACTTGATCTGAACAGACACTCACCAACAACGGGTTATATATAACAAAGCTAGACAAGGGAACATGAAAAACATGAGGGCTAAAATACACAGACTACTAATGACAAGACAAGAGACACCTTTGAGCAATGACACAATGAAACAATCAGAACATGACAACATAGAACACATGGCGGGATCACATGACAAACAGGAACAGGACAAAGAGCATGAATACAAAGATATGAAACATAACCTGAAACAACCAAAACACTAGACATTACAGATCCCCCCCCTCTAATGGCAGCTCCTGATGCCCAACAAAAAAATACAAAACAAAAGTCTAGGAGGGCAGTCTAGGGGGAGGGATGGCAGTCCAGGTCTGTGCAAGGGGACAGGACATGGACCCCGGCAAGGCAGAGAAGGGCCTGAGAGCATATGCGGACCTGGGCCATGGAGCATGGGCAGACCTGAGCTGTGGAGCATGGGCACAGCTCAGGAGCATGGGAGGACTGGGAGGACTTAGGAGTTCAGGAAGCCATGGTGGCACAGTCATTTCAGGTAGCCATGATGGCGCAGGCAGTTCAGGAAGCCATGGTGGCGCAGGCATTTCAAGGGACCATGGCGGCACAGGAAGTCCAGGAAACCATGGTGGTGCAGTAAGTTCAGGGGACCATGGCAATGCAGGAAGTTTAGGAAGCCATGGTGGTACAGGAAGTACAAGGGACCATAGTAGTAAATATTACAGACTTTGTGTCATAATAAGATTTATGACCCTTTTAGGACATGATTTATTGTTTAATTACTTTATTACTGTCCCTGTTTTGACCCTCCGTTTTCGGACTGTTTGTGTTCACGCGCTCAGGAAGCGAAAGTGGTGGTTCACGCCCCCTCCCAAAAATGCACCTGGGGAAAAGTGTTGTGAAATAGGGTGTGATGTTTAAATAAGTTTAAGAAAAGCATTAATGATATGAAGTAGATGAAATAGTATTTCGGTTTTAAGCTTTAAAAGATCTCGCGGGCTGAAGTGTGTCGCGGAGTTCGTTCCTCAATGTGTGACGCATCTCCTCCACAAGCTGCTGCTGAAAATGTTGTTTAAATAAAAACGGTGTAGAATGTGATGATTAAAATAGGTTTAAGAAGAATATTAAGGATATGAAGTAGATGAAATAGTATTTCGGTTATAAGCTTTGAGGGTTTTCTCCTGAGCTGATATGCACCGTGTGGAGATCAGTTTGTCAGTCTGTCTGCGAGAGCGTTCGTGTGTGTGTGTGTGTGTGTTTGTGTGTGTGGTTGTCAGTGTGTCTGCAAGCGCGTGTGTTTGTGCGTGTGAAAGTAAGTTACTGAATCCTCTCTGTCTGTGTAAATGTATTAAAACAATAAAAAGGAGACTTTACCTCTAGACATAGTGTCTCTGTGGAGATGTGACCAGTTTAACACTCACTATGCCAGATAAAAAGTGTATATCCTCTGATCTGATAAGGGATGGTATCAGTAAAATGACTAGATCAATATTTTAGGAAGACTGGAAGGTGTCATGCATCTCACAAAGGAGATTCTTCTTTTCTCTAGACATAGTGTCTGTGGAGATGTGACCAGTTTAACACAAACTATGCCAGATAAAATAGGATAATGTTTATTGTTTCGGATCTGATATGGGATGCTTACAGCAAACTGAATAGAACAATAGTTTAGGAAGTCTTGAAGGTGTCCTGCATCTCACAAAAGGAGGAATTCTTCCTTTCTCTAGACAAAAGTGTCTCTACCTTGTTTTTTCTGTTGGGGGTTGTGTGAAAGAAAAGCGAAAACGCTCCCTCAATTTGACAACTATACAGAAGATTAGTGTCTTTACGCGGATGAGTAAAATGTAGTGAAACAGTAAAGTTTTAAAATATTTTAGAACTGTTTTTAAATTATTTTATATTTAATAGTAATGAGTTAATAGTGATGAGTAAATGACTCAATATTGTTTACATAGAAAATAGTAAAACTATATGCTTTTCACTTTAGGATCATCATCTAAAATTACATTAAAAGTTCTTGCCAAACATTTCTTACAATCTTTGGTTTAAAACGGTTTAAAATGCTTACAACGTCCCCTAAATGAAATGATTCACTCGTATACATAATCTTCAGAAAAAGGTCTGCAAAAACAACAATAACACATTTTATGCTTTGCACTCAGTCTGTATCTGTAAAACAAACTTTTGCAAAACCACTAAACACAGTTTTCTGCATTAGACACATCACACAAAACTAACAGCACTTTCATTATATTACATTTAATTTAGAAAACATAACTATTTAAATCCCATTCCATCTTTTACTGACTAGCTGATCATGTGTGAAAACAATTGATCATTTAGAAAATCAAAACTCAATGTTTTTGAGAAGCAAATTCTCACCCATGCATTTCTATTTATTATTGTAAATATATGCCATCACCTTTATTTCTGTAGCATTTATTCAATAAAAATAGTTACGAATTCAAATTATAATATAAAGTAGTTCTTCAGCTCAACAACCCACATAGCAAACGGACTTGGCCCAAATGTGGCTTCAGTATGGCACTGCTGGCGTGCTGCCGGCACTGGCATGCATCATGTCAGCCAGCTGTGGGCCATGTGTGGCAATGACGGCACTGCATGAATGACGGCAGACAACATTTGGGCCGACTGTGGACGGGAGGTGTGTGGCCCAGATCAGTGAAGCGATTATGGGCCATATACTTTGTGCACTGGACAATTATAAGTTATAGGCCTGCTATAAAGGCAAGATTATTTTTCCCCATGCCCCCCATCTCTGAAAGAGATGTAATGATTTTAATCATGAATAATATTAATTGACTTATATATGAGTCAGTGAAAAACGCTATATATATAATAAATATAGTATTTAGTTTTCAGCAATGTTCACAAAATTCAATAATCATTTAAAAATTCCACAATCCATTGGACCTGAACAAAATATTTATTTTCCTAACATGATGATATGATTTTTTTATTTAAATTGTTTTATATAAAAACGAATTCACAAACAAAATAGTCTAGTTTTCCATACTTTTTAGATTAAGCACCACAAAATCATGCTAAAAACTGCTATATATATATATATATATATATATATATATATATATATATATATATATATATATATATATATATATATATATGTATATATTTAGCAGTTTATACTATAGTTTACTATGTTTATTTAAAATACTATACATATTTTTAAATAAACTCTTAAAAAAAATTATATATATATATATATATATATATATATATATATATATATATATATATATATATTTAAATAAGAGTTTATTTAAAAATATGTATAGTTAAAAAATTATATATATATATATATATATATATATATATATATATATATATATATATTTTATATATATATATATATATATATATATATATATATATATATATATATATATATATATATATATATATATATATATATATATATATTTATTTATATTTATTTATATATATATATATATATATATATATATATATATATATATATATATATATATATATATATATATATATATATATAGTATTTAGTTTTCAGCAATGTTCACAAAACTCTATAATCATTTAAAAATTCCACAATCCATTTTTAAATATATAATATGTATATATATATATATATATATATATATATATATATATATATATATATATATATATATATATATATATATATATATATATAGTTAAACAAATTATATATTATATATATATATAGATAAAAAAAATAACTTTATTTTATATATATATATATATATATATATATATATATATATATATATATATATATATATATATATATATATATATATATATTATTTTGGCGTGATCTCCATGGTAACAGCAGCTTTTCTGGTTGGTGGATGAGGTACACGTGATGCGTCGGTTGAAATTTCTCCCGCTGAAGGGTGAAGACGTCTGTCAGACTCAGACAAGTTGAGACAACTGCTGTTCAGGTAAGTGAAGTTATGTTGCGTACGACCTAACATTCAATGAAATACATAGGCCTACTGCTGATTCACTGCCCCTTGAACCTAAGAACGCGAGTACAGACTGACTGTAATTGGAGTTACAATGAGAGGAGCAATGTGAGAAGACGGGCATTAAAAAAAGTTGATGAATTATTACAATCAATAGATACTGAGTGGAGCAGGCAAGAGTTTGATAGAAATTATGCAGAGAGCTTCAATGACGAAACCTCTGTATGGTTTGAGGAGGAGTTGCATGGCAGCACAGATTGAGGGAATGAACAGATTCCAAAGGATAGGTTTGGGTCTGATGAGGAAATCGATCAAAGTGATGCATGCAGTGACACTATTGACGACTTGAAAGATTCTCTTGCTGGCTGGGCCACTGAGTTTAGCATTCCCCTGATTGCGTTTTCAGCCCTGCTCTGCATTTTACAAGTTCACCATCCCGCTCTGCCAAAAGATGGGCGAACATTACTTAAAACAAAAACAACATACAACAATGAAACTTTATCAGGTGGAATGTTTCACTACTTTGGAATACTAAGCTCATTTCATGGACTGTTGAATAAGGTGTGTTCTGTTGTCCCAGATAGACATTTAAATTACAGCTGAATTTTGACGGTCTACCTCTGTTTAAAAGTAGTAGTACTCAGTTTTGGCCCATTCTTGGTATGTTGCAGGGGTACAGTGAGAAACCAGTGCTGATTGGTCTTTTTTGTGGAAACACAAAACCAAAGTCTTTGTCAGAGTATTTGCAACATCTGGTGAGTGAATTAAAGTCACTGAGCAGTGGGTTTGTTTTTCAGGAAAGAGGTTCTTTTTGAACATCTGCTCTGTTGTATGTGACACCCCAGCCCGAGCCTTTGTCAAAGGAGTGAAATCACACTGTGCTTATCACGGATGTGACAAGTGTCACCAAACTGGTGTACGTATAGGACATCGAATGACATTCCCTGATTTAAGTGCAAGGCGTAGAACGGATGAATCCTTTAGACAAAATACAGATGCAGAACACCACAATGAACACTCACCTTTGGCTGACCTTAATATTGACATGGTTGCCAGCTTCCCTTATGATTACATGCACTTAGTATGCTTAGGGGTTATGAGGCGTCTGCTTGATTTGTGGATGGGTCCTCCTGGACCCCTGCGTTGTCGTTTGTCAAGTGGTCAAGCTTCCTTGATTTCAGAGAGACTGCTTTCTTTGAGGGATTACATTCCTTCTGAGTTCGCTAGAAGACCACGTACACTGGTTGAAAAAAGTAGGTGGAAGGTAGGGATGTCCCGATCAGGTTTTTTTGCCCTCGAGTCCGAGTCCGAGTCATTTGATTTTGAGTATCTGCCGATACCGAGACCCGATCCGATACTTCTATAATACATAAACAAAGAATAAAAAGAGCGAAAAAACAGATCCAGGATGTTCTTATTTTTAATATTTTTTAATTTATTTGACCTTATTTTAACATTTAACAATTCTGTTGAACAATCAAGTAATACATTTTTCACTTTTGGACTTTAGTGCAAACAATAAATATTAAAAAAAAGTCTATTATAAAAACAAATAGCACCTCAGCTTAAAATATCCGGCAGGCATGTAAACAAATAAAAAAAATAAAAGTGCTTTTAGGAACTGCACTCCTAACTCTTACTGTCATCACAGTAGTTTCACAGAAGGAAATGTATGTTTTTCTTAATGAAAACTAACATATCTACCTTGTCAGGTTTGAGCCTGTTTCTGTTCTCATCAAGGACGTTTGCAACGGCACTAAAAAGTCTCTCACTGTCCACAGAGCTGCAGGGTGCACTGAGATACTGGGTTGCAACAGCAGCCATAGAGCAGTAGCGTCTCTGTAACAAAGTGATGTCATGCCGCACGCGTCGCTGTTTCTGTGTGGAGTCAAAAGGGTCTCTGTGCCACCGCATAATTATAGATGTGTTAAAAAATAATGAGAATATATATACATATATATCCGAGTCCTGATCGGGAGGTAACGTCCGATTCCGATCGAGTCTGAAACCACGCGATCGGGCCCGATTTCCGATCACGTGATCGGATCGGGACATCCCTAGTGGAAGGCCTCAGAATTTCGTCAGTTCCTGCTGTACACTGGACCTGTTGTACTGAAGGGTGTGTTAAAGTCTCAAATGTATGACAATTTCATGCTTTTGTCAATTGGCGTATACATATTATTGAGTTCAGAGTATTGCTTGACGATGAACAATCTGGCCAATTCTCTTTTGGTATCTTTTGTTGAACATTTTGGTCAGCTTTATGGACAAGAATTTTTAGTTTACAATATTCACGGTTTGGTGCATCTTTGTGAAGATGTAAAAATCCATGGTAATTTGGATTTATTTTCATCTTTTCCATATGAGAATTTATTGGGTCATCTTAAAAAATTGGTTAGAGGCTCACGAAATCCTTTGACACAAGTGATCCGCAGGTTGTCTGAAATTGATGAAGCCAGCTCCAACTGTAATCTTAATGCACAGACATCCAAAGATTATAAATCGGAACATAATTTAGGACCAGTACCACAATTTTTCATGGGAGAAGTAAAACAGTTTAAAGTATTGTCCATGGATGGTGCAGTTATCAAAACTACAAATAGAGATTCCTGCTTCAAAATAAAGAACAGGTTTGTGTTGGTTGAAAATATTATTGTTGATAGGGGAGTGGACTATATTGTCGGTAGGGAATACAGATGCCAGGAATCATTCTTTGAATACCCTTTTGACTCTAGAGAGTTAGGCATCTTCATGGTTTCTAACTTGTCTATGAAGGTGAAACATTTTCAGATAGTGGAGAGTGTGCAAAAGTATGTCAGACTGCCATTTCATGACAAGTTTGTTGTTATACCTTTGCTGCATTTAAACAAACCAAACTGCAGCTATTGATTTGCATGATACATAATACAGTTTTTGGTAGCATGCAGTTGTTTATGTGTCCAGTAAATCTGTAGTTTATATTTTGTTGCTCTCTTTGTATTTGCGGTACATGTTGCAGTTCCCAGTCTTCTCACATTATCCACTCAAAAGTGTTCCTAAAGATTATTATATAAATTACTAAATTACACTTTTATTTTGTTTAGACAATGTATCACATTGTGATTTTTGAAAAAACAAATGAAGTAGAAGTGGTGCCTTCCAATTGGGTCAAAGAAAATGAATGTATGTGGCCACCAAATAAAGTGGATGTTGTAAAAGCCACAAAAAATAAGGAGCAACCTGGGGAAGGATGGACTCCACACAGGGTCAGAATTATATTTACATCGAGTAAGTATTACTTTATAGATTGTGAGATTCTGCGTTGGCCTATATATATATATATATATATATATATATATATATATATATATATATATATATATATATATACATATATATATATATATATATTTTTAATCTTTTGTAGACAGTTACAGTGAGTCAAGATTAAAACTACCTGAAGCTGTCGAACACACAGACCTTGCAACAGATGGGGAGGATTCCCCAATTAAAGCCAAACGAAGAAGAATGTAAGTTGTCTTTATTCATAATCTATGATTGTATTTAGTCAGTGTATTGTAACATGTGGCACATATTTAAGTAACAAAGTGATTCTTTAGGCCAAAGAACATACTTTTTCCTGGAGAAGATGAGGATGAAGAAATCAGTTTGGATCTGTCAAAAGATAATGCAAAGAAAAGGTAAGTTTCCATAAATTGTCTTTTTTTATTTTTTTTATTATTTCTAACACAACATTTAGCTTCTTTCTCTTTATCCGAACAGACCAGAACTGCCTAAAGCTCCGAAGATCTTTCACTCATTTTCTTCTGACTCCCAAATTAAGCCGAAGACTGGATCTACTCAGAAGTCTGTGTTGGCCAAATCTAAGCCAACAAAATTGTAAGCAGTATAAGTTGTTGTTTTTTTGAGTAAGGTAATTGATGAATTTCACTTGTGAAATGCATAAAATGCTCTGTTCTATCTTTCTGCAAACCCCCACATAGTTTACCAAATGTCCCTCCTAATTTCCAAAGTCATCATACTACTAACGTACCTAAGAGGACCCACACACATTCTTACCTGTCTCGAAGAAACCATGCAACTGCTGATCAACTTGAGAGGAGCCGCATTAACCCTGACCCGCTTCAGAGAAGTTGCACTTCTCCTAACCAGCTTCAGAGATTCACCACAAGCTGTACTTCTCCTGACTTGTTTGACCAAGATTGCACTCCACCTGACCTGCTTCAGAGATGCCACACTTCCCCTGATTCACGACAGAGAAATGGTGCAACTGCTGAGCCATTTCAGAGAGGTCAGACTTCCTCTGATCCACTTCGAAGAAGCCACACACCAGCTGACTCTTTTCAGAGAGGCCACAATTCCCCTGATCCGCTTCAGAGAAACCACACAACTACTGAGCCGGTTCAGCGAGGCCGCAAATCTCCTGATCCGCTTCAGAGAAGCCACACAACTGCTCTCCCGTTTCAGAGACACCAGACTTCCTCTGATCCACTTCAAAGAAGCCACACAATTACTGAGCCGTTTCAGAAAGTCCAAACTTCCCCTGACCTGCTTCAGAGAAACCACACAACTGCTGACTCATTTCAGAAAAGCTGCAATTCTCCTGATCCACTTCAGAGAATCCACACAACTACTCACCCGTTTCAGAGAGGCCAGACTTCCTCTGATCCACTTCGAAGAAGCCACACAACTACTGAGCCATTTCAGAGAGGCCAGACTTCCTCTGATCCACTTCGAAGAAGCCACACAACTACTGAGCCGTTTCAGAAAGTCCACACTTCCCCTGACCCGCTTCAGAGAAACCACACAACTGCTGACCCATTTCAAAAAGGCCACACTTCCTCTGACCTGCTTCAGAGAAGCTGTCTTTCTCCTGACTTGTTTGAGATAGATCATACTCTCCCTGACCCTTTTCAGAGGAGTCACTCTCCCCCTGACCCACTGCAAAGAAGCTGCACTTCCCCTGATCTGCATCAGAGAGGGAATGTTTACCACCAGCCACATGGACTATTAAGACATCAAGCTGTTCTTGATACTTGTAAGTATTTGTTCTTTGGGAAATGTAATACTACTGTGTACCACTTTTACATCTTGTGCACCATATGGATTTAGCAGGTTTAGACCCAGAGCTTTGATGATAAAATGCTTGTAAATAATTACAGACTCCCACGACACATGATTTTGCAGTTATTTGACGAATTGCGAACAACATTACGGAGGCCAACGAGCCGTCACGGAGCATTACCGGTCGTTCTTCACTGGCATTAGTGTTGCTTTCGTCAACGAAATGTATGACTAAATATCGTCGCCAACGAACCTTTATTTAAACGAGACGAGACGCAACGTAAATGCTGGTCATGTGACGATGATGAATTAAAAACGAGGCTAAATGTAGTTCACAAAATAAAAACTATGCTAAAAATGTCTCCTTATTTTTGTTGACGAAAATGAAGACGAGACGAAATGTTATAACGTTATTTCGTCACGTTATTATTATACACAGTATAATAATAGTATTTCTGTGCGTCTCATTCAGGGCTGCATCAGGTCACACTGCGCCAACGCAGGCGACGTCACTCTCTTCAAGCCCCACTCGCTGCTTTATTTATATTCAAGATGCGCGCAGCTGCGGTAGGTTAACGACAACAAACTAAGTCCAGTCTGACACAGAGAAAGGGACCGATGGCCGGCCAGTCGGGCTTCATAAGCCCTATTCGGACGGTTATTGTTTCTCCTGGGGTCGTAAGGTGTTTTCATCATTGACAGGGGCTAGTCAAGGATTTTATTGTCGTCTTAATCCAGAATATCTGTGTTTCTCTCCCACCACCCACCACCCGTGTAAAAATCCCCAGCTGAATTACCTACAGTTTGACAAACACCAAGATCGTGTGTTGCTATCTGAATTCACATCTCTGAGTTTTCAATAATATATCACTTCAGAATTCGCTTTTTACGGTATATCCTGTTTGACCCCTGCAGAGCACCGTACGGTAGCGCTTCTCTGTCATTTGGATGCATTTTAAAGAAATAACCTTAACGTTAAACTTGTATTACTGAAATGCCGGCAAGTATTTACAAGTGCACAATATTTCATCACCGCTTAAAAAAAGAAAATCAATTTTAAAAATATCAGCTGGATTATGTTTACCTCATAAGCGAATAAGAGGCTGTATTCACTTATTTCCGCTCAGTTTATTTTGAGGGAAATACAAGACAGAAAACCATTTTAACTATAATGTGGGTCTAATTTTAAACAGACTTAAATAATTAATTAATAATAATTATTAAATCAAATATGCATTTATTCTTATTATGACATTTGGAAAAACTTTAATTACATTGAAGTGGAAAATAAAACCGAATGTGTTGTGGAAAAAGATGGGGAGAAATGTGGCCACTAAATCCCTGGAAAAAAACACTGCGAACCTTAAGAGACATCTCAATGTTTTTATTTATTTTATTTAAATGTATGTGTGTGTACTTCTAACATGTTTGGTTGGTAAAATAAATATGTTGTAAATTCAAATCAGATTATCTTCCATTTCTGGAATGGATGTATTCTTGAGACTATAAAGGTAACAGAAAAACTATAAGATAACCTTGTTTGAAATGGGTTTGGCTAAAAGAAGATTTTCGTTTCGTCTATACTACTTATACTATATTGACTGGCTTAAATAGAATTGCATTGACTAAAACTAGACTAAAATGTCATTAGTTTTCGTCGACTAAAACTAGACTAAAATAGTCATGGATAACTTTGACTAAAATAAGACTAAAATGTTTAGACTTTGAGTTGACTAAAACTTGACTAGACTAAAAAAAAAACGTGACTAAAACTAATAAAAACTAAAATGATAGACTAGACTAAAACTAAAATTAAAACAGGCCGCCAAAAACAACACTAACTGGCATAGAGTTGGTTTGACGCTGGATGTTCGATATTCGCAAATTTAAGGACCGAGACATTTGTAGACCTACACATTTCTAACTTCAATAGCATTTGAACGGAACATGTAAAATGTGTGCATCATAGCTGACACGAGATGAACACTTTACAGTGAGTTTGATACTGTAAGTCATTCCGTTCAAATGTTGAAATAATATTACAATGTAAAATAACTGTTTTGTTATTTGAATATAAAATGTAATTTATTCCTGTGATCAAAGCTGAATTTATCACCATTTCTCCAGTCTTCAGTGTCACATGATCTTTCACTAATCATTCTCATATGAGGAGGATTCTTTGATGAATATAAAGTTCAAAATAACAGTATTTATCTGAAAAAGAAGCTTTTGTAACATTGTACTACCGTTCAAAAGTTTTGGGTAAGAATTTTAGAAAGAATAACAGAACAATATTACTGTTTTTGCTGTATTTTGGATCAAATACATGCAGCCTTGGTGAGCAGAAGAGACTTCTTTAAAAACAGTATAGTTTCCAAACTTTTGACTGGTAGTATATATATATATATATATATATATATATATATGTGTGTGTGTGTGTGTGTGTGTGTGTGTGTGTGTGTGTGTGTGTGTGTGTGTGTGATCTTTGTGGGGACAAAATGTCCCCACAAAGATGGCAATATCAAATTTTTGTCCTTGTGGGGACATTTTTTTGTTCCCCATGAGGAAAACATCTTATAAATCACACTAAGTGATTTTTTTGAAAATGTAAAATGCAGCATGTCTCCTGTGATGGGTAGGTTTAGGGGCAGGGGCAGTGTAGGGGATAGAAAATACGGTTTGTACAGTATAAAATGCATTACGCATTTAATGCATTAATGCATTATGCATTGGAATGTCCCCATAAAACATGGAAACACAACATGTGTGTGTGTGTGTGTGTGTGTGTGTGTGTGTGTGTGTGTGTGTGTGTGTGTGTGTGTGTGTGTGTGTGTGTGTGTGTGTGTGTGTGTGTGTAAATGTGTGCGTGTGTGTGTGGTCTCTTGTTTTTTAAAGGAAGTTCAAACAAAAATGAAAATGTACTCGTCATTTACTCTGAAGCTTGGATGAGTTGGTTTCTTATGATGAACACAAATACATTTTAAGGAATGTTGGTAACCAGACAGTCGAAGGTAACATTAGTAAAAAATGTATATATTATGGAAGCCATTGGTTACCATCCACTGTCTGGTTAACAACATTTGAAAAAAAACATCTCCTGTGTTCAACAGAAGGAAGAAACTCGTACAGGCATGGAACAAGAGGAGGTGAGGAAATGAGACAGAATTTACATTTTTGGTTGAACTATCCCTTTAGTGGATAATTGCTGTTTTATTTTAACAACTAATAAATTAAATGTTAATTCGCAGATAACCGTGTTGGCAATGAAAGGTGGAACGGACACCAGAGACGGAGTTTGGAGAATAATGACAGCAACGATAACAAACTCACTGGCCAAGAATATAAATATGCGAGGAGTAAATGGGAAGATTAGCTTTAAAAGCTTGCAGTTAAGGAACATTGTACTTGGTAAGTCTGTAGTGAGCATGACCACTTTTTAAAAATTGACCAGTACTTCAATTTCTACAACTGTTATTTTAAAACAGTATTATGTACTTTTTAAATGTTACTTTGTGCATACTATTGTATATAAATAATGCATTGTTATTTACATAAACCAATGCAATAAGTGTGCACTTTTTGTGAGGTGGAAATAAGATGTTATGCTTTAAATGAATTACATAATCAGTACTTCAACAGTGCATTGGTTACTCTGTTTACACCATAGTTTCCATATAACATGTTTAAGGTTTTCGTTCGCTAAAATTGCCTTGTTTGTCAAAATACTTTTGTCAAACTCGGACAAGCCAGTTAGTCATTCAGTAGTGCCAGAATATAAGCAATAATTTCCTGTATAAAATATAGTCAAAGCAATCTTGTTTTGTTTTTTTACCTAAATTTATTTACAGTAGGTGGATGAATGTTTGTATAGGTATTTATTAATTTTGTATTTTGTCTTTTAGCTGCTGTGAGAAAAAATCGTCTGACACAAAATGCCACCGATCAGGAGATAGAAGCAATTATACAAAGATGGCTTCAGCTTGCTCCTGATAGAGATGGAGGAAGGAGAGAGCGCTTGAGGAGAAAAGAGGGGCAGAGCTGTACTTCACTTCCCGAGGATCACTTTCTCCCTCAAACATAAACACATTCTGATGTGTAAATGTGTTTAAAGTAATTGTTTTTATTTGCTCTATGTTTGTTGAGAGTAAATTTGCATTATGTTTAAATTTCAGTGCTAGATTTATTTATAGATTAATTTAGTTAGAATTGAAAACGATTGTACAGTTGACTGTTCAGGCAACTAAAATAGTGTTCACACAGTTAAACAACTCTAGTTGTAATTTTTTTTTGACTTGTGCATTACTACAATAAGTAAGCTACTGTTTAAGACAGACCAGAACATTTTGAAATTGAATGCATTTTTTTGAGGTGGTAATAAGTTGTTTCACACAGTTACACAATCTAGATGTGATTTTTTTATTATTATTATAATTATTATTATTTGGCTTGTGCATTATTGTTAAATAAACACATTTTGAGAATTTAATTTTCTTGTGACTTATTTGTTCACATGGTTTGGGTAAGATTAGGCTGGGTTATGGCTCGGTTTTGGCATATCTGGTTAAAGGGTGGCGTTGATATGGTTAACTTGTGGCTGAGGATTGGTACCAATAATAAAAACCTGTTTTGGCCCAGTTCTGGGCCAGCTAAGGGTGATTAACTGGCTGAGATTCGGGCCGGTTATGGCCCATGTGTGACCCTTGTCTTTAATCCAGTTCTGGGCCGCTTCAGGGCCGTCATTCTTTGCGGTACTTGGGCCGAGGGAAAAGTGATCATGTGGCCCGGAGCTGGGCCAGAAAACATTTGCTCTGTGGGAAGTCAGTTCAGTCTTTGTAGATTCAGCTCAATAATTGTAAAGTACATTAACTGTACAACAATTGTGTCTGCTTGTGTTTATATGTGTGTGTGTGTGTGTGTGTGTGTGTGTGTGTGTGTGTGTGTGTGTGTGTGTGTGTGTGTGTGTGTGTGTGGACTGGTAATCCCTACGGTATGGGGACAAAATGTCCCCACAAAGATGGCAATATCCGAAATCCTTGTCCTTGTGGGGACATTTTTGGTCCCCATGAGGAAAACAGGTCATAAATCACACTAAGTGTTTTTTGAAAATGTAAAAATGCAGCATGTCTCCTGTGATGGGTAGGTTTAGGGGCAGGGGCAGTGTAGGGGGACAGAAAATACGGTTTGTACAGTATAAAATGCATTACGCCTATGGAATGTCCCCATAAAACATGAAAACACAACATGTGTGTGTGTGTGTGTGTGTGTGTGTGTGTGTGTGTTCTGTGTGTCTGTGTGAATGTTTATATGAGGGCATGTTCATTTGTTTGTGTGTTTGAATGTTTATATGTGTCTGTCAGGTCTGTCTTGTTTGGTTTGTTTGTGACTGCTTATGCATGTTTTGTGTTTATTGCAAAATAAAAAAATCTCACTTTAAAATTCTAAGTAAAATAAATATGCCCTATAATTTTAAAAACGTTTATGCAAAGGTATGTTAACTTTAAACAAAGGTATCTTAACTATAGTCTTTAAACAATAATTATAATTTTCTTTAATATATTTAAAACAGCAAACATGCTATCGCTTTGGCTGCGTTTGTGACAAAACGCATAATTTTCACCTCAGAAAATAAATAAATAAAAACATTTTTAAATTTAATCTTTTGACAAACCTACATTTCAAACTTTTTACCTCAGGTGTTAAACAACACAGGGGAAAGTGTTTTGCAATACTCATGAAATTGTTCATACCAAACGAGCTCCGTTTTACACATGTTAACTATTTGAATATTTTTGTTGGTATCTTGTCATTTTTAGAGGATTTACTAAAGTTTACAAGAATCACAATGTTCTGTAAATTAATTTCTTTAGATTTAGTCATACTATCAAGAATCCAGACCGTTTGCATTTGTTTGTTGGATTTTTATTTTTTATTTTTTTAAGTCTATCAATTAAGTTGCACATTATATATCATAGTCAATGATATCACAGACACACTATTTGACAATTTCTTAATAATTGATAGCTCTTTAAGAATTTTTTTTTAATGTTATTTTGAAGTTTTGCATGTTTTCATTTAAAAAACTTTTGTAATATGTGTTTAGCGTACAGTAAATATCGGCATTAGTTTGTATTCAGTTGTCACCAAATGCTAGTGAAGATAAAATTTTCTAATTGTCACATTCATATTAGAGTCTGAAATCTGGTTTATAACATATTATATTTGTTATTTAACAGTGATTGTGTTCATGGCATCATCTCATCGCTGTGAGTAGGCTACATGAAACCAGACCTAAATAAAAAGCATTATTTGTTTTTGGACATTTTACATTATATTTTATACTAACCTAATTTTAAATAGTACTTAAATATAAATGTTTTATTTTTAAAGCCCAACTGTGGACATAAAATGATTTACAAGGATTTCTGAAATAGCCTGTTGAATCTGTTGAGTCTGTTGGCACTATTGAAGGTTCCACATCCTTGGATGCTCCCTTTCGTTCAGTCACTACGACGTAACGTTAGTGACTAACGAATGGGGGTTTCGCTTAGAAGCCTATCATCTTCGAGCTTAGAGAAAACGCCCAATGGCGTGCCAATGCCATGGGGCATGCGGAATTTGCATATGTAACTCCGCCTCACTGTGTGAGTATATAAGGAGGTACGTGGCAATATCGCATTATGTTTCTGCTTTTGGAGCCAAGAGAACCTACCTCTTCACTCCTACAGCCTTCTGAGACTCTGTCAGCTTCTTCGAGACGAGCAGGTTTCCAGTCGGTGTTGGTGTAACAGCGCGTTCCAGTGATCGCATACTTCCTGCCTGCTGATCTGCGCAGTGGTCTGTTGACAGCTGGTGTGTGTTTCCCTGGGCGCTTCGGCATCGACTGCGAGGTTTCCTCTCAGAAAAAGAGCTTGCGCGTGGCACGTCTTTTTCAAGACGGTTCGCCCGTGCACTTCCGGTTGCGATCGATATCCATTGCTGTCTATGGGCACTTTCACAGTTCGATGTTCAAGTTTTGGCTTCAGCACGTTTGGGCAGTGTTTGTGGATGTGTCATGTTCCCACTGTGGGAATGAGACCATCGCGATGTTGTGGTCGAGACTCAGTGATCTCCGTGAGGAGAGAGAGTCCCTTCTGCCACACCCTAATCTACCGTCTCCGAGAGAGGTGGAGTGCAACCACGAGCACTCGTGACAGGGCGTAGTTCCACACCAGCCCGAGGCTCAAGGCTGCCCGAGATAACATGGCTGTCAACTTTGGGTCAGATCAGGCGGCGCTGACACACCCGGAGGCGGAGCACAGCCTAATTGGTTTTTGGGGACGGCACCTGACAGCTGTTGGGCCCCGCCCCCAATGCCTTTCACCCCGAGGTGCATGAGGAGGTCACGCGGTCCGGGGAGTCCCGTGCTTCACATGACCGCTCGGCCTCCTCCGCCTTCTCTGCCCTTGGTGGGGCCGTGGCCTAGGGTACACTGGGGTCCCCCCCCACTGTTGGGCACTCTGTTGCGCACTACGGTGTCCACGGTGTCCACTACGGTATCCGAAGCCTCAGGGCCCGTCTACTTCGGGGGCGTGGTCCTGTAGAGCGACGGGGCAGACCTCCGCCCCTTTGCACATGCACGAGGGTGGAGCCGACCCAGGGCTCTTCAATGAGCTGCGTGCCGCCACTGATCCCGCCCTCTGGCCGGTGAAGGTGGCCACACGCTCCCTGGGCTGGGCGATGTCCACAGTTGTGGCCGGGAGAAACACCTGGCCTTACCTGGTGATGTGGAGGTAGTTGAGTGAGCCCCGCCTCCCATGTCTGGGCCAGTCACGCTGCCTCGCTGCACCAACCGGTGGTTCGAGTGACCCCCGTGGGTCAGTTCCTGGGAGTCTGGCTTCAGCTTCCAGGACTGTCCGCCGGGCCGCGAAAACCATCAGGCTCGGCTACGCGATTCAGTTCGCGCAGGCTTCTCCCCGCTTCCGGGGAGTCCGCTCACCATGGTGGGGCCCAATGTCCCAGTCATGCGAGAGGTTGCCAACCTACTGGCGAAGGGTGCGATCGAGCCTGTCCCTCCAGCCGAAATGAAGTCCGGCTTCCTCAGCCCTTGCTTCATTGTACCCTAGAAAACCGGTGGGTTACGGCCAATCCTGGATCTGCCCATCCTGAGCCGATCCCTTTACAGGCTTCCGTTCAGGATTTTGGCAGCGAACGCCTTCTCGAATGCGTTCGTCCAGTAGATTGGTTGCAGCGATTGACCTGAAGGACGCCTACTTCCTTGTCTCCTACCTCGACGCAGACCGTTCCTACAGGTACATTTCAGTACGCGGCTTCCTCCCATTCGGGCTAGCTCTGTCCCCTCGTGACTTCACAAAGTCTGTCGAGGCAGCCCTTGCGCCACTCAGGCAGCACGGGGTTCGCATCCTGAACTGCATCGGCGACACAGGGTGCGAACACAGAGTTCTAGTGCTCCAGCACATAGCCTCGCCTGGGCCTTCAGGTCAACTGGGAGAAGAGCAACTCTGCTCCAGTGCAAATCTCTTTCCTGGTATGGTTTCCAACTCGGTCGCCATGTGCGTGCAGATTACCAGCGAGCATGCACAGTCAATGCGGACTTGCCTCCGTTAAATCGAAGCAAGAGTGCGGTTCCACTGAAGTTGTTTCAGAGGCTCCTGGGGCATATGGCATCTGCAGCCGCGGTGACGCCGCCCGGATTGCTTCATATGAGACCGCTTCAGCAGTGGCTTCGCGATCGAGTCCCGAGATGGGCATGGCAGTCTGTCCAAGGCAGTCCAAGTGACTCGGGCCTGCTTGCGAACGCTCACCCCGTGGTCGAACCTCAGTTTTCTACGGGCCAGTGTGCCCTTAGAACGAGTTTCCAGGCATGTTGTCGTATCGACGGATGCCTCTGCCACGGGCTGGGGTGCCATGTGCTTCCGAGCGTTGCTGAAGGGTCAACATGTGCTTGTCCGGACAGACAACACGGCCGTAGTAGCATACATCAACCACCAGGGCGGTCTACGCTCCCGCCGTATGTCTCAACTCGCCCGACATCTCGTTCTATGGAGTCAGAAGCGCCTGAGGTCCCTTCGTGCTGTCTGTATTCCGGGAGTCCTGAACCTCGCAGCCGACGAGCACTCGCGGTTTCAGCCTCTCCCGGGAGAATGGAGACTCCATCCCCCGACGGTCCAGCTGATTTGGGAACAGTTCGGGGACGCGCAGGTAGATCTGTTGCCTCCCACGACTCTTCCCACTGCAGCCTGTTTTATTCCCTGTCCGAGGCACGCTCGGCACGGATGCACTGGCGCACAGCTGGCCGCGGGGCCTACGCAAGTATGCGTTTCCCCCAGTGAGCCTACTCGCACAACTCTCGTGCGAAGATCAGGGAGGACAAGGAGCAGGTCCTTTTGGTCGCCCCGTTCTGGCACGGCCGGACCTGGTTCCCGAACACTTACTCCTTGCGACAGCCCCTCCCTGGCCTATTCCTCTGAGACACTCAGAGACGGGGCACCCTTTGCCACCCGCGTCCCGATCTGTGGAGCCTCCACGTGTGGCTCCTGGATGGGACGCGGCAGGTTTGAGTGGCCTGCCACCTATGGTGGTCGCCACCATCACTTCCGCTACGGCAGAGTCCACTCAGCATGCCTATGCGTTGAAGTGGAACCTCTTCGTCACCTGGTGGTCTTCCCGCCAAAAAGAGAAGACCCCTGGGAATGCCCGATCGGGTCCGTGCTATCGTTCCTCCAAGAGGGGTTGGAGCGAAGGCTGTCTCCCTCCACCCTCAAAGTTTATGTGGCCGCAATATCTGCCCACCACAATCTCTTGGAGAACAAGAAGGTAAGTCAGCACGACCTGATTATCAGGTTCCTGAGGGGGGCGAGGAGACTGAATCCTCCTTGCTCTCCTCTCGCACTCTTGGGACCTCTCAGTAGTTTTAAGTGCTCTGCAGAGGCCTCCCTTTGAGCCTTGCGGTCGGTTGATATTAAGTTCCTGTCGATGAAGACGGCTCTGCTGACTGCATTGGCCTCCGTCAAGAGGGTCAGGGACCTGCAGGCATTTTCGGTTGACGAAGCGTGCCTGGAGTTCGGGCTGGCTAATTCTCACGTGATCCTGAGACCCCGGCCTGGATATGTGCCCAAGATTCCCACCATTCCGTTCAGAGACCAGGTGGTGAACCTGCAAGCGCTGCCCGTGGAGGGGGCAGACCCAGCCTTGGCACTGCTCTGCCCAGTATGCGCTCTCCGCGCCTACGTAGACATGACGCAGTGTTCAGGACCTCAGACCAGCTCTTTGTCTGTTATGGTAGAGAGCGGAAGGGAAGTGCTCTCTCAAAGCAAAGGATTTGCTGGATAGTCTCACTGGATAGGGGACACCATTGTTTTGGCTTACCAGCAGCAAGGTCGACCATGTCCCCTTGGGGTGCGGGCTCACTCCACTCGGAGTGTCGCCTCCTCTTGGGCTTAGCGCATGGCGCCTCGCTAACAGACATCTGCAGAGCTGCAGGCTGGGCGACACCTAACACTTCGCCAGATTCTACAATCTCCGAGTGGAGCCAGTGTCCGACTTGTACTCGCTCCCCCGAGGGGCCGGTAATGGGCCAGGCTCAGGTGTCTTCGCTTGCTCGCCATTCCACTCCTCGGACTGGATACGTGCGATATTCCTCAGGTGAGCTCCCCGAGAGCCCTGAGTTCCTCCGGCACTGCTTACGCCGATACCTGTGTGTCTGCCCTCTAGCGAGCCCAGACCATCGTGTCCGGCCAGATGCCCCGTGTGCATGGTTCCCCTCCGGCGACCCCCACACGTGTATTTCACCATAAGCCTCCGCAGTGAGCGGGTTTCTTCCCTTGGCATGTCCCTGCCACCCCTAGGGTTAAAAATCCACCTTCGGCTGGTAGTTTTCCCATATGCAACCCTTGCGGGTCATATGTGTACTCTAAGTCCTCCTACGGGTAGGCATCTTGGCATTTCCTCACTGGGATATGCTTCCCAGTGTACCTTGGTATTCCTGTGATAAGTGGGAGTCCTTTGTCCGTACTAGTCTTACGACAGGGTACTCACACTTACGCAGGGCACTGGATGACAGCTGAGTGGCGGGATTAAATTGGACCACCATTCGTTAGTCACTAACGTTACGTCGTAGTGACTGAACGAAAGGGAACGTCTCGGTTACGGATGTAACCCTCGTTCCCTGAGGAGGGAACGGGGACGTAACGTCCCGTTGCCACATCAGCTGTGCTACCTGGAACGCAGGAGTTCAGTCTTGGCTCCTCAAGCAGGTAACATAATGCGATGTTGCCACGTACCTCCTTATATACTCACACAGTGAGGCGGAGTTACGTATGCAAATTCTGCATGCCCCATGGCATTGGCACGCCATTGGGCGTTTTCTCTAAGCTCGAAGTAAAGTCAACTTTATTTATATAGCGCTTTTAACAATGCAGATTGTTTCAAAGCAGCTTCACAGTGTTAAACAGAAAAATAATGCAACAGAATATATTTCGATTATCATACAGTAACAATGTTGGCTTTAGATCAGTAATTTGGTCTATATGGTTAATTTAGTTTTTGAAATATATTTCAAAAATAGTTTTTTCCCCAACTGAGCAAGCCAAGCCAGAGGCGACAGTGGCAAGGAAACCAAAACCCCATCAGGAGACCTAATGGAGAAAATAAACCTTGGGAGAAACCAGGCTCAGTCGGGGTGCAAGTTCTCCTCTGGCCAATTAACAAACAGCGTATTATTATTATTAAAGTTATTATTTTAAAGGTCAGAGGTCATAATCGACCTGAATATTCGAAAGATCTGAGGCAACACGCCGGAGACGGGTTTATTGAGGATGATGTATCGATTAAATAATTATTAAAAATAAAACATTTGAAATATCGGAGTCATTATGCCGGAGACAGGTTTTTATTGAGGATGCCGTATTGATTAAACAATTACTAAAATGTAATATTCGAAAGATCGGCGGCAACACGCTGGAGACGGGTTGTTTTGAGGATGACATATCGATTTAAAGAATTGTTAACTAGGACTATTCAAACAATCGGAGTCATCACGCTGGAGACAGGTTTATTGAGGATGCCGTGTCGATGAGGCAGCTTAAGGGGAGTCTAAATGACACGGTCTCTGCAGACACTTCAGGGTCATGTGTTGGTCACATCTGGGTGCAGGTCCACCGTCTGATCTGGATACAGCCTGGATCCGGCTGACTGCAGTAGACCTCGGGATAAAACAGAGACACTTACATTAGCGTAGATGCCATTCTTCTGATGATGAAAAGAGTACATCAGGTGTTATGGGAAGTGTTCCCGGTTCCGGCTGACCTAGATAATGCAGCCTAATAATCATTTAATTGAAAAAAGTGTTTTATGTGTATGCCATAGAAAAAAGATGTGATTTTAGTCTAGATTTAAACTGACAGATTGTGTCTGCTTCCCGAACAATGCAAGGAAGACTGTTCCAGTGTTTAGGTGCTAAATAGGAAAAGGATCGACCACCTGCAGTTGATTTTGATATTCTAGGTATTATCAGCAGGTCAGAGTTTAGAGACCGCAGTAGACGTGATGGAGTATAATGTGTTAAGAGCTCACTCAAGTACTGGAGAGCTAAACCATTTAGTGCTTTGTAAGTAATAAGCAAGATTTTAAAATGTATGCAATGTTTAATAGGGAGCCAGTGCAGTGTTGACAGAACCGGGCTAATGTGTTCATAGTTCCTGGTTCTAGTAAGAACTCGAGCTGCTGCGTTTTGGACCAGCTGGAGTTTTTATTAAGCGAGCAGGGCAACCAATTACAATAATCTAGCCTTGAGCTCATGAACGCATGTATTAACTGTTCAGCATTTTGCATTGAGAGCATGTGCCGTATACATTTAGATATATTTTTAAGATGGTAGAATGCAGTTTTACAGATGCTAGAAACATGGCTTTCAAACGAAAGATTGGTATCAAAGAGCACACCCAGGTTCCTAACTGACGAGGACTTGACAGAGCAGCCATCGAGGGTTAGACAGTATTCTAGGTTACTACTTGTGGAGCTTTTTTGTCCAATGATTAAAAATTCATTTTTTTTCTGAATTAAGTTGCAGGAAATTACTGATCATCCAATTTTTTATATCATCTATACATTCCGTTAATCTTGTGAATTGGTTAGTTTCTTCAGGGTGTGAAGAAATATAGAGCTGAGTATCATCAGCATAACAATGAAATCTAACGCCATGCTTCCTTATAATCTCTCCCAGTGGTAGCATGTACAGGGTGAAGAGCAATGGCCCTAGCACTGAGCCCTGCGGTACTCCATACTGAACTTGTGATCGGTGTGACGTCTCTTCATTTACTGCTACAAATTGATAACGGTCAGATAGGTATGATTTAAACCATGCCAATGCAGGTCCACTAATGCCTACATAATTTTCGAGTCTATTCAAAAGAATGTTGTGGTCGATAGTGTCGAATGCAGCGCTAAGATCGAGTAACACTAACAAAGAGATACAACCACGATCGGATGATAAGAGTAAATCATTTGTAACTCTGATGAGAGCAGTCTCAGTACTATGATACAGTCTAAATCAGGGGTCTTCAACTAAAATTGCTTGAGGTCCAGTAAATGAACCCTCCTCACCGGCCGAGGTCCGGACAATTATACCTAAAAACACAATTTTTTTTTGCCAGCCTAAAGAAATGTACGGAAGCCCTGAACCGCAAAGTAAAAAAAAAATATGTCAAAAAAATCTAGATTTTCGAGATTAAAGTCGAAATATTTGAGATTAAAGTCTAAATATATCGAGAATAAAGTCGAAATATTTCGAGAATAAAGTCGAAATGTTTAGAATAAAGTATATTTTTAGTAGGCTAGCTAAAGAACTGCGCTGGTGAAGAACTGGTCCAAACTTTATGTGGCACGTTGACTCGTACGATAAGATTAAACGCGTCGACCTCTGCTCGGATTCTCAATTCTAGATTAGAAATTCAAGATTTTTTTTTTTACTTTGCGCTTCAGGGCTTCCGAGATTGAAAAAAATATTTATTGAACAAAATATAATGTTCTCATATGGATAAACATGTATTTTCATATTGTTTAAGCAAACATCTTCACAAAATTGATCTCATTTTGATGTTGTTCTGATATGTGCTTTAAGTTGCTTTGGTACAAAATATCTAAATTTGTGTCTGACAAAAATATGATGAAAGAAAATGCCTTCATCGCTAAATATGAACTGAAAAATACATTAATTTCAACATTACTATAGCAACTAAAGTGCATTTTTTATGCTGATCTGAGATAAATAACAATCAATGAACACAAACCCCTGGTTAAAAAAAAAAACAGAAATCTCGTGGGGGTCCTCTCTGTTTGTTTTATTCTGAAGAAAACTACGAACAAATGTATGTGACCCTGTCTATGCAAAAATCAATGAAAAATTGATCAAAAACAAAACAAATCTCATAACACATTTTATGTTCATTCACATGTCTCTACGACTGTATAAAAATATGGACAAAGTGTCTGTGACTTCACCCATAGGATTCTGAAGAGCAGATTTGATGCATAGACGTCATCATATATTGATGTCTATGGCTGAATCCGAAATCGCCCACTATACAGCCATTTGTAGCGGTGTCCGAAACCATAGTGGACATGTTTGAGCGCACTCAATCAATCCCGCATCGCACCGCAATAACGAGTGTACAGCTGATGTACGATCAACGGCCGCCCGACTTCACGCACTCGTTTTCATTTCTCTCCTTCAAGTGAACTGTAATAGTGTCCTAACGTAAGGAATAGTAAATGAGGGTTTAGGGGCGATTTCGATTCAGCCTCTGTTTGCGCGCGCTTTCTGCTCTCAGTCTCTTCCTGCATGTGTAACTGCGCATCTGAATGTAGCAACAGTGAGCTTAGTAATGTAACCGTGCCGCAACCGTGGCAACATAGGAAAAATGGCTAAACTGAGCTGCCTGATTTAAATGTGATTATTTATTTAAAATCGCATTTGGCATTTATTTATTTCATTACGCCAAAAGGCTTCGCGTCCGGATGGTCGATCTCGCGTCCGATTCGGACCGAGTCCGCTAGTTGGCGACCCCGGGTCTAAATCCTGACTGAAAATCCTCACAGATACCATTTCTTTCTAAAAAGGAACATAATTGTAAGGACACGGCCTTTTCAAGTATTTTTGAAAGAAAGGGTAGATTTGAGATTGGCCTGTAATTGAGTAATTCTGTAGGATCAAGTTGCGTTTTTTAATAAGTGGTTTAATAATAGCCAACTTAAAAGTTTTCGTTACATATCCTAATGACAAAGATGAATTAATGATATTAAGAAGAGGATCCATGACCTCTGGTAGCATCTCTTTTAATAGCCTAGTCGGTATAGGGTCAAGCATACATGTTGTTGATTTAGATGAATTAAAGAGTTTAGCCAATTCTTCCTCTCCTATAGCAGTGAATGAGTGTAATTTTTCCTCAGTGACACTACGATGCTCTGTCTGATGTGATACTGTAGTAGACAGCTGCATGGTTATAATTTTCTTCCTAATATTGTCAATCTTACATGTAAAGAAGTTCATAAAGTCATTACTGCTGTGCTGTTTACAAACATCAGAAGTTGAAGCTTTATTCTTGGTTAATTTAGCCACTGTATCGAATAAATACCTAGGTTTGTGTTTGTTTTCTTCTAAGAGAGTCGAGAAATAAGCAGATCTAGCAGTTTTTACGGCCTTTCTGTATGTGATCATACGTTCTTTCCAAATTACAAAATACCTCTAGTTTTGTTTTCTTCCAGCTGCGCTCCATTTTTCTGGCTGCTGCTTTAAGGGCCTGGGTGTGCTCGTTGTACCACGGCATTGGACTATTTTCTTTAATCTTCTTTAAGCGCAGGAGCGACTGTGTCTAAAGTACTGGAAAATAGAGAGTCAATAGTTTCTGTTGCAACATCAAGTTCCTCTAAGCTATCTGGAATGCTGAGGAGATGATACTGATTAGGAAGATTATTTAAAAAGCAATCTTTAGTCGCAGCGGTGATAGTCCTGCCAGTTTTTAAACAGGTGGACGCGGCTTTGTAGCTTTAGCTAAATTAAGTATACATGATACTAGATAATGATCTGAGATGTCGTCGCTCTGCTGCAGAATTTCAACGGTATCAACATTTATTCCATGTGACAATATTAGGTCTAAAGTATGATTATGGCGATGAGTAGGTCCTGACACGTGTTGCCTAACTCCAATAGAGTTTAGAATGTCTTTAAATGCCAATCCCAATGTGTCTTTTCATTGTCTACATGGATATTAAAATCACCAACAATTAGTAATTTATCTACGGCCAGAACTAGCTCTGATAGAAAATCAGCAAATTATTTGATAAAGTCTGTATTGTGCCCTGGTGGCATGTATACAGTAGCTAACACAAATGTTACACGGATTTATCATTTGCACTACATAACGTTACATAAAGCACCAAAACTTCAAAGGAATTATATTTGAAACTAGACTTCTGAGTAATACTGAAGATATTATTATAAATTACAGCAACCCCTCCCCCTTTACCTTTCAGACGGCTCGTGTTTATAACAATAATCATGTGGGTGGACTCATTTAAAGTAATGTAGTCATCAGGTTTTAGCCAGATTTCTGTCAAACACAGCACATCTAGATTATTATCTGTAACGATATCATTAACAATAAGTGCTTTTGGGGAAAGGGATCGAATATTCAGCAACCCAAGCTTTATCATTTGATTATCCGTATTATATATATTGTTTATTTGTTGGACATCAATTAAATTATTACCGTTGAATGGTTTTGATGGTTTTTTGTAATTACTAATTCGCGGAACAGACACAGTCTCTATGTGATAATATCTAGGTAAAGAGTGTCTATGTGTTGGGATTTACCTGACTTCTGTAACGGGAGGCAGCTAGCAGGCGGTCGGGTAAGCCAGTCCGTCTGCTTCCTGACCTGGGCCCTAGTGAGTCAAGCTTTAGCTCTAAGACTATATGCCAAATTACTAGAGAGAAGGCGGCACCACTCCAAGAAGGATGGATGCCGTGTGTTTAACAGGCCAGGTCTGCCCCAAAAGCTTTTCCAATTGTCTATGAACCCTATGTTATTTTATGCGGACACCACTTAGACAACCAGCCATTGAGTGATGATAATCTGCTAACTATCTCACCACTCCTTTTAACGGGAGCGGACCAGAACAAAAACTGAACCTGCCATCGTGCTAGCGAGTTCACACACCTCTTTAATGTTAATTTTGGTGATCTCCGACTGGCGAAGTCGAACATTATTAGTGCCGTGAATAATAATCTTAGAGAATTTACGATTAGCATTAGCCAGCACTTTTAAATTTGCTTTGATGTCAGGCGCTCTGGCTCGGTAAACATGTGACTATGGTGGCTGGTGTCTCTATTTTCACGCCCGTGTAATAGAATCACCAATAACTAGGGCACTTTCAACAGGATTCTCAGTGGGTGCGTCACTGAGTGGGGAGAACCTGTTTGATATTCTAATCGGAACGGAAGAGTGTTTTGATCCGCGACTATGCCGCCTCATCGTCCACGCCTCCGCTCTCCTCAGGGAACGAGGTTACATCCGTAATCAGACGCTTTTCTTTGGTCTGTTAGGCTTGAACACTGCCTGGGACATGTCTCCTTGCACACCTTGCCCTTCACAGAAACAAAGTCACATTAACGTTTTGTTTAGCTATAAAACACTAGAGCTATTAGCAGCTGATCAGGTTACTTGCTAGAATATATAAAAGCTTACACAATCAATATATTTTTTATTATTACCTTTTAAAATGTATTTTTATTATTTATTAAATAACAAGTAACAAACATAGCACAGCATACAATATTACAAAACAAAGTGTTGGTTAAAATGGTAAAAGGGGATCCAATTATATTAAAATATTCTAAACATGTCAATAACTTTTTTTTCTTCACCAATTTCAGTGAAGACAAAGCAATCAAATTCTAATCTAAACATCTTAAAGATTGTGGATGAATTTACATATGCTTGTTTATGTATATAAAATTCTGTCAGCAGTACATAAAACACAATCAATGAATTATAACATTAGCCTCCGTGATGCAGCAGCTGGGCTGGTGTTAGAGACGTGCCTAAAGCATTTCGATTCATTTTGCCGTGGTTATAAGGAGTATAGAGACATGTTTAAAACGTCTCCTGAATCCTAATTTTCTCAGCTTTCATTTCGACTCACTCATGACTTGATCATTTAAACAGCGTAATCTATATGAACTGTAGTAGACGACGCCCAGTAGCCTACACACCCCTCTGACTGTAGACGCTAACTTTACGTAGATACTTTGTATACGGTTTTCACTCACCTCTTTTGGTGGATCTTTTCCTCGTTTTGCTCTCCTCTCCGGTTCACATATGGTTTCCCAGCATCCTCAAAGACTTCCTTGCTCTGTCCTTCCATTCATTCATGTTCGCTCTCCTTTTTTTGCTGAGGTTTTGCCTATTAATGTCGCAGCGGACATGAAAGCAACCGGCGTCTCCATTTTTCGTTAGTGGACATAAACGTTTTTTCCGCGTGAGACTATTTTAAAGTTTGAAATACAGAGTTTTGGTCACGCGAACATCCCCACAAAGTGATTCTGTATACAAAGTGTCACTCGTACATTCAAGTCACATGGTTATCGGGTTTTTTGGACTTACACGGTTTTTCGTCGCATGAACTCATATAACAAATTTAACTCCATCTAACTAATATCCTCCTTGATATTTCACTTACCTCAGCACTGCTCCATTCAATCCCCATTTCACATAAAAAACCCAGACGAAAAATAAATTAGTCAATCATGCTACATTAATAAGCAAATGTCTTCACTTTATAAATTAAATTTAACTAATATAATTATTTAATTAATACAATTTATCTTTAGCTAAAAAAAGTCTTCCTCTTTCCTCTTTTGTTTAATCATCATTGACCATACACACTGCACGTACATTAGGCTGCTGTCCCTTTAAGACCACTGCACAGACGTAATATAAGCACACACATCCAGTTTCTATCTGAATCAATCAATTAAACTGAGGATACTCGCTGAAACGGATATTTTGACTTAATTTTGCCGGAACATATGTCTGTTTAACCTCACAACCCCCTTTATTTACTGTTGCTATGTCCAACAAGTCATGGTGCTCTCATGCAGGGAAAAATACATCATGGACCACAGAAGACACAAAGTCTCAACTTTTTAAATTGTGTCATTATTTTGTTGTGAACATCGCTGTGTACCACCTCAGTTAAAGTTCCTCATGAACTGATGGTCTCTTCTAGTTAATTGATAACAATAATAAACAAAGGATCTCCAGAACAAATGTTATTTCAACCGCAAAAACACAGCACACGCTATTTGTCAAGTCCACCGACTTTAATGTAACGTTACTAACTCTCCGGACTGCTTTTTCGGACAAAACAGAAGCGTTGAATGATTGTGCAGACCGCTCGGAAGGGTGAAAGCATCGTTCATGTGCTGATTACGTGAGCAAAGTGCACTTCACTTCGCTTCACGCGCAAACCACCACATAAAAAATATTCGTGGCTGTCAAAGTTTATATTCAATGTATGGGAAACACTGTCCGCGATTTATTAACATTTCAAAAGTGGAATATTTGTCTAATGTCTACATGTCTTATCACAATACTACGTGTCTAAATACAATTGTGCACTTAATAACTGTCAAAAAAATAAATATATTAACATCAGAAGTACCACCCACAATACAACAAAGTATACATATTTCTGTAGTTACATTTTACATTACCAGGAGCTCACTTACCGTTATGCACCAGTGAAAAAGGACTATCTGGAAACAACGACTGAACCTGGGCTACTATGATGTTTTCTGTTAATCATTATCAAAACATATCCCTTTCGACACCCACATATTAAAAAGCACGAATCCGATTATAGGATAAACTCCAGTAAGAACAATGTGTTAACAACGAGTATTGGTATTCACACAACGACCGGGATGACACTTGAAAAATGAAATGCATATTCTGTCGCATTTTGTGTTATGTTTTAGGAATTTTCAAAAATGGTACATGTACATTTCCTCCCCGTGCTTGTGACTCTTCAACAGCACTGGAAAACCCAAACCCAAAAGCACCAAACCCTGTATCATACTTTCACAACACTTAAAATATAAATCACACGTCATATGGAATTAGTTTATGATACGTTTCTATACTTTTTATTAAGTTTATATATGGCTTTATAACAATGCCAGAGTGAGCAGCTCCTATTCAATAAAAAACACGTTTAAATGCTTATTTGTCCAAAATAATCATATAAACACTTCAACTAATATACAAATTCTTCAAACTATATCACAGATGTTATGGATGCAGTAATACATATCAGATTAATAAGATTATGCTAATAAGAAATACTGCACATGCCTTACCGTTCAAAGACGGGAACAAAATGTCTTCCTACCAACCGGAAGCTCTCTGAAAACACAGCTCCCCTAGTGGTTAGAAATAAATACATACCGTATTTGCACTCTACTTGCACAGACATATATTAGGCCTACATAGCATCATTTTTATTTTATTACATTAACATGGCATTTACAATCCATTCACAATGACACTTAATACTATTGCAACAGCAAATAAATGTTTATTGTATTATATTTGACTGCTAAATTTATATGAAAAACCAAAGGCTGTGCGCTTCCTTTTTGAGAATATGCTTTCACATCAACCCCAAACTTTGTGCCATTGGTTGTGTCAAGAAAACAATAAAAACACGTGAGTGAATTCAGCTGCTTTTATATAGTTTGTGCTTGCTATTTAAGAATAATTTGAAACTTTGGAAACTGGCAGCTCCAGTAGTAATGCAAAGATTTATCTTCTATTCAATATGTATCATATTGAATATAATTAAATACTTAAAAGTAATTTAAACTTTTACTTCACAACAAGTAATAGAGTACTACATTTTTAATGTAATGACATATAATAGTTTATAATAGTTATACATTTATGAGGTATAGTGCTGTAAAAAGGAAAGGTTTATTGGAAATTTAACAGTGAAGCACAGAGCATGAATTGATTTGCAGATATTTTATTAACTTTTATTAACAACAATAATGTGCAAAAAAAAAAATTTTTAGGGAAAATTAAAATATTCTACTCTTATTAAATGTACTATTGTTCTTCTGTAGTATCATACTGAACTAAAATGAGCACTATACTTGTTCACTCACAGTTTAAAGAAAAGGTTTTGTTTTTCATGAGACTTTATAACTTCCTACTATTTTTCATATTTCAAAGAGTATAAATGTCTAATAAGGGAAAAAAGTGCTCCTCTGCCACTATCTACTGGTTATAATGGTAATTTTCTGTCTTTTTAAAAATAAAAGTGGTAGTTTTAAAGATCATAACATTAACATTTATATTAAAATTGGAAAATATTTAGAGCTTTTAATACTGAAAAAAAAGGTCCTTGAAAAGTTCTTGCATTTCCCTCTTAAAAGGTTGTACAAACTCTGACATGATTAATGTATTTTTCCACAGTACCATGTGTTGCATCATGTGCTTTTGGAATTGTTGTGAATATAATTTTTTCTAGGTAAAAAAAAAACAAAAAACAAAAACATTGTTAGCTCAAACTTGATTCTTACACCTATTTTGAAATTAATATAAGCTACCTTTGCATTATCTGCAAACCACGAGAATTTACACCAAGGCAAAAGGCAATAACTTCCACATTATCAATATTTAGTTTCTCATCAGTCATCATTTACAAAATCATTATACAAATGCCTGTATAAAAACTATTATACTTTCTAATTATACAATAGCAATTACACGCTATTTACAATACATTTTTCTTATCAATAGATACTATTAACACTAAATATAAATGTAAATAAAAATAAGTTCTATTTAAACAAACTAAAAATAACAAGTTGTGCCTTTTATAGACTAATACTTATGTAGCGGCAATTATCTGCACCTCATTATTTACTACATTATAAAAAAAATATGCAATTATAAAACAGTATTGAATAATGTCATTATCACTGACACACCAGCCTCACACGATATAGCACAAATCATCACCAGAGTACTAACCACATAGACCTGTTACCAATCAGCACCCTCATCATCAGCACTACAAAACAGCAGCATCACACTCAGTCACTGTCCAGTCTTATTAGAGGAATCATTTAGCCAAAAATGAAAATGCTGTACATCATTTACACACCCGCAAGTTGTTCTAAACCTGTATGAGTTTCTTTGTTCTGCAGAACACAAAAGACGATATTTTGAAGAATTTTTGTAACTAAGCAGAGAGAACAACCATTGGCTACCATAGTAACATAACAAAAAAATACTCAATGGTTGTTCTCTCTGCTTGGTTACAAAAATTCTTCAAAATGTCATCTTTTGTGTTCAGGAAATTAAAGAAACTCATAAAGGTTTGGAACAACTTGAGGGTGTGATGACAGCATTTTCATTTTTGCCTGAATTATCCCTTTAATGCATTAGACATACCTTACCTAAAGACAGTGGTCTCAAAGTCAATTCTTGGAGTGCCACTACTCTTCACAGTTTTGCTCTAACTCTAATCAAACACACCTGATCCAGCTAATCAAAGTCTTCCGGATTACTAGAAACATCCAAGCAGGTGTAGCTAGTTGCAGCTAAACTACGCAGAAATGTGGCCCTCTAGAAATTGCCTTTGAGACCACTGCCTTAAGGACTCCAACAAAAATACTCACCTGTCTGCAGCATGCTTCCTCATTCCCTCGTGCCCTCCTCGTCTCCAGTTAGTTACTTTGTCTCAGATCTGCTTCAAGTGTGCCAGCTTCTTGTAATTCTTGCAAACACAAGACAAGTATCATTTCTATGATCACATCTGTCAATTACTTCACCAATTCACAGCCCTGCACTCTGTCTGCCATTCTGGTTGTTCAATACACATTGTAATGATTCTATCAGTGTCTCTGTCCCATTCTGTTGTAACAGTCATATATGACATTTAAAAGCTGAAAGAAAGAAATTAAATGAAAGCCAATTTCAAACTTTTCTCAACCCGATAACATGTAAATGCGTATAAATAGTACGAGTGTGCAATGTCGTGGAATGTATACGCCAAAACTCATTTTGGTGTGCATATGATACACAATTTATGGCGTGTATATGACATGCTCTTGTGTAGGATTAGGTGGTGGGGCGGAGGTTCAGTATGTATAATACGCCATAAAGTGCGTACCAAAATTAGTTTTGGCATATACATTCCACGACTTTGCACACTCATACTATTTATACGCATTGACATCCCCTTTAACTTCCACACCACAGAAGCTAACATTTGCCTTAAAAAGTAAAAATTAATAAATCATTTGTATAAATCATTACAATTTATAACATTTTCCATATTTCTTAATCATAATAAATATCAATCATATACTTATGAAAACCTAAATATACTTCATACATATAAATCTTCTACTATTATTTGTTATTTTTTAAACATTATAAATTAATTTAAACATATAGCCTGAATACACCAATTCAACAATATTTATAAAAAATAAGATGTGTAGGGCATGTATTTACACAAACTTTTAAATGTAAAATCAAACCAAGTAATAACTTTAAATATAATATTGTTCTCACATTGTTTTAATGATGTATGTTAATAACTTAAACACAGATTAATTAATTTAAATGATATAGGATCTATTTTATTAATTACTAAAGGTCCTTATAAAAAATTAGCGTATTGTGATAAAAGTTCATATTCTCCATAATGTAATGATAAAAATGTAACTTTCATATATTTTAGATTAATTGCACACCAACTGAAATATTTCAGAAAATTAGCATATCATGAAAAGGTTCTCTAAATTAGCTATTAACCTAATCATCTGAATCAACTAATTAACTTTAAACACCTGCAAAAGATTCCTGAGGCTTTTAAAAACTACCAGCCTGGTTCATTACTCAAAACCGCAATCATGGGTAAGACTTCTGACCTGACTGCTGTCCAGAAGGCCATCATTGACACCCTCAAGCGAGAGGGTAAGACACAGAAACACATTTCTGAACGAATAGGCTGTTCCCAGAGTGCTGTATCAAGGCACCTCACTGGGAAGTCTGTGGGAAGGAAAAAGTGTGGCAAAAAACGCTGCACAACGAGAAGAAGTGACCGGACCCTGAGGAAGATTGAGGAGAAGGACCGATTCCAGACCTTTGGGGACCTGCGGAAGCAGTGGACTGAGTCTGGTGTAGAAACATCCAGAGCCACTGTGCACAGGCGTGTGCAGGAAATGGGCTACAGGTGCCGCATTCCCCAGGTCAAGTGCACTTTTGACCCCAGAAACAGCGGCAGAAGCGCCTGACCTGGGCTACAGAGAAGCAGCACTCGACTGTCGCTCAAATTTTGCATGTCATTCGGAAATCAAGGTGCCAGAGTCTGGAGGAAGACTGGGGAGAAGGAAATGCCAAAATGCCTGAAGTACCTACAGTCAGTGATGGTCTGGGGTGCCATGTCAGCTGCTGGTGTTGGTCCACTGTGTTTTATCAAGGGCAGGGTCAATGCAGCTAGCTGAAAAGCTTTATGGAGATGAAGATTTCGTTTTTCAGCACGACCTGGCACCTGCTCACAGTGCCAAAACCACTGGTAAATGGTTTACTGACCATGGTATTACTGTGCTAAATTGGCCTGCCAACTCTCCTGACCTGAACCCCATAGAGAATATGTGGGATATTGTGAAGAGAAAGTTGAGAGACGCAAGACCCAACACTCTGGATGAGCTTAAGGCCGCTATCGAAGCATCCTGGGCCTCCATAACACCTCAGCAGTGCCACAGGCTGATTGCCTCCATGCCACGCCGCATTGAAGCAGTCATTTCTGCAAAAGGATTCCCCACCAAGTATTGAGTGCATAACTGAACATAATTGTTTGAAGGTTGACTTTTTTGTATTAAAAACACTTTTCTTTTATTGGTTGGATGAAATATGCAAATTTTTTGAGATAGGAATTTTGGGTTTTCATGAGCTGTATGCCAAAATCATCAGTATTAAAACAATAAAAGACCTGAAATATTTCAGTTGGTGTGCAATGAATCTAAAATATATGAAAGTTTAATTTTTATCATTACATTATGGAAAATATGAACTTTTATCACAATGTGCTAATTTTTTTAAAAGGACCTGTACAGCTACAAACTACTTCTGATACTCATTCAAATTTGTTTAGTTTCTTAAGATAATTTACTTAAGCAACACAAATTAAATATTCATAAAAAAATATGTATAGATGAGAAACACAAATATTTTATGTTGTCAAATACAACACACACCACTTAAAGTTTAACAATCAACAACTTAATACATCATTAACCAAGAACATAAATATGGGTCATTCCTAGTAACATTTTAGCTTAAGTGTTGTAAGAAAATATTTTTAGCATTCTACCATAATATTGACATGTTTAAGTATTGGGAATACATATTAGTCAAGCTCAGAAACTAAAAAAAATGATTATGGGTACATTGTTCAGACTCAAGCCATCAGCAGGCGTTCAGAATAAAAATCGGCAGCTGGCAGCAGGAAGTACCTGCCAATGGCAGCCGGAAGACAGTTGCTGGCAGCCAGACAACCTGCCAAAGTAGGCGGCTCCGCCGATCTCCAATCACTAGCATCCAAAGAGTGACAGCCACCAATCAGATTATTTGGTGACAGCAGCGCGTAAACGGAGTTAATGTAGGTTTAATATCAGCGAACGACAGTATCACTAACTACTGTAGTTAATTGTTTAAAGAGTCACTTCTTGTGTAACGTTACTGTATTTTACTGTATTAGCATCATTTGCCCCAGTATAGTCAGTCAAACATTAACTTTAATCAAAACAGAAGCATCGAGACTGCTACTCGAGGCTCTGGAATAATTATGTTCATAGTAAGTAGTAAGTGACCAGGGTTCTCTAACACGACATTAACGATGGACTTTGATTTATATTCATAATTGTTATAAAATGTATGGCGGAAAAACAGTAGGCTACTATACTGTATATTGCACTGGAGTATGAGCTTGACTTTACTCAGGTAAGCATAATAAAAATGTTATGTATTTGTCAAAAGTATTTTGGGACATTTTTACTGTCATTTCGAAAGTATACTGTGCCTCAGCATAACTCCTTCAGTGGATCTGCTGGTGTCAGAAATAAAGAAGGGAAGGAATAGACTATGAATTCAAGCAATTTTGACTTTAATTTTTGACTATTAGTAGCCTAATCACTAATGAATATTTTCTAGAACCCTGCAGTTGTTGCAGAACGATGAAGGCGAAACAACAGACGAGGTAACAGCACATTCAGTGTGACAGGCAGAAGCTCATTTCAAGTGTTACCCTACAGCATTCTGATTAAAATACAGAATACATGTATTTCTCAAATACCAACTACACCCATAGGATGTGCATTATGTATTAAGGGAAGTTACTCTAAGTCGAGATGTTTAGAAAATAGTGTTTAATGACAATGTCAGTTTTGTTAGTTTTGTATGCCACATTGTTGCCAGAGAAATGCTTCATGTGGTCTTTGAGGTGGGTGATCCTGATTTTGAAAACTTGTCTTGTATGTTTGCATTTGAAACTCTGGTGGGAACAGACTAATTCTGTTTGAAAGCACCCTTCCACTGGTTGTATTTGACAGTGTGTATTTATTTTCTTTTACTTATTTGATAAAAAATAGTTAAAATGGCAAATTTATAGGCATGGCATATGTCTGAATATTTCTCTCTTATGATGTTTCACTTTTATGGATTTCAAATTTCATTATACACGTGTAACAAAATGAAGTATAAAGTCTGTATCATGCCAAAAGAATTGGAGACCTGTAGACACTGCCATGAAACCTTTAAACACTGCGTATCAGGTGATAACTGTTTAATGGGTATTTGATGGCAAAATACAATGTGGCGAGGTGGACGAAAGCGACATGGGAGGAGCGAGTGGAGACCGGTGTGTGAGTGTTAATGAACGTCACCTGTAGCGAGGCACACCGGTCTCGAAGTCCTCTCATGAGGGAGCTCGGAGACATAAAAGGACGGGCGAGTTCAGGAGAGGAGGAGAGAGGACCAGGCCTGGAGTTTATGTTGAGTTTTGTTTATGTTTTGGTATGTGTGTGGCAGTCGTCCGTGAGGGGCTGCCCGCGGTTTACTTTTGTTTTGTTTATTTATTTTTATTAAAGTATTTTTGAATGAACGCCGGTTCCCGCCTTCTTCCTTCCACGAGCTTTACTACACTTGTGCCGAAACCCGGGAGGAAGGATGGACATGCTGTCGGAGAGCCCTTGCTGCTGAGGGGGATCGCGGTGCTGAGGAGGTCGGGCAGCGCGGGTGAAGAGAGACCGCGAGTGGCTGCCCGAGGCGATGGTGCTGGAGCGGCGGAAGATCGATGGGACGGAGACCTCGCTGCCGTGCCCCTGGGTCGAGGTGGGGTGGCGGCCGTCCTGGAGGGAGCGGAGGAGTCGCCGACGTTCGCCGTGGGCCGGAGCCTGCTGCCATCCGCCATAATGGGGAGGAGCAGGGAGCGCGGGACTCGCTGCCGGCTGCCCTCAAGCGGAGGAGCCACCGCCGGCCGCCAGGGGGCGGAGGAGGATCGAGCCGTCCATCGAGCGTCCAGTACCATCGCATGGCACCGCGAGGAAGAGCCTCTCAGCTGGCTGAGGACCGAGCGGCAGTGTGTCAGGGAGCCGGACCAAGAATTTTTTTTTTTCCTCTCTCTCGTCCTGTCGCTTCCTGTGTCTCCGGCTCCCGTTTCTCTCGTCTCGTCTGCCCATACCCCTGACGCAGAAGGCGCGGAGATTGGGAGTAGGCGCCGTCTCGGTGGTACCCCCCGGCCTGCGAGGGGCGATGGGGGTATGTGGCGAGGTGGACGAACGAGCGACATGGGAGGAGCGAGTGGAGACCGGTGTGTGAGTGTTAATGAACGTCACCTGTAGCGAGGCACACCGGTCTCGAAGTCCTCTCATGAGGGAGCTCGGAGACATAAAAGGACGGGCGAGTTCAGGAGAGGAGGAGAGAGGACCAGGCCTGGAGTTTATGTTGAGTTTTGTTTATGTTTTGGTATGTGTGTTTGCGGGCAGTCGTCCGTGAGGGGCTGCCCATGGTTTACTTTTTGTTTTGTTTATTTATTTTTATTAAAGTATTTTTGAATGAACGCCGGTTCCCGCCTTCTTCCTTCCACGAGCTTTACTACATACAACAAGAATAGTATTCACATGTTTTTTTATTTTTTTTTTATTATTAATTTGTTTGTTTGTTTATTTGTTTATTTATTTATTTGACTGACCCATCATGTTGGGAAAGCGGCCCATTGGTTTGTCCTCTGGATAGATAGGCCAAAGCAAGAGAGACCTCCCCTCCATATTAGGCGCTTTTATTTATTTATTTTATTTGAGCGCATTTTTTGCATTTAAACTGCAAAAAACGAATATCCGCGCAGTGCAGCCGCTGACGAACCTGCGTTTCTGCTGCTCTATGAAGTGATGAACGGTACTTTAACTCCAAATTGTGTTTTGTGATATAGAAACAGCTTTAAAGCTTGCTACATGCATTAAGGACAACGTTTTTTAATAACTAACTAGCTTTAATAGCTAACTTTTTAATAGATCTAATGAAATTTAACTAAATGTTATTTCAATGAGAACCTCATGAAAGATCTAACAAAAAATTAGGTGTAAACTCTTGAAAAATATGATTGTCACATTTTTGGGTTGAACTACCCCTTTAAAAACAATTTACTCACCCTGATGTCATTTCAAACCTGAATGAATTTATTTCTGTGTAACAAAAGAAAAATAACTTGAGTCTGTTTTTTGTGTGTTCATATGGTATCCTAACCAAAGTTGCTTGGTTGCCAACATTCTTCAAAATATTTTCTTTTGTGTTTCATGGACGATAGAAAGTTTTACAGGTTTGGAACAACATGAGGGTGAGTAAATGATGACAATTTAATAGCAGTAAATTTACTGCATTCTATCTCAAAATCAAGTGCATTTCTGTGTGACAAAAGTGAAACATTAAGTTTGATGAATATCAATATTAAGTCTGCATTTACAGTAAATTTGATCATATCTATCATTATTTGTTCCTGTCCTAATTTTATAGATTAACTCCAATTTAAGGCCCTAACCCCAGCAAAAACATACACAGGGAACTCATGGGCTAGATGGGCTGGGTTTCCTAGGGCCGAATTTAGCCCCAATCCAATCCTGTTTCATTGTTTATATTTCTTGCAGAAGTTAATTACATTGCACTGAGGACATTATACAATTTAATCCATACATCAATAAAAAGTAAAATACAAAAGTGTTTTTAATGTATGTTATCTCTGTTTAAGTGACCTAAATATACAATAGAAGCCATTCATTATGAATATGCTAATTTCAGAGAAAGTATGAGTAAATAAATAATTGAGAGAGGAAAGGTCACTATATACACTGTATAACTAATATCAAAAACCAATAATTCAATACATAATTACCTAAAATAAATAATACACACTTAAAGTTATGAAAATTGTTTAATTGAAAGTACACATTCCACAAAATTCACTTAAGACATAATAGAAGACAGGTTCAATGTAGTGTACATTTTAATATACAAAATATTTAAAAAAATATATATTTTCAAAATGAAACTATCTCTAATACTGTAGTAAGTATTTTTTTTTAAATCACTGCAATAAAGTAAAGCAGACACAATCAACTGTGTATATATATTTTTGCCCAAAAATTTACACTACACATTTGCTTAAAAATTATAACAGAAGAAATATTAAATATTACAACTATAACAAAATAAATTATATATATATATATATATATATATATATATATATATATATATATATATATATATATATGAATTTATTTCTGTGTAACAAAAGAAAAATAACTTGAAGTTGATTACATTGCACTGAAGACATTATACAATTTAATCCATACATCAATAAAAAGTAAAATACAAAATAGTGTTTTTAATGTATGTTATCTCTGTTTAAGTGACCTAAATATACAATAGAAGCCATTCATTATGAATATGTGGCTAATTTCAGAGAAAGTATGAGTAAATAAATCATTGAGAGAGGAAAGGTCACTATATACACTGTATAACTAATATCAAAAACCAATAATTCAATACATAATTACCTAAAATAAATAATACATATAAAATAATATATATAAAGAACAAAATCACACTTTTTGTGTTATTTTCCAAGTGAAAACATTTCTAACAATGTAGTAGGCCTAAGTATAAAAAAAAAAAAAAAAAAAAACTTTTCTACTAAAAAGTACAGTAGACACTAGTACACTTGTGGCAATAATCACTTCAAAAGTTTTTCAACCAATACAACTTCACTTGGTCATAAACTCTCAAAAAAAGAAAGAAAGAAATATAGCCCCCTATCCATTTTAGTAATCCAGTTCTTCCAAATCTAAGTCTATGTCATCAAAATTGTCTTCACCTACACCCTCTTTCTCATTAGTAGTACTCTCAGTAGTACAATCACTACAAACCACACTATCCTTCTCACTATGGACATCACACTGCACACTGCTTAAAGTACAAGCACTGGCAGTAGAAGGCACACTGTCCTTCTCAACCTGAACATTAGACTTCACATGTTTGTGGCAAACAGGAACACTACTGCTTCTGGCCTCACACATAGAGTTTTCTGCAGCATTGTCTGCAAACTGTACATTTATCAGTACTTCACCACACATTTCAATCTGCAGTTTCTCATGGCCAAGAACTTTTTCACCAATTCATTCGAGTCATATCTACCACGTGTTGGCAAATCTAATAGGTTGCAAAAATGATCATGGTCCATAGCAATTTTCTTGTTTTGTGCTTCTATTTCTACTGTGATGTGTCCACGTAACACAGATGACAGTTTGGACGTTTTACAGAAAGCTCTGCAATTTTCGCATCGGGTCATGTTGGTTTCTAGATTCACAAACTCCAAAGGATGGAATTGTACACAAGTTCTGAATTTTGATTTCTGTGTCCACAATTTCTCCCACAATGCTTTGGTAGTTCAGCAGAAGTAGAAGAAGGTGCACACACAGTCATCCACAATTGAAAAGTAGTGTCCACAGTTGTGGTCAAACAAACTTTCTGATTGAACACCCACACAGACACATCTGTGAGCTCATACCAGCTACCTACTACCAACAAATGGTCACCCCACACTGTCAAGGAGATTGTTTTAGTCTGGTCTGCTACAGTGTATGTTGTCTGTGTCAGCCTCTGCCGGCTCCTGGTGACAGTCTGCTTCTGAGAAAGGAACTGCAACACCTTCACCTTCACAGACACCTTAAAAATAAAATTATTTTTTAAAAATTAGTAAAATATCATATACTTACAAGTCTTCAAAAACAATACAACAAAAATATACAACTTATTTATTACAACAATATTTATTTTTATAATTATTATTTTTAGGATTATAATAATTATTTAGAAATACTTATGACTAAATGTATTATTATTATTATTATTATTATTATTGTTGTACTATTCAAGTATATAGAACATAACACCTCAAATAAACCAATTTGACACAATATTACACAAAAAGTCTCACATCCAAAAACATATCCAAAGAACATTTAAAAACACCTATTTAAACCCTTTTCACACACTACAAACCACCTACACGTTTTTATTTGAGAAACAGACAAAGTCACTGCAAAAGTAAAATTTTCCTAACTTTATCACCAAAACTACTATAAAAACTTACCTACCTCTACACTAATTCTGAAGATCTTCATTATCAATCAATCAATCAATCAATCAATCAATAAACTTTATTTATATAGCGCTTTTACAACATCTTCACAGTGTCAAACAGGACAATATTGCAACAAATTTTGATTTGGCTGTATAGTCGTTCTGGAGAAAACCGTGATGTTATCAACTTATTGTAATTTATCATATAGCAACAATGTTGGCAGATCAGTATTATAGTTTATAGAATTAAATAAGACCTAATTAATTAATTTTATTTATATTTAGTTGAAAACTTGGATCATAATTTTAGTGTCCCCAACTGAGCAAGCCAAGCCAAAGGCACAAACAGACGTCACTTCATTATCTTAATGAAGTGTACTGACTTCACATTTGAGCTAAAATCTGCTAAACATTGTATCTTCAAAACCAAAATGTACTATTGTTGACATAGTTTATTATACAGTAATATTTTTTATTGTAATACTTATTATTAATTTATTACCTAGCACTATTGCTATATATATATATATATATATATATATATATATATATATATATATATATATATATATATATATATATATAAAAAAACTTACTCTTTGATACTCCCTAACATCTTGAAGAATTTCCTCCAGTGTCCTCTTCTGATCACCTTCACCAGTCAGTTGATCAAATGCAAAGGACAGCTTCTGAACAACTGACATTTCCGACCTTGAATTAAATTTTATGTCAATCTTCTCTTTGCCTTGAGAGGACTTGCTCAAAACCACATCACTCAATTTCACTGGACTTCTGCAAAAAAACAAAAAGAAGCAATAAATATACTACTACTACTACTACTATTTATATATAATACAACATTGCACAAAAACTATTAATGTTCTAACATTAATAAAAACTAACTATTAATAAAAAAAAAAACTAAAATGCACAATACATGTTCATTACTACACTCTAAAAAATGCTGGGTTAAAAACAACCCAAGTTGTGTTGGAAATGGACAAACCCAGAAAATGGGTTGTTTGTACCCAGTGATTAGACCCATTAAAACAATTTCTGGATTTGTCCACTTTCAACCCAACTTGGGTTGTTTTTAACCCAGTATTTTTTAGAGTGTATCCATATCTATTTGTATAACCATCAGACACATCAAGTTGCTTATTATAATAAACTTACTTGTCTTTTTCCAACACTGAAATTGATTGTGCCTCTGAATATCAAACACTACCACTCTGCTATTGCGAGTTGCCTCCTGGAAAACCGCAGAGAAGTAGCTCACTACACCTGATCGCGACTTCAGAACTGGAGACACCTTATGAATAAATCCTTCCACTTCACAGCATGGCTTTTTTGGTGTTCCCATTTTGACACCTACAACATCATATACACAAATTAAAATATAGCATTTTGCATATTGAAATGCATATTAAATATAAAACTTGCCACCAACTTCCACAAAAATATCTTCCATAAAAAAACCCAGAAAGCATAAAATATAATACACCTATTTTCCAAAACCAGTTAGTATGTTAAAGAGCAAATTACATCTATGAAAAAAACAAACACTTTTTTATTTATATAAAACAATAACATTAGAAATAAAGCAAGACAAATTATGAATAGTCTACATAACTACTAGCCCTGTAAACAGACATATGCTTTGAAAGTTCTAAACTATTTTACAAGAGCAAATAATGACAATGTCCAAAAAAATTTAAGCTTTGCCATTTTAATATTAATATTAGGCATATGTGGACGCTGAGGCATTAGAATCCATGTGCAGTATTTATTTACAGTTCACAGCAAACAACTCCAAATCGACAGGCAATGGGCAGAAACGAGGCAGGCAGAAGTTCAAACACAATAAAGCAGTCCAATCCAAACACCAGTACAAAGGAAAATCCACAAGGCTGAAACACGATCAAACAGGCAATGGTCATAACCAGATAGCAAAACAATGATGACAGAAATGCTCGGTAAGGCTGGCAATACTTCGCACTGGAATGATGGCATAGCCATGCTTAAATGTCCACCAAAAGGAAGTAACCAATGAAGCAGAGGAGCTGCACAAAGTCAGTACTCGGGAGAGGGCTCCCTCTGCTGGCGTGGCGTTACAGCCTAAAACAAATAGTTATTATTAGTATTACGACTCACAATGCATGCAATTACAGGCTCCAGATTTCTTATAAATACACAAAAAAGAAGACTAAATCGTTACACTCATTCAACAAATAATATATTAAAAATAAAAAGAACATTAAATAAAACATTACACAATCATTTTTGCAATAGGGCCTACAGCTGAAAAAAACACCTCCATCAACTTCTCCTTCAACTTAACTACTCAAATCCAGAAAAGCTTGTCATTAAAGTAAAACTCAACCACCAATCCAATATATAGGCTATGTAGCTCAAAACGTAATATTTTAACCGAAGCATAATTAAAAAAAATCATCATATTTTTACAAAGGCCTAAATAATAAAATGAACTAAAAAAGTACACTGTTAAACAATTGCTCACCATTCTATTAGCCTATATAAATGATAAATTACCTCAGATATTCAACTACTAGTTCAATCCAGAAAAGCTCCTCATATTAACATAAAACGTAAGCACCAATATAGTATATAGGCCTAGCCTAAAACAAAATTTTTACCGAAGCATAATAAAAAGAAAAAGGTGGTAAAAAGTGCCGCTAATATCTGTGAACAATAGACACTCATACAGATATAATAGCCTATATACGTTAAATATTAAAAGATCAGGAAATGAAACATTTCACAATCATTTGCTATAAAAATTACCTCAAAAAGTACTACTCTCAGCCTGACATAAAACTCATAATACAAACAAATCTATTCAAAATCCCAACAAATTTAGCACAAAAAAACACACAAAAAAAAACAACGAACTAATTCACTCTATATAAAATTATCAAACAAACAAACTAACCATACAACAGTACACACTTAATCTTTAAACTAGTGACATAAATAACAAAATATATAAATATTGTAACAAACACTTTAAATAATATCATATTTTTTTTTACATAAATTAAAGAAAGATTGAAAAGTAAAAAAGTACACTATTAAACAATTGGTGAGAATTCTATTATAAATGATAAATTACCTCAGATATTAGGTGTCACTGCCGAGCTAGCTGGGATGGAGATGAGTGGAGCCGAGCTGAGGCGCCTATACCACTGAAAGAACAACGCCACCAAAAGTTCAACTAAAACTGGTACAATCTCGAAAAGCTCCTTATATTAACATAAAACTCAACCACCAATCTAGTATAGCCTAAGACAATAATTTAACAGAAGCATAATTTAAAAAAAGGCGGTAAAAAGTGGCGCGGATATCTCAGAACAAAAACAAATAACTACACTCATCCTACAGAGAATATATACGAAACATAAAAAGATCACGAAATGAAACACTTTTTTTGCAATAAAAATGATCTCAGAAACTACTAGCCTACTACTACTACTACTACAGAATAATAAAAAAAACTCGAGCAAACAATCCAATCTAACAAACCTATACAAAATCACAACAATCTAACAAACCTATACAAAATCACAACAACTTCACCACAAAAAGTAAAAAAAAAAAAACATAAAAACACTGCAAAATAATTAACTCTATATTAAATTATCAAAAACAAACAAACTATGACTTCAACAGTGCACATTTATAATCTTTAAACTAGTCACATAAACAACAAAATATATAAATATTTTAACAAAGTTGAAAAAATATCATCATATTTTACATTAATTTAAAAAAAGTACACTATTAAACAATTGCTCACCATTCTATTATAAAGGATAAATTACTTCAGATATTCAACTAGTTCAATCTAGAAAAGCTCCTCATATTAACATAAAACTCAACCACCAATCTAGTATAGCCTAAGACAATAATTTAACCGAAGCATAATTAAAAAAAAGACGGTAAAAAAGTGGCGCGGATATCTCAGAACAAAAACAAATAACTACACTCATCCTACAGAGAATATATACGAAACATAAAAAGATCACAAAATGAAACACTTTTTTTGCAATAAAAATGATCTCAGAAACTACTAGCCTACTACTACTACTACTACTACTACTACAGAATAATAATAAAAAAAAACTCGAGCAAACAATCCAGTCTAACAAACCTATACAAAATCACAACAACTTCACCACAAAAAGTTAAAAAAAAAAACATAAAAACACTACAAATTAATTAACTCTATATTAAAATATCAAAAACAAACAAACTAACCCACTAAGCAAAGTTATGTCCAAAAGACGTCTTTTCAATGTCTTTGTCCCTAGAGGCGAAAAGACGTCCACTGAGGAGCCAGAATGAAAGTTTTTATGACGTCTGTTTTGGACATGATCTGCACGTCTGATATAGACGTTCATGGAACCTCAAGGTTAAACAGTTCAAATGTGCTCATTGTGGACATCTATTCCTTTTGCAAATCAACTCACAGACAGTGTGTATTTGTCCAAAATCTTGAAAATAAAAGAAACTTAGCTCACACCTTTAGACACTTTAGGCAACTTAGCATCTGTAATTCACACATCTTTGGATCATGAGAGAAACCAGACCTGAAGGAAAGACTCTCTGGCTCAGGACTCAATCCAGGATCTTCTTGCTGTGAGGAGCCAGTGTTTCCCACTCATACACTGGTGCTGCCCTTAATCACAGATATAAGAGACACTTTGACTATTTCTGTCAGGCGTCTACAGAAAATTAACCAAGGTTTAGATGTTGATGATTTATGGTTCATTTGAAGTCACCATTGTGGTGGGAAGCGTTTGCTTTAGTTGGGATCTTGGTCCCTGTGTTAGCTTTTCTTTGGCTGCTGTAACTGTGTCTGTGAAACACAATAGTTGTGGCTGAGCAAGCAAAGACAACGTGACATCAGGTGTTGTCAGCTCCTTGTTGATGATCACTAAATCATCACAAAGCGAGCATCTGATTTTTTTTTCTTTTTTGGCAAGTTGTTTTCAATTGTAATTTGCTTATAGCTACAATACCTTTGTGAATCTGCAGAATTGGCACCAATAGCATTTTATCAATCAATCATCCTGAAGAAAAAAAATATGTGCACCCAACGTTTTGAGCAAATATTTCACAAAGTCACACACACACATCAACATTTGGCCAATGATTCACAACAACGGTGACAAGTTTCATGCTGCAATGCATGATGGGTGGCTTCATAGTGCAAAACTCATGCTTGATTCCCAAACTTTTTTGCCCCTGAACCTACCCATCACAGGAGACATGCTGCATTTTTACATTTTCAAAAACCATCACTTAGTGTGATTTATGACCTGTTTTCCTCATGGGGACCAAAAAATGTCCCCACAAGGACAAGGATTTTGGATATTGCCATCTTTGTGCCTCTTCATAACGTAGGGATTACCAGTCCACATACACACACACACACACACACACACACACACACACACACATACACACACAAAACAACAACATACACATACACATACACATACACATGTCAATATAAAGACAAATATTGCAAAATAAATAATAATTAAAGCTGCAAGCAGCATTTAGCGGGGTTCAAGCATTTAAGGCCTTTAAGGACTTAAAGCCTAAAAGCATCAAAAGACACCAAGGTTCATTTAGCAAGCATTTAACCACTGACATAATAGATGAAAATGAACATTTACAGCCAATAAAGGCAATTTAATATAGGATATGTACGGTTTTCAAAGCTTTTTGTCAGTTATAGTGCCACCTATGGTCTAATTTACCATGTACTAGCATAGTTTACCATGATTTACCATGTTCTAGTGTGATTTACCATGATTCACCATAGTTTACCTTGATTTACCATGTTCTTGCCTGATTTACCATGATATTCCCTGTGTTAGTGATTTACCATACTTTACCGTGATTCGCCATATTTTACCATGAATTGCCATAGCTTACATTGATTTAGCATGTCCTGGTATTATTTACTGTGATTTACCATGTTCCAGTTTGATTTACCATGATTCTAGCCTGATTTACCATAGTTTACTACGATTTACCATGTTTCCACATTCTAATATGATTTACCATGATTTACCCCATTGTAGTATGATTTACCACATTGTAGCCTGATTTACCATAGTTTACCATGATTTACCATGTTTCCATATTGTAATATGATTTACCATGATTTACCCCATTGTAGTATGATTTACCACATTGTAGCCTGATCTACCTTAGTTTACCATGATTTACCATGTTTCCATATTCTAATATGATTTACCATGATTTACCACATTGTAGTATGATTTACCACATTGTAGTATGATTTACCATGCTCCTGGCATGATTTACCATAGTTTACCATGATTTACCACGAGTTACCACATTCTAATATGATTTACCATGATTTACCACGAGTTGCCAAATTCTAATATGATTTACCATGATCCTAGCCTGATTTACCATAGTTTACCATGATTTACCATGTTTCCACATTCTAATATGATTTACCATCATTTACCACATTGTAGTATGATTTACCATGATCCTAGCCTGATTTACCATAGTTTACCATGTTTTACCATGAGTTGCCAAATTCTAATATGATTTACCATGATCCTAGCCTGATTTACCATAGTTTACCATGATTTACCATGTTTCCACATTCTAATATGATTTACCATGATTTACCACATTGTAGTATGATTCACCATGATTATAGCATTATTTACCATAGTTCACCATGATTTACCACATTCTAATGTGATTTACCATGATTTACCCCATTGAGGTTTGATTCACCATGATTCTAGCCAATACATTTAATTTGAACCTGTGGAAACACAATAAAGTATATTTCTGATCATGCAGCCCCCTCTATAGGACAACATTAGCATTACAGCCAGCACAAGTCTATGGCATTGATAAACATTGACAAAATGGGATATTAAATGTTATTATAATGATTTTTACAATGCCTAGATATGAATTTTAAAGCAAAAAACTATTGCCAAATGTAATGTCATGTGTCACCTGCTTATTTGAATAAAGTCTGAGCATTTCTTGAGTAGATATTGGCCACACACACACACACACACACACACACACACACACACACACACACACACACACACACACACACACACACACACACACACACACACACACACACACACACACACACACACACACACACTTCTGTTTTACATGTAGATATTTTAAATAAATTATTAGTAACACAATGCTTACTCCTAGTCTTGTAGTAATTTTTACACATTAATCATACCATCATTGTTTGGCAGAATTGTCAATACCACTGTTTAAATAAAAATGAATTGATTGAATTTGTCAAAATGTGATTGTAAATGTTATAATAGTGGCTTTATAATGTCTAATTATGAATTATAGAGCAATATAATCAAGTAGTATGACAAAATGACATTTTAAAACCAGCAGGTAGCAGAGAACCACTCATTAGCTCATTTTCATTTTAAATGTCTGTTTTCCATTTAATGGGCACATTTTCCCAGGTGAATGCCTTCAAATGTGCTAACTCACATACACATTTTGTTGCAGATATAGATATTTGAATTTAATAAAGGGTATATAAAATATGTTTTCCCCTTTAAAACATATTTTCAGGTGTTATTTTGAATTGTAATGTAATATTGTGAAAAACACATCAAATGAACAAATTAATTGATAAACATTGTCAAAATGTGATTTGCAATGTTATTATAATGATTTTATAAAGTTTATATATGCTTAGTGAGCAGAATGAACCAATAAGTGGTCTTCTGCTGCCCTCTGGTGGCTTTATGGCAATTTAATGTAATACACCAATATAAGCATTGTCACTTTTTAAACTTTTATAGAGGCATCTATTGCCCGATCTCCATGAAATGTTGTATGCTTGTTTAGAGTCATGTGTCACATCTACTTAACTCTTTTTGAGATGATCTAAACATTCAATGAGGAGTTAAAGGCTTTTTGGGGACATTTGGTCAAAATCACATATTGATATGACTCTATTATAGCCATCCAATTGCAAAAGTTATTTTTCTATATAATTATTGACCTAGAGAGTCAGAATGAGCAGATCTAACAAATGATTTAAACATTATATTGCAACAGATGGAAAATACCATTTCAGCTAATACAGGCAATTTTCCATAGGAAATGCATGGTTTTAAAGCTTTTAACAGTTATAGCACCACCTATAGTCCGATCTCCATAAAACTTTGCATGCTTCTTCAGCATGTTATGCCACATATACCCAACAATTTTCGTGAAGTTTTGAGTTTCCCTTTAGGATTTATAGGCTTTTGAGTGCATTTTCCACACCTCTTTTTAAATGACCCTGTTATAGCCATCCAAATACAAAAGTTCAACTTTTTTTGATAATTATTGATCTAGAGAGTCCAGAGAATTGTCCTAGACTGGTTTGGTTCGATCGGGCAAAAACCAGGGACTAGTTCGCAAAAGTAGGGTTTTAACATAATCGCCAATATTTAATGAGCGATTTGATTGACAGCAATGGTTCTAGAGGCAAAGTTGTTCAGCATGAGGAGATCTATCATATGATATGCATATTTGTGTATGTGTGAAACACCACGTGATTACAGAGCCATAAAACTCGTTAGCGCCAACTAGTGGCGATTTCTTTCAAAATTCTTACAGACCTCTAGGGCCATGAGTCAAACATGCCCACGAGTTTCATTCCGATCGGCCTCCATTAACCTTGTCTAATAAGTGCTCAAACTTAATTGGCTGTGGCCATGTTTTTAAGATACGCCAATGTCCTCATAGACATATATGGTACCTTGGACCAAGACACTGCATACCAATTTTCAAGTCAATCGGACTAGTCAGGTGGTTATAGCCCTTTTTGTGTTTTTTCATGTTATAGCGCCACCAAGTGGCTAATCGTCGCGACTTTTTATCCTGACCAAAAACTGAGCCCTTACATATGTTTACCAAGTTTGGTGAAGATATCTCATTTCGTTTTTGAGTTATAGCCTTTTTAGTAAAATAGGCCCCGCCCTAAACGTCCGTTTTTACGCCCCTTAACGACCGTGAATCGAAATTTCAAATTTTTTCAATTATTTTTGATAATCAGACTCCAGTGGACATTTTGGCACTGGTTTGGTTCTGATTGGACAAAAAACCTAGGAATAGTTGGCAAAAGTATGTTTTCACAAAATTCAAAATGGCGGAAAAATTTGCATACCGGAAATGAAATCGGAGATATACGTTTTTACGTCAGGTATTCAGCTTTCCAATGATATCAGACACTTGAGTCTACGACATACGGTATATGAGTTATGAGCAGTTTCGCGCAATTGATTGCTATAGCGCCACCTATAGGCCAATCTGGCTCATAATTTGATAACCTCTCCTCGATTTTTGTACTACCTATTGGCCAAGTTTCAAGTCTCTAGCCCTTACGGTTTGGTCTGCACGATGCGTTTTTCGGCTGAATAATAATAATAATAATTAAAGCTGCAAGCAGCATTTAGCGGGGTTCGAGCTTTTAAGGCCTTTAAGCACACAAGCATAACAAGACAAGGTTCATTTAACAAGCATTTAATCACTGACACAATAGATGGAAATGGCCATTTACAGCCAAACAGGCAATTAACTATAGGATATGTATGGTTTTCAAAGCTTTTTGTCAGTTACAGCGCCACCTATGGTCTAATTTACCATGTACTAGCATAGTTTACAATGATTTACCATGGTCTAGTGTGATTTACCATGATTCACCATAGTTTACCATGATTTACCATGTTCTAGTGTGATTTACCATGATTCACCATAGATTACCTTGATTTACCATGTTCTTGCCTGATTTACCATGATATTCCCTGTGTTAGTGATTTACCATACTTTAACGTGATTTGCCATATTTTACCATGAATTGTCATAGCTTACATTGATTTAGCATGTCCTGGCATGATTTACTGTGATTTACCATGTTTCAGTTTGATTTACCATGATTCTATTCTGATTTACCATAGTTTACTATGATTTACCATGTTTCCACATTCTAATATGATTTACCATGATTTACCACATTGTAGTCGATTTACCACATTGTAGCCTGATTTACAATAGTTTACCATGATTTACCACATTGTAGTATGATTTACCATGATAATAGCCTAATCTACCATTGTTTACTATGATTTACCATGTTTCCATATTCTAATATGATTTACCATGATTTACCACATTGTAGTATGATTTACCATGATTTACCATAGTTTACCATGATTTACCATGAGTTACCACATTCTAATATGATTTACCATGACTTACCACATTGTGGTATGATTTACCATGATCCTAGCCTGATTTACCATAGTTTACCATGATTTACCATGTTTCCACATTCTAATATGATTTACCATGATTTACCACATTGTAGTATGATTTACCATGATCCTAGCCTCATTTACCATAGTTCACCATGATTTACCAAATTGAGGTTTGATTTACCATAATTCTAGCCTCTACATTTAATTGTAACCTGTGGAAACACAAGAAAGTATATTTCTGATCCTGCAGCCCACTCTATAGGACAACATTAGCATTACAGCCAGCACAAGTATATGGCATTGATAAACATTGACAGAATGTGATATTAAATGTTATTATAATGATATTACAATTCCTAGATATGAATTTTAAAGCTAAAAACTATTGCCAAATGTAATGTCATGTGTCACGTGCTTATTTGAATAAAGTCTAGGCATTGTTTGAATAGATATTGGCCACACACACACACACACATACAGAAAGAGAGAGAGAGAGAGAGAGAGAGAGAGAGAGAGAGAGAGAGAGAGAGAGAGAGAGAGACAGACAGACACACACACACACACAAACAGAGAGAGAGAGAGAGAGAGGAAAGACAGACAGACAGACAGACACACACACACACACACACACACACAAACAGAGAGAGAGAGAGAGAGACAGAGACAGAAAGACAGACAGACAGACAGACAGACAGACACACACACACACACACACACACACACACACTTCTGTTTTACATATAGATATTTTAAATAAATTAATAGAAACAAAATGCTTACTCCTAGTCTTGTAGTAATTTTTACACATTAATCATCCCATCATTTTTTGGCAGAAATGTCAATACCACTGCTTAAATAAAAATTAATTGATCAAATTTGACAAAATGTGATTGTAAATGTTATAATAGTGGTTTTATAATATCTAAATATGAATTATAGAACATTATAAGTAGATAGTATGACAAAATGACTTTTTATAACCAGCAGGGGGCAGCAGAGAACCACTCATTAGCTAATTTTCATTTTAAATGTCTGTTTTTCATTTAATGGGCACATTTTCCAAGTGAATGCCTTCAAGCGTGCTAACTCACATACACATTTTGTTTCAGATATAGATATCTGAATAAAATAATGGGTAACAAATGACTTATTCAAGTTTTCCCCTTTAAAACATATTTTCAGGTGTTATTTTAATTGTAATGTAATATTATTGTAAAAACAAACATCAAATTAACAATTTAATTGATAAACATTGTCAAAATGTGATTTGCAAATGTTATTATAAGTGAGCAGATTGAACCAATAAGTGGTCTTATGCTGCCCTCTGGTGGCTTTATGGCAATTTAATTTAATACACCAATATAAGCATTGTCACTTTTTTACTTTTATAGAGGCATCTATTGCCTGATCTCCATGAAATTTTGTATGCTTGTTTAGAGTCATATGTCACATGTACTTTCCTCTTTTTGAGATGATCTAAACATCCATTGAGGAGTTAAAGGCTTTTGGGGACATTTGGTCAAAATCACATATTGATATGACTCTATTATAGCCATCCAATTGCAAAGTTATTTTTCTATATCATTATTGACCTAGAGAGTCAGAATGAGCAGATCTAACAAATTATTTAAACATTATATTGCAACAGATGGAAAATACCATTTGCAGCTAATACAGGCAATTTTCCATAGGAAATGCATGGTTTTAAAGGTTTTTAACAGTTATAGCGCCACCTATAGTCCGATCTCCATAAAACTTTGCATGCTTCTTCAGCATGTTATGCCACATATACCCAACAATTTTCGTGAAGTTTTGAGTTTCCCTTTAGGATTTATAGGCTTTTGAGTGCATTTTTCCACACCTCTTTTTAAATGACCCTGTTATAGCCATCCACATGCAAAAATTCAACTTTTTTAATTATTGATCTACAGAGTCAGAGAATTGTCCTAGACTGGTTTGGTTCGATCGGGCAAAAACCAGGGACTAGTTCGCAAAGTAGGTTTTTAACATAATCGCCAATATTTAATGAGCGATTTGATTGACAGCAATAGTTCTAGAGGCAAAGTTGTTCAGTATGAGGAGATCTATCATATGATATGCATATTTTGTGTATGTGTGCAACACCACGTGATTACAGAGCCATAAAACTCGTTAGCGCCAACTAGTGGCGATTTCTTTCAAAATTCTTACAGACCTCTAGGGCCATGAGTCAAACATGCCCACGAGTTTCATTCGATCGGCCTCCATTAACCTTGTCTAATAAGTGCTCAAATTTAATTGGCTGTGGCGGCCATGTTTTTAAGATACGCCAATGTCCTCATAGACATACATGGTACCTTGGACCAAGACACTGCATACCAATTTTCAAGTCAATCGGACTAGCGGTCGTGTGGTTATAGCCCTTTTTGTGTTTTTTTCATGTTATAGCGCCACCAAGTGGTTAATCGTCGCGAATTTTTTATCCTGACCAAAAACTGAGCCCATACATATGTTTACCAAGTTTGGTGAAGATATCTCATTTCTTTTTGAGTTATAGCCTTTTTAGTAAAATAGGCCCCGCCCTAAACGTTCATTTTTACGCCCCTTAACAACCGTGAATCGAAATTTCAACATTTTTTCAATTATTATTGATAAATAGACTCCAGAGAACATTTTGGCACTGGTTTGGTTTTGATCGGGCAAAAAACCAGGGACTAGTTTGCAAAAGTAGGTTTTCAACAAAATTCAAAATGGCGGAAAAATTTTAATGACGGAAATAAAATCGGAGATATACATTTTGTTCGCCAAGGTCTCAGCTTTCCAATGATATAAGACACTTGAGTGTGGACCAAACGGTTTAGGAGTTATGAGCCCTTTCGCGCAATTGATTGCTATAGCGCCACCTATAGGCCAATCTGGCTCATAATTTGATAACCTCTCCTCGATTTTTGTACTACCTATTGGCCAAGTTTCAAGTCTCTAGCCCTTACGGTTTGGTCTGCACGATGCGTTTTTCGGCTGAATAATAATAATAATAATAATAATTAAAGCTGCAAGCAGCATTTAGCGGGGTTCGAGCTTTTAAGGCCTTTAAGCACACAAGCATAACAAGACAAGGTTCATTTAGCAAGCATTTAACCACTGACACAATAGATGGAAATGGCCATTTACAGCCAAACAGGCAATTAACTATAGGATATGTATGGTTTTCAAAGCTTTTTGTCAGTTACAGCGCCACCTATGGTCTAATTTACCATGTACTAGCATAGTTTACAATGATTTACCATGGTCTAGTGTGATTTACCATGATTCACCATAGTTTACCATGATTTACCATGTTCTAGTGTGATTTACCATGATTCACCATAGATTACCTTGATTTACCATGTTCTTGCCTGATTTACCATGATATTCCCTGTGTTAGTGATTTACCATACTTTACCGTGATTTGCCATATTTTACCATGAATTGTCATAGCTTACATTGATTTAGCATGTCCTAGAAAGATTTACTTTGATTTACCATGTTTCAGTTTGATTTACCATGATTCTATTCTGATTTACCATAGTTTACTATGATTTACCATGTTTCCACGTTCTAATATGATTGACCATGATTTACCCAATTGCAGTACGATTTACCACATTGTAGCCTGATTTACAATAGTTTACCATGATTTACCACATTGTAGTATGATTTGCAATGATAATAGCCTAATCTACCATAGTTTACTATGATTTACCATGTTTCCATATTCTAATATGATTTACCATGATTTACCACATTGTAGTATGATTTACCATGATCCTAGCCTCATTTACCATAGTTCACCATGATTTACCACATTGAGATTTGATTTACCATGATTCTAGCCTCTACATTTAATTGTAACCTGTGGAAACACAAGAAAGTATATTTCTGATCCTGCAGCCCCCTCTATAGGACAACATTAGCATTACAGCCATCACAAGTATATGGCATTGATAAACATTGACAGAATGTGATATTAAATGTTATTATAATGATATTACAATTCCTAGATATGAATTTTAAAGCTAAAAACTATTGCCAAATGTAATGTCATGTGTCACGTGCTTATTTGAATAAAGTCTAGGCATTGTTTGAAATAGATATTGGCCACACACACACACACACATACAGAAAAGAGAGAGAGAGAGAGAGAGAGAGAGAGAGAGAGAGAGAGAGAGAGAGAGAGAGAGAGAGAGAGAGAGAGAGAGAGAGAGACAGACAGACAGACACACACACACACACACACAAGAGAGAGAGAGAGAGAGAGAGAGAGAGAGAGAGAGAGAGACAGAGACACACACACACACACACACACACACACACACACACACACACACACACACACACACACACACTTCTGTTTTATAGATATTTTAAATAAATGAATAGAAACAAAATGCTTACTCCTAGTCTTGTAGTAATTTTTACACATTAATCATACCATCATTTTTTGGCAGAAATGTCAATACCACTGCTTAAATAAAAATTAATTGATCAAATTTGACAAAATGTGATTGTAAATGTTATAATAGTGGTTTTATAATATCTAAATATGAATTATAGAACATTATAAGTAGATAGTATGACAAAATGACTTTTTTATAACCAGCAGGGGGCAGCAGAGAATCACTCATTAGCTCATTTTCATTTTAAATGTATGAATAAAATAATGGGTAACAAATGACTTATTCCAAGTTTTCCCCTTTAAAACATATTTTCAGGTGTTATTTTAATTGTAATTTAATATTATTGTAAAAACATACATCAAATTAACAATTTAATTGATAAACATTGTCAAAATGTGATTTGCAAATGTTATTATAAGTGAGCAGAATGAACCAATAAGTGGTCTTATGCTGCCCTCTGGTGGCTTTATGGCAATTTAATTTAATACACCAATATAAGCATTGTCACTTTTTTTACTTTTATAGAGGCATCTATTGCCTGATCTCCATGGAATTTTGTATGCTTGTTTAGAGTCATGTGTCACATGTACTTTCCTCTTTTTGAGATGATCTAAACATCCATTGAGGAGTTAAAGGCTTTTTGGGGACATTTGGTCAAAATCACATATTGATATGACTCTATTATAGCCATCCAATTGCAAAAGTTATTTTTTATATCATTATTGACCTAGAGAGTCAGAATGAGCAGATTTAACAAATTATTTAAACATTATATTGCAACAGATGAAAAATACCATTTGCAGCTAATACAGGCAATTTTCCATAGGAAATGCATGGTTTTAAAGGTTTTTAACAGTTATAGCGCCAGCTATAGTCTGATCTCCATAAAACTTTGCACGCTTCTTCAGCATGTTATGCCACATATACCCAACAATTTTCGTGAAGTTTTGAGTTTCCCTTTAGGATTTATAGGCTTTTGAGTGCATTTTTCCACACCTCTTTTTTAAATGATCCTGTTATAGCCATCCAAATTCAAAAATTCAACTTTTTTTTGATAATTATTGATCTAGAGAGTCCAGAGAATTGTCCTAGACTGGTTTGGTTCCGATCGGGCAAAAAACCAGGGACTAGTTCGCAAAAGTAGGTTTTTAACATAATTGCCAATATTTAATGAACGATTTGATTGAAATCGGAGATATACGTTTTTTACGTCAGGTATTCAGCTTTCCAATGATATCAGACACTTGAGTCTACGACATACGGTATATGAGTTATGAGCCCTTTTGCGCAATTGATTGCTATAGCGCCACCTATAGGCCAATCTGGCTCATAATTTGATAACCTCTCCTCGATTTTTGTACTACCTATTGGCCAAGTTTCAAGTCTCTAGCCCTTACGGTTTGGTCTGCACGATGCGTTTTTCGGCTGAATAATAATAATAATAACAAGCAGCATTTAGCGGGGTTCGAGCTTTTAAGGCCTTTAAGCACACAAGCATAACAAGACAAGGTTCATTTAGCAAGCATTTAACCACTGACACAATAGATGGAAATGGCCATTTACAGCCAAACAGGCAATTAACTATAGGATATGTATGGTTTTCAAAGCTTTTTGTCAGTTACAGCGCCACCTATGGTCTAATTTACCATGTACTAGCATAGTTTACAATGATTTACCATGGTCTAGTGTGATTTACCATGATTCACCATAGTTTACCATGATTTACCATGTTCTAGTGTGATTTACCATGATTCACCATAGATTACCTTGATTTACCATGTTCTTGCCTGATTTACCATGATATTCCTGTGTTAGTGATTTACCATACTTTACCGTGATTTGCCATATTTTACCATGAATTGTCATAGCTTACATTGATTTAGCATGTCCTAGAAAGATTTACTTTGATTTACCATGTTTCAGTTTGATTTACCATGATTCTATTCTGATTTACCATAGTTTACTATGATTTACCATGTTTCACGTTCTAATATGATTGACCATGATTTACCCAATTGCAGTACGATTTACCACATTGTAGCCTGATTTACAATAGTTTACCATGATTTACCACATTGTAGTATGATTTGCAATGATAATAGCCTAATCTACCATAGTTTACTATGATTTACCATGTTTCCATATTCTAATATGATTTACCATGATTTACCACATTGTAGTATGATTTACCATGATCCTAGCCTGATTTACCATAGTTTACCATGTTTTACCACATTCTAATGTGATTTACCATGATTTACCACATTGAGGTTTGATTTACCATGATTCTAGCCTATACATTTAATTTTAACCTGTCGAAACACAATAAAGTATATTTCTGATCCTGCAGCCCCCTCTATAGGACAACATTAGCATTAGAACCAGCATAAGTCTATGGCATTGATAAACATTGACAAAATAGGATATTAAATGTTATTATAATGATTTTTACAATGCCTAGATATTAATTTAAAGCAAAAACTATTGCCAAATGTAATGTCATTTGTCACCTGCTTATTTGAATAAAGTCTGAGCAGTAGATATTGGACACACACACACACACACACACACACACACACACACACACATACAGAGAGAGAGAGAGAGACAGAGACAGACAGACAGACAGATACACACACACACACACACACACACACACACACTTCTGTTTTACATGTAGATATTTTAAATAAATTATTAGTAACACAATGCTTACTCCTAGTCTTGTAGTAATTTTTACACATTAATCATACCATCATTGTTTGGCAGAATTGTCAATACCACTGTTTAAATAAAAATGAATTGATTGAATTTGTCAAAATGTGATTGTAAATGTTAAAATAGTGGTTTTATAATGTCTAAATATGAATTATAGAGCAATATAATCAAGTAGTATGACAAAATGACATTTTAAAACCAGCAGGGGCAGCAGCAGACTCATTAGCTCATTTTCATTTTAAATGTCTGTTTTCCATTTAATGGGCACATTTTCCCGGGTGAATGCATTCAAACATGCTAACTCACATACACATTTTGTTGCAGATATAGATATTTGAATTTAATAAATGGTATAGCAAATGACTTATTCTATCTTTTCCCTTTAAAACATATTTTCAGGTGTTATTTTGAATTGTAATGTAATATTGTGAAAAACACATCAAATGAACAAATTAATTGATAAACATTGTCAAAATGTGATTTGCAATGTTATTATAATGATTTTATAAAGTTTATATATGCTTAATGAGCAGAATGAACCAATAAGTGGTCTTATGCTGCCCTCTGGTGGCTTTATGGCAATTTAATGTAATACACCAATATATGCATTGTCACTTTTTTTAACTTTTAAAGAGGCATCTATTGCCTGATCTCCATGAAATGTTGTATGCTTGTTTAGAGTCATGTGTCACACGTACTTCCCTCTTTTTGAGATGATCTAAACATTCATTGAGGAGTTAAAGGCTTTTTGGGGACATTTGGTCAAAATCACATATTGATATGACTATTATAGCCATCCAATTGCAAAAGTTATTTTTTTCTATATAATTATTGACGTAGAGAGTCAGAATGAGCAGATCTAACAAATGATTTAAACATTATATTGCAACAGATGGAAAATACCATTTGCAGCTAATACAGGCAATTTTCCATAGGAGATGCATAGTTTTAAAGCTTTTTAACAGTTATAGCGCCACCTATAGTCCGATCTCCATAAAACTTTGCATGCTTCTTCAGCATGTTATGCCACATATACCCAACAATTTTCGTGAAGTTTTGAGTTTCCCTTTAGGATTTATAGGCTTTTGAGTGCATTTTTCCACACCTCTTTTTTAAATGACCCTGTTATAGCCATCCAAATGCAAAAGTTCAACTTTTTTTCAATAATTATTGATCTAGAGAGTCCAGAGAATTGTTCTAGACTGGTTTGGTTCCGATCGGGCAAAAAACCAGGGACTAGTTTGCAAAAGTAGGTTTTTAACATAATTGTAAATATTTAATGAACGATTTGATTGACAGCAATGGTTCTAGAGGCAAAGTTGTTCAGCATAAGGAGATCTATCTTATGATATGCATATTTTGTGGATGTGTGCAATACCATGTGATTACAGAGCCATAAAACTCGTTAGCGCCAACTAGTGGCCGATTTCTTTCAAAATTCTTACAGACCTCTAGGGCCATGAGTCGAACATGCCCATCGAGTTTCGTTCTGATCGGCCTCCGTTAACCTTGTCTTATAGGTGCTCAAACTTAATTGGTTGATGGCGGCCATGTTTTTTGAGATACGCCAATGTCCTCATAGACTTACATGGTACCTTGGACCAAGACACTGCATACCAATTTTCAAGTCAATCAGACTAACGGTCAGGTGGTCATAGCCTTTATTATGTTTTTGTAACATTATAGCGCCACCTAGAGCTCAATCTTCGCTTTTTTTTTACTTTGACCTCAAATTGAGCCCATACATATGTGTACCAAGTTTGATGAATATATCTCATTTACTTTTGAGTTATAGCCTTTTTAGTAAAATAGGCTCCGCCCTGAATGTCCATTTTGTCGCCCTTATCGACCATGAATCGAAATTTCTACTTTTTTTCAATGATTATTGATATTCAGTCTCCAGAGAACAGTTGTGCACTGGTTTGGTTCGATCAGGCCAAAATCCAGGGACTAGTTCGCAAAAGTAGGTTTTCAACAAAATTCAAAATGGCGGAAAAATTTGCATACCGGAAATGAAATCGGAGATATACGTTTTGTTTGGCAAGGACTCAGCTTTCCAGTGATATAAGACACTTGAGTGTGGACCAAACGGTTTAGGAGTTATGAGCTATTTTGCGCTTTTGGTTGCTGTAGCGCCACCTATAGGCCATTTGGGGTCATAGCTTCTCAGGGTCGTCCCAGGCTGAGGACTACCATCTGACAAAGTTTCAACGCTCCAGCCCTTACGGTTTGGGCTGCACGATGCGTTTTACCGGAGAATAATAATAATAATAATAATAATTAAAGCTGCAAGCAGCATTTAGCGGGGTTCAAGCATTTAAGGCCTTTAAGGACTTAAAGCCTAAAAGCATCAAAAGACACCAAGGTTCATTTAGCAAGCATTTAACCACTGACATAATAGATGAAAATGAACATTTACAGCCAATAAATGCAATTTAATATAGGATGTGTGTGGTTTTCAAAGCTTTTTGTCAGTTATAGCGCCACCTATGGTCTAATTTACCATGTACTAGCATAGTTTACCATGATTTACCATGTTCTAGTGTGATTTACCATGATTCACCATAGTTTACCTTGATTTACCATGTTCTTGCCTGATTTACCATGATATTCCCTGTGTTAGTGATTTAACATACTTTACTGTGATTCGCCATATTTTACCATGAATTACCATAGCTTACATTGATTTAGCATGTCCTGGCATGATTTACTGTGATTTACCATGTTCCAGTTTTATTTACCATGATCCTAGCCTGATTTACCACAGTTTACTACGATTTACCATGTTTCCACATTCTAATATGATTTACCACGATTTACCACATTGTAGTATGATTAACCATGATCCTATCCTGATTTACCATAGTTTACCATGATTTACCATGATTTACCATGTTTCCACATTCTAATATGATTTACTATGATTTACCACATTGTAGGATGATTTACCATGATCCTGGCATGATTTACCATAGTTTACCATGATTTACCACGAGTTACCACATTCTAATATGATTTACCATGATTTACCACAAATTGCCACATTCTAATATGATTTACCATGATTTACCACAAATTGCCACATTCTAATATGATTTACCATGATCCTAGCCTGATTTACCATAGTTTACCATGATTTAGAATGTTTCCACATTCTAATTTGATTTACCACATTGTAGTATGATTTACCATGATTTACCACATTGTGGTATGATTCACCATGATTATAGCATTATTTACCATAGTTCACCATGATTTACCACATTCTAATGTGATTTACCATGATTTACCCCATTGAGGTTTGATTCACCATGATTCTAGCCTATACATTTAATTTTAACCTGTGGAAACACAATAAAGTATATTTCTGATCCTGGAGCCCTCTATAGGACAACATTAGCATTAGAACCAGCATAAGTCTATGGCATTGATAAACATTGACAAAATGGGATATGAAATGTTATTATAATGATTTTTACAATGCCTAGATATGAATTTTAAAGCAAAAAACTATTGCCAAATGTAATGTCATGTGTCACCTGCTTATTTGAATAAAGTCTGAGCATTTCTTGAGTAGATATTGGCCACACACACACACACACACACACACACACACACACACACACACACACACACACACACACACACACAGAGAGAGAGAGAGACAGAAAGACAGACAGACACACACACACACACACACACACACACACACACACACTTCTGTTTTACATGTAGATATTTTAAATAAATTATTAGTAACACAATGCTTACTCCTAGTCTTGTAGTAATTTTTACACATTAATCATACCATCATTGTTTGGCAGAATTGTCAATACCACTGTTTAAATAAAAATGAATTGATCGAATTTGTCCAAATGTGATTGTTAAATGTTATAATAGTGTTTTTATAATGTCTAAATATGAATTATAGAGCAATATAATCAAGTAGTATGACAAAATGACATTTTAAAACCAGCAGGGGCAGCAGAGAACCACTCATTAGCTCATTTTCATTTTAAATGTCTGTTTTCCATTTAATGGGCACATTTTCCCGGTGAATGCCTTCAAATGTGCTAACTCACATACACATTTTGTTGCAGATATAGATATTTGAATTTAATAAAGGGTATATAAAATATGTTTTCCTTTAAAACATATTTTCAGGTGTTATTTTGAATTGTAATGTAATATTGTGAAAAACACATCAAATGAACAAATTAATTGATAAACATTGTCAAAATGTGATTTGCAATGTTATTATAATGATTTTATAAAGTTTATATATGCTTAGTGAGCAGAATGAACCAATAAGTGGTCTTATGCTGCCCTCTGGTGGCTTTATGGCAATTTAATGTAATACACCAATATAAGCATTGTCACTTTTTAATTTTTATAGAGGCATCTATTGCCTGATCTCCATGAAATGTTGTATGCTTGTTTAGAGTCATGTGTCACACGTATTTCCCTCTTTTTGAGATTATCTAAACATTCAATGAGGAGTTAAAGGCTTTTTGGGGACATTTGGTCAAAATCACATATTGATATGACTATTATAGCCATCCAATTGTAAAAGTTATTTTTTCTATATAATTATTGACGTAGAGAGTCAGAATGAGCAGATCTAACAAATGATTTAAACATTATATTGCAACAGATGGAAAATACCATTTGCAGCTAATACAGGCAATTTTCCATAGGAAATGCATGGTTTTAAAGCTTTTTAACAGTTATAGCGCCACCTATAGTTTGATCTTCATAAAACTTTGCATGCTTCTTCAGCATGTTATGCCACATATACCCAACAATTTTCGTGAAGTTTTGAGTTTACCTTTAGGATTTATAGGCTTTTGAGTGCATTTTTCCACACCTCTTTTTTAAATGACTCTGTTATAGCCATCCAAATGCAAAAGTTCAACTTTTTTGATAATTATTGATCTAAAGAGTCCATAGAATTGTCCTAGACTGGTTTGGTTCCGATCGGGCAAAAAAACAGGGACTAGTTCGCAAAAGTAGCTTTTTAACATAATTGCGAATATTTAATGAACGATTTGATTGACAGCAATGGATCTAGAGGCAAAGTTGTTCAGAATGAGGAGATCTATCATATGATATGCATATTTTGTGGATGTGTGCAACACCATGTGATTACAGAGCCATAAAACTCGTTAGTGCCAACTAGTGGCCGATTTCTTTCAAAATTCTTACAGACCTCTAGGGCCATGAGTCGAGCATGCCCATCGAGTTTCGTTCCGATCGGCTTCCGTTAACCTTGTCTTATAGGTGCTCAAACTTAATTGGTTGATGGCGGCCATGTTTTTTGAGATACGCCAATGTCCTCATAGACATACATGGGGCCTTGGACCAAGACACTGCATACCAATTTTCGAGTCAATCAGACTAACGGTCAGGTGGTCATAGTCTTTTTAATGTTTTTTTCACATTATAGCGCCACCTAGAGATCAATCTTCGCGATTTTTTCACTGTGACCTCAAATTGAGCCCATACACATGTGTACCAAGTTTGGTGACTATATCTCATTTAGGTTTTGAGTTATAGCCATTTTAGTAAAATTGGCTCCGCCCTGACAAACATTTTTACGCCCCTTAACGACCTTGAATCGAAATTTCAACTTTTTTTCGATAATTATTGATATTTAGACTCCATAGAACATTTCTGCACTGGTTTGGTTCTGATCGGGCAAAAATCCAGGGACTAGTTCGCAAAAGTAGGTTTTCAACAAAATTCAAAATGGCGGAAAAATTTGCATACCGGAAATGAAATCGGAGATATACGTTTTGTTTGGCAAGGACTCAGCTTTCCAGTGATATAAGACACTTGAGTGTGGACCAAACGGTTTAGGAGTTATGAGCCATTGTGCGCTTTTGGTTGCTGTAGCGCCACCTATAGGCCAATTGGGATCATAGCTTATCAGGTTCGTCCCAGGCTGAGGACTACCATCTGACAAAGTTTCAACGCTCCAGCCCTTACGGTTTGGGCTGCACGATGCGTTTTACCGGAGAATAATAATAATAATAATAATAATAATAATAATAATTAAAGCTGCGAGCAGCATTTAGCGGGTTCGAGTATTTAAGGTTTTAAGAATGGTGTATTTCAAAAACATGGCCACCATCAACCAGTGAAGTTTGTCCTATCGGAACTTATTGGTTGATGGTGGCCATGTTTTTTTAAATACACCAATGTCCTCATAGATATAAATGGTAACTTGGGCCAAGACACTGCATACCAATTTTCGAGTCAATTGACTAACGATCAGGTGGCCATAGCCCTTTTTAATTTTTTCATGTTATAGCGCCACCAAGTGGTCAATCGTCGCAATTTTTGTAGCGTGACCTAGGATTGAGCCCATACACATGTGTACCAAGTTTGGTGAATATATCTCATTTCGCTCTTGAGTTATAACATTTTTGTAAAATTGGCTCCACCCTAAATGTACATTTTCACGCTCCTTATCGCCCTTGAATCGAAATTTCTACTTTTTTCAATAATCATTGATAGTCAGACTCCAGAGCACATTTCTTCACTGGATTGGTTCGATCGGGCAAAACCTAGGACTAGTTTGCAAAAGTAGGTTTTGACAAAATTCAAAATGGCGGAAAAATTTGCATACCGGAAATGAAATCGGATATATACGTTTTGTTCGACATGGACTCACCTTTCCAGTGATGTAAGACACTTGAGTCTGTGACAAATGGTTTGGGAGTTATGATCTATTATGCGCTTTTGATCGCTGTAGCGCCACCTATTGGCCAATCAGGGTTATATCTTCTCAGGTTCTCCCAACTTGAGGGCTACCATCTGGCCAGGTTTGAAGTCTCTAGCCCTTACGGTTTGGTCTACGATCAGTTTTAGGGGAGAAGAAAAATAATAATAACCTTATCCAGCAGGTGGCAGCAGATAACCACTCATTGGCTCACTTTCATTTAAAAACAGTCTGTTTTTTCATTTAATGGGCACATTTTCCAAGTTAATGCCTTCAAAGGTGCCAACTCACATACACATTTGTTGCATATATAGATATTTGAAATAAATAATGGGTAACCAATTGTTTATTTTAGGTTTTCTCCTTTAAAACATCTTTTCAGGTATTATTGTAACTATAATGCAATATTATTGCAAAAACATTAATTAAATTAACAAATGAAGTGTTAAACCTCAACAAAAGGTGATTTGTAATGTTATTTTAATGATTGTATACAGTTTTAATATGATTAAACTGCATTATTAAGGAGAATGAGCCAATGAGTGGTCTTCTGCTGCCCTCCGGTGGTTGTACTGGAATTGCAGGTGATGTGCAATGATAGGCAAACTGTCAGATTTTACCATTTTAGCTGTTGTAGACGCACCTTTTGCCCGATCTCAGTGGAATATTGCATGCTTGTTTAGAGTCATATGCGACATGTGCTCACACACTTTTAAGAAGATCTGAGCATTACATGAGGAGTTATGGGTCTTTGGTGACACTTGGCCAAGGTCTCATTTTGAAATGACCCTTTTATAAGAACACAAAGTGCAAAGTTCAAATTTTTTTAATTATCTATCAAGAGAGTCCAGAAAATTATACTGCATTTGTTTTATTCAGATTGATCAAAAATCCTAGGACTAGTTTACAAAAGTAGATTTTTAACATAATTGTGAATATTTAATTAAAAATTTGATTGACACCAGTGGTTCTTGAGGCAAAGTTGTTCAACATGAGGAGATCTATCCAGTGATATGAATATTGTGTGGATATGTGTAACACCACGTGATTACAGCCAATACAGGCCGCTTACCATAGGCAGTGCATGGTTTTAAAGCTTTTTAACAGTTATAGCGCCACCTATGGTCCGATTTCCATTAAAGTGTGTATCCTTCTTTAGACTCACATGCTACACGTGCGCACAATTTTTGTGAAGTTTTGAGTTTCCCTTTAGGATTTATAGGCTTGTGAGTGCATTTTGCCACACCTATTCTTTAAATGACCCTGTTATAGCCATCCAAATGCAAAAGTTCAACTTTTTTTCAATAATTATTGATCTAGAGAGTCCAGAGAATTGTCCTAGACTGGTTTGGTTCCGATCGGTAAAAAAACCAGGGACTAGTTTGCAAAAGTAGGTTTTTAACATAATCACGAATATTTAATGAACGATTTGATTGACAGCAATGGTTCTAGAGGCAAAGTTGTTCAAAATGAGGAGATCTATCATATGATATGCATATTTTGTGGATGTGTGCAACACCATGTGATTACAGAGCCATAAAACTCGTTAGCGCCAACTAGTGGCCGATTTCTTTCAAAATTCTTACAGACCTCTAGGGCCATGAGTCGAACATGCTCATCGAGTTTCGTTCCGATCGGCCTCCGTTAACCTTGTCTTATAGGTGCTCAAATTTAATTGGTTGATGGCGGCCATGTTTTTTGAGATACGCCAATGTCCTCATAGACATACATGGGGCCTTGGACCAAGACACTGCATACCAATTTTTGAGTCAATCGGACTAACGGTCAGGTGGTCATAGTCTTTTTTAAGTTTTTTGCCCATTATAGCGCCACCTAGAGCTCAATCTTCGCGATTTTTATCGTGACCAAGGACTGAGCCCATACAAATTTGTACCAAGTTTGGTGAAGATATCTCATTTCCTTTTGAGTTATAGCCTTTTTAGTAAAATAGGCTCGCGCTTGAACGTCCATTTTGGCGCCCCTTAGCAACCGTGAATCGCAATGTCTCCTTTTATCAATAATTATTGATAAATAGACTACAGAGAACATTTCTGCACTGGTTTGGTTCCGATCGGTCAAAAAACCAGGGACTAGTTTGCAAAAGTAGGTTTTCAACAAAATTCAAAATGGCGGAAAAATTTGCATACCGGAAATTAAATCGGAGATAAACATTTTGTTCGTCATGGACTCAGCTTTCCAATGATATAAGACACTTGAGTCTGTGACAAACGATTTGGGAGTTATGAGCCATAACGCGCTTTTGGTTGCTGTAGCGCCACCTATTGGCCAATTGGGGTCATAGCTTCTCAGCTTCTCCCAAATTGAGGACTACCATCTGGCCAGGTTTGAAGTCTCTAGCACTTACGGTTTGGTCTGCACGATGCGTTTAGCGGAGAAGAAAATAATAATAATAATAATAATAATAATAATAATAATAATAAAATCCATAATTACAATAGGGTTTCAGCACTTCGTGCTCGAACCCCTAATAAAAATCAGTACAATTACAATAGGGTTTCAGCACTTCGTGCTTGAACCCCTAAAAATCAGTACAATTACAATAGGGTTTCAGCACGTGCTTGAACCCCTAATTAAAGCTGCGAGCAGCATTTAGCGGGTTCAAGCATTTAAGGCCTTTAAGGACTTAAAGCCTAAAAGCATCAAAAGACACCAAGGTTCATTTAGAAAGCATTTAACCACTGACATAATAGATGAAAATGACCATTTACAGCCAATAAAGGATATTTAATATAGGATATGTATGGTTTTCAAAGCTTTTTGTCAGTTATAGTGCCACCTATGGTCTAATTTACCATGTAGTAGCATAGTTTACCATGATTTACCATGTTCTAGTGTGATTTACCATGATTCACCATAGTTTACCTTGATTTACCATGTTCTTGCCTGATTTACCATGATATTCCCTGTGTTAGTGATTTAACATACTTTACCGTGATTCGCCATATTTTACCATGAATTACCATAGCTTACATTGATTTAGCATGTCCTGGCATGATTTACTGTGATTTACCAAGTTCCAGTTTGATTTACCATGATTCTAGCCTGATTTACATAGTTTACTACGATTTACCATGTTTCCACATTCTAGTATGATTTATCACGATTTACCACATTGTAGTATGATTTACCATGATCCTAGCCTGATTTACCATAGTTTACCATGATTTACCATGATTTACCATGTTTCCACATTCTAATATGATTTACTATGATTTACCACATTGTAGGATGATTTACCATGATCCTGGCATGATTTACCATAGTTTACCATGATTTACCACGAGTTACCACATTCTAATATGATTTACCATGATTTACCACAAATTGCCACATTCTAATATGATTTACCATGATCCTAGCCTGATTTACCATAGTTTACCATGATTTACCATGTTTCCACATTCTAATATGATTTACCACATTGTAGTATGATTTACCATGATTTACCACATTGTGGTATGATTCACCATGATTATAGCATTATTTACCATAGTTCACCATGATTTACCACATTCTAATGTGATTTACCTGAGGTTTGATTCACCATGATTGTAGCCTATACATTTAATTTTAACCTGTCGAAACACAATAAAGTATATTTCTGATCCTGCAGCCCCCTCTATAGGACAACATTAGCATTAGAACCAGCACAAGTCTATGGCATTGATAAACATTGAAAAAATGGGATATTAAATGTTATTATAATGATTTTTACAATGCCTAGATATTAATTTTAAAGCAAAAACTATTGCCAAATGTAATGTCATGTGTCACCTGCTTATTTGAATAAAGTCTGAGCATTTCTTGAGTAGATATTGACACACACACACACACACACATACAGAGAGAGAGAGAGAGAGAAAGACAGACAGACTGATACACACACACAAACACACACACACACACACACACACACACACACACACACACACACACACACACACACACACACACACACACACACACACACACACACACACACACACACACTTCTGTTTTACATGTAGATATTTTAAATAAATTATTAGTAACACAATGCTTACTCCTAGTCTTGTAGTAATTTTTACACATTAATCATACCATCATTGTTTGGCAGAATTGTCAATACCACTGTTTAAATAAAAATGAATTGATTGAATTTGTCAAAATGTGATTGTAAATGTTATAATAGTGGCTTTATAATGTCTAATTATGAATTATAGAGCAATATAATCAAGTAGTATGACAAAATGACATTTTAAAACCAGCAGGTGGCAGCAGAGAACCACTCATTAGCTCATTTTCATTTTAAATGTCTGTTTTCCATTTAATGGGCACATTTTCCCAGGTGAATGCCTTCAAATGTGCTAACTGACATACACATTTTGTTGCAGATATAGATATTTGAATTTAATAAAGGGTATATAAAATATGTTTTCCCCTTTAAAACATATTTTCAGGTGTTATTTTGAATTGTAATGTAATATTGTGAAAAACACATCAAATGAACAAATTAATTGATAAACATTGTCAAAATGTGATTTGCAATGTTATTATAATGATTTTATAAAGTTTATATATGCTTAGTGAGCAGAATGAACCAATAAGTGGTCTTCTGCTGCCCTCTGGTGGCTATATGGCAATTTAATGTAATACACCAATATAAGCATTGTCACTTTTTTAACTTTTATAGAGGCATCTATTGCCCGATCTCCATGAAATGTTGTATGCTTGTTTAGAGTCATGTGTCACATCTACTTAACTCTTTTTGAGATGATCTAAACATTCAATGAGGAGTTAAAGGCTTTTTGGGGACATTTGGTCAAAATCACATATTGATATGACTCTATTATAGCCATCCAATTGCAAAAGTTATTTTTTCTATATAATTATTGACCTAGAGAGTCAGAATGAGCAGATCTAACAAATGATTTAAACATTATATTGCAACAGATGGAAAATACCATTTTCAGCTAATACAGGCAATTTTCCATAGGAAATGCATGGTTTTAAAGCTTTTTAACAGTTATAGCACCACCTATAGTCCGATCTCCATAAAACTTTGCATGCTTCTTCAGCATGTTATGCCACATATACCCAACAATTTTCGTGAAGTTTTGAGTTTCCCTTTAGGATTTATAGGCTTGTGAGTGCATTTTTCCACACCTCTTTTTTAAATGACCCTGTTATAGCCATCCAAATACAAAAGTTCAACTTTTTTTTGATAATTATTGATCTAGAGAGTCCAGAGAATTGTCCTAGACTGGTTTGGTTCCGATCGGGCAAAAAACCAGGGACTAGTTTGCAAAAGTAGGGTTTTAACATAATCGCCAATATTTAATGAACGATTTGATTGACAGCAATGGTTCTAGAGGCAAAGTTGTTCAGCATGAGGAGATCTATCATATGATATGCATATTTGTGTATGTGTGAAACACCACGTGATTACAGAGCCATAAAACTCGTTAGCGCCAACTAGTGGCCGATTTCTTTCAAAATTCTTACAGACCTCTAAGGCCATGAGTCAAACATGCCCACCGAGTTTCATTCCGATCGGCCTCCATTAACCTTGTCTAATAAGTGCTCAAATTTAATTGGCTGTGGCGGCCATGTTTTTAAGATACGCCAATGTCCTCATAGACATATATGGTACCTTGGGCCAAGACACTGCATACCAATTTTCAAGTCAATCGGACTAGCGGTCGTGTGGTTATAGCCCTTTTTGTGTTTTTTTCATGTTATAGCGCCACCAAGTGGCTAATCGTCGCGACTTTTTTTATCCTGACCAAAGACTGAGCCCTTACATATGTTTACCAAGTTTGGTGAAGATATCTCATTTTGTTTTGAGTTATAGCCTTTTAGTAAAATAGGCTCCGCCAAAACGTCCCGTTTTTACGCCTTAACGAACCGTGAATCGAAATTTCTAATTTTTTCAATTATTTTGATAATCAGACTCCAGTGGACATTTTGGCACTGGTTTGGTTCTGATTGGACAAAAACCTAGGAATAGTTGGCAAAAGTATGTTTTCGACAAAATTCAAAATGGCGGGAAAATTTGCATACCGGAAATGAAATCGGAGATATACGTTTTTTACGTCAGGTATTCAGCTTTCCAATGATATCAGACACTTGAGTCTACGACATACGGTATATGAGTTATGAGCAGTTTCGCGCAATTGATTGCTATAGCGCCACCTATAGGCCAATCTGGCTCATAATTTGATAACCTCTCCTCGATTTTTGTACTACCTATTGGCCAAGTTTCAAGTCTCTAGCCCTTACGGTTTGGTCTGCACGATGCGTTTTTCGGCTGAATAATAATAATAATAATAATAATAATTAAAGCTGCAAGCAGCATTTAGCGGGGTTCGAGCTTTTAAGGCCTTTAAGCACACAAGCATAACAAGACCAGGTTTCATTTAGCAAGCATTTAACCACTGACACAATAGATGGAAATGACCATTTACTGCCAAACAGGCAATTAACTATAGGATATGTATGGTTTTCAAAGCTTTTGTCAGTTACAGCGCCACCTATGGTCTAATTTACCATGTACTAGCATAGTTTACCATGATTTACCATGAGTTACCACATTCTAATATGATTTACCATGATTTACCACATTGTAGTATGATTTACCATGATCCTGGCATGATTTACCATAGTTTACCATGATTGACCATGTTTCCACATTCTAATATGATTTACCACATTGTAGTATGATTTACCATGATCCTAGCCTGATTTACCATAGTTAACCATGATTTACTACATTCTAATATGATTTACCATGATTTATCACACTGAGGTTTGATTTACCATGATTCTAGCTACATTTAATTTTAACCTGTGGAAACACAAGAAAGTATATTTCTGATCCTGCAGCCCTCTATAGGACAACATTAGCATTACAGCCAGCACAAGTATATGGCATTGATAGACATTGACAGAATGTGATATTAAATGTTATTATAATGATTTTACAATTCCTAGATATGAATTTTAAAGCTTTAAACTATTGCTAAATGTAATGTCATGTGTCTTATTTATTTGAATAAAGTCTGAGCATTTCTTGAGTAGATATTGGCCACACACATATACAGAGAGAGAGAGAGAGAGAGAGAGAGAGAGAGAGAGAGAGAGAGAGAGAGAGAGAGAGAGAAAGACAGACAGACAGACAGACACACACACACACACACACACTTCTGTTTTACATATATATATTTTAAATAAATTAATAGAAACAAAATGCTTACTCCTAGTCTTGTAGTAATTTTTACACTTTAATCATACCATAATTTTTTGGCAGAAATGTCAATACCACTGCTTAAATAAAAAATAATTGATCAAATTTTACAAAATGTTATAATAGTGGTTTTATAATGTCTAAATATGAATTATAGAACATTATAAGTAGATAGTATGACAAAATGATTTTGTATAACCAGCAGGTGGCTGCAGAGAACCACTCATTAGCTCATTTTCATTTTAAATGTCTGTTTTTCATTTAATGGGCACATTTTCCAAGTGAATGCCTTCAAACGTGCTAACTCACATACACATTTTGTTGCAGATATAGATATTTGAATAAAATAATGGGTAACAAATGACTTATTCTATGTTTTCCCCTTTAAAACATATTTTCAGGTGTTATTTTAATTGTAATGTAATATTAAAAACATAGATCAAATTAACAAATTAATTGATAAACATTGTCAAAATGTGATTTTCAAATGTTATTGTATTAATTTTATAAAGTGTATATATGCTTAGTGAGCAGAATAAACCAATAAGTGGTCTTCTGCTGCCCTCTGGTGGCTTTATGGCAATACACCAATATAAGCATTGTCACTTTTTACTTTTATAGAGGCATCTATTGCCCGATCTCCATGAAATATGTATGCTTGTTTAGAGTCATGTGTCACTTGTACTTACCTCTTTTTGAGATGATCTAAACATTCATTGAGGAGTTAAAGGCTTTTGGGGACATTTGGTCAAAATCACATATTGATATGACTATTATAGCCATCCAATTGCAAAATTTATTTTTTCTATATAATTATTGACCTAGAGAGTCAGAATGAGCAGATCTAACAAAATGATTTAAACATTATATTGCAACAGATAGAAAATACCATTTGCAGCTAATACAGGCAATTTTCCATAGGAAATGCATGGTTTTAAAGCTTTTAACAGTTATAGCGCCACCTATAGTCCGATCTCCATAAAACTTTGCATGCTTCTTCAGCATGTTATGCCACATATACCCAATCATTTTCGTGAAGTTTTGAGTTTCCCTTTAGGATTTATAGGCTTTGAGTGCATTTTTCCACACCTCTTTTTAAATGACCCTGTTATTGCCATCCAAATGCAAAAGTTCAACTTTTTTTCGATAATTATTGATCTAGAGAGTCCAGAGAATTGTCCTAGACTGGTTTGGTTCCGATCGGGCAAAAACCAGGGACTAGTTCAAAAGTAGGTTTTTAACATAATCGCGAATATTTAATGAACTATTTAATTGACAGCAAGGGTTCTAGAGGCAAAGTTGTTCACCATGAGGAGATCTATCATATGATATGCATATTTTGTGTATGTGTGCAACACCACGTGATTACAGAGCCATAAAACTCGTTAGCGCCAACTAGTGGCCGATTTCTTTCAAAATTCTTACAGACCTCTATGGCCATGAGTCAAACATGCCCACCGAGTTTCATTCCGATCGGCCTCCATTAACCTTGTCTAATAAGTGCTCAAACTTAATTGGCTGTGGCGGCCATGTTTTTTAAGATACGCCAATGTCCTCATAGATATATATGGTACCTTGGACCAAGACACTGCATACCAATTTTCAAGTCAATCGGAATAGCGGTCATGTGGTTATAGCCCTTTTCAGGGTTTTTTCATGTTATAGCGCCACCAAGTGGCCAATCAATGCGATTTTTATCCTGACCAAAGACTGAGCCCTTACATATGTTTACCAAGTTTGGTGAAGATATCTCATTTCGTTTTTGAGTTATAGCCTTTTTAGTAAAATAGGCCCCGCCCTAAACGTCCGTTTTTACGCCCCTTAACGACCGTGAATCGAAATTTCTAATTTTTTCAATTATTTTTGATAATCAGACTCCAGTGGACATTTTGGCACTGGTTTGGTTCTGATTGACAAAAACCTAGGAATAGTTGGCAAAAGTATGTTTTCAACAAAATTCAAAATGGCGGGAAAATTTGCATACCGGAAATGAAATCGGAGATATACGTTTTTTACGTCAGGTATTCAGCTTTCCAATGATATCAGACACTTGAGTCTACGACATACGGTATATGAGTTATGAGCAGTTTCGCGCAATTGATTGCTATAGCGCCACCTATAGGCCAATCTGGCTCATAATTTGATAACCTCTCCTCGATTTTTGTACTACCTATTGGCCAAGTTTCAAGTCTCTAGCCCTTACGGTTTGGTCGAATAATAATAATAATAATAATAAAAATCAGCACAAATACAATAGGTGTTCAGCACTTCGTGCTCGAACCCCTAATAAAAATCAGCACAAATACAATAGGTGTTCAGCACTTCGTGCTCGAACCCCTAATAAAAATCCTTACAATTACAATAGGTGTTCAGCACTGCGTGCTTGAACCCTAATTAAAGCTGCGAGCAGCATTTAGCGGGTTCAAGCATTTAAGGCCTTTAAGGACTTAAAGCCTAAAAGCATCAAAAGACACCAAGGTTCATTTAGAAAGCATTTAACCACTGACATAATAGATGAAAATGACCATTTACAGCCAATAAAGGATATTTAATATAGGATATGTACGGTTTTCAAAGCTTTTTGTCAGTTATAGTGCCACCTATGGTCTAATTTACCATGTACTAGCATAGTTTACCATGATTTACCATGTTCTAGTGTGATTTACCATGATTCACCATAGTTTACCTTGATTTACCATGTTCTTGCCTGATTTACCATGATATTCCCTGTGTTAGTGATTTAACATACTTTACCGTGATTCGCCATATTTTACCATGAATTACCATAGCTTACATTGATTTAGCATGTCCTGGCATGATTTACTGTGATTTACCAAGTTCCAGTTTGATTTACCATGATTCTAGCCTGATTTACCATAGTTTACTACGATTTACCATGTTTCCACATTCTAGTATGATTTATCACGATTTACCACATTGTAGTATGATTTACCATGATCCTAGCCTGATTTACCATAGTTTACCATGATTTACCATGATTTACCATGTTTCCACATTCTAATATGATTTACTATGATTTACCACATTGTAGGATGATTTACCATGATCCTGGCATGATTTACCATAGTTTACCATGATTTACCACGAGTTACCACATTCTAATATGATTTACCATGATTTACCACAAATTGCCACATTCTAATATGATTTACCATGATCCTAGCCTGATTTACCATAGTTTACCATGATTTACCATGTTTCCACATTCTAATATGATTTACCACATTGTAGTATGATTTACCATGATTTACCACATTGTGGTATGATTCACCATGATTATAGCATTATTTACCATAGTTCACCATGATTTACCACATTCTAATGTGATTTACCATGATTTACCCCATTGAGGTTTGATTCACCATGATTGTAGCCTATACATTTAATTTTAACCTGTCGAAACACAATAAAGTATATTTCTGATCCTGCAGCCCCCTCTATAGGACAACATTAGCATTAGAACCAGCACAAGTCTATGGCATTGATAAACATTGAAAAAATGGGATATTAAATGTTATTATAATGATTTTTACAATGCCTAGATATTAATTTTAAAGCAAAAACTATTGCCAAATGTAATGTCATGTGTCACCTGCTTATTTGAATAAAGCCTGAGCATTTCTTGAGTAGATATTGGCCACACACACACACACACACACAGAGAGAGAGAGAGAGAGAAAGACAGACAGACTGATACACACACAAACACACACACACACACACACACACACACACACACACACACACACACACACACACACACACACACACACACACACTTCTGTTTTACATGTAGATATTTTAAATAAATTATTAGTAACACAATGCTTACTCCTAGTCTTGTAGTAATTTTTACACATTAATCATACCATCATTGTTTGGCAGAATTGTCAATACCACTCTTTAAATAAAAATGAATTGATTGAATTTGTCAAAATGTGATTGTAAATGTTATAATAGTGGTTTTATAATGTCTAAATATGAATTATAGAGCAATATAATCAAGTAGTATGACAAAATGACATTTTAAAACCAGCAGGGGGCAGCAGAGAACCACTCATTAGCTCATTCATTATTTTCAAACCTCTGTTTTCCATTTAATGGGCACATTTTCCCGGTGAATGCCTTCAAATGTGCTAACTCACATACACATTTTGTTGCAGATATAGATATTTGAATTTAATAAAGGGTATATAAAATATGTTTTCCTTTAAAACATATTTTCAGGTGTTATTTTGAATTGTAATGTAATATTGTGAAAAACATCAAATGAACAAATTAATTGATAAACATTGTCAAAATTTGATTTGCAATGTTATTATAATGATTTTATAAAGTTTATATATGCTTAGTGAGCAGAATGAACCAATAAGTGGTCTTATGCTGCCCTCTGGTGGCTTTATGGCAATTTAATGTAATACACCAATATAAGCATTGTCACTTTTTTAACTTTTATAGAGGCATCTATTGCCTGATCTCCATGAAATGTTGTATGCTTGTTTAGACATGTGTCACACGTACTTCCTCTTTTGAGATTATCTAAACATTCAATGAGGAGTTAAAGGCTTTTGGGGACATTTGGTCAAAATCACATATTGATATGACTATTATAGCCATACAATTGTAAAAGTTATTTTTTCTATATAATTATTGACGAGAGAGTCAGAATGAGCAGATCTAAAAATGATTTAAACATTATATTGCAACAGATGGAAAACACCATTTGCAGCTAATACAGGCAAATTTCCATAGGAAATGCATGGTTTTAAAGCTTTTAACAGTTATAGCGCCACCTATAGTCCGATCTCCATAAAACTTTGCATGCTTCTTCAGCATGTTATGCCACATATACCCAACAATTTTCGTGAAGTTTTGAGTTTACTTTAGGATTTATAGGCTTTTGAGTGCATTTTTCCACACTCTTTTTTAAATGACTCTGTTATAGCCATCCAAATGCAAAAGTTCAACTTTTTTGATAATTATTGATCTAAAGAGTCCATAGAATTGTCCTAGACTGGTTTGGTTCCGATCGGGCAAAAACCAGGGACTAGTTCGCAAAAGTAACTTTTTAACATAATCGCGAATATTCAATGAACGATTTGATTGACAGCAATGGTTCTAGAGGCAAAGTTGTTCAGAATGAGGAGATCTATCATATGATATGCATATTTTGTGGATGTGTGCAACACCATATGATTACAGAGCCATAAAACTCGTTAGCGCCAACTAGTGGCCGATTTCTTTCAAAATTCTTACAGACCTCTAGGGCCATGAGTCGAGCATGCCCATCGAGTTTCGTTCGATCGGCTTCCGTTAACCTTGTCTTATAGGTGCTCAAATTTAATTGGTTGATGGCGGCCATGTTTTTTGAGATACGCCAATGTCCTCATAGACATACATGGGGCCTTGGACCAAGACACTGCATACCAATTTTCGAGTCAATCGGACTAACGGTCAGGTGGTCATAGTCTTTTATGTTTTTTCACATTATAGCGCCACCTAGAGCTCAATCTTCGCGATTTTTTGCTGTGACCTCACATTGAGCCCATACACATGTGTACCAAGTTTGGTGACTATATCTCATTTAGGTTGTGAGTTATAGCCATTTTAGTAAAATTGGCTCCGCCCTGACAAACATTTTTACGCCCCTTAACGACCTTGAATCGAAATTTCAACTTTTTTTCGATAATTATTGATATTTAGACTCCATAGAACATTTCTGCACTGGTTTGGTTCTGATCGGGCAAAAATCCAGGGACTAGTTCGCAAAAGTAGGTTTTCAACAAAATTCAAAATGGCGGAAAAATTTGCATACCGGAAATGAAATCGGAGATATACGTTTTGTTTGGCAAGGACTCAGCTTTCCAGTGATATAAGACACTTGAGTGTGGACCAAACGGTTTAGGAGTTATGAGCCATTGTGCGCTTTTGGTTGCTGTAGCGCCACCTATAGGCCAATTGGGGTCATAGCTTATCAGGTTCGTCCCAGGCTGAGGACTACCATCTGACAAAGTTTCAACGCTCCAGCCCTTACGGTTTGGGCTGCACGATGCGTTTTACCGGAGAATAATAATAATAATTAAAGCTGCAAGCAGCATTTAGCGGGGTTCAAGCATTTAAGGCCTTTAAGGACTTAAAGCCTAAAAGCATCAAAAGACACCAAGGTTCATTTAGCAAGCATTTAACCACTGACATAATAGATGAAAATGACCATTTACAGCCAATAAAGGCAATTTAATATAGGATATGTATGGTTTTCAAAGCTTTTTGTCAGTTATAGTGCCACCTATGGTCTAATTTACCATGTACTAGCATAGTTTACCATGATTTACCATGTTCTAGTGTGATTTCGTGATTTTGCCTGATTTACCATGATATTCCTGTGTTTAGTGATTTAACATACTTTACTGTGATTCCATATTTTACCATGAATTACCATAGCTTACATTGATTTAGCATGTCCTGGCATGATTTACTGTGATTTACCATGTTCCAGTTTTATTTACCATGATTCTAGCCTGATTTACCATAGTTTACGATTTACCATGATTTACCATGTTTCCACATTCTAATATGATTTACTATGATTTACCACATTGTAGGATGATTTACCATGATCCTGGCATGATTTACCATAGTTTATCATGATTTACCACGAGTTACCACATTCTAATATGATTTACCATGATTTACCACAAATTGCCACATTCTAATATGATTTACCATGATCCTAGCCTGATTTACCATAGTTTACCATGATTTACCATGTTTCCACATTCTAATATGATTTACCACATTGTAGTATGATTTACCATGATTTACCACATTGTGGTATGATTCACCATGATTATAGCATTATTTACCATAGTTCACCATGATTTACCACATTTACCAGCACAAGTCTATGGTATTGATAAACATTGACAAAATGGGATATTAAATGTTATTATAATGATTTTTACAATGCCTAGATATTAATTTTAAAGCAAAAACTATTGCCAAATGTAATGTCATGTGTCACCTGCTTATTTGAATAAATTTCTTGAGTAGATATTGGCCACACACACACACACACACACACACACATACAGAGAGAGAGAGAGAGAGAGAGAGGGACAGATAGACACACACACAAACAGAGAGAGAGAGAGAGAGAGAGAGAGAGAGAGAGATAGAGACAGAGACAGAGGATAGAGACAGAAAGACAGACAGACAGACAGACAGACAGACAGACAGACACACACACACACACACACACACACACACACACACACACACACACACACACACACACACACACACACACACACACTTCTGTTTATATGTAGATATTTTAAATCAATTATTAGTAACACAATGCTTACTCCTAGTCTTGTAGTAATTTTTACACATTAATCATACCATCATTGTTTGGCAGAATTGTCAATACCACTGTTTAAATAAAAATGAATTGATCGAATTTGTCAAAATGTGATTGTAAATGTTAAAATAGTGGTTTTATAATGTCTAAATATGAATTATAGAGCAATATAATCAAGTAGAATGACAAAATGACATTTTAAAACCAGCAGGGGGCAGCAGAGAACCACTCATTAGCTCATTTTCATTTTAAATGTCTGTTTTCCATTTAATGGGGACATTTTACCAGGTGAATGCCTTCAAATGTGCTAACTCACATACACATTTTGTTGCAGATATAGATATTTGAATTTAATAAAGGATATACCAAATTACTTATTCTATCTTTTCCTTTAAAACAAATTTTCAGGTGTTATTTTGAATTGTAATGTAGTATTGTGAAAAACACATCAAATTAACAAATTAATTGATAAACATTGTCAAAATGTGATTTGCAATGTTATTATAATGATTTTATAAAGTGTATATATGCTTAGTGAGCAGAATGAACCAATAAGTGGTCTTATGCTGCCCTCTGGTGGCTTTATGGCAATTTAATGTAATACACCAATATAAGCATTGTCACTTTTTAACTTTTATAGAGGCATCTATTGCCTGATCTCCATGAAATGTTGTATGCTTGTTTAGAGTCATGTGTCACACGTACTTCCCTCTTTTGAGATTATCTAAACATTCAATGAGGAGTTAAAGGCTTTTTGGGGACATTTGGTCAAAATCACATATTGATATGACTATTATAGCCATCCAATTGCAAAAGTTATTTTTCTATATAATTATTGACCTAGAGAGTCAGAATGAGCAGATCTAACAAATGATTTAAACATTATATTGCAACTGATGGAAAATACCATTTGCAGCTAATACAGGCAATTTTCCATAGGAAATGCATGGTTTTAAAGCTTTTTAACAGTTATAGCGCCACCTATAGTCCGATCTCCATAAAACTTTGCATGCTTCTTCAGCATGTTATGCCACATATACCCAACAATTTTCGTGAAGTTTTGAGTTTCCCTTTAGGATTTATAGGCTTTTGAGTGCATTTTTCCACATCTCTTTTTTAAATGACCCTGTTATACGCCATCCAAATGCAAAAGTTCAACTTTTTCAATAATTATTGATCTAGAGAGTCCAGAGAATTGTCCTAGACTGGTTTGGTTCCGATCGGGCAAAAAACCAGGGACTAGTTCGCAAAAGTAGCTTTTTAACATAATTGCAAATATTTAATGAACGATTTGATTGACAGCAATGGTTCTAGAGGCAAAGTTGTTCAGCATGAGGAGATCTATCATATGATATGCATATTTTGTGGATGTGTGCAACACCATGTGATTACAGAGCCATAAAACTCGTTAGCGCCAACTAGTGGCCGATTTCTTTCAAAATTCTTACAGACCTCTAGGGCCATGAGTCGAACATGCCCATCGAGTTTCGTCCGATCGGCCTCCGTTAACCTTGTCTTATAGGTGCTCAAATTCATTGGCTGATGGCGGCCATGTTTTTGAGATACACCGATGGCCTCATAGACATACATGGGGCCTTGACCAAGACACTGCATACCAATTTTCAAGTCAATCGGACTAACGGTCAGGTGGTCATAGCCCTTTTATGTTTTTTCACGTTATAGCGCCACCTAGTGCCCAATCGTCGCTATTATTTCATCGTGACCAAAGACTGAGCCCATACACATGTCTACCAAGTTTGGTGAAAATAACTTATTTCGTTTTGAGTTATAGCCTTTTAAAATATTAGGCTCCACCCACATTGACATTTTGATGTCCCTTAGCAACCGTGAATCGAAATTTCAACTTTTTTTCGATAGTTTTTGATAATCAGTCTCCAGAGAACATTTGTGCACTGGTTTGGTTCCGATTGGACAAAAAACCAGGGACAAGTTCGCAAAAGTAGGTTTTCGACAAAATTCAAAATGGCGGAAAATTTGCATACCGGAAATGAAATCGGAGATATACGTTTTGTTCGTCATGAGCTCAGCTTTCCAATGGTATAAGGCACTTGACCCTTAGGATTAAGGGTTTAGGAGTTATGAGCAGTTTTGCGCAATTGATCGCTATAGCGCCACCTATTGGCCAATATGGCTCATAATTTGATAACCTCTCCTCGATTTTTGTACTACCATCTGACAAAGTTTCAAATCTCCAGCTTTTACGGTTTGGTCTGCACGATGCGTTTTACGGCAGAATAATAATAATAATAATAATAAAATTAAAGCTGCGAGCAGCATTTAGCGGGTTCAAGCTATTAAGACCTTTAAGAATTTAAGGCCTTTGAATTTAAGGCATTTAAACAGTAAATAATTAAAATGGACAGTTTAGGTGAAATAAAGTGATGAACTGACAAAATGTGATTTTAAATGTTATAATGGTGACTTTATAAAGTCAAAATATGAATTATAGAACAAAATGACTATTTTAACCAGCAGGTGACAGTAGAGGATAACTCATTGGCTGACTTTAATTCTAAAAGTATGTGTTTGTATTAAGACACATTTGCCATGTTAACGCTATATGTGATTACAAACATACACATTTGGTTGCAGATATAGATATCTGAAATAGATGGTGGACAACAGATGGCATAATCCAGGTTTTCCCTTTAAAACATATTTTTCAGCTCGTTGTAATGTAATACTATTCAACTTTATTTATATAGTGCTTTAACAATGTAGATTGTTTCAAAGCAGCTTCACAGTGTTATTGCAAGAACATACCTCAAATGAAGTGGTAAACTTCTACAAAATGTGATATTTGTAATGATATAATTTTTTAAAAGTTTAATAGGATTGAACAATTAGTTAGCAAGATGAGCCAATGAGTGGTCTTCTGCTGCCCTCTGGTGGCTTTATGGCATTTTTAAAGGAATATGTAATACATATTTTCCATTTTAAATTGTAATGCTTACACACACATTTTGTTGCAGACATAGATAAATATTTTAAATACTTGATTTTGACTAAATGTGAATGTAAATGTTAAACAAGTAATTGTATAATCTGAGAGTGAGAAGCATGACAAAATGACCAGCAGGTGGCACCAGAGAACCATGAATGAAAGAATAAATGAATGAATGTTTTTTTTTTTTTTTTGCTTAATATCTCTGGAATGCAGCAATGGAAAATTCTGAAACTTGTGTAATAGAGAGTGCCCAATGTCCCCTATAGAATAAGACTATCGCTGGGATCCTGGCCAAGGGAGACCGGAGTACTGCCCGTTAAACATGTACCTTTTGGGATGTATATCTCAAAAACGGCTTGAGTAAAACATTTGAAATTTAGGTTTATTGTAGGACTGGATTTGCCCTTTAGAATGAGCTCTCACATGTCTTCAGACTCATCCGTAGTCGGGAGTAATAGGCGGTATAAGCGGGGTCCCGCGTAGCGATCCGCGAGGGGCGTCCTAGAGGCCCGCGATCGTTGTGGTCGGGCAAGGGTCCTGAGTGGTCTTACCCACCGAGTTTGACAGCGCTGACACTTTCCGTTCGAGTTATGAGCAATTTTGTACCGGGGTGTGACGTCATTGGCGGCCGCCATTTTGAAACACTGCCGATGGTTTTCGCAAAAATCTCACGAAAACTCAACAAAAACACCTGAAATTCATACCATTTATAGAGTTCATCTAGATGATTCAAAAGTCAAGTGCTGCCGAGATTGGTGGAGATTGTCCTTTAACTTTTGACTATTTTGACTGGGTACAATTTAAAATGACCCTATTATATTCAAACAAATGCAAAAGTTTGATAATATTGACCTAAAGAGTCAAAATGAGCAGATCTAACAAATGATTTAAACATTATATGATAATAGATGGAAAAGACCATTTACAGCCAATACAGTCATTTCACCATAGGAAATGCATGGTTTTAAAGCTTTTTAACAGTTATAGCGCCACCTATAGTCTGATCTCCATAAAACTTTGCCTACTTCTTCAACATGGTACGCCACATATACCCAACAATTTTCGTGAAGTTTTGAGTTTTCCCTTAGGATTTATAGGCTTTTGAGTGTATTTCGCCACACCTGCTTTCTAAATGACTCTATTACATGGTATACATCCAAATGCAAAAGTTCAACTTTTTTTCAATGATTATTGATCTAGACAGTCCCAAGAATTGTTCTAAACTGGTTTGGTTCCGATCTGGCAAAATACCAGGGACTAGTTCGCAAAAGTAGGTTTTTAACATAATCGCAAATATTTAATGAACAATTTGATTGACAGCAATAGTTCTAGAGGCAAAGTTGTTCAGTATGAGGAGACCTATCATATGATATGCATTTTCTGTGGATGTGTGCAACACCATGTGATTACAGAGCCATAAAACTCGTTAGCGCCAACCAGTGGCCGATTTCTTTCAAAATTCTTACAGACCTCTAGGGCCATGAGTCGAACATACCCATTAAGTTTCATTCCGATCGGTTTCTGTTAACCTTGTCTTATAGGTGCTCAAATTCATTGGCTGATGGCGGCCATGTTTTTGAGATACACCGATGGCCTCATAGACATACATGGGGCCTTGACTAAGACACTGCATACCAATTTTCAAGTCAATTGGACTAACGGTCAGGTGGTCATAGCCCTTTTATGTTTTTTCACGTTATAGCGCCACCTAGTGCCCAATCGTCGCTATTATTTCATCGTGACCAAAGACTGAGCCCATACACATGTCTACCAAGTTTGGTGAAAATAACTTATTTCGCTTTTGAGTTATAGCCTTTAAAATATTAGGCTCCACCCACATTGACATTTTGATGCCCCTTAGCAACCGTGGAATCGAAATTTCAACTTTTTTCGATAGTTTTTGATAATCAGTGTCCAGAGAACATTTGTGCACTGGTTTGGTTCCGATTGACAAAAACCAGGGACAAGTTCGCAAAAGTAGGTTTTCGACAAAATTCAAAATGGCGGGAAAATTTGCATACCGGAAATGAAATCGGAGATATACGTTTTGTTCGTCATGAGCTCAGCTTTCCAATGGTATAAGGCACTTGACCCTTAGGATTAAGGGTTTAGGAGTTATGAGCAGTTTTGCACAATTGATCGCTATAGCGCCACCTATTGGCCAATATGGCTCATAATTTGATAACCTCTCCTCGATTTTTGTACTACCATCTGACAAAGTTTCAAATCTCCAGCATTTACGGTTTGGTCTGCACGATGCGTTTTACGGCAGAATAATAATAATAATAATAATAAAAATCAGCACAAAAACAATAGGTGTTCAGCACTGCTTGAACCCCTAATCAGCACAAAAACAATAGGTGTTCAGCGTGCTTGAACCCCTAATAAAAATCAGTACAATTACAATAGGGTTTCAGCACTTCGTGCTTGAACCCCTAATAATAATAAAAATCAGCACAAATACAATAGGTGTTCAGCACTTCGTGCTCGAACCCCTAATAATAATTAAAGCTGCAGGCAGCATTTATCGGGGTTCAAGCATTTAAAGCATTTAAAGCCTTTAAGCATTTAAGTCCTGTTGAATTTAAGGCCTTTAAACAGTAAATAATTAAAATTGACAGTTTAGGTGAAATTAAGTGATGAACTGACAAAATGTGATTTTAAAATGTTATAATGGTGACTTTATAAAGTCAAAATATGAATTATAGAACAAAATGACTATTTTAAGCAGCAGGTTGCAGTAGAGGATAACTCATTGGCTGACTTTAATTTTAAAAGTATATGTTTGTATTAAGACACATTTTCCATGTTAACTCTTATATGTGATTACACACATACATATTTGGTTGCAGAAATAGATATCTGAAATAGGTGGTGTACAACAGATGGCATAGTCCAGGTTTTCCCTTTAAAACATATTTTTCAGAAATGTGGTAAACTTCGACAAAATGTGATTTGTAATGATTTTATAACATTTATTTTAAGTTAAATAGGATTGAACAAGTGATTTCATAATCTCAGATTGGAGTGAATAGCATGACAAAATGACCAGCAGGTGGCACCAGAGAACCATGAATGAATTTTCTATTCTTTTTATTTTTGCTTAATATCTCTGTAATGCAGCAATGTAAAATTCTGAAACTGGGTCAGAGAGAGTGCCCAATGGCCCCTATAGAATGAGACTTTCCTGGGGTCCTGGACCAAGGGGACTGGAGTAATGCCCGGTTAAACATGTATCTTTTGGGGCTTATATCTCAAAAACGGCTAGAGCAAAACTTTCAAAATCAGGTCGATTATAGGGCTGGATTTGCCCTTTAGAATGAGCTCTCACATGTCTTCAGACTCATCCGTAGTCGGGAGTAAGATGCGATATAGGCGGGGCCCGCCAAAATAGCGATCCGAGGGGCGCCCTAGAGGTCCGCAATCGTTGTGTTCGGGCAAGGGCCCTGAGTGGTCTTACCCACCCGAGTTTGACAGCGCTGACACTTTCCGTTCCCGAGTTATGAGCGATTTTGTACCGGGTGTGACGTCCATTGGCGGCCGCCATTTTAAAAACGCGCCCGATGTTTTTCTCAAAAATCTCGGCGAAAACTCAGCCTGAAATTCATACCATTGATAGAGTTAATCTAGATGATTGAAAAAGGCAAGTGCTGCCGAGATTGGTGGAGATTGTCCTTTAACTTTTGACTAGCTACAATTTAAAATTACCTATCATATTCAAACAAATGCAAAAGTTTGATAATTATTGACCTAGAGAGTCAGAATGAGCAGATCTAACAAATGATTTAAACATTATGTGATAATAGATGGAAAAGACCATTTAAAGCCAATACAGGCAATTTACCATAGGAAATGCATGGTTTTAAAGCTTTTTAACAGTTATAGCGCCACCTATAGTTTGATCTCCATAAAACTTTGCATGCTTCTTCAGTATGTTATTTCACATATACCCAACAATTTTCGTGAAGTTTTGAGTTTTCCTTAGGATTTAAAGGCTTTTGAGTGTATTTTGCCACGCCCTTTTCTAAATGACCCTGTTATAGCTTCCAAAGGTAAAGTTCAACTTTTTTTCGATAATTATTGATCTAGAGAGTCAAGAGAATTGTCCTAGACTGGTTTGGTTCCGATCAGGCAAAAAACCAGGGACTAGTTCGCAAAAGTAGGTTTTTAACATAATCGCAAATATTTAATTAACGATTTGATTGACAGCAATGATTCTAGAGGCAAAGTTGTTCAGCATGAGGAGATCTATCATATGATATGCACATTATGTGCATGTGTGCAACACCATGTGATTACAGAGCCATAAAACTCGTTAGCGCCAACTAGTGGCCGATTTCTTTCAAAATTGTTACAGACCTCTAGGGCCATGAGTCAAACATGCCCATCGAGTTTCGTTCCGATCGGCCTCCGTTAACCTTGTCTTATAGGTGCTCAAACTTAATTGGTTGATGGCGGCCATGTTTTTTAGATATGCCGATGTTCTCAATAACATACATGGGGCACTTGGAACCTAGAAACTGCATACCAATTTTCAAGTCAATTGGACTAACAGTCAGGTGGTCATAGCCTTTTCATGTTTTTCATGTTATAGCGCCACTAAGTGGTCAATCGTCATATTTTTTTTTTTTTTAACAAAGACTGAGCCCATACACATGTGTTCCAAGTTTGGTGAAATTATCTTATTGCTTTCTTGAGTTATAATATTTTTAGTAAAATTAGGCTCCACCCTGAACCTCCATTTTGTTGCCCCAAAGCGACAATGAATCGAAATATCAAATTTTTTTGATAGATATAGATAATGAGACCATGGAGAACACTTTGGCACTGGTTTGGTTTCAATATGGCAAAAAACCTAGGACTAGTATGCAAAAGTAGGATTTTGACAAAATTCAAAATGGCGGAAAAATTTGCATACCGGAAATGAATTCGGAGATATACGTTTTGTCCGCCATGAGCTCAGCTTTCCAATGATATAAGGCACTTGACCCTTATGATCAACGGTTTAGGAGTTATGAGCAGTTTTGCGCAATTGATTGTTATAGCGCCACCTATAGGCCAATCTGGCTCATAATTTGATAACCTCTCCTCGATTTTTGGACTACCTATTGGCCAAGTTTCAAATCTCCTAGCATTTACGGTTTGGTCTGCACGATGCGTTTACGGAGAATAATAATAATAATAATAATAATAATAATAATAAAAATCCTTACAATTACAATAGGTGTTCAGCACTTCGTGCTTGAACCCCTAATAATAATAAAAATCAGCACAAATACAATAGGTGTTCAGCACTTCGTGCTCGAACCCCTAATAAATATTTTTCAGAGAGCCAATCTACTTCGAGTATAACTGAACGAACCAATGCACATTGGCATGCAATGATTGCACCAGGTGCTCATGCCACGCCATGCGGGTATAAATGAAACACAGGTGATTGCATCAAATTATCCTTTTGCTTCGGAGGCAAGTGGTGTTTGGTTATGCCAGATATCACTCTTCACTTCGCAGTTCGACTGAAAGAAGCCTGCCTTTTGGAAGCGATCTCTTCAGTCGGTGTTGATGTGACGACACAGCAGCGGGTCGTGTGTTCTTCGGTTCATCTCTCTTTGTTGTTTGTAAGAGCAACCACAGAGGCTGTTCTCTCGGCTAAAAAGCCGTTCTTACGGCTGGTAAGAGAGCACCTTGTGAGAGAGAGCGCGCACGTCAGGCTGCACTATTTCCCTGACTGTGTCGCCGCGGCCCCACCCCCTGCATGTTTCAGCACCAAGGAGAGCGTCCTTCTAAAAGAGCAACACAGATAGAGCTTGCGTCTTTTTAAAGATGACATTCTATCTGTGTGTTTCTGGATGCGGTGGTTACCTTTCACCGCGGGATGGTCATCAGCGCTGTATCTTGTGTTTGGGCGTTCAGCACACTGAGGCAGCGCTGGTGGACGATTCATGTTCTTTCTGCGGGAACATGACCATATCGGAGTTGCGGTCTAGACTCCGTCTCCACAGAGGGTTACTTCAGGCAGTATCGCGGGTGACTTGAGGGTGACGGTGAGCGCGCTTCCCCCAGGGAACGAACCCCCGGGGAACCCTCACTCCTCCCGCACTCCGCAGCCAGTAGAGCTGCCGTTGGAACGCGGTGGGCCATCCACGAGATGTGCACTACTCGGATCCTTCGGGGCTCCCCGTGATGAGGAGATGTTCATCGCTGCATTGGAGGGAGAGTCAGAGTCTTCTGGGGATGAGGTGTCAACACAGGGGGCTCCTTCGGGAAGATCCGCTGTGCCCGATACTGATCCGGAGATGATGGCTATGCTTTCCCGGGCCGCTGAGAGGGTCGGGCTCGTGTGGAACCCTCCACCGTGTCCCGAACCATCAAGGCTGGATGATTGGTTTCTCGGGGTGGCCCGTGCTGGTTCTCAGCGCCCCACCCCGGTTCCTTTCTTCCCGGAGGTGCACGATGAGCTCACTAGGTCGTGGACGGCACCTTTTACTGCCCGAAGCCGATCTAGTGGCTCCTCCTCCCTTACTACCCTCGATGGCGGAGCTGCAAAGGGTTACACGCAGGTTCCTCCCATGGAACGGGCCGTTGCTCTGCAACTGTGCCCTAACTCCTCATCCAGGGGGAACCCGTTTCTCCCCTCCCGGGCCTGTAGGTACTCATCCAATCTGATCGGGAAGGCCTACCAGGCGTGTGGAGAGGCCGCCTTACACACCATGGCGTTGTTGCAGGTTCATCAGGCCCAGGCACTGAAGAACCTGCACGAGGGTGGTCACGACCCCGCAGTTCTCCAGGAACTGAGAACCGCAACGGACCTCGCGCTTCGTGCGACGAAGGTTACGGCGCGGGCCGTGGGTCGTGCGATGTCCACTATGGTGGCCCAGGAATGCCATCTCTGGCTGTGTCTGGCTGACATGAGGGATACCGACAAGATCAGGTTCCTTAATGCCCCCGTGTCCCAGACCAACCTCTTTGGCGACGCAGTCCAGAACTTCGCCCAGCAGTTCTCGGCCGCACAGAAGCAGACTGAGGCCATCAGTCACATCATGCCGCGGCGGTCAGCTGCTGCCTCCACCCCGCCGCCGGCAGCGCCTCAGCCTGCTCGTCGCCGAGGGCGGCCGCCTGCGTCTGCCTCCGCTCCCGCGTCGCAGCAGCAGCCTCCACCCAAGCGGCGTCGTGGAGCCGGACGCAAGCAGGCTGCCCCGCCCGTCCGGCCCGCTCCGAAGAAAGGGAAGGGCAAGGGCACTGCTCTTCAGGAGACTGCTCTTCAGGAGACGGTGACTGCACCGCTCCATCCCCCGGAGGAGGGCCGGGCGGAGAATCTTTTGTTCCGTTTGATTTCGGTACCCAAATTTTCAATGAAAGAGCAGTTTCCTTCATCTCCGGGTCTCCAGGGGGCATGGAGAGTTGTGGCCGGTCAAACGCCGGGCCACACTCATCCTCCTCCTGGTTTGCCAGCGGGCAGCAGCGGACGACGCGTGGACGCTCCACAGCCTCTTCGCGGACCCTCTGGCCATCCGTGGAATCAGGTATGTGTTGCACACACTCACACCTCACTGCGGGCCGCCTCCACAAAACAGCCGCCCCAGGCCGGTGCCTGCATTCCACCTTGCTGCCCCACGGTGGGTACGCCGGTGGTCCCGATGGTCCCGCTTGTTCGTTCTCTGCGAGCCTGGTTAGAGCTCCCCAGTCCGTCTCGCTGGCTCATTCGGACCATCAGGCTCGGCTATGCGATTCAATTCGCCTGGCGCCCCAGGTTCACAGGCGTCCGCTTCACTTCGGTGAAAGCTGCAGATGCCCATGTCCTGCGTGCGGAGATTGCAGCCTACTGCTGAAGGACGCGATAGAGCCGGTCCCTCCAGCCGATATGAGGACAGGCTTTTACAGCACGTACTTCATTGTACCCATGAAAACCGGTGGGTTACGGCCAATCTTGGACCTGCGAGTACTGAATCGGAGCCTTCACAGGTTACCGTTCAAGATGCTCACGCAGAAACGCATTTTCGAGTGCATCCGTCCCCAAGATTGGTTTGCAGCGATCGACCTGAAGGACGAGTACTTTCATGTCTCGATTCTCCCCCGGTACATGCCGTTCCTGTGCTTTGCATTCGAGGGGCGAGCATATCAGTTCAGAGTCCTACCCTTCGGGTTGGCCCTGTCCCCCCGTGTCTTTACGAAGGTCACGGAGGGGGCCCTTGTGCCCATGAGAGAACAGGGCGTTCGCATTCTCAACTATCTCGACGACTGGCTCATCCTAGCACAGTCCCGGGAGAAGTTGTGCGAACACAGGGACTTGGTGCTCAGACACCTCAGCCAGTTGTGTCTTCGGGTCAACTGGGAAAAGAGCAAACTCGCCCCCGTGCAGAGGATCTCTTTTCTCGGTATGGAGTTGGATTCGGTCGAACGGTCGGCGCGCCTCACAGAGGAGCGCGTCCAGTCGATGCTGAACTGCCTGAACACGTTTCAAGGCAGGATGGCGGTTCCACTGAAACATTTTCAGAGGCTCCTGGGGCATATGGCAGCCGCGGCAGCGGTAACACCGCTCGGCTTGCTTCATATGAGACCGCTTCAGCATTGGCTTCACGGCCGAGTCCCGAGATGGGCGTGGCAACGCGGCACTCACCGGGTGGGCATCACATCGGCCTGCCGCCAGACCTTCAGCCCGTGGTCAGACCCCTTGTTTCTTCGGGCCGGAGTGCCCCTGGAACAGGTGTCCAGGCATGCTGTGGTTTTCACGGATGCCTCCGCCATGGGCTGGGGTGCCACGTACAACGGGCATGCAGTGTCAGGGGTTTGGACGGGCCCGCACCTGCATTGGCACATCAATTGCCTCGAGTTGCTAGCAGTACATCTTGCACTGAGCCGCCTCAAAGGCCGGTTACGGGGCAAAGATGTACTGGTCCGTACGGACAACACAGCGACCGTTGCGTACATCAACCGCCAAGGTGGTCTACGCTCCCGTCGCATGTCGCAACTCGCCCGCCATCTCCTCCTCTGGAGTCAGAAGTGTCTGAGGTCGCTTCGGGCCATTTATGTCCCTGGTGTGCGCAACCGGGTGGCCGACGAGCTATCACGAGCTCCGCTTCCGGGAGAATGGCGGCTCCACCCCCAGGTGGTCCAGCTGATCTGGGTTCAGTTCGGGGCGGCACTGGTCGACCTGTTTGCTTCCCCAGAAACGTCCCACTGCCAGTGGTTTTATTCGCTGACCGAGGGCACACTCGGCACGGATGCACTTGCGCACAGCTGGCCCCGGGGCCTGCGCAAATATGCGTTTCCCCCAGTGAGCCTACTTGCACAGACCCTGTGCAAGGTCAGGGAGGACGAGGAGCAGGTCCTATTGGTGGCCCCGTATTGGCCCCACCGGACCTGGTTCCCAGAACTCATGCTCCTCGTGACAGCCCCCACTTGGACGGGACGCGGAGGTTCTAGGTGACTTACCCCAGGAGGTAGTTAACACCCTCACTTCGGCTTGAGCACCGTCTACAAGACAGGCCTATGCTTTGAAGTGGAACCTGTTCATCGATTGGTGTTCTTCCCGTTGAGAAGACCCCCGAAGATGTTCGATCATGTCTGTGCTTTCCTTCCTGCAGCGGGGGTTGGAGCGTAGGCTGTCACCCTCCACCCTCAAAGTTTACGTTGCAACCATCTCTGCCTATCATGACTATGTAGATGGTAAATCGGTTGGGAAGCACGAACTGGTCGTCAGGTCCTTAGGGGGGCGAGACGGTTAAATCCTCCTCGACCTCCCTCCATACCCTCTTGAGATCTTACTCTGGTGCTCCGAGCACTTCTGAATGCCCCATTTGAGCCTTTGCAGTCAGCAGAGCTTAAGATTCTGTCCATGAAGACTTTGCTGTTGGCTGCTTTGGCCTCCATCAAGAGGGTAGGGGACCTGCAGGCTTTTTCGGTCGACGAATCGTGCCTGGAGTTCGGGCCGGGTGACACCCACGTGGTACTGAGACCCCGGGCTGGCTATTTGCCCAAGGTTCCCACCAATCCATTCAGGGACCAAGTAGTAAACCTGCAAGCGCTGCCCTTGGAGGAGGCAGACCCAGCCCTAGCTTTGCTCTGTCCCGTCCGTGCTCTGCGGATCTACGTGGACAAAACTCAAAGTTTCAGGTTCTCAGATCAGCTCTTTGTCTGTCATGGAGGCCAGCAGAAGGGAAAGGCTGTCTCCAAGCAGGCCCACTGGATAGTGGATCCCATCACCTTGGCTTACCAAGCACAAGGTGTCCCCTGTCCGCTCAGGGTGCGAGCACACTCTACAAGAAGTGTTGCATCCACCTGGGCGCTGGCACGTGGCGCCTCGCTGTCAGACATCTGTGTTACTCCGACGTGGCGTCGAGAGTGACCGACTGAATGGTAACGTCTCGGTTACGTATGTAACCCTAATTCCCTGAAGGAGGGAACGGAGACGCCACGTCCCATCGCCATGTCCTCTGTCCCTGCCGGGGTGCCAGTCTACCTACTCGGCTCCTCAGCAAAAAGATAATTTGATGCAATCACCTGTGTCTCATTTATACCCGCATGGCATGGCATGAGCACCTGGTGCAATCATTGCATGCCAATGTGCATTGGTTCGTTCAGTTATACTCGAAGTAGATTGGCTCTCGCGAGCGAGATTCCTATTCGACGGTACTCCGACATGGCGTCTCCGTTCCCTCCTTCAGGGAATGAGGGTTACATACGTAACCGAGACGTTATTGTGACTGACTGTCCTAGTATGTGCAGCTCTAAAGTGCCAACCAGATGGCAAAAGTTAAAAAAGTGGATAATTTGGACATAAGGGATCCAGAGTTATTTTCTGAGTCCTTCCCTTCCCTTTGAATGTATACAGGAATGTATGCCACACCAAACAGGACGATGCAGGCAGAGGAGTCAGACAGGGAGACGTAGCAGGGATAAAGCAGACAACCAGATGCCGAAGAGAAAAGGAATCCGGAGTGGGGAATATCCAGGAGTCCAACAGACACACGATCCTACCACCAGCAGGCCTTGAACGAACTGACAAGTAATGTCAGTGAGAGACCGGTATAAGTGGGGTGAAGTAATGAGTGTGGCAGGTGTGGGAAATGAGCCCCGTAATCAGTAACCACGCCTCCAACACAACTTCACAAACACAGAAAAGGAGACGGTGAATCCATGAACCGTGACAGTACCCCTCCCCCTAGGCCTGGGGCAGGCGGGTTAATGCGGGAATAAAAAACAGGTTTCACTTTGGAGACATGGAACACGGGGTGAATCCTCCCATACGCAGGAGGTAGTTTGAGGCGGACTGCCACCGGACTAAGAATCTTGGTGACAGTGAACGGGCCAATGAATTTTGGAGCTAGTTTATTACTGACGGAACGGAGAGGAATGTTCTTGGAAGAAAGCCACACTTTTTGTCCCACGACGTATACGGGAGGCTTAGACCGGTGGCGATCGGCTTGGGCCTGGGTGCGTCTACCCACTTGGAGCAGAGTCTCGCGGGCTCTGCTCCATGTGTCACGACACCTCTGGACGAAGGCGTGTGCGGAGGGGACCGCGACATCGGACTCCAGACTAGGAAAAAGAGGTGGCTGGTACCCTAAACTACACTTAAAAGGCGAAAGGCCCGTACCTGACACTGGTAACGAATTATGTGCGTACTCAATCCATGAGATTCGCTGGCTCCAGGAGGAAGGATTCTTGGAGACCAAACATCGTAATCCTCTCACAAGGTCTTGGTTCGCTCGCTCAGTCTGGCCATTGCTCTGAGGATGAAATCCCGAAGACAAACTAACCGTCGCCCCTAATAATTTACAACACTCGCGCCAAAATTTGGACACAAATTGGGGTCCCCTGTCGGAAACCACGTCCATCGGAAGGCCATGTAAACGAAAGACGTGGTTGACGACAGCTACCGCTGTCTCCTTGGCAGACGGTAATTTAGGCAAGGGGATGAAGTGTGCCATCTTTGAGAATCGGTCCACGACGGTTAAAACAACTGTCTTGCCCTGGGAGGGCGGTAATAAAATCTAGCGCAATATGGGACCAGGGTCTCGAAGGGACAAACAGCGGTTGAAGGAGCCCATCGGGAGGGCGGTTAGATGTCTTACCAGTGGCACAGACTGAACAAGCCAAAACAAAATCTCGGACGTCACGAGCCATACCGGGCCGCCAGAATCGTTGCTTCACCAAAAATTTGGTTCTATTGACCCCTGGATGACACGCTACATTGGAGCAGTGACCCCACCGTATTACGTCGGACCGAACTCCCTCCGGTACAAAAAGTAGGTTCGGTGGTCCCCCGGGCGGAGGCGTTACCCCTTCTAAGGCTGCCTTAACCTTCGATTCGATCTCCCATGTGAGGGTAGAGATGTTAATTCTCTCAGGCAAAATGCCCTCGGTAGTGGACGGGCGTTCGGAGCGGTGAAAAACGCGCGATAAAGCATCGGGTTTGATGTTCATAGACCCGGGCGTATGCGATGAGAAAAATCAAAGCGTCCGAAAAAAAGAGAACACCGTGCCTGCCTGGAGTTGAGTCTTTTAGCAGATCTGATATACTCCAGATTCTTATGATCGGTCCATACGATAAAAGGAACCCCTGACCCTTCTAGCCAGTGACGCCACTCCTCCAATGCAAGTTTGACTGCCAACAACTCCCTGTTACCAATGTCATAATTGCGTTCAGATGGCGACCGACGATGAGAAAAAAAACGCGCAAGGGTGCATCTTATCATCCGAGGAAGAGCGCTTGGATAGAACTGCTCCTAACCCCACCTCTGACGCGTCAACCTCCACCACAAACTGACGTAAAGGATCAGGTGTGACGAGAATGGGAGCCGAAACGAAGCGGCTCTTGAGGTTGGTAAATGCAGTTTCGGCTGCACCAGACCACCCTTAATGCCGTTCAGGGAGAGGTGAGCGCGGTCAGAGGCGCGGCTAGCTGGCTGAAGTTGCGATAAAAATTAGCGAACCCCAGAAACCTCTGTAGGGCCTTACGGGAATCTGGGCTTGGCCAATCTATCAGAGCCTTAACCTTGTCAGGGTCCATGCGCATTCCCTCGGAAGAGACGATGTAACCTAAAAATGGAACCGACTGTGCATGAAACGCGCATTTCTCCGCCTTGACATAAAGCCCATTCTCTAGCAACCTCTGTAACACTAGTCTGACGTGCTGGACATGTTCCTGGAGAGAAGAAGAAAAAATCAGTATGTCGTCCAGGTAGACATAAATGAACTGATCTACCATATCTCCCAGCACGTCATTAACTAGTGCTTGGAAGACTTCAGGGGAGTTGGACAGCCCGAAGGGCAGGACCAAATATTCAAAGTGCCCCCTAGGGGTATTGAATGCAGTCTTCCACTCATCCCCCTTCCTGATGCGAACCAAATGATAAGCGTTACGTAAATCCAGTTTCGTGAATATGGATGCTCCCTGCAACCTCTCGAAAGCTGAAGACATCACGGTAAAGAATACTTTGCCGTTGATGTTATTCAACCCTCGGTAATCAATACAAGGTCGCAGCGAACCATCCTTCTTACCCACGAAAAAGAACCCCGCCCCCGCTGGAGAAGAGGAAGGGCGGATGAACTTGGAAGCTAGAGAATCAGAAATGTATTTCTCCATGGCCTCCCTCTCAGGAGTGGAAAGAGAGTATAACTTGCCTTCAGGCGGAGATTTGCCTGGCAGTAGATCTATAGCACAGTCATAGGGACGATGAGGAGGGAGAGAAGCAGCCCGGGACTTACTGAACACCTCCTTCAGGTCGAGATACTCTTCGGGCACGTTAGATAGATCCAGCGTCTCCTCCTGAAACACAGAACTAGACACAGACGAACGGGCAGACACAAGACAAGAGGCATAGCACTGATTACTCCAAGCTGTGACCGCACTGTGTCCCCAGTCAATCCTGGGGTTGTGACTCTTGAGCCAGGGATGACCGAGGACCACAGGTGCGTGAGGAGAGTCAGTGAGGAGGAATTGTATAGTCTCTGTGTGGTTGCCTGATATCGTGAGTGTGATGTGGTCAGTGATGTGTGTAATGGTGGGTAAAGTCTGTCCGTTGAGGGCATGAACTGCAATCGTGCTGGAAAGGGAGGTGACGGGAATCTTGTGCACAAGTGCCAGTGTATTGTCTATAAAATTACCCTCAGCCCCGGAGTCCACGAGGGCCTGGCAATTGTAGGAACCGGTTGCCCACTGCAATCTTCCCGGGAGGAGAGTTGTGGACGAGGATTTCCCCAACGCAGCTCCACCCGACAGTAGCCTCCTCCCTACTGTCGGGCTCGATCTTTTAACGGACACTGGTTGAGGAAATGCCCCGCCGCGCCGCAGTACAAACAAAGTCCCTCCGATCTGCGGCGTTCTCTCTCCTCCCGAGAAAGCCGAGCTCTCCCCACCTGCATGGGCTCGGGATCGTTGATGGGGCTGACCGTGTCCACCTTGAAGAGCTCCGTGGTTCTTCTCATTCGTGGATGTGATTCAAGACGGGAATCAACTCGAAGTGCTAGCGTCATGAGTCCGTTGAGATCAGTGGGTAGATCCAACGCGTAGATCTCTTGCTGGAAACGATCAGCCAACCCATGCAGGAAACGGTCCCACTGCGCGGCCTCGTTCCAACCACACTCTGCGGCCAGTGTTCGGAAATCTATGATGTAGTCAGAAACAGATCTTTGGCCCTGATGAAGTTTGGCGAGTCTGCGCGCCACCTCACGTCCTGCCGTGGATCTGTCAAAGACCCGTCTCATCTCCTCCGAGAGTGTGAGAACGAGGCACAACACGGATCTTTATTCTCCCAGACCGCCGTCCCCCAGCGCGCCGCACGTCCCTTCAGCAGATTAATCACCAACGCCACTCGTGACGTCTCACTGGCGAACGAGGTGGGTTGAAGAGAGAAAAACAATGAACAACTCGTAAGAAATGATCTGCACATATCAGGCTCACCCGCATAGCGCTCAGGCGTGGGAATCCGGGGTTCGTGCGGGTTGATGTTAACCACTGCCTGGGGAAACGGCGGCGGTGGTGGTGGCTATTTGTAAAAGTATCTATCTATCTGTCTTTCTACATATTTATTAAACTACAAAAACTCTCTGGGTCAGTATCACCAAATTAAAAATACCTTTGAGACCTCACAATTTCCAAATTAAAATTATGACATTTTCAATTAAAATACATATTTCTTATATCAAGTAGACTGTAGGCTGGGCAATGTAGGATGGTGAAAGGGGTGTGCATAATCTGGGTTGTCTAAATAGGCTGTTACATCGCTTATAGAGGGTTAATCGCTTATAGAGTGTTAATCAGATCTATCCGTAATCATGCTAGTGATGCAAAGTCCGATCCATTGCTGCGAACCGGTTCTTCTCGGACAGTTCGACTCAATGATCAGGTTCAAAAAGCCGATTCGTAGGTTCCTGACCAAGGGCGTAATCAAGCCCCCGGAAAGCGTACCTTCCATAGGGGTGGCCATTGCTAACCAAGCCATCACCTGCTGTTAGCATCCCATTGACTCCCATTCATTTTGGCGTCACTTTGACAGCGAATAACTTTACATCTGATGCGTTTAAAGACTCCATTTGTCCATTGTTTATTTCTAAAGAAACACGACAGTGTATAATAGGCTCCATTACCTTGTATCTTACACTATAGCCACGTAGAAGCCGTTTTTGTAAAAATAGGCTAACGATTGTGTCATAACTCTGTCGCACAGTAGAGAAATTACCATATAGACAGGAGGAGAAGCTCGCAGGCAATCTTTTACTGTCTATGAGGCAATCGGGGGGACGTGGAGGCATAAAGTCCGATAAAGGCAAGGGAGAAGCATTGGGAGAAGCCCATAGAAGACAATGCTGAATAGTCGTAGTTGTTGCATATTGCAATGCTTCACAAATTGAGCTATGCAAAACCTGGAGTGTTATGCAGATAAAAGGGAAAAATGCTTTAAAAATAAAAGAGTGTCGTGTTGGCAATAGGAGCGCAACTTCAGAAAATGCTCCTGATCGTATTTCATTAATTAAAATATTGTCAATAGGGGCATAATTTTGTGCTAAAATGCTGTATTTTGTTTATCTTTATGAAACCCAGTATAGATCATCATCACAATGCCCTGACATAGCCTTAGAAGTTTTATTCAGACCAGCCCACCTAGTGGAAAATAAATTTTTTCATATGCTTATAACTTTTGAAATACTCAATTAATTTTCACAGAAGTCACATCCTTTTTGACTTCTAATTTGTGCAGCATGATAATTTCCTCCTTAAAAAACAATTGCAAACATCTTTGATACCATCAGTCCAATCAGGATAAAAGCAGTGTGGGAAACAAGAAACCGAAGTTGGTTAATGATATGTCACAGCCCAAATGTCAACATTTTGAAAGAAATTGTGTCAAAAAAACAAAAAAAAAACAAAAATCAAAACAAAGTTGTTCATGGGTCATTTTATTTATGATTTCATACCTATAAATGTCTGTAACTCCAAAATGAAATCAGATATTTCCACCAAATTTAACACACACCTGTATGGGCTCTCTGAGGACACATAATAAAATTTGTGGAATTGTGCCTCAATTTTGATTAAATGAGCCTATTGTAATGAAACTGGTCATAGTACATTCATTGGCTCATGCAGAGAATATTGATACCAATATTGCCATATTTTGCAAACCTATCTGTCCTTCATCTCGTTATTTGTGAAAAACCTACTTTTTCAAACTCGTCCTAGACCGTTTGTCCAATTTTCACCAAAATTGAACCATATCTTCTTCGGATCATGCCGACAAATATTTATGGATTTCGTGTTGATAAACAAAACGGTTCTCAAATACCACTGCAACAGAGTTGAGCCATGATGCAAAAATTACTCTTGAGGCTATATCTCTGCAATGCTTTGACATATTGACACCAAACTTTGCATGCGTCATTGTCACCTCAATCTGACTACATCACATCAGTTTCGTAACAGTGCCACCTATTGGTCGAAATTGATAAACCATTAAATCATTATTATGGACTGTATTAAAAATGGTACTGCTATTTTGCCTAAAATCAACTTAATATGTCTTTAATGGCTCATTGTTGCAGTTGGTTTGACACTTCCAGCCATGCTGGCATGTCTTATCTTCTTCTTTGCGCTTTGCCCCGATAATGGCTGCTTGCAGCTATATTTAGCGGCCAAGCACCGAAGGTGCGAAGGCACCTATTGAAACCGTTAGTGTTCCTATTATTAGGGGCCAAGCACTGAAGGTGCTTAGGCACCTATTTTTTCCGTTCCCGTATTTTCTTCTTCCGCCATGGGAGTCTATGGCAGCCCATAGAACCGTTTGCGGGAAAGTTGTATCGATTTGACATTCTGATAGAGCACAGTCCCAACATTAAATACACCAATTTTGGTGTCTCTAACTCAATCCCTCTAGCGCCACCACCTGTCCAAAGTTGCAGTCATGTTTATGCTAATAACTCTAGAACCTTAAGGGCTAGAAACAAAATTCTTTTTTCTTCTGATTTGTGAGCTAATGCCGATTCGATCGCACCTTATGACGTCATTTCCGTCATTATAGATTTCCCGCCATTTTGAATTTAGCCAAAAACCTACTTTTGCAAACTCGTCCTAGACGGTTCGTCCAATTCGCACAAAAATTGAACCAGATTAGTCAGTGCCGACAAAAAGTTATGGAATTCAAGTTGATTTGTCAAATTGTTTCCGATAAATGCGCAAAGAAATTTTACGTAGCACTTGCAAAAACAGACGTAAGGCTGTATCTCCGCAAAGCTTTATCGTATTCAGACCAAACTTGGTACATGTCAACACAAGCATGACTTGAAGTGACTTGCAGCGTTTCGGCGCAGTGCCACCTACTGGTCCGGAGACACGAAAAATGCCTATTTTGGCTTATAACTTCTGATGGGTTTGTCCAAAAATCATAAATGTGGTCTCGTTCAATGCTGAGTGTGCTGACATGCTGAGTCAACTGATATCCGATTTTAACATATCACCAATTTTAACTGACGGCCAGTTTGAATTATTTGCTAAAATGCTGTATCTTATGAACGCATGATTGGATTGTTACGAAACTTGGTATGGGTCATCATCACGATGCCCTGAAAGAGCCTGAGAAGTTTCAAAACAGCGCCACCTAGTGGATAATTTTATTTTGCCGTATCATTACGAAACTCTGTATGTGTCTTTGGGACCATGCTTTGAAGTTGCTCAAAAAGTTTCAGGGCAGCGCCACCTTGTGGTCAAAATGTATTTATATATTTTTTAAATACTTATAGCTTTTGATTTAATTAGCCTATTGTAATGAAACTGGTCATAATACATTCATTGGGTCATGTATGGAACATAGATACCAATTTTGCCATATTTGGCCAAACTTCCTCTCCTCCATCTTGTTATTAGTTAAAAACATACTTTTTCAAACTCTTCCTAGACTGTTTGTCCAATTTTCACCAAAATCAAATCATATCTTCTTCAGACCATCCCAACAAAGAGTTATGGGTTTCACATCAATTGATGAAATAGTTTTTGTATACCACAGCGACGAAGGCATGATGCCAAAATGACTCTTAAGGTTCTATCTCTGCAATGTTTTGACATATTGACACCAATCTGTGCATGTGTCATTGTCAGCTCACTCTGACCACACCACATCAATTTAGTCACAACGCCACCTATTGGTCAAAAGTGATACATCAATAAATGCTTAACTGTTGCAGCTGGTCACTCCCAGCCACGTTGGCATGTCTTATCTTCTTCTTTGCGCTTGGCCCCGGTATTGCTGCTTGCAGCTATATTTATTATTATTCTGCTTCCGCTCTTGAGTCTATGGCAGCCCATAGAACCGCTTGCAGGAAACTTGTGAAATTTGGCACACAGATAGAGGATAGTCCCAAATTTCACTATAGCAATTTCTAAGTCTCTAAATCAATCTCTCTAGCGCCACCACATGTCCAACATTTCACTTATGTTTATGCTAATAACTTTTGAACACTGATGGCTAGAAACACAATTCTTTTTTCCTCTGATTCCTTGGCTTAAGTCGATTCGATTGCACCCTATGACGTCATTTTCCGTTATGCAAATTTTCCCGCCATTTCGAATTTTCCAAAAAAACAACTTTTTTGAACTCCTCCTAGGTCGTTACTCTGATTTTCACAAAAATTGAACCAGATCATCTTCAGACCGTGCTGACAAAAACTTATGCAATTCAAGTTGATTCGTCAAATTGTTTTTGATAAAGGCGCAAACAAATTGTATGTATGCATGCAAAAATACACTCAAGGCTGTATCTCCGCAACGCTTTATCGTATTCAAACCAAACTTGGTACATGTCAACACAAGCATGACTTGAAGTGACTTACTGATCTGGAGATACGAAAAATGCCTATTTTGGCTTATAACTTCTGATGGGTTTGTCCAAAAATCATAAATGTGGTCTCGTTCAATGCTGAGTGTGCTGACATGCTGAGTCAACTGATATCCGATTTTAACATATCACCAATTTTAACTGACGGCCAGTTTGAATTATTTGCTAAAATGCTGTATCTTATGAACGCATGATTGGATTGTTACGAAACTTGGTATGGGTCATCATCACGATGCCCTGAAAGAGCCTGAGAAGTTTCAAAACAGCGCCACCTAGTGGATAATTTTATTTTGCCGTATCATTACGAAACTCTGTATGTGTCTTTGGGACCATGCTTTGAAGTTGCTCAAAAAGTTTCAGGGCAGCGCCACCTTGTGGTCAAAATGTATTTATATATTTTTTAAATACTTATAGCTTTTGATTTAATTAGCCTATTGTAATGAAACTGGTCATAATACATTCATTGGGTCATGTATGGAACATATATACCAATTTTGCCATATTTGGCCAAACTTCCTCTCCTCCATCTTGTTATTAGTTAAAAACATACTTTTTCAAACTCTTCCTAGACTGTTTGTCCAATTTTCACCAAAATCAAATCATATCTTCTTCAGACCATCCCAACAAAGAGTTATGGGTTTCACATCAATTGATGAAATCGTTTTTGTTTACCACAGCGACGAAGGCATGATGCCAAAATGACTCTTAAGGTTCTATCTCTGCAATGTTTTGACATATTGACACCAATCTGTGCATGTGTCATTGTCAGCTCACTCTGACCACACCACATCAATTTAGTCACAACGCCACCTATTGGTCAAAAGTGATACATCAATAAATGCTTAACTGTTGCAGCTGGTCACTCCCAGCCACGTTGGCATGTCTTATCTTCTTCTTTGCGCTTGGCCTGGTATTGCTGCTTGCAGCTATATTTATTATTATTCTGCTTCCGCTCTTGAGTCTATGGCAGCCCATAGAACCGCTTGCAGGAAACTTGTGAAATTTGGCACACAGATAGAGGATAGTCCCAAATTTCACTATAGCAATTTCTAAGTCTCTAAATCAATCTCTCTAGCGCCACCACATGTCCAACATTTCACTTATGTTTATGCTAATAACTTTTGAACACTGATGGCTAGAAACACAATTCGTTTTTCCTCTGATTCCTTGGCTTAAGCCGATTCGATTGCACCCTATGACGTCATTTTCCGTTATGCAAATTTTCCCGCCATTTCGAATTTTCCAAAAAAACAACTTTTTTGAACTCCTCCTAGGTCGTTACTCTGATTTTCACAAAAATTGAACCAGATCATCTTCAGACCGTGCTGACAAAAACTTATGCAATTCAAGTTGATTCGTCAAATTGTTTTTGATAAAGGCGCAAACAAATTGTATGTATGCATGCAAAAATACACTCAAGGCTGTATCTCCACAACGCTTTATCGTATTCAAACCAAACTTGGTACATGTCAACACAAGCATGACTTGAAGTGACTTACTGATCTGGAGATACGAAAAATGCCTATTTTGGCTTATAACTTCTGATGGGTTTGTCCAAAAATCATAAAAGTGGTCTCGTTCGATTCATGCTGACATGCTGAGTCAACTGATATCCAATTTGACCAGATCGGCCATTTTAGCTGTCGGACAATTTGAATTTTGTGCTAAAATGCTAAAATGTATTTTAGGAACGCATGAGAAGATTGTTACGAAACTTGATATAGGTCATCATCACGATGCCCTGAAGGAGCCTGAGAAGTTTCAAAACAGCGCCACCTAGTGGAGAATTTTTTTTTGCCGTATCATTACGAAACTCTGTATGTCTCTTTGGGACCATGCTATGAAGGTGCACAAAATGTTTAAGGGCAGCGCCACCTTGTGGTCCAAATGTATATATATATATTTTTTTTTTATGGTAATAGCTTTTGAGTAAATTAGCCTATTGTAATGAAACTGGTCATAATACATTCACTGGGTCATACCAAAAACATAGATACCATTTTTGTCATATTTAGCCAAACTTCCTGTCCTCCATCTTTTTATTAGTTAAAAACATACTTTTTCAAACTCTTCCTAGACCGTTTGTCCAATTTTCACCAAAATCAAATCGTATCATCTTCAGACCATCCCGACAAAGAATTATGGATTTCACATCAATAGATGAAATCGTTTTTGTATACCACAGCGACGAAGCTGAGGCATGATGCCAAAATGACTCTTAAGGTTCTATCTCTGCAATGTTTTGACATATTGACACCAATCTGTGCATGTGTCATTGTCAGCTCACTCTGACCACACCACATCAATTTAGTCACAACGCCACCTATTGGTCAAAAGTGATACATCAATAAATGCTTAACTGTTGCAGCTGGTCACTCCCAGCCACGTTGGCATGTCTTATCTTCTTCTTTGCGCTTGGCCCCGGTATTGCTGCTTGCAGCTATATTTGTTCTTTTGCTTCCGCCATGGGAGTCTATGGCAGCCCATAGAACCGTATGGTAAAAAGTTGTGAAATTTGGCACACTCATAGAGGCCAGTCTGTGCTGTGACTATAGCAAATTTGGTGCCTCTAACTAAATCCCTCTAGCGCCACCACATGTCCAAAATTTCACTCATGTTTATGCTTATAACTTTTGACCCCTAAGAGCTATAAACAAAATTCTTTTTTCATCTGATTCCTTGGCTCAAGGCAATTCAAGTGCATCCTATGATGTCATTTTCTGGTATGCAAATTTTCCCGCTATTTTGAATTAACTGAAAAACCTACTTTTGCAAACTCCTCCTAGGCCATTGCTCCGATTCACACGAAAATTGAACCAGATCATCCTTAGACCATGATAACAAAAAAATTTTCAAGCTGAATTCAAGTTGATTCGTCAAATTGTTTTCAATAAACGTGCGAACAAATTTTACAAAGTGCTTGCGAAAACATACTAAAGGCAATATCTCCCCAATGCTTTATCGTATTCAAACCAAACTTGGTACGTGCCATCACAAGCATGGCCTGTGGCAACATGCAGCGTTTCGGCGCAGCGCCACCTACTGGTCCGGAGATACGAAAAATTGCTATTTTTGCTTATAACTTCTGAACCGCTTGTCCAAAAATCATAAAAGTGGTCTTGTTCAATTCAAGGCGTCATGCCGAGTCGACTGATATCAAATTTTGCCATGTCGGATTGTTACGAAACTCAGTATTGGTCATCATCTTGATGCCCTGAAGTAGCCTGAGAAGTTTCGAAACAGCGCTACCTAGTGGATAATTTTTTTTTCAAACGCTTATAATTTTGGGTGTGGTTGAGATATTTTGATGGGAGTAACTTTTTTGGTCTCCGGAATCCTTGCCAAGTCCAACGACACCAGATTTGCCAGGTTTTGATGTACGGTTTGTGCAGTGTGGTAATGAAGCGCTTATAAAACACTAGCTGATATCTTTGAAACCGCTAGTCCGATTGAGACGAAACCAGCGTCAGAAAATCTGAAACATAGGTCGGTAGCCAGAAGTTCAAGCAGAAATCTCAAAATATTGATAGTAAGGGGTAGTAAAATCCAATCAAAGTCATTGTTGGACTCGGCATCAATTCCTCGAGTCCGCATGTTCGTTGAATGAGGAGAAATAATAGTTTAACTCTTTTAATGAATAAGTAAGTCAGATGAAGATAGCATACAGAGCTCTGGGTCACAACTTTCCCTGATTTACACAATCCTATGCAAGGTTTGTTCAGGAAGTCTGCAACAAACTTGCCTTTCCCTGACCCAATATTTATACACAAAAAATACATAAGTTGTCTTTCTTTGGGAGTCAGATGATTTTCTGGTCAGCTGTGCTTCGTTCGCAACATCACCCCTCCAATTTCCTGGACAAAAGACTGCGTCTTTGTTAACACATACAAAAGCACTCTAAGAGCACAGCAAAATGCATAGCAAAACACTTTCTCATATGGATCTGTTATACCTACCACAACCCTCTGGCTGTTGCTCTGGTGACTCTTATGTCCAACAGAAAGTACACATAGTCTTAAAGCAAAATCATTTCATAAGCTAACATTATCTTAAATTTACTATTGTTAATGATTATTTTCCACAAGCGTTGTTAGCAATAGTGCACAAACAAATATTTATTCTCAACAATCCCCCTTTCGATCTCCTGAAACAGGAGATCGACCTCTTAAAGTATCCTCTTCCTCATACTCTTCATTGCTTTCCATCAGCAGTGGCATCATATATTTTGGGAAGCCTCCTTGCCCTCCACTGCTGTTACGATGAGCCTGTTACAGAGAGATCTAATACATGGTACACAACAACAACCACAGGCAACCAATATTCCTATGAAGGTTGCTGCGGAGCAACAAAGACATCATAATTGCTTTCCATTTTCCAAATATATTCATCCATTCTTCCAGTGGATTGTCTATACCTGAATGCTCATGCATAGTCTTAGATAGGGCCCTCAGTCCTTCTAGGGCTCTGGTGACAGACCCATCTGGAGCTGTGTTATTGGGAATGAACGTACAGCATGAATCTCCAAACATTGCACACACACACCTTTTTCAGCTAACAGCATATCTAAAGCCATCCTGTTTTGAACTGCCATCAGTGACGTTGGAGCTAACTGTCCCGCTAATCCCTCTACAGCATCTCTGATCAAATTAGATAACCTTAACACATTGTAATGCACATAGTTTATTCTATCCACATTTTTATTAGGTGTCACTAGAAATAGAGCTGCAATGATTGGAATGTTTTCAAATCCTGCTGCTATCTGATCTGCTAATTTATATTCATTTGGGACTCCTCGGTATTCCAACTGCATCTATGTAGGTGGTGCTGTCTTTAGTCAAGTCAAATGCTCCCAGGTCCCTCTTATTTAACACATGTCTCTGTCTGCGTCTGTTAAGCTCTACTATACTTGCCTTACCTTCCAGTCTCTTAGTCACTTCTCCAATCAGTACTAGTGGTGCTCCCAGCCTTACCATCGCACACATCCCTTTGGCCTTCTTTGGTATCCTTACAAACAACCTTCTATCACCACAATAGTAATACAATCCTGCTCTAGCCCATGGTCCTATTACATTCCCTGGATCCTGAACCACAATTTTACACCAAGTGGAGTCTATTTTCCCTAAATTGATCATTACATTTCTCCTGGTGAAGTTAAAACATGTATAGTTCCCCGGTTGAGGTGTAAATGGACCTGTCCGTGTCTCATTACTTATCAATGGAAATATTGATGCTAGAGTGGTACAGTTTAAAGGGGTTGCCTCATTGGTCAATTGTAACATGCATTGGTAACCCCATCCATCTTCAGGATATAGTGGAGCAGGTTCTATAAACAGAGTCGGTCTAGCCCTAGCACATCCTACACAATTTTCCATGTTCTGCTCTCTAGCTGTGTTAATTATCCATTCTAACCACAAATTTATTTCCCCATATCCTGTTGCTTTTTCAATTATGTCTTCAGGCTTTAATTTGGTATAATCAACAGTAATTACAAAATGTTCTCCTGACTGTGTCACATTTGGAGGTATTGGTTGTGTTATTATTGGCTGATTTATAAAATTTATCTTAATCAATGCTCCGATATCCCTGTCTGACATGTACACCCCTATAATGAAATATGCAACATCTTTTTGAAAGATGATCTGTCTATTCTGTTCAGGGACAATGTCAGTGGGTTCTGTGATGCATGAAAATCTCTTTGGAATCCTATTCTTCCCCACCAGTCTCTATGTTCTTTACTCAAATAACGTAAGTCTGGCGTCCAAGCCCCTGTGAATTTAGTCACTTGCCCCAGTTCTCACAGGCTCCTGTAATATAGGGTCCTGGATGAGATGGCCAATCTCCTTGCTCACACTTATCTATGAATGCTGGGGAGCACAAAAATACACATCATACCCTCCATGACCCATTTTTCCTCCACAATGAATTACTTGACATAAGTCGAAAGTGAATGATGTAGTTGACCCCTTCTCATAATTTAGTTCTATGCCCCCGTATCTTTCCAGGCAAAAATTTTTCCCTTTATGCAGAATCTTATACTCTTGTGGTGCCCTTTTTCCTCTGTTATGCCCTCTTTCTCTCAGATATTCCATAAAAATATGACACCCATAATGATTAATGTCAATCCCACTACTATTCCTAATACTTTCTTATTTTCCCACAACACCATTTTTACACTCTTTTACACCTCTAAATAACCAAATGATAAGCATAAACAATAGTTTAATACAAGTTAATATTACTCTCAAAATTAGAATGTTCTGTCTGTGAGTTTTTAGTCTGTTTGTTCTCTATCAAGTGTCTCTGTCTCCTCCCCCTTTTGGTCCTGCAGTTCCTGCAGGGCCACTCTTGTGTCCTCAATGTCCTCGATGGTGGTTCTGCTTGCACAACACGTCCAATGGTACCACGTGTCCCCTTTGCCTTCTAACCTTACACTGTGTGATGTTCTCTCCGTTACCTTATGAGGACCAGTCCACCTTGGTTGATTCCACTTCCTCTTGAAGACCTTCAGGAGGACCCACTCTGGCCTGACCAAGACCAGCCTTAGGATCTGGTGCCTGTGATCTGTCAGCAATCTGTTTTGAGAAACTTGAGACAAGAGACGTTAGTTTGTCATAGTATGGTTTGTATTGTAGTGGTTCACAGTCTGTCAAATTCAACCCAGCTGTTGGACCTGGAAATTGTCTTCCAGTCAGCAGTTCAAATGGTGTAAAGCCAGTTACCCTGTTCAATGAAGATCTTACAGCCATCAAAGCAATTGGTAACGCGTTTAACCAGTTCAATTTAGTCTGTGCACAGATTTTAGCCAATTTTGTCTTTAAATTCAAATTCATCCGTTCGCATTTCCCTTGGGATTCTGGATGATAGACTGATCCGAAGCTATGTTTCAGGCCTAGTACCTTTTCCACAGCTTGTAGATCTGCGTTCTTAAAGTGTGTACCATTGTCTGACCGAATTTTCCTAGGGAACCCATACCAAGGTATGTAATGATTGATCAAACATTTCACTACAGATTGACTGTCTTCAGATTTTGTGGGCCATGCCTCAGGCCACCCAGTGAAACTATCCACCATGACCAGCATATATCTTTTCCCTTGGACCCTTTCACCCATGTCTGTGAAGTCAATGACCACCTCTTCTCCTGGGCCATTCCTCAATGGAAACGCACCCATGTGAGGTTTGATGGTAGATTTTATATTGTGTTGAACACATGTTGAGCACTCCCTAATGAAGGCTTCTAAGGTTTCCTTCATATAAGGATGCCACCAGTGTGCAAGAGCTCTCAACATCTGAGCCCTGCCAAAGTGAGCTAGGCCATGTTGATGCCTTCATGAGTAAAGGTCAAGTTCGGCCATGATAGGACTTTCAGGATCCTATCCTGTCTCAATGATGACATTGTGAATGCTGTTGAAGTCACATAAGCCATCACTGTGTGAGATGTCAAAATGGTTAATGCATGCCCCATGACTACATGTGCTGTTTTCTGCACAATTTTTGCCAAGCCTGCTGCATATCTTGTGCATGGATGCTCCCTTTGCTCTGTTTTATCTAGTAATATACTCACATACATCAGAACTTTTCTTTTGCTATCAGCTTTCTGAAACAGCACTCCATTGACAGTTTGTTTTCCTCTGATACATCTAAATAGAATGGTTTGTCATAGTCAGGGGTGGCTAGGTCAGCTGCTAATGCTAAAGCGGACTTGAGGTCAATGAACAATTGTTCAGCCTCCGTTGTCAATCCAGTACAGCTTTTAGCTGTCTGGCTCCTTTATGCTGCACCAGCTGTTTCAGTGGCGCAGTTTTATCTGTATATGCAGGAATAAACTGCCTGCTGAATCCTGCCAACCCCAAAAATGACAACATATCTTTCACCGTGACAGGTTTTGGATGATGTAAAATGGCAGATCTATGCTGTGAAGAAATTCCTGCCTTCAGCTGACACTACTCTTCCGAGGAATGTGACCTGAGGTCTACACACCTGCAGTTTGGATTTACTAACCTTGAAACCTGACTGGTAAAGCTGTAGTAAAACTCTTCTTGTCGCCTCAACGCATGCCTCAGGTGTCTCTGCTGCGATTAGTAGATCGTCCACATACTGAATTAAAACTGTTCCCTCAGGCATGTCACACTCCTGCAACATCTCCCTCAATGTGTGGTTAAAAATCCCAGGGGATAAAATGAACCCCTGTGGAACTCTGCTATACCTGAACCTCTGTCCCCTGAATGTGAAAGAAAATAAATCTCGTAGGTGTTCTGCCAGTGGTAAACAATAAAAAGCATTCGCCAAATCTATACATGTAAACCACTTCTGTTCTGGTCTAATAGTAGTTAGTGCAGTGTACGGGTTGGGCACAGGAAGAGTGGGTGTTTTTATAACTGCATTTATGCGCCTTAGATCATGTGCCATTCTATACTTTCCTGTATTTTGTTTTTCTACAGGTAGAATTGGCGTGTTCCATTCAGAGCTAGAAGGTTCCAGTACACCTGCCTGAATCAGGCCTTGAATGGTGTCTGCAATACCCTCTTCAGCCTCTGGTTTATGGGGATACTGGGACTGCCAAATTGGTACATCACATGTCAATTCAAAACTCACTGGTTTCATATACTTTTCATATAAAATAAAGTTACATGTGGGGGGTCGTGTGGAGGCATGTATGGAGCAATGTTCAAAACCCACGGCTTCCAGAGCGAGTACAGCTCAAGCAGACCCTGCTCTTCCCTAGCCTCAGGATACAATTCACCCCAATAGATGTCTGCCCCCTCTGGATCTTTGGCATCTGACAATAGCCATTGCCCACTTGTGTTTCCATGGGGAGTCAGTGAGCAGTTGACCATCTTTCCCCCTTTGAACTTGACTATCACTCCCTCAGAACTGCAAAGGATTGAAGCTCCTAGTTTGATCAATAAGTCTCTCCCCAGCAGGTTGGTTGGTGCTGATTGAGATAACAGAAAACAGTGGTTAACAGTCTGTTGTTGCACTCGTACAGATAGAGGTTTAGAAAATGACAGTCTTTCACAAGCCCCAGAGAAACCCATCACCCTCGTGGTTTTGTCAGAAATCAATGTGTGGTCCATGTGGATGTTTAAGGTTGAAAATGTGGCTCCTGTGTCAACCACAAAGTTCAGACGGTCTTTGTTGACCTCCATACTGAGCAGGGGTTCCCTCCTAGCCCTGCTCGGGTCTCTCTGTGGGCTGTGTCAATAATAGTCCAGCTCAGCTTCCTCCGCCTCCCAAACTTTGTATTGGGTGCCTGTCTGGTTCGGAGCTAAAGCTGCATGCGGTGCTGTGTACTGAACTGTAGGTGGGGCATAGAAAGCCCTGCCTCTTGGTGCTCCTCTACCTCTTGCTGGGGTTCCCCTTCCTCTCTGGGCTGTCTGTGCCTGAGGACACTCTCTGGCAAAATTACCCATCTGGCCGCAGGAGAAACAGTGACCACTCTGCCACCTCGGTTGCCCATGCTCATCACGCCCCTCACACTATAACCCACACTTGGCTGCTGCCAGATTTGACAAGCTTCTAGGTTGAGCCATGACATGAGAATTAACCTCTGGCCATGCTGGTTGATCAATTATTGTAGTTGGATATTGAACCAACTGTTTTGGTTTCTCTTTTTTGTTTTCATTGATTTTTTTGTCTGGCTTCACCTAACTGCAATTTAAAGAGCTGAGCTTTTAATTCTTCCAGCTCTGTTTGTTTAATCTTAGATTTTTCAAGAGCCCTGGTCATGTGATGTATCAAATGTCTCTCCCAGATTTGTGTTTCACTTCCTGGTATGTCAGGATTGTCTTTTAAGGCTGCTTTCACACTCTCAGTGGTCCCATCCAGTACTGCTACTCTAAACATTTCCTCATGTACCTTATCTGAGTGTGGGTGCACACCTGTATGGGCCTCCCATTCCTCCTTACACCTCATCAGAAAAGCTGCTGGGTTCTCTCCTACTTTAGGAGAAAATCGAACATTATGGAGAGCCCCAAGGGGTGCAGAAAACAACTTCCTTATTGCGTTTCCCCATTTAGTGGATACTGAACTATACCTCACATCAGATCTGGAATTTATGGTTCCTGCAGCTGTCTCAATTTCTATCAATTGTCCGGCCGTAATTACTTGTCCTAATAAGGCTCTCATATCCCCAATGGCCAGTTTGTGACCCTGGGTTAAAGTGAGCATTTTATTCAACCATTTACCACCTCCCTCAGTGATGTGTGGTAATTTGTTTAAAATAGCACCCATATCTGTGAAGGACCAAGCCTGATATTCCTCCTGACCATTTCTAACCACTAGAGGGAAGTTGGTTACTGGTCCCTCTCTGGACACCTGCTGTTGTCTATTCTTGCTCCTTGTATAATATTCTGACCTAAGTGGTCCCTGTACTTGCATTTTTCCTTCTATTATTATCTCCAGTTCCTGTGTATCATGATCTCCTTCTCTGTCCCTAACTGTTCTCTCCTCCTCTCTTTCCTGTATCATACTTTCCTGTCTCGTTCCCCAAGGTCTGATCCTGTCTTCCAATTTTTTCTTAGCTGACCACGTACATCTGTTCAATAACTCATCAGATTCCTCATGAATCCACTCTCTCCCCATATTATCTGCCTTACTTCCTTGTTTATTGACTTTGTCACTTCCCTCTCCCTGATAACTGTGTTCTGACATCACACTATTTCCTCCATCTGCTCCATCTAGTACTTCCTCACCTAGTTCTGGAGAATCCCTCTCTGTCTCCCTTTTTCTGACTTCTAAGTGTCCTCCTTTCACCTGCCATTGTCTTGCTCCTCCACCCTTAGTAACATCCAGCATTCCTCCATCTACATCATATACTGGAACCTGACAGTGAACTCCTCCCTCCTGATAGAGTGGTGGCGCTGTAGGTAAAACTGTATATATTGACTTACACTCTGTCTGTTTTCTGCTTTCCTCTGCAGATTTTTGTTCTGCTTTGCGCCGTCTTCCTCTTTTCTAAATTATCTAGAGCTGCAGCTGCTAAGGTCAAATTATGCCACTTAGCAAAATTGTTCTGCAGTGTCTCTTCCTCATTCTTCCACTTTCTTTTTGTTAACACTCCTTTTTTCTCTTGCTGCCTGTGCGCATTCAATTTGTCATGACTGACTTTCTCTGTTTTTTTAAAAGAACTGCCAAATCTATTTTACTACTATCCTCTAAATTATTTATCTTTTTGAACTCCTCATACAGAATGTTAATTTCTTTTATCTTTTATCCCTCCTTTTGATTCAATTTCACTTATCACTTGTGCTGAAATATCTTCCCACTGGGTTTTTAATGGACCATATTTCTCACACTCTATATCAAATTCCCTCTCCATTCTGACTCCCTTGTATAGTATTCTGTTGATTTTATATATTTTTTATTTATTTTTATAGTTCCGTATGTGACTGATATGGGTGTTTTCCTCTATGTGGGCTCTCACAAGTTTCCCTGATCGCCCCTAGAACACCTTCTTTTATTGGGCACTTTCCTATGTGGGTTCTCACCTCGTCCCCCCAGCGGATATACCACCAAGGTTACTCGGATCACCCCTAATTTTAGTGCCTTCTTTTAACCAGTCACACACAGCACCCTCCCTGTCATATAATATTTCTTTCTTTGTATATAACTGTGGCCAAGTGGTATAAATAGACCAAGTTTCTGTTTGGTATTAAAACGGTCGTGGCCCCTTTAAGAGATTTCATTCCTCTTCTCGCGTTACTGAACTGCGAGTTTTGAATGCGTGCAAACACAGTCAGAGAAGCCATTTTTCACTGCGTGTGAGAGCTCTATTGCAGTGCTCGCAGTGATTTAATTTACCGTGTGAGGACATCTTGGAGGGTAAATATTACTCAAATGCCTTTTAATATGCACAAATGTTCTTCTGAAACGATGTCTGAAATAGCATTTGATGTGTATGTTTTCTGGTAGATGTGTTTGGACTGTGCATGTGACGAGTGAACCTCGTGGTGATTGATGAAGGATTGGGTATGTCAATTTCACAAATTGTTATTAAGTGTTTCAATACAGTGTTTATTTTATCATCTGTTACAGAGGTGGAAAACTGTTTTGTGATATATTGACATATTTCTCTGATGGTTAATATGTGAGACTGAAGAAATGTGGCTGTACTAATGTGCTTTTCTTTTTTTATTTGTACCTTAGCCACTGCCGTATTTCAGTTTGTTTTAACGTCTAAGTATTTTATTTTATTTTATTCGATTAGCTCTGGGGGACTCCGGTGTGTTTTTTTTGTGTTATTGTATTGCTTTGTGTATTACTGTACACTGGGTTATGCGTTTATCTGAGTTATAACCGATTTGGTTGGAGGTGACCGTAATAATTTTAAAATACATTTTTCAAATTGTGATTTTTCTGAATGGTGAATAAGAGTTCTTTTCTCCTTTTTGTATGGTCTGATTTGTGAAATCTTCCACCATCCAAAGTTTGTTTTCCGTAAGCTTGCTTATTAAATTTTGCTCCTTTCGACCGCTGTCATTTAAGAACAGTAGTCAGATTAAACAAACCCCAATTTTTTCAAAAGCAATTTTGCGTGTCTTTTCCTTTTTTTTCCCCGTCCACATTTTGGTACCAGGAGTGGGGTATCTGACAGTTGGGAGCTTATAGGCGTTTAGTGCGTTTTTTTTCTGAAATACGGTGGTGGTGGGTACGTGAGCTACAGGGACCAAGGAGTGGAGGCGGTCAACCGTGCTGTGAGTGTCCAGTGTGGCGAGGTCGGCTGAGGTTCGTGGCCAAGGGACTGGAACGCTGGACAAGGAGGGGACATCGCCATCCGTGGATGAAGCTCAAGAGCGTGCTGTCGACTTGAAGACTGTTTTGTGTGTCCGGCAAGGAGAGGAAGCAGAGTTGTAAAGACATTCTTGCTCACATATCCTTTGAACAGAAAAACAAAACAAGGAACATTAAAACAGACTTTGTACTGCTGAAAAGACATTTGAATTTAATCCAACATGTCACAGTCTGATGGCGAGGATCCAGTACAGGGTGCTGCTGGCGGACTGGGTTTAAACCTTGACATGGGTGATGTGCAGGGACAAATCCAAGAGCTCAGCAGAAAGCATGCTGAAGCTATGGCAGCTATTGCCAACCTAAGTAGAGAGCCAACTAGGTCTTACATATATGTGCCAAGGGAACGCCACATTCAGCCTTACAGTGCCGATCTTTGCAAAGATGGTAGAAATGTGGATGAATTCATTGAAGAAGTAGAAAGGGTATTGCTTGTAAGAAACCAGACTCCCGAAGACCAAACTGACTATGTTATCTCCCTATTGAAAGGGGCCGCTTTGGAAGAGGTTAGGTTACGGGGGGGGGATCATCCTCAGCGAGTAGAAGACATATTTTCCTACCTTAGGGAGGCCTTTAGGGAAAAGCGTAGTCTTGCCCAACTATTGCAGACTTTTATACCGCAAACAGTTGGAAGGTGAAGATCTTCGTGCATACTCTCATGCCTTGTCGCAAATATTGAACTCTGTCTTAAAGCAGTCGCCACATGCTGTTGCTAATGAGAATGTCACTTTACGCGACCAGTTCATTGAGGGAGTAAGAGATGCTGCGCTCCGAAGAGAACTTCGTAAGTTAGTGAGGGACAAGCCACAGTCCAACTTGATTGAAGTAAGAGATGAAGCTTTGATGTGGTGTCTTGAAGATCCCAAACTGCGTGCTAGTAAAGTAGCCCTTAATCGTAATGTAAGCTCTGAAGCTACAGAAGCCCAGTGTGCAGCTATGGTGATGCCTGCAACAAGCTCTGTTACACTTGATGAAGTTCTAAAAGTAGTGGCGGAACAAGGCAAAGCTATAGGAGAGTTGACTCAAGCTGTTCAGAAATTGACTTTACACTGCACCAACCCTGAACCCGTGAACCGTACTAAATCTAAGACACAACCTAAGTTTACGGATGATGGCCAGCCGATCTGCTTTAAGTGTAATGGGGTGGGGCACATAGCCAGGAACTGTGTGAGAAGAAACAAACCGACAGTCAATGAGGGTGCATCATCGGCCATCCCACAGGGAAATGCACACACTCGGTCGCTGTGAGCCAGGCGTCACGAGGGCAATCTGTTGGCTCGACTCCCAAGGATTCAGATCGTGGTCGGTTACTCCAGCATGCTGTGGGAAGATGTCCTGTAGTTGACTTGAAAATCGGGGGAGTGAGTGTTTCGTGTTTACTTGACACAGGGAGCCAAGTCAGTACAATTACAGAACATTTCTTTAAAGAGCACTTGGCAGGTGAAGTAGATGATATGCTTTCCACATCCGGTTGGCTCAAAATCACTGCCGCCAACGGCTTAGACATCCCGTATCTTGGCTATCTTGAACTACCAGTTGAAACCATGAGTATAACCCTGCCAGAGTGTGGTTTTCTTGTAGTCCGGGATGTGCAAAGCTCTTCAGCCGTACCAGCTCTCATTGGCATGAATATTATAGGCAGATGCAGACAGTTAGTTCATGCTGAGTTCGATACCACCTTAGGAGGGGAGTTGCAGTCTGACTGGAGAGAGGTTTTCCAGCAAATGCAAAGTGCCAGTCAATGTGAGAGACGGTTTGTTGCGCGGGTAGCTGGGAAAGAGACTGTGCATATACCTGCTTCATCAGTGGCAACCCTAATGGTCAGGGGGATAAAGAATTCATCACCTGAGGTTCAAAACTGTTGTTGGAGCCTGGAAATTCACCTTTACCTGAGGGCTTGATCGTGGTACCTTCCATGGTGTCCACTGTAAAACCATTGTTTCCGGTGCAAGTGGTGAATCTCTCCACAGAGGATATATGGTTGCAGCCCCGCACCGGCTGGGGACTCTCTGTCCTGTTGAATCCTTAAATCCAACTGAAGGATGTGAAGTGAAGTTCCACAGAATCTCAGCTGGAGTGGAAGAGATAACAGTAAACACAGAAGTGAGACAGGTATTGGCGAATACCTTAACCGACTTTCTCAACAAGCTACAGTTAGGTGGTACCGCTGAGCAACAGACTGAGCTAAAAGCTTTGCTATTGAGGTATGTGGATGTGTTTGCGCTGGACGATGAAGAACTAGGATATTCTGACAAAGTGCAGCATGAGATCCATCTGAAAGATGATGTTCCGATTTCTCAGCCCTATCGGCGCATTCCACCAAATCAGTATGGTGAGGCTAGGGAACACATCACCAAGCTTCTTAAGAAGGGGTTATCAAACCGAGCAATGGTGCTTATGCGTCACCCATAGTACTTGTAAGGAAGACAGATGGTAGTCTTAGATTATGTGTCGACTACAGACAATTGAACTCCAAGACAAAAGCGAGATGCCTTTCCTTTGCCCGCATTGGAGAGTTTTGATGCATTACAAGGTGCAAAGTTCTTCTCCACCATTGACTTGGCTAGCGGGTATCATCAGGTGGCTGTGCGTGAACAAGATCAACCGAAGACAGCATTCACTACCCGTTTGGTATATTTGAGTACTCGTATGCCTTTTGGGGTTTGTAATGGGCCATCTACGTTTCAGCGTCTAATGCAATCTACAATGGGAGATTTGATCTTCCAGATCATGCTAGTTTATCTGGATGATATCCTTATATATTCATCTACCTTTCAGGAACACCTCCAGAGACTAGATGTTGTTTTCAGGAGATTGAAGGAAGCAGGGCTCAAGGTTAAGCTTGGAAAATGCCATTTTCTCCAAGAAGAAGTAAAATTCTTGGGCCATCAAATATCTGCCCACGGCATTGGTACTGACCGGGAAAAATCGAGGCTGTGAGAAAATGGAAAACGCCTGGTACAGTAAAGGAGTTAAGATCGTTTCTAGGCTTCTGTAGTTATTACAGAAAGTTTATTGAAGGTTTTTCCAGAATCGCTGGCCCTCTTCATGACCTGGTAAACTTGTGCCTAAAACAGCACAGAATTGTGAGAGAGCCTGAGTTTTGTTCACTGTGGTCAACGAAGTGTCAGGCAGCCTTCGAGCTATTGAAGGAGAAGCTCACATCCGCTCCCATATTAGGCTATGCAGACTTTGCTCTTCCGTTTATAGTGGAGACGGACGCTAGTAATGAAGGACTGGGTGCAGTCCTTTTCCAGCAACAAGATGACCGTAAGAGAGTGATCGCCTATGCTAGTAGAAGGCTACGCAATGCAGAAAAGAATGACCGGAACTATAGTAGTATGAAGCTTGAACTACTAGCTCTCAAATGGGCTGTTTCGAGAAATTCCGGGGTATCTGTTAGGCTCAAAATGTGTAGTCATCACTGATAACAACCCATTATGCCATCTGAAGACCGCGAAACTGGGTGCTATTGAGCAAAGATGGGTGGCCCAATTAGCAGTTTTCGATTTTGAAGTCAAGTACCGACCCGGACGGCATAATGCTGCTGCTGACGCTCTCTCTAGGCAGCCATTAGCAGGGGAGCCTGTTAATCCTGAGGACATGGAATACGATGATTGTGTTGCCATTTGTAATGTCATCAACAAGGGTACACCCTTAGGCGTGGAATTGTTGACAGCTGGTGATCAGTGCTGTAAAGTGAATCGGATCCGTGCTTTGGAGTGTGGAGCCAGATTGGAAGGAACTGATATTCCGGGAGGTACATTTACTCTTCCAGGCTATACCAAAGCTCAGTTAAAGGATTTCCAGCTAAAGGATGTGATTTTCTGCTCCTTCAGGGAGTTTTGGGATCAGCGGAAGCCCAATGGTCAGGAGCGCAAAGCCTACCTAAGCCTTTATTGTCGCTGTTAAAGCAGTGGAAATATATTCGAGAGTCTGATGGGTTGCTCTATCGTGTCGTGGATGATCTTCGCCTTGGTGAATGCCAGCAACTGCTCCTGCCAGCCTGTTTAAAGGATCAAGTCCTGGAAAGTGTCCATAATAAGATGGGACACCAGGGTATTGAACGTACCCTCAACCTGTTAAGGCAGAGATGTTTCTGGGTTGGCATGTATGAAGATGTTGAGAGGTGGGTCAAAAGTGTCAACGGTGTATATTAACCAAGATGCCACAGCCCAGGATCCGTCCCCCTATGAAGCCTTTCTTAGCTTCAAGGCCTTTGGAAGTGGTGGCAGTGGATTACACAGTGCTCGAACCTGCCTCAGATGGTCGCGAGAATGTGTTGATTGTAACCGATGTGTTTACCAAATTTACACAGGCATTCCCCACCAGAGACCAGCGAGCTGATACTACAGCTAAGATTTTACTCAAAGAGTGGTTCATGAAGTATGGAGTACCAGAGAGGTTGCATTCCGATCAGGAAGGAACGGCGAAGTGATAAGCGGAGTTGTGTCGATTGTATGGAGTGAAGAAAACACGCACGACTCCTTACCGTCCACAAGGTAATGCTCAGTGTGAGCGATTTAACAGGACGCTCCATGAGTTGTTAAGAACGCTACCTCCTGAGAAGAAAAGCGATGGCCAGAACACCTTCCAGAATTAACCTATGCATACAATGCAACACCACATGCAACAACTGGCTACTCACCCTATTTCTTGCTGTTTGGCGTAGAACCACGTCTTCCGGTCGATGCTCTTCTTGGTCAGGAACAAGCTGTAGATAGGAGGCAGGATTGGTTAGTAATTCACCAGAAACGACTCCGTGAAGCTCACGAAAAAGCGAGAGAGTACGCAGAGCACAAGGCTGCTGAGAGACTCGCTCCGTTAAACGACAAGGTCTACTGTCCTACCGTTGGTGTTGGTCAGACAGTATATTTGCGTCACCGACCAACTGGCAGAAACAAGATACAGGATGCTTGGGCTCCTACTGTGTTTCGAGTCGTAGAGGTTCAGGGCACCACATATGCAGTTGAGCCTCTGGAGGGTGGTCCCCGTAAAAGAGTCCACAGAGTCGACTTACGCCCTTGTGAGAATCCTGTTGTGGAGCCAATGGTAACAGAAAATAGTTTGCCATCATCTCGACTACGGTTGAGCAGATGGAATTTGGAAATAGTGACCCAGAGTATGTGGTTTTGGAAGAGGTTGCATTACCTCAGCTCGAAGAGACAAGGAATGTGAATTTTGGAGTCTCTGGGTCAACTGAGGAAGCTTTAGATGTTGGGCCTATTTCCGTTCTGGATTTTGTGGAACAGCCAGTGGAGTCTGAGCCGTCAGTGGAGCATGAACATGACCCTGTCCTTACCGTCAACAACAAACCTGTGCCCAGAAAGCCTGTTCCCGCACCCAGAAGAACCAGTCGAACAAATGCTGGCATGCATTCGAACCCATTCAATGAGCCAAGATCGGCCTGTAATGCTGTCTCACTCAGTCCTGAAGTCTTTTCACAGGTTTTGACAAGTCTTGGTAGTGTGTTCTTCAGAGAGGCTGTGAAAGAAGTTAAGAATATGTATTAATGTCATTGAGGACAATGACTTCTTAGCAGGGAGAGTGTGGCCAAGTGGTATAAATAGACCAAGTTTCTGTTTGGTATTAAACGGTCGTGGCCCCTTTAAGAGATTTCATTCCTCTTCTCGCGTTACTGAACTGCGAGTTTTGAATGCGTGCAAACACAGTCAGAGAAGCCATTTTTCACTGCGTGTGAGAGCTCTATTGCAGTGCTCGCAGTGATTTAATTTACCGTGTGAGGACATCTTGGAGGGTAAATATTACTCAAATGCCTTTTAATATGCACAAATGTTCTTCTGAAACGATGTCTGAAATAGCATTTGATGTGTATGTTTTCTGGTAGATGTGTTTGGACTGTGCATGTGAGTGAACCTCGTGGTGATTGATGAAGGATTGGGTATGTCAATTTCACAAATTGTTATTAAGTGTTTCAATACAGTGTTTATTTTATCATCTGTTACAGAGGTGGAAAACTGTTTTGTGATATATTGACATATTTCTCTGATGGTTAATATGTGAGACTGAAGAAATGTGGCTGTACTAATGTGCTTTTCTTTTTTTATTTGTACCTTAGCCACTGCCGTATTTCAGTTTGTTTTAACGTCTAAGTATTTTATTTTATTTTATTCGATTAGCTCTGGGGGACTCCGGTGTGTTTTTTTTGTGTTATTGTATTGCTTTGTGTATTACTGTACACTGGGTTATGCGTTTATCTGAGTTATAACCGATTTGGTTGGAGGTGACCGTAATAATTTTAAAATACATTTTTCAAATTGTGATTTTTCTGAATGGTGAATAAGAGTTCTTTTCTCCTTTTTGTATGGTCTGATTTGTGAAATCTTCCACCATCCAAAGTTTGTTTTCCGTAAGCTTGCTTATTAAATTTTGCTCCTTTCGACCGCTGTCATTTAAGAACAGTAGTCAGATTAAACAAACCCCAATTTTTTCAAAAGCAATTTTGCGTGTCTTTTCCTTTTTTTTCCCCGGCCACATAACAATTTATCCTTTTATTTTTATTATTACTTTATCACTTTATTACTTTTATTATATCTATATATATATATATATATATATATATATATATATATATATATATATATATATATATATATATATATATATATATATATATATATATATATATATATATAATTAATTTAAATGTTTTATTTATTATATTATTTATTATATATCTATTATATTATTTATTTATCTCTTTTTTTTTTTAATCCTTCCTAACTTCTTTTTCTAAACTTTCACCTTCCTCCTATAATCTTTTATTCGACTATACTCACGCCCACACTTTTTATCATATTTTATCTTTTTCTATTTTTTAGTTTGTACTACTGTACTTTTCTGAATGCGGTCTTCAGGGGTCGGACCGTGTGGTAGATTTCTCACCCCACTCCCCTGGGATCTTCCCCCAGGTACCTTTAATCACTCGTCAGTGACATAGGCCCCCAGCCCTTTGGCCCTGGCCCAAATCTTTGTGTCCCAGACACTGCGTCCCTGACGCTATTTCTATATTTTATACTTTCTTCATATGACTTATCCACACATAACAAAATGTTTCAATCACTTCACCACTCTTGACATCATAATTTAGAAAATAGCCAATTGCAGACTTTGATATAGAAAACAGGTGTCTGCTTACCTTTCTTTTTGGTTCAGGCCGGCCTGATGTCAAGAGAAGATCAGAGATTGTCCACTCCTCCTCGGACTCCCCTCACGATCGGGTCACCAATTGTTGGACTCGGCATCAATTCCTCGAGTCCGCGTGTTCGTTGAATGAGGAGAGCAGGAACAAAATATAGTTTAACTCTTTTAATGAATAAGTAAGTCAGATGAAGATAGCATATAGAGCTCTGGGTCACAACTGTCCCTGATTTACACAATCCTATGCAAGGTTTGTTCAGGAAGTCTGCAACAAACTTGCCTTTCCCTGACCCAATATTTATACACAAAAAATACATAAGTTGTCTTTCTTTGGGAGTCAGATGATTTTCTGGTCAGCTGTGCTTCGTTCGCAACATCACCCCTCCAATTTCCTGGACAAAAGACTGCTTCTTTGTTAACACATACAAAAGCACTCTAAGAGCACAGCAAAATGCATAGCAAAACACTTTCTCATATGCCTATCACAACCCTCTGGCTGTTGCTCTGGTGACTCTTATGTCCAACAGAAAGTACACATAGTCTTAAAGCAAAATCATTTCATAAGCTAACATTATCTTAAATTTACTATTGTTATTGATTAATTTCTACAAGCGTTGTTAGCAATAGTGCACAAATAAATATTTATTCTCAACATCATGTTTCAGTCATTTTTTATGTGTTTTTTCACATAAATGTCTATAATTCCAAAACCAAAAATTGCTGAGGCAATGTGTGGATTATGGTCTGCAATATATGCGTGGGGAATTGAGCAGACGGAAATGTCCCTTTCTATATCTCTCTGTCTCTCTCTCTGTCTCTCTCTCTCTCTCTCTCTCTCTCTCTCTCTCTCTCTCTCTCTCTCTCTCTCTCTCTCTCTCTCTCTCTCTCTCTCTCTCTGTCTCTCTCTCTGTCTCTCTCTCTCTCTCTCTCTCTCTCTCTCTCTCTCTCTGAAATTTGGCGAGCGAGATTTGCATCTCGCGCTCCGCCCCGCCGCCCGGGGGTGTAAAGCGGACGTGAAATGCGGCGCGCACTTGTTTTTCACTGAGGAGCCGAACTAGTGACTCGGCCCGTAGTGATGGTACAGCAACTGTGGCGACGGGACGTACGTCTCTCTCTCTCTCTCTCTCTCTCTCTCTCTCTCTCTCTCTCTCTCTCTCTCTCTCTCTCTCTCTCTCTCTCTCTCTCTCTCTCATGATCATGTGCAAACTAAGTAGGCCTATGTGTGTTTGCAGACTGTTTATGGTTCCCTTTGTTAAAGTGAGAAAAAATAGGCCTATATATATATATATATATATATATATATATATATATATATATATATATATATATATATATATATAGTTGAGAATAAATATTTGTTTGTGCACTATTGCTAACAACGCTTGTAGAAATTAATCATTAACAATAGTAAATTTAAGATAATGTTAGCTTATGAAATGATTGTGCTTTAAGACTATGTGTACTTTCTGTTGGACATAAGAGTCACCAGAGCAACAGCCAGAGGTTGTGGTAGGTATAACAGATCCATATGAGAAAGTGTTTTGCTATGCATTTTGCTAGGCTTTCAGAGTGCCTTTGTGTCTGTTAACAAAGAAGCAGTCTTGGGTCCAGGAATTGGAGGGGTGATGTTGCAAACGAAGCACAGCTGACCAGAAAATCATCTGACTCCCAAAGAAAGACAAATAAATAAATAAGCTCAGAGCTCTGTATGCTATCTTCATCTGACTTACTTATTCATTAAAAGAGTTAAACTATATTTTTTTCCTGCTCTCCTCATTCAACGAACACGCGGACTCTAGGAATTGATGCCGAGTCAACAATATATATATATATATATATATATATATATATATATATATATGTGTGTGTGCGTGTGTGTGTGTGCGTGTGTGTGTGTGTGTGTGTGTGTGTGTGTGAATATTCAGTCGGGCAACTTGAAAACCAAGTTTTGTAAATGTTTTCTGATTAAACTAAATGTTAAATATTCATCTGAGTTGGTGTCGGTATTAACATTATATTCAGCCTCTTCCAGACCGTTTGTACTTGTCTGGTTGATATTTGGCTGCATTTAATTTTGAGGAATTAAATTATAACTATTTTTCAGAAGTTTATCTGTATTAATGCACTATATTCAGCCTCTCATCCAGACCTTTTTTACTTGTCTGGTTGATATTTGGCTGCATTTAATTCTGAGGAATTAAATTATAACTATTTTCAGGAAGATTATCTGTATTAATGCAGTATATTCGGCCTCTCATCCAGGACCGTTTTTACTTGTCTGGTTGATATTTGGCTGCATTTAATTCTGAGGAATTAAATGATAAATATTTTTTTAGAAGATTACCTGTATTAATAAATTATATTCAGCCTTTCATCCAAACCATTATTACTTGTCTGGTTGATATTCGGCTGCATTTAATTCTGAGGAATTAAATGATAAATACTTTTCAGAAGATAATCTGTATTAATACATTATATTCAGCCTTTCATCCAGACCGGTTTTACTTGTCTGGTTGATATTTGGCTGCATTTAATTCTGAGGGATTAAATGATAAATACTATTCACAATATGCAGTCTCTCATCCAGACCGTTTTTACTTGTCTGTTTGATATTTGACTGCATTAAAAATAAAATAAAGTCCTGACACCGGAAGGGTCAGACTTCTTATGGCAGTCCCCTTCGGAGTGGGTCGGTGTTCACCGCATTACACGGTGCCCGTCCCCCTTCGGTGCCATCAGGGGGCCGTTCTGCCAACCCTGCCACCTCTGGTGCTTCAGGGCACAGCGGTCCTCAGCGAGCACACGTCTCCATGTCCGCCCGGAAACGTAGCAGCACGGGGAAGCTCATGCCCTCCGAGGAGGGCTCAAAGAGGGTCAGTTCGGTTGATCCCTGCTGGTGCACCGTTTCAGGACACTAATCGATCTGACCCCTAAGGTCAGTGGCTAAAACTGTATTGATCCTTGACAAAGGGGACCATGACCAAACTGAAAGGGTTATTTCTGTGTGTACTGAAGTTTTACCATGTGTCTGTGTTTCTGACCTTGTAAATGGTATAAAAGGGAACCTGATTGTTTAGTCTTTAGGCCACTCTCATACAGTCATGTGTGGCTGTGTGACAGTGTACTCTTTCCTTGCAAGGAAATAAATCATTGTTTATTATATTCAAAGATTTGTCTCTTGCTCAGTGATTGACTTGAATTTTTGCCACAACAATTTTGGTGTCCGATAAGTGGGATTCCTTGGATGTGCCTTCTGGACCCCGAGAGCGGATGGTGACTGATCATCCTGGACGTTAGAGTCACAGCCTTACCCTGAAAGATTGAGGGAGAAGGGCCGACTGCTCTGGGGGTCTGGAGGGTCCGACCACTGGAATCAGAAAACGAACCCGAGTTGGCAACGGGATGCTTCTGGTAAGAGACGGATTTTTGTTGATGATGAATTAAGAAATTCAGGGGGAAATGAATGGTTATTGAATTTCTGAATAATTTGTAAATTATTTGGTCAATTTTTTTTGAAGGGATACATTTTTTTTTGAAGGGACAATTATTTGATTAAAATTTTTTGGGACTTGTGAGAACTGTAAAAATCTGAATGATTTTGGGGGAAAAAAAAAATATTGAAAATATTGAGTGTATTGGATAAACTTCTCGGTTACGTATGGTAACCCTCGTTCCCAGAAGGAGGAGCGGAGGCGTCACGTCTGTGGTGGGATCACTTAAGGGAGTCCTATCAGCTTCGAGATATAGAGAACAGGCCAATGAAATTTGGCGAGCGAGATTTGCATCTCGCGCTCCGCCCCGCCGCCCGGGGGTGTAAAGCGGACGTGAAATGCGGCGCGCACTTGTTTTTCACTGAGGAGCGAACTGGTGACTCGGCCCGTAGTGATGGTACAGCAACTGTGGCGGCGGGGCGTGCGTCTCCGTTCCCTCCTTCAGGGAACGAGGGTTACCATACGTAACTGAGACGTTCCCTTTCAGTCGGTCACGTTCGACGTACGTTGGACGTCACCGACAAATTGGGATCCCTTTGGAAAACGCCAAAGTTACTACCACTTCCAGCGCCCAGTGAGAGCCCCTCAGACCCCGTCTGTACGGGCGGGGAATACACGCAGGGAGAGTCATACTGCTGTTCTGCGAGACCCACTCAGCAGACTATTGAATAACACTGGGAAGCGTGCCCAGGGGGCAAGCTGCGGAAGCCACATCCTGTTCTTATCATGTGGAATGCACATATGTCGGCGGGGGACAACACCATGCTGAGACGGCAGGAAGTCTGCCGAGGGAAAGACATGAGCTCGCTGTAGGGAGCTGTACCGTGGAGAATACACATATGGGACCACCGTAGGGGTCACAACATATGGACCCAGCCTGACAACAGATTCAAGATGCCTCAGTGTCAGACCTAGCGTTGGACACTCCGCCACGTCCGACAGCCGCGGGTTGTGGAGGACTCCCAGGGTTGACCATGCTTGGGGAACTACCTGGAGCATTAGAGCGCACGTATCCGTTTCCAGGAAAGGGAATGGCGCAGCAAGCCGACACTAGAACGGGCACTTCGGTGTTACTGACTATGGGAAGTGAGCACACAGGAAGATACCGGCTCTACACGTAAGCTATAGAACCTAGCGAACGTGTTAGGTGTCGCCCAGCCCGCAACTCTACAAATATCTGTCAGCGAGACGCCACGAGCCAGTGCCCAGGAAGAAGCTACACCCCTAGTGGAGTGGGCTCTTAACCCGAGTGGGCAGGGCACGTCTTGCGTTCCATACGCCAAGACGATGGCATCCACTATCCAGTGGGCCATCCTCCGCTTGGAGACAGCCTTTCCCTTCTGCTGGCCTCCGTAACAGACGAAGAGCTGCTCTGAGGTCCTGAAGCTTCACATTCTGTCCACGTATATCTGCAAAGCGCGGACGGGACAGAGAAAAGCTAGGGCTGGGTCCGTCTCCTCCGAAGGCAGCGCTTGCAGGCTCACCACCTGATCCCGGAAGGGGGTGGTGGGAACCTTGGGCACAAATCCGTGCCTGGGTCTCAGGATAACGTGAGAGTCACCAGGCCCAAATTCCAGGCACGATTCGTCGACCGAAAAGGCCTGCAGGTCCCCTACCCTCTTAATGGTGGCCAATGCAACCAGGAGTACTGCCTTAAGGGACAGAACTTTTAACTCTGCTGACTGCAAGGGCTCAAAGGGTGGCCTCAGCAGTGCGGTTAACACCAGAGTCAAGTCCCAAGAGGGTAAAGAGGGAAGGCGAGGCGGATTTAGTCTCCTTGCCCCCCTCAGGAACCTGACGATCAGATTGTGCTTCCCCAAAGATTTACCACCTACCAATTCATGATTCGCAGCGATGGCGGCGACATAGACCTTGAGGGTGGAGGGAGACAGCCTTCTCTCCAACCCGTCTTGTAGGAAGGAAAGCACTGAACCGATCGAGCATCTTCGGGGTCTTCTCGGCGAAGCGCGCAACCGACAAACAGGTTCCACTTCAACGCATAGAGCTGCCTCGTAGAGGGTGCTCTAGCAGAAGTGATGGTGTCCACCACAGCCTGTGGTAGACCACCTAGAACCTCCGCGTCCTGTCCAGGGACCAGACATGGAGTTTGCAGAGGTCCGGACGCGGGTGCCAGAGGGTGCCCCGTCTCTGAGTCAGGAGGTCCTTCCTCAAAAGGAATGGGCCAAGGAGGTGCTGTCGCGAGGAGCACTAGTTCCGGGAACCACGTCCTGTTGGGCCAGTACGGAGCGACCAACAGGACCTGCTCCTCGTCCTCCCTGACCTTGCACAGCGTCTGTGCAAGAAGGCTCACCGGGGGAAACACATACTTGCGTAGGCCCCGGGGCCAGCTGTGTGCCAGCGCATGCCAGGGTCCCCTCGGTCAGGGAATAAAACAACTGGCAGTGAGTCGTGTCCGGGGCGGCAAACAGGTCTACCTGTGCGGTCCCGAACTGCCTCCAAATCAGCTGGACCACCTGGGGATGGAGTCTCCATTCTCCGGGAAGCACTGGCTGCCGTGAGAACTCGTCGGCCGCACGATTGAGCAGGCCCGGAATGTGAATGGCCCAAAGCGACCTCAGATGCTTCTGACTCCATAACAGGAGATGGCAGGCGATTTGTGACATGCGACCACCCTGTTTGTTGATGTACGCAACGGCCGCAGTGCTGTCCGTACGGACCAGAACGTGCTTGCCTCTGAGCGCCGTTTTGAAGCGGCTGAGTGCAAGACGTACTGCTAACAACTCCAGGCAATTGATATGCCATTGCAGTTGAGGCCCCGTCCACAGACCCGAAACTGCAAGCCCGTTGTACGTGGCACCCCAGCCGGTGGCAGAGGCATCCGTGGAGACAACAGCATGCCTGGACACTTGTTTTAGAGGCACTCCTGCCCGTAGAAAGGAAGGGTCCGACCACGGGCTGAAGGTTTGGCGGCATCTCGACGTCACAGAGACGCGGAGGGACCCGCTGTGCCACGCCCATCTCGGGACTCGGTCGTTTAGCCAGCGTTGAAGCGGTCTCATATGAAGAAATCCCAACGGCGTTTTTGCGGCTGCGGATGCCATATGCCCCAGGAGCCTCTGAAAATGTTTCAGTGGAACCGCTGTTCTGCCCCTGAACGAATTGGAGCTCCCTCATGGGAGCAATGGCCGCCTCCGCGACCTTCTTAAAGACGCGGGGCGACAGGGCCAGCCCGAAGGGTAGGACCTTGTACTGATATGCTCGTCCGTCGAATGTAAAGCGTAGGAACTGTCTGTGTCGAGGGAGAATCGAGACATGAAAGTACGCGTCCTTCAGGTCGATCGCTGCAAACCAATCTTGGGGACGGATGCACCTGAAGATGCGTTTCTGCGTAAGCATCCTGAACGCCAGCCTGTGAAGGGACCGGTTCAGGAACCGCAGATCCAAGATCGGCCATAACCCGCCGCCTTTCTTGGGTACAATGAAGTACGGGCTGTAGAACCCGGACTTCATATCGGCTGGAGGGACCAGTAGGACCAGTAGGACAAGGCCAAGGCATAGAAGCGTCGGACACCGCCAAGCGCGCTCTCTTGGCACCCAGAGATTTCAGAAACTGCTCTTTTATTGACAATTTGGGTTCAGATTTTAGAAGCAATGAACTCCCCCGGCCCTCCTCCGGGGGAGGGAGTGGTGCTGCAGCCATCTCCCGAAGAGCAGTCTCCTCCATCTCTGGGTGGCCCGTCTCATGGTCTCTTACAACGACGCTTACCTCCTTGCTTGGTAGCGGCCTGAGCGGGCTGGACGTTCTTCCCACGGCCGGCTCCACGCCGGCGCCCTGGTGGAGGCTGCTGCTGGGCTGGGGCGGGAGCGGCGGCGGGTGAACGTCCTCGGCGACGAGCAGGCGGAGGTGCTGCGGCCGGCGGCAGGGTGGAGGCAGCAGCAGACCGCCGGGGCAGGATGTGCTTGATAGCCTCTGTCTGCTTCTGGGCGGCCGAGAACTGCTGGGCAAAGTTCTCCAGAGGGAGGCAGCACAGCCGGGTCATCATCCTCTGAGGACTGGAACTCCCCCTCCGATGCAGCGATCGACATCTGTTGCGTCGCGGGAGCTCAAAGGTCACCGCCGGACGCCCATGGGAGGGCCAGCGGCAGCCAGCGGAAGCTCCACGGAGCGGCGGCGAGAGGGATTAGGGGCCTGCGGAGGCTGGCTCGGCGGGTTTGCCTAAACGTAATCCTCAGGTCACCCCGGCCATTCGTCGAAGTAGCCCTATTCTGCTGGGCAGGAATAGTACTAGATCGAGGTATGGGTAGGGGGACTCCACCTTCCCGGAGGTAGGTGAGTCTCGACCTAAGCATCGCAATGGTCATGTTCCCGCAGTGAGAACATGAAACATCCACCAAAGCTGTCTCAGCGTGCTTAATGCCCAGACACGTGAGGCAGCGATTGTGGCCGTCATCGGGCGACAGGGAACGACCGCATCCAGAAACGCATGGGTGGAATGACATCTTGAAAAAGACACAGTGTCATACCCGTGTTGCTCTTTTTGTGAGGAAAAAGCTCTTACAGCAGTGCTGAAGCACCCAGGGAAGACCGTGGCAACAACACAGGGAGGTAGTGCAGCCTGTGTGTGCACTCAAACAATGAACGCCCTCACGCACCAACTGTGTTGCTGTGAGTACAGCAGTTGTTTGTCTGCAGCAGTGAGATCGCGGTCCCGCTGTTTTGTGCCTTCACTCCAGCACAAAATCTTCCTCTGTTGCTCTATCTCTCTCTCTATCTCTCGCGGATAGCTGTTTGAAGTCTCTTTCTTCATCAACGCCGTTCGGCTCCGAAGTGAATGACAAGTGCGCGCCGCATTTCACGTCCGCTTTATACCCAGCGGCGGCGAGCGCGAGATGCATCGCACCAAATTTCATTGGCCTGTTCTTTATATCTCGAAGCTGATAGGGCTCCCTGAAGTGATCCCAATTCGTCGGTGACGTCCGACGTACGTCGAACGTGACCGATTGAAAGGGAACCATAGCTGACAGCTGACTCCATGGGAGACAATTTCTGGAGGAAATTGTGAGAAGTTTTCCAGGGGGAAAAAGAGTAAAAGACCAGGTGAGGCCAGGTCGGACCGTGCTGAGAGCTGGTCTTAAAAGGATTACAGAGGGGGGGGTAGTCCGCCCGTCCTTCTCGGGTGAAAGATAGGGCCTGAACGGAAACGTCCGACAGACTAAAAAACCTAGCACTAGGAAAATCCATAGAGACAGACTGTCAGGATGGGGAAGTCCCAGAGCAAGATCAAATATGAAGCACCGGTATTTTGTCAAATGAGAAAATTATATGGCCAAAAATCATGCAAGGTATAGAGAAGTGAATTAAATATCATGATTGTCCCAAATGAGGGAACGCCGAGTAGCACGAATGGTCAGTTGAAAATAGGAGATAAGGATTGAAGGGCTGTTGTGGGAAATGCATGGGAAATGCGAGTGTTGTGTGAAAGAAGCATAGCAGGGAAAGGAAAATGATGTCTGATCACACAGAAGCCGCAGCTGTTTAAAGATCGCTGGTGAGTATGAACTTTGATTAAGCTATGAATATACAATTTGTGATAACTAAATTATGCAAACAATTTGAGTGACATGATCAGTAACTTGATCAGTCCGGATAAAGAGAGAAGAAAGAGCAAACGCTGTAAGCAGCTCCGCTCTGAAGCCCGCAAGTTAAAGAAATTTGTAGAACTAATGAAGAAAATGGGCAGCATTGTTTTAATTCTGTTTAGAAAGTTAAACAGCAACTTAACTGGCAACAAATAAAGAGAGAATAGATAATAGATTCAAATTGCTTGTGCTTATTCATGGATTAGTAACTGAGAGATTTTACAATTTGATAAACAAATGTGAGGGTTATGAAAAATAAGATGCAAAACATTTTAGGTTTTATTGGACCCTGAGCTCTCTTCTGAGACTGTCCGAGTGTTTGCCACTTTAGGCACCGCCCAGAGACTGGGAACTAGACTGAGATTGGAGAACAGAGGTGTTGCTCCACGAGAGGACAGAGAGTGTTTTAATTGTGGTTAGCGGGGCCATTTTGCATGAAACTGTAACCGCCCACCCATAAGGTGTGGCAAATCAGGCAAACAGGCTAAATCCTGTAAATTAAACCCAGTAAAGAGAAAGAAACAGAGACAAGATTTACACTCTGTCTAAGAAAATAATTAGATAACAATAAGGTTAAGAAATTCCTTTTGAAGGAAAGATATATAATATTTTAATACAGGCAGATGTACAAATTACAGAATGACAGAAAAACAGTTGAGGATGTATATTTAAATAGTGACTTAGAGGGAGAAAAGAACAAGGAAAAAATAAAGTCTTTAGTGAAGTTTAGTTAATATGAGTTTAAAATTAAAGATAAAGATTATACAACGTTGAAAAGACATATAAATCAGGTTGAGAGGGTTTTAAGATAAACAAAAAATGTCATAAATATGTTCTTGCTCTTCTCACTTTTGCAAAACTCTGAATATTGGGTTAACTATAGGTTGGAAACCCTAGAAGCTGATGTTTTGGTTTCAAAAGATAAGCTGGTGCTGAGCTGTAATAAAACAATTTGCGTATCTGAATCTGGCCCACCATGTCATTTCTGGTGCTGTGGCCTAACTTGAGTAACAGAGACTCAATCTGAGTGGAAATTAATTCAAAATGTATTATAAGGGGAAAAAGACAAATATAAAATTATGATTATTGGAGATGGTGATCTCTGTCTAAGGATAAAGTTAAAGGGAAAATCTCTGATGTTCATTTGAAAACAATTTTAATTTCAAGCCAGGTCAGACGCTGAGCTAAAGTGAAGAGTGTCTGTTTATGAAAATGCAGTTTACCGTCCTGAAGGCCTCAGAGTCGCTCTGATTTGAAACCAGCTCAAAGCTGTTATCTGAGCCTGTGTCATATGATAAGATATTTGAAGAAAAAGCACAGGGCATCAGTTGAAAATCATAGACAATGATTGGATAAAAAGGATGTTTTAAAATATGGTGACTTTTAAATGCTGTTTGACTAAACGAGGTTCGGGAGGAACATGTCAGATAATTGACACAGGTGGAAAGTACTCAGCTAATCAACAAAGGAGGTGTATAGACACGCAGCCTTCTTACCTCCATTGCATTGATAGTTTTTCAGCACGGACGGGCTTTCTGGCAGTTTGGCCCGCCCACCCACATACACTGTCCACACGTCTCCTCGTCTCCACGCAGCTCGAAGCAATTCTACAATGCTAAAATCTTTTCCTTTCTAATTTATATATACAGCTTCCATCAGTATTCACGGTAAAATAATTTCTGCTTTTCCTGAGATGTAATCGTGCTTTGCCACGATTCACAATCGTGAGTCTGTCTTCTAACATTTTCGATTCACAAACTTTAACAAGCAATGTGCTTGTTACGTGGTGCGTTGAAGCAATGGCGACAGTATCAGCTGTGAGAGCAGTGCTCGGACAGCGTTAAGAGTGCACATCGCACTGACTCACAACAGGGAGATCTACAACAGTTCCTGTCTTAATATAATGTATATGGCATCCATCAAACTTTTCTTGCGATCTTGCCGCCTCCGTGTACTGCAGTACAGACGGATACTTTACAGTTAACGTTACGAAGTGTGTTTATCATGGAGCGCGCAGTCGCCGTGGTGATGAACAATAAATATGCTTTCTGGTAAAGCGAGTGAACGTACGGTGAGGCTAAATCACTAAAATGATGGCAATGCAACAGCTTGCATCACGCCATACAATCAGCCACTGGTTGAATCAGCTGATAATCACTGTCTTTGATTCAATATTTCTCAAACGTGATACACATAAGCACGGTCGTATTTGGGAGCAACCGTTTTCCTAAATGTAACATAAATACCTTACAGTAGGCTATTGTATAACACGAGTATCAATGTTTGTTGTACGGCATTTACTTGGGGTTTAAAAACATCACGATACTGAACATTTTAAAAGTACTGATTAAATCGAACAGACGTGAGCACTCACGTTTCAAATCTGAAAGTGGCGCTGTTGTGCGTTCTACTGGCTTGCAAAAGAATTCTTCAGAAGAATTATGCAGTTGAACGCAGTTATGCAAACAAATTCTTCAATTCAATTCAATTCAATTCAAATATATTTGTATAGCGCTTTTCACAATACACATTGTTTCAAAGCAGCTTTACAGAAAGTGCATTTTATAAATGTACATTGAAAAATGTTAGAAAAAGTTAATCAATCATGTATTATTTTAGGCCGCTATAACAGCGCTGGCGTTGAGTCGTCTCTTCACAGGCGTTGAGTCGTCTCATCACAGGTGTTGGGGCATCTGAAGTCTCCATGAGAGGCTGGATACAAACTGGAGCTGACCAACTATTTACCTCGGGACTAGTGTCCCGAGATAATAACAGAAAAGCAGATGGGAAATAATTAGCATAGCTGCTGTTCAGAATACTAATGCTTTTGATCCGATTTAACTGTAGTATAAAAGGTAATTATAATGTGAATGCTTGGCTAAAGAGATCGTCTTTAATCTAGTTTTAAACTGGGACAGCGAGTCTGAACCTCGAACAATATCAGGAAGACTATTCCAGAGTTTAGGAGCTAAATGTGAAAATGCCCTCCCTCCTTTAGTGGACTTAGATATCCTAGGAACGACCAGAAGCCTCGAGTTTAGTGATCTTAAAGAGCGCGATGGATTGTAGAGGCGATAGAAGATCTGTTAAATACACTGGAGCTAAACCATTTAGGGCTTTATAGGTCAGTAGCAATACTTTGTAATTGATACGGAACTTTATAGGTAACCAGTGTAGAGATGATAAAATTGGTGTTATATGATCATATTTTCTTGACCTAGTAAGAACTCTAGCAGCTGCGTTTTGGACTAACTGTAGCTTGTTTATTGAGGATGCAGGACAACCAGCTAATAAAGCATTACAGTAATCTAGTCTCGAGGTCATGAATGCATGAACTAACTTTTCTGCATCAGAAATAGATAGCATGTTACGTAGCTTAGCAATGTTTCTAAGGTGGAAAAATGCTGTTCTTGTAACATATGAAATATGATTTTGAAAGACAAGTTGCGGTCTAATATAACACCCAGGTCTTTTACTGTAGTGGATAAAGTGACAGGACGTCCTTCCAAGTTAAAGTTGTATTGTGAGAGGTTTTGTGGGCGTTTTTGGACCAATAAGTAATACCTCTGTTTTATCTGAATTTAATAGCAGAAAATTACACGTCATCCAGTATTTAATATCTTCAACACACGCTGTCAGTTTAGATAATTTAGCGTTTTCATCTGGTCGTGATGAAATATATAATTGAGTGTCATCAGCATAACAGTGGAAATTAATTCCATGTTTTCTTATAATATTACCAAGTGGCAGCATATATATTGAGAATAGCAGAGGGCCTAACACAGATCCTTGCGGCACCCCATAGTCTACTGACGTTATCTTTGATTTTTCCCCATTTAGACAGACAAAATGGTAGCGGTCTGATAAGTACAATCTAAACCAGTTTAATGCCTTTCCCTGAACACCAGTGTAATTTTGAAGTTGATCTAAGAGTATTTTATGATCTATAGTATCGAACGCAGCACTAAGATCGAGTAGAACTAGTATTGAGATACAGCCTTGGTCAGAAGCTAGAAGTAAATCATTTGTGATTTTAACGAGCGCAGTTTCTGTGCTATGGTGTGGTCTGAATCAGATTGAAATTTTTCATAGATATCATTTTCTTGCAAGAAAGAGCACAATTGAGCAGACACAACTTTTTCTAGTATTTTAGACATAAATGGAAGATTTGAAATGGGTCTGTAATTTGCTGGGTTATTATGATCTAATTGTGGCTTCTTAATGAGAGGTTTTATGACTGCCAACTTGAATATTCTTGGAACATGACCTAAAGATAAAGACGAGTTAATAATATTGAGAAGAGGCTCTTCCACTACAGGTAACAGCTCTTTCAGTAGTTTAGTGGGTATTGGATCTAATAAACATGTTGTTGGTTTAGATGCAATGATAAGTTTATTTAGCTCTTCCTGTCCTATAGTTGTAAAGCGGTGTAGTAGTTCTTGAGGGGCGATAATTGAGGTTGAATCATAAGACATCATTAAAGGTTGTACATTTACAATTCTGTTTCTGATGCTTTCTATTTTCTCAGTGAAGAAATTCATAAAATCATTACTACTGAACTGTAACGAATATTTTGCTCAGGCGATGCTTGTTTATTTGTTAATCTAGCCACGGTGTTAAATAAAAACCTTGGATTATTTTGGTTATTTTCTATTAGTTTGCGGAGATGCTCAGCCCTGGCTGCTTTTAGGGCCTTTTTATAACGTGACATACTATCTTTCCACGCGATTCTAAAGACCTCTAAATTAGTTTGTTTCCATTTACGCTCTAAGTTACGAGTTTCTCTCTTGATAACATGTGTAGCACTGTTGTACCATGGTGCTTTAGTTTTCTCTCTAACCTTTTTTAATCTAATTGGTGCAACATTTTCTAATGTACTAGAGAAAATGGTGCTCATACTGCTAGTCATTTCCTCTAGTTCATCTGTTTGTTTGGGTTCACTGAGCAGCTGAGACAGATCAGGTAAGCTATTTGAGAATCTATCTATAGTGGTTGGAAGGATCGTTCTGCCTGGTCGATAACATTGGCGCAACATGACAGATTTCAGCAGTACGCAGTATACAAGTTACCATGTAATGGTCAGTGACATCATCACTTTGTGGTAAATTTTCTATATCGGTTGGGTTGGTTCCATGTGATATAATTAAATCTAGTGTGTGATTAAGACGATGAGTCGGACCAGTGACGTTTTGCTTGACCCCAAAGGAGTTTAATAGATCTGTAACGCAGCCCCTAACGCATCATTTGTGTTATCTGTATGTTAAAATCTCCAACAATTAATGCTTTATCGACATTGACCAATAGATCTGAGAGAAAGTCTGCAAATTCTTTTAGGAAATCAGCATAGGGCCCTGGAGGTCTATATACAGTAGCCAAGGCTAGAGATAAAACGGTTTTCTTTCTTACATCTAAGAGCGTAACATTTAGCACTAGTACTTCAAACGAATTAAACCTGTGACCTGTTTTCTGAGTAACATTTAGAATATCTCTATAGATTATTGCAACACCGCCGCCACGACCAATCAGACGGGGCTCATGCTTATAACAGTATCCTGGTGGAGTAGACTCATTTAGACCGAAATAATCATTTGGCTTAAGCCAGGTTTCAGTAAGGCAAAGTACATCGAAACTATTATCTGTGACCATTTCATTTACAATAACCGCCTTAGGTGTGAGCGATCTAATGTTTAGAAGACCTAGTTTTAGAAATTAGGATTAGAAATTAGTTTTAGAAATTAGGAATATTGAGATTTTCTGGTTTAATCACAATTAGATTTTTCCTAGATCTTACAGTAGATTTAAAGTTTGACCTCACTAAACGAGGAATAGACACAGTTTCTATATAATGTTCTACATTTGTACTTATGTCAAATAAGTTAGGACAGCAAAGACTGTGATTTGAATTTTGACTTACTAGTCATACTTACTAGTCAATTCTTATAAACAATTAAGTTTCTTTACCATGAATTATATCGTAATATATGTTGTACACAGTGTAAGACTGTATATTTTGTCTCCCTCATATGAATTGAACAAGCATCCCACAATAATAAGGGAGGGGCATTTCAAAATAAGAGTCCCATTCGGCTACACAATGTTTCACCATTTGTCCACCTAACTTTTTATCCTTTTTCTCCCACAGGAGCTCAGTTTCTCAGGATAAATGTCTCCACTGCCCCAGCAGTGACGTTCCTTCTACTCCCACAGGAATTCAGTTTCTCGGGCTAATTTTCTCCACTGCCCCAGCAGTGCTGTTCCCTCTGCTCCCACAGCAGTTCAGTTCTCTGGCTATTTTCTCTACTATGATAATTTTCTCCACTATCACAGCAGTGCTGTTTCCTCTGCTCCCTCAGGAGCCCAGTTTCTCTAGATAATTTTCTCAACTGTCACAGCAGTGGTGTTCCCTCTACTCCCACAGGAGCTCAGTTTCTCTGGCTAAATTCTCCACTGCCAAGCAGCTATGTTCCCTCCCAGAATTTCCAATTCCTAAGTGACCTTCTTTTCTCTTCATGCTTCCCGCAGCCAAACCAGACTGCCAATTAGACAGGGGATTTCTCTGTTACCCATAAAACTTCAAGCAAACATTTATCCCGCTTCCTTACATTTTCTGAGTTCAATTGTTTTCTCGTTGTACTTGAATAATCTGTGCAGCTTTCCCCCACAGGCAGTGCAAACTAAATGATTAGCTAGCAATCATCGCCAAGCTCGCACTATCCTATGGGGGAGGGCATTTCTACACGCCAAAAAAGTAGAACCAGTGCACAAACTGCAGTTCAGACGCTAGTGTGGGGTAGCATCCGCTAGCTGCACAGGCCCAATCATTTCAACAGTTTATAACCTCACCCACGTCCAGTGGCCTGCAGCTCCAGCAGCGTAAACAAGTGCAAGACTTCCTTCGCCTGAAGTACAAGCCAGACTTTAAGTACAATCCCACTTTTCTTCCTATAATCCAACCAACTTTTCTTTTCAAACCACAGAGGGAAATCAAGCGTGAGGCTGCCACCGACATCCGCAGACCCAGTGTATAACCCTCCGACCTCCCTCATGCAAAACCCATTGGACACAGTAAGAAATCTGTCACACACTCATGTTTTCCTTTATGTTTTTCAGCGCTCCATGAGAAGTGGACAGTTTCCATGCAGTGAGAGTGCAAGTTGCCACACAGCGAATCAGCAGGAATTTCTTATGCAGAGCAAAAGAGTGGAAAGTTTCACGCAGCCAGTCAGTGGAAAGTTTCCACGTAGCAAGAAAGTGGAACATTTCCACACAGTAAATAAAAAGTGGAATGTTTCCACGCATAGCGAGTAAGTGGAAAGTTTCCACGCAGCAAGTAAGTGGAAAGTTTCCACACAGCGAGTAAGCGGAAAGTTACCACATAACATTCCTGAACCAATGGAATGGCATATCCTTTTTCTATAGCAATCTAGTTTCGTCCCCTACCAATATCCGGTTGTTTACAGACGCAGCCCCCTCGATCGGTTTCAGGGGATTTTATCAAGGTCGTTGGTTTGCATCCACGTGGCCACCGAAGCTCCAGGACATAACTCAGTCCTCAGCACTATTTGAGCTTTACCCGCTAGTAGTAGCGGCTTTCTTGTGGGGGAAAGAATGGGCCACTAGCAGCATCCTAGTGCACTGCGACAACGCAACAGTATATTGCATAAACAAAGGACGTTCCCACGCACCGGCCATGATGCCGCTTCTAAGACGTCCTACTTGGATTTCAGCCTGCGATCAATTTATCATAATCGCTAAACACGTTCCCGGATCAGAAAATCAAATAGCTGATTCTCTGTCTCGTTTTCTGTTTCAGAAATTCAAGACGTTGGCGCCAGAGGCGGACCAATTCCCAACCCCAGTACCTCCCTATTCGGAACTAATATTCCCGTAAATCACCTGTTAAAACCACTCCTCGAAGCATCGCTCGACACCATCCTTCAAACAGGTTCTCCCATGACCCTCCAATCCTACGTGACCACTTGGAAAAATTTTAGTGCCTTCCACTTTTCTTACAATATACCGTTCCCCGATTTTCTCTCCTTTCAATCACCTCGTTCATCTCTCATCTTAACACTATCAAGGGCCTCCAAGTCGGGTCCATCAAAAGTTACCTCAGCGGCATTCAGTTTTCCACAAACTAATGTTCGGCGCTCCCTCTCCCGAGATAAACAATTCTCAGACCTCCCTCCTGATCAAAGGGATCCAAAGATCCCAGCCCACCCGTCCCGACACCAGGCAACCTATAACGCTAGACATCCTCACCAAATGTATTCATACCCTCCGCACAGGGTACCAGCCCCTCAACACCGCCCGAACACCTGACGCCATGTTCGTACTAGCCTTTTTCGGTTTCCTTAGATGTTCCGAACTCGCCATAACAACATCAAATTCGACCCAAAAATCCACCCCACTATCTCAGAACTAGCAGTAATGGACGAAGAAACAATTTCTTATCTGATCAAGCAAAGTAAGACCGATCAAACAAAAAAGGGTCATTTTATCTACATCTTTAAACTCACTTCACCGATCCAACCATACCAGTCAGTTCAGGCATATATTCAAAGGAGAAGTTCTCAAACTCAATCTCCCCTGGAACCCCTGTTCAAGGATGAATCCAACAAACCCGTGACATGCTTTTGGTTCCAGAAACATATCAAATCTGTTCTCCCACAGTCAGGCTTCCCAGCAAAGAACTTCTCTAGCCACTCCTTCCGCATCGGGGCTGCAACCTCAGCAGCCCAAAAAAGGCCTCTCCCAACAACAAATCCAAGCCCTCGGGAGATGGTCCTCAGATGCATTCCAAAGCTACATCAGGACCAATCGTTTCCATATCAAAGAAGCCCACAAAACCCTCATTAATTAAAAACCCTTCAGGCCATCCATAGGGAGGTTTCCTTTCTCCGTCCAGTGAGCATTTGGTCTCCCAGCGGAAACAATGAAAATTTTTAGACCAAACACTCATGATTTTCCCTTCTGTCTTTCAGCGCTCCACGAGAATTGCAAATCTCTACGCAGCGATAAAGTGCAAATCACCATCTAACGTGAAGTTCCCACACAGTAAGAAGTGGAAAGTTTCCACACAGTAAAAAAGTGGAAAGTTTCCACACAGTAAAAAAGTGGAAAGTTTCCACACAGTAAAAAAGTGGAAAGTTTCCACACGGTAAAAAAGTGGAAAGTTTCCACACGGTAAAAAAGTGGAAAGTTTCCACAAGGTAAGGAAGTGGAAAGTTTCCACAAGGTAAGGAAGTGGAAAGTTTCCACAAGGTAAGGAAGTGGAAAGTTTCCACAAGGTAAGGAAGTGGAAAGTTTCCACAAGGTAAGGAAGTGGAAGTTTCACAGGAGGAAGTGGAAAGTTTCCACAAGGTAGGAAGTGGAAAGTTTCCACAAGGTAAGGAAGTGGAAAGTTTCCACAAGGTAAGGAAGTGGAAAGTTTCCACAAGGTAAGGAAGTGGAAAGTTTCCACAAGGTAAGGAAGTGGAAAGTTTCACAAGGTAAGGAAGTGGAAAGTTTCCACAAGGTGAGAAGTGGAAAGTTTCCAAGGTAAGGAAGTGGAAAGTTTCCACAAGGTAAGTGGAAGTGGAAGTTTCCACAAGGTAAGGAAGTGGAAAGTTTCCACAAGGTGAAGTGGAAAGTTTCCACAAGGTAAGGAAGTGGAAAGTTTCCACAAGGTAAGGAAGTGGAAAGTTTCCACAAGGTAAGGAAGTGGAAAGTTTCCACAAGGTAAGGAAGTGGAAAGTTTCCACAAGGTAAGGAAGTGGAAAGTTTCCACACGGTAAGAAAAGGGTAAAGTTTCCACACGGTAAGAAAAGGGTAAAGTTTCCCCGCGTAAGGAAGTGGAAAGTTTCCACAAGGTAAGGAAGTGGAAAGTTTCACAAAGGTGAAGTTTCCACACAGTAAGAAAAGGGGAAAGTTTCCCAGCGTAAGGAAGTGGAAAGTTTCCACGCTACAAGTGGAACGTTTCCTCAAGGTAAGGAAGTGGAAAGTTTTGCACACAGTAAGAAAAGGGGAAAGTTTCCCCGCGTAAGGAAGTGGAAAGTTTCCACGCTACAAGTGGAAAGTTTCCACAAGGTAAGGAAGTGGAAAGTTTCCACAAGGTAAGGAAGTGGAAAGTTTCCACAAGGTAAGGAAGTGGAAAGTTTCCACAAGGTAAGGAAGTGGAAAGTTTCCACAAGGTAAGGAAGTGGAAAGTTTCCACAAGGTAAGGAAGTGGAAAGTTTCCACAAGGTAAGGAAGTGGAAAGTTTCCACAAGGTAAGGAAGTGGAAAGTTTCCACACAGTAAGAAAAGGGTAAAGTTTCCCCGCGTAAGGAAGTGGAAAGTTTCCCCGCGTAAGGAAGTGGAAAGTTTCCACAAGGTAAGGAAGTGGAAAGTTTCCACAAGGTAAGGAAGTGGAAAGTTTCCACACAGTAAGAAAAGGGGAAAGTTTCCCCGCGTAAGGAAGTGGAAAGTTTCCACGCTACAAGTGGAAAGTTTCCACAAGGTAAGGAAGTGGAAAGTTTCCACACAGTAAGAAAAGGGAAAGTTTCCCCGCGTAAGGAAGTGGACAGTTTCCACGCTACAAGTGGAAAGTTTCCACAAGGTAAGGAAGTGGAAAGTTTTGCACACAGTAAGAAAAGGGGAAAGTTTCCCCGCGTAAGGAAGTGGAAAGTTTCCACAAGGTAAGGAAGTGGAAAGTTTCCACAAGGTAAGGAAGTGGAAAGTTTCCACAAGGTAAGGAAGTGGAAAGTTTCCACAAGGTAAGGAAGTGGAAAGTTTCCACAAGGTAAGGAAGTGGAAAGTTTCCACAAGGTAAGGAAGTGGAAAGTTTCCACAAGGTAAGGAAGTGGAAAGTTTCCACACAGTAAGAAAAGGGGAAAGTTTCCCCGCGTAAGGAAGTGGAAAGTTTCCACGCTACAAGTGGAAAGTTTCCACAAGGTAAGGAAGTGGAAAGTTTCCACAAGGTAAGGAAGTGGAAAGTTTCCACACAGTAAGGAAATGGAAAGTTTCCACGCAACAAGTGGAAGTCTCCACACGGCAAACTTCACTCCCCACGAGAAGCTACTCTCAGGGGCCTCCTAGCCAAGCATCCAGGCCCCTTCTCAGAAGCCAGCCCGCCAAGCTCGGCACTCTTTGGGGGTATTTAGCCAGGCGGCTGTCCTATTATCTTTTAGTTTTTTGGGGGGTACTCTGGGTTCGGGCCGTAGTCCGAGCTCGAAGCCCTCCCCCCGGACAGCACACCAAATACGCAATTAAATGTACTCTCTAAATTATATGTAAGTGTGAACTCGTGAAATGCTGTTTGACTAAACGAGGTTCGGGAGGAACATGTCAGATAATTGACACAGGTGGAAAGTACTCAGCTAATCAACAAAGGAGGTGTATATAGACACGCAGCCTTCTTACCTCCATTGCATTGATAGTTTTTCAGCATCCCTCCACCACCCCTGCTCCACAATTTGCTCTTTTTCCTTTTTAAGTTCAAAACCACTTACATACGGGGGGGTACTCTGGGTTCGGGCCGTAGTCCGAGCTCGAAGCCCTCCCCCCGGACAGCACGCCAAATACGCAATTAAATGTACTCTATAAATTATATGTAAGTGTGAACTCGTGAAATTAACTGAAGTTTTTACTTATGTATTATATGAGCAGGTTGTGTCTAATCTTATCCTTCACCATGTACAGAACTGATGGCGTTGGTCACAGTGGTAGCAGAACATTAAATTGAATGGACAGTTGTTCTGGCTAAATTCACTGAGTAATTCCCTGATAGTGTGATAATTAACCTGTCTCCATGTTCTACCTATAGTAAGCAGACTAATTGGCTCTGGTGACTCTTGAATGCACTTTCCCCAAGGCTCCAGAAAATATTGGATCCTGTTGAGGGTCAAAGATCTCAAGCGATGACCAAGTGGGCACGAGTGGTTTTCCCGAAGACGGGTAAGACTTCCTATGGCCTGACAGGGAGCAACCCAAGCCAGGGAAATCACGTAAAGTCACTTGGGACCCCAAGTGGGACCCCACTTGGGGTTTTATGTGAGGTGTGTATGAGAGTGGAGCGATGTCTGTGAGGCTAGCAGCATCAGTCAAGGGGGAAAGCTGTGCTTGTGGGGGCCGAGAGTCCAGACAGGACACAGCAGGGCCTGCCCTAATTATGTTCCTCTATACCGCTCACCAATAACCGCAGAAATTGAGTGCCAGGGAAAAAAGGCCCTGAGCGAAAGAGTTATGATGTAAGGGGCATTCAAGAGCCGGCTGAGACCATGCAGTGCTTATCATTTAACTTGTGTGGAGACCAGAACAAAATGTATTAATTTGTATCAGTAAAACTGAATTAATGTTATTATGAGTTTACTTCAGCAGGCTTAATTCAGAGACATGGTGAAGTCTTTAAGAGGAGGACGGCTTTTGAAGTTTGGGGAAGGTCTGAAGGACAAAGGTATTTAAACTAAAGATAACTTGGAAAAAATGTCATACTGGTTAATACATTTAATATTACATTTTTATAAGTTATAGTCTTAGGAGGCTGTTTGGAGAGAGTGAAAGAGAGAGGCTGCAGGGACTGTACTCTGTTATCATCCTGCTAAAGCTGAGCAATGTCAGCTGACTTTTATAAAAACAAATGAATAATGAACAGACATGATCTGAAATTGGTTAAGAGACCATGTAAAAGCAAATTTTGAGAATGAGCAGTTCATATTTACGTGTCCTGATTGAAGTAGGGTGTCTTTAACCTCTGGAATGAGTGTTTTATCATTACAGATGGGTAAAGTCAAATGACAAACTGATAATTCTGAGAATCTGGTGAAAAGATGATCCAGAACATGGGACAAGCTTTAGGCGGATTGGTATCCAGCACTGTCTGTAAATGGTAATTATGACTACTTTTGTCATTTAAGATGCTGAATTAGACTCTGGGTTAGTTAAAATTGTAAACGTGCATAGAGAGACAAAGTGACAAATTGGTTAAAGTCACTATTTAAATTATTCAGAGAATCAATCAAATTTATGAAAGGCCAGAGGGTGAACACAGGAATATAACCTTTCAAAAAAAACGTTTTATTTCGCGTTTTAATCCATTAAATGGCGGTAGGACATTGATTTATATAGAGAACTTCAACTTAATGTAAGAAAGAAAAAACAAGAGGCTGTGAGGCTTTCTGTGTGACTGGCATTGAGATATGAAGACAATAATATTTTGGATTTCTGTGATAAATAGTACGGATAGTACGGATTTCTGAGATAAATAGTACGGAAACAGTGGTTCTTGATAGAGGAATAATGTGACCAGAGAAATAGCCACAAATATTAATGTTGTAAAAATAAGATTTATGACAGGATTTATGAACACCTGATGTCAAATTAGGTTAAAATATATTGAACTACGATGTAATATGGAAGAAATTTGTAAGTTCTTGGTCAAATTATGAAAATTTTAGTGTAAGTAGCAAAGAAAGGATAGTGAGGATTTGTGTCACTGCCCCATGAGGTTAAGGTTTTGGTTGTTTAGAACTTGCCTAAAGAGTACTTTAAACCATATAACATGACCTGAAAATTAGCGATGTGATTTTGGTATTGAATATGAAATGAAAACTTAACAAACTTAGGGTGTTTTTTTTGAAGAAACAACAGACTGGAGGAAGGTTGATTAGAATATAATGTACAGTGAGAAACTGGGGACATGAAAAGAATCCAGATGAATATTACCTGTGATACTGTACCTCTCCCTGAGGGAGAGCACTTTATCATTTGTTTTGAGAAACTTTCTAATTGGAGCTTGTATCCCTGACTGAAGCATGCAAGCTGATGAAAGGTAAAAGTGTAATGATTTTGGGGCCTTATAGAAGCACAGGAAATTTCTAAAGTCCGATGGGCGCCCAACATTGAATGCTTCTTTGGTATCAGCACTTCTCGACGCAATAACCTTGCCAAGGCAAGTTACTATCTGTAAATGCGCAGCGCATACTAACAAACAAGACCTTGTTTCTACAGGAAACTCCAGAGCCGACGCAGCTGCCAAGGTTGCGGCAATGCACGCAATCGAAGGACCAGAATGTCTTTATTATCCGAAACAAACACTAATGTTTTATCTTCCATACAGAGTATGCAGACATTTGTGTCAGGAGCAGAAAAGCAGAAATGGAGACAGTGCGGCTGTACTGTCAAGGATGATGTGTGGATGAGTTCAGATGGAAAGCCTTGTTTACCCCACCATTTCTTTATGCATTACGCTAAGCTAACACACGGCAAAGATTACACATCTAAGGGACAGATGATTGCCGAAATGAGAGAAAAATGGTTCACGAAAGGGTTCACAGTGCTTGCGGAAAATTTCTGTAAACGATGCGTCATTTGTAACACACACAATGTGGCAAAGGGGGTGAGAATGCCTTTAGCATCTCAACCACCATCATCTGGGCCGTTTGAGTATCTAATATGGAGTTGAGCCCGTGCGGAGGGAAATGGTACTTTTTGGTGATGGTTGACATGTGGTCAAAATGGGTTGAGGCATTCCCAACATCAAAACAAGACGCGGCAGCAGTGGCAAAGGCCCTGCTGACTGAAATTGTTCCAAGATGGGGCATTCCACGGAAAATCAGTTCCAACAATGGAACACATTTTGTCAATGATGCGAGAAAACAAGTGGGTCAATTTTTAGGCATCGAATTGAGGATGCATTGCAGCTACCATCCTGCTTCGGCAGGCGCGGTCGAACGATGTAACGGCATCATTAAGAACAAATTGGTGAAATGTGGTTTGGAAACTGGACTAACATGGGTCAAGGCCCTACCAATTGTACTGATGTACATGAGAATGAGAAAAAGGACCAGAGTAAATAAGTCTGTTTGAAATTGATTTTGGATCACCATTCATGGGAATGGAAGGGGTTAAACAACAGCTGTGAACATGACGTTGAATTACTGCAAAGAAATGTCTACTCTGTTATCTAAGGTCAATGTGCAGGTTAAGGGACTCCTTTACATGACATCAAACCAGGTGATTTTGTGGTGATACGAGACTACAGATCCTACAGAGCTGGAAGGCGAAAAGGGGCCAGGACCTTTCTTGCACACCGCTGTGATAGAAGGCTGCAACAATCCAGGACGGAGCAGGAAGGAAGGCAGCTGAGTCACATGTTTAAACAACAGGTGCCTTATCAGCCCAAGCAACAGCAACATGACGACGAACTTCACCTGTCCATTTAGTAGACCAAACAACACTTCACCCGCAGCAGTGTGGGTTTGTGGGGACAGAGCTTATCATTATAGCTGACAGCTATTGATCAAACTAAACCTAGACATTAGAGATATGTTAAAGATGTGATAGAAAGTTTACGAGGAAGATACAATGGTTATGTTTTATCAGATCCATGGACCTCACCAGGGGCGAATGTGGGGTGGTCTGTTCTAATAGGGGTGGGAACAGCGGTGTCAATTAACAAGATCAATGGGCTAGCATGGACTGTGATAGCTATGGCTAACAGTACAGAAAATGCGTTTACAATGGTAAATGAGGAAATGAGGCGAATCAGAGATGCAGTGATCCAAAACAGATTAGTCTTAGACATGCTAACAGCAGAAAAGGGAGGGGTCTGTAAGATGTTAGGACTGTCTTGTCGTTTTCATATTCCAGACTACAGTGATAATATCACCAGCATTATCACTCACATGAGAATGACTGTGAAAGTACCTGAGAAAGCTGATGATTCATGGTTTGGGTGGTTAAGGAATCTGAAGGGATGGGGATACTGGTTGGGATTTACTGTGGTAACAATTTTGGGAATTGTAGTTGTAATATTAATGTGTATCCCGTGTATTCTTCAGAACACCAGTATGTCAAATCAGATGGTTAATCTATCTATCTATGACTGTGATACTTCGAGAGATAAGTTTGATGATGATACGATCTGTGGGAGTGACAGAGGTTAAATGATTTTCTTACTTTAAAGAATCTTTAGAGGTTCTGTCTATCTATATGTTTTGCTTGCAGTGAAAAAGGGACTATACCCGTAAAAACAGCCTTAGCAATTTTAACTATCTTCCTTCAAGAGTTCAAGAGAGTGATCGTTTATATGAAAATCAGAAATGAAGAGTATAAATGTGATGTAAAGACTTTTGTAAAGTGTAAAGTGAAAATGTTCTTTTTACAAGGATACATTTTTGATTGTGAAGTTATCAATGAATGATAAAAAGGGAGAAATTGTAATGGAGAAAATGTATTAAATCAATAAAAGAAAATATAATCATAGAGGAGAGTGATTTTAACAATATGTATGAATTTGTTTTAACACATATAATCATTATTGTAGTATGCTTAACATGTAGTTTGCTACATGTCCTTAGAATTGAACTGAGAGGGACAACTGGTCAGTTTAAAAAGAATCGATCTGACCCCTAAGGTCAGTGGCTAAAACTGTATTGATCCTTGACAAAGGGGACCATGACCAAACTGAAAGGGTTATTTCTGTGTGTACTGAAGTTTTACCATGTGTCTGTGTTTCTGACCTTGTAAATGGTATAAAAGGGAACATGATTGTTTAGTCTTTAGGCCACTCTCATACAGTCATGTGTGGCTGTGCGACAGTGTACTCTTTCCTTGCAAGGAAATAAATCATTCTTTATTATATTAAAAAAATGTGTCTCTTGCTCAGTGATTGACTTGAATTTTTGCCACAACAGTAGATTTTCTGGCAGGAAACTTCTGCCAAATTTCTCTGATTGGGTCTTGCAGATAGATAACGGGGTGGTATCCACAGTGGTCAGCCCCGAGCAGGCTCTGGTTATGGAACAAGAAGTACAGACTCTTCTGCGAAAAGAGGCTATAAAGAGGGTCCCTCCCCACAGCAGAGAATCAAGGTTTTACAGCAGGTACTTTATAGTTCCGAAGAAGGATGGAAGGCTGCGTCCCATTCTAGATCTGCGTCAGTTAAATTGCAGTAAAGAAATGCTTACGCTGAAACAGATTGTATGTCAAATCAGGTCCGAGGACTGGTTTGTCACAATATACTTAAAGGACGCATACTTGCACTTCTCCATCCTTCCTCAACACAGGAGGTTCCTCGGGTTTGCTTTCGGGGGCGACGCTTACCAGTATCAGGTTCTTCCATTCAGCCTAGCTTTATTTCCCCGCACATTCACGAAGTGCGTGGATGCAACTCTGGCTCCTCTGCAGTGCTGGCTCAAGACCAAGGGGTTCTCCCCGAGGGGAAATCCATTTTGCATGATCAAGGTCACGCGACGTTGCCTTCGTGCCTTGGTTATGTGGAATAATTCTTGGTTTCTGTCCCAGGGACTGGTGTTGGGGGCTCATTGTTGTCGCTTGATGCTAACAACGGATGCATCCCTCATCGGCTGTAGGGCAATCATGAGTAAATCACGGAGCAGATTTCCTATCGAGGCAGGGATTGACACCCGGGAAGTGGAGACTCCGCCCTCAGGTGGTGGAGCTCCTTTGGCTTATCCAGCCCCTCTGGGGTTGGATGCCATGGTGCAGACGTGGCCGAGGCTGGAGAGGGACACCCGTTCTGGTCGGGCCAAGTGTGGCTATCAGAACATAGTGTCTCTCCTAGACGGCCCTCCGGGGGAGATTCCTGTCAGGAGAGACCTTCTTTTTCAAGGGATGGGGTCAATATTTCACCCCCATCTAGAGTTATGGAAACTGTGGGCTTGCCTTCTGAGGGGGCCCAGCTCATAGATTCAGGTCCTCCCACTGAGGTGGTAGAGACCATTCTTCACTCCAGATCTCTGTCTGTTTTAGAAACTAGACCAGGGAGAAATTAAATCTGCTTTGCTCAGTAAGGGCATTAGATGCTCACGGCCACAGTACTTCCCTGTGGTGTAAAACCGACCAGTTGTTTGTATGGTTTAGGTCCTCTAGTAAGGGGAAGCCTGCATCTAAGCAGACTTTGAGCAAATGGATAGCTGAGGCTATTTCAGTTGCTTATGAGTCGGCCGGTCAACCTTCATCATTAAGGATCCAAGCCCATTCAACTCGGAGTATGGTTAAAACCTAAGTGTGGCTTCGACTCCAGGGCCTCGAGTGCTTGTGACATAGTGTGCACTAAGATTTCACACAGACAGGCACTTGGTATTATGGCGGCGTGGATATTAAGTTCCCGTAGCGTTTCGACGCAGCGCAAGTTCCCTTGAAAGGGAATGTCTCAGGTTATGTATGTAACCATGGTTCCCTCAGAGGGAACGAAATGCTGCGTCGCTTTGCCATACTCCCAGCATGCCTGTGACCATCTTGCTTTGACATTTAAGAAGCTGACATAGTTTGGTTCAGGGGTGCTTTATAGTTTCCTGGTCAGTGATGTCACCCGCATATGACGTCCCGTCACGCCATTGGACTGATTTCACGAGTGCTTCACGACACAGTAACGCAGAGGCGTTCCCGCAGCGTTTCGACGCAGCTTCTCGTTCCCTCTCAGGGAACCATGGTTACATACGTAACCTGAGACATTTCTCCTGGTCTGGGTTTTGAAATGGAGAAAAGGCCTGCAGCATTATGGGGCACGCCACATTAGTGGGGACCTTAGGTACATATCCCTCTTTGGGAAACAGAAATGCTTTCATCATACCAGGTGCAAACTCAAGACTTGAGGAAGAAACCAACAGTGCTTGTAGATCACCGAATCTCTTGAGAGATGAGATGGCCAGAAGAAACTTTTTAAAGTGAGAAACTTTTCTGGTTCAAAAGGAGCCGACGCAAGGCCTTCTAGCACCATGGCCTGATACCAGGTCAGCACCCTCGAGCGTGACGCAGGACTAAGCCTCAGAGTACCACAGAGGAAGCGAGTAACCCACGGTTGTCTATCCACTGATACAACTTCCAGCGGAATGTGGTAAGCAGAAATCGCCGCTACTTATACCTTTAAGGTAGAAAGGAATAACCCCGAAGAGAATTTATCTTGAAGAAACTCTAGTACTGAACCAACCGGGCAGCCAACTGGATTCAACGTATGGCTCATGCACCATGAGAAAAAACTCTCCATTTAAGGGCATAAACCCCCCTCGTAGAAGGAGCTCAGTAGAGAGACCTGAATTTATGAGCCGGGCCCCCTCATTTGAAATTTGGCGATCCTTGTGCAATCACGTAAACGAAAATGCAAACGGCAATGCACGATTTGCAGTTGCATTTGGATTGTCACATTTTATTCGTCCACAAATTGAAAACGCAATTGCAAATACAATTCGCAATACTTTTTGAAAATTGTATGCAATCTCCTTGTATACAGTTCTTGTATGCAATGAAATGAAAAAGCACTAAACTCTTCAATGTACAACAAGTTATTGTATGCAATGCTTTGCAATTGCACTAAACTCTTCAATGCACAAGTTATTGTATGCAATGCAATGCAATTACACTAAACTCTTCAATGCACAAGGAGGTCTTATATGCATTGCAACACAAAAGTACTAATCTCTTCAATGCACAACGCGTCACCTCGGCTGTCTCCTAGCTGACCATGCAGGCCAGGCTGGTAAGGCCTAAACACACATCAAGCCATGTGCGTGTGTGTGGGACAGGAAAACAGATCCAACCACACGGTCACGGGCCGGCAGACCCAACACTTCAAGTCATGTGCAACTTCCTCGACCTCGACAGAGTCAAGTGCCAGATGTTTTCATAGCTTCATACCTCTGTTCTGACCCGGTTCTTCAACCACTTTAACTTTAAATATTACCCATGTATATTTTTGTTTTGCGTGTATGCGTTTCTGTTTAGTTTAGTTCTGTTTGTGATTTAGTTAATACAAATTGTGCACAATACATATCGGTTCTGACTCTCTGCCTGCAAACAAATTGTCACTTAAATGATCGATCTTGTTACATGCAAAGAAATAATTATTTTTCTGTGGCCATGAAAAATCTCTTTTCTTAGAATTAATTAATAATCAATACTACGTGTTCACAGGATGAACTGATTGATTGTAATTTTAATGTAGCTACATCAAGTTAATCTCATTAACTGATTCAAATATTCATATTTATTCATTATGAATAATCATAATTATTAATAGTTCCTCTAATAATGCGCTACACTTTCCCAACATCCTTTCCCTTTTAAGCGGACTCAGGATGGATTCAGATATATAGGCGTATTTATCACTGTAAATGTTTGGGGTGTGCACAGGAACAAACTGAAGACTCCAAAGCTCAGAATGCAAACTTAAACTTGAATAAGGCTTCTTAAAGAACTCAAAACAGGCAATAATAATCCAATTTAACATAACAGGTTACAAAACAGTGACTATACAAAGACTCAAGAGGACATCAAGAGGAACTTAAATAGGAGACAGAAACAAGATAATTAATTAAACACAGCTGAATAGAACTTAACTAATGAGGGTAACCAAGGAAACAGACAAGTGGTGGGAAACTAAGACAAAGGAACAGATGACAGGATCAAAACACAAGACAGGAGGCGGAGTCCACTCTGGACTGGAGACAGGAGGCGGAGTCCCCACTGGACAGGAGACAGAAGGAGGAGTCCTCACTGGACTAGAGACAGGAGGCGGAATCCACTCTGGACTGGAGAAAGGAGGTGGATTCCTCACTGGACTGGAGACAGGAGGAGGAGTCCTCACTGGACTGAAGACAGGAGGAGGAGTCCTCACTTGTACTGGAGACAGGAGGCGGAGTCCACTCTGGACTGGAGACAGGAGGCGGAGTCCTCACTGGACTGGAGACAGGAGGCAGAGTCCACTTGGACTGGAGACAGGAGGCAGAGTCCACTCTGGACTGGAGACAGGAGGCGGAGTCCACTCTGGACTGGAGACAGGAGGCGGAGTCCACTTGGACTGGAGACAGGAGGCAGAGTCCACTCTGGACTGGAGACAGGAGGCGGAGTCCACTCTGGACTGGAGACAGGAGGCGGAGTCCACTCTGGACTGGAGAAAGGAGGTGGAGTCCTCACTGGACTGGAGACAGGAGGCAGAGTGCACACTGGACTGGAGACAATAGTCGTCACTGGACTCTGGATGGGAGACGTCACTAGACTCTGGACATGGACAGGAGACGTCACTGGACTCTGGACATTGAAAGGAGATGTCACTGGACTCAGGACGTGGACAGGAGATGGTTCTGTCCAGATGTCAATGAGCCAGTCAACTGTCAGAAAAGTTTGAGCTTCCTAAAACACATATTTTTCCGCTTCTTTCAAATTTTGTATTAGCTAAAATATATTCGTCAGAGGTAGCGTAAGCATTTTGAACTGTGAGAGGCTGTTCCAGCTTCTATATATATATATATATATTTATATAAAAGCAGAGCTGTGGTTTATAATGAACGGCCGTTTCACACTGCAAGCGTGAGCAGCAACTACACCGTGACTGCAGCTGCAGACGCACGAGAGTATTCACACTGTTACAGCGTCACAGCAGCGGCTTTAAATACACTAAAACTTTACCAAAAGTATGCTTGTGTTTATCATATTTCTTGCATATTTACAGTGGGTACAGAAAGTATACATACCCCCTTAAATGTTTCACTCTTTGTTATATTGAAGCCATTTGTTAAAATCATTTAAGTTTTTCTCATTAATATCTGAAAAAAACAGCACCCCATATTGACAGAAAAACACAGAATGGTTGACATTTTTGCAGATTTATTAAGAATTAAAACTGAAATATCACATGGTCCAAAGTATTCAGACCCTTTGCTCAGTATTTAGTAGAAGCACCCTTTTGATCTAATACAGCCATGAGTCTTTTTGGTAAAGATGTAACAAGTTGTTCACACCTGGATCCTCTGCCATTTCTCCTTGCAGATCCTCTCCAGTTCTGTCAAGTTGGATGGTAAACGTTGGTAGACAGCCATTTTCAGGTCTCTCCAGAGATGCTCAATTGGGTTTAAGTCAGGGCTCTGGCGGGGCCATTCAAGAACAGTCACGGAGTTGTTGTGAAGCCACTTATTTTAGCTGTGTGCTTAGGGTCATTGTCTTGTTGGAAGGTGAACCTTCGGCCCAGTCTGAGGTTTTGAGCACTCTGGAGAAGGGTTTCATCCAGGATATCCCAGTATTTCGCCGCATTCATCTTTCCCTCGATTGCAACCAGTCGTCCTGTCCCTGCAGCTGAAAAACACCCCCAACAGCATGATGATGCCACCACCATGCTTCACTGTTGGGACTGAATTGGACAGGTGATGAGCAGTGCCTACTTTTCTCCACACATACCGCTTAGAATTAAGGCCAAAAAGTTCTATCTTGGTCTCATCAGACCAGAGAATCTTGGAGTCCTTCAGGTGTTTTTTTTAGCAAACTCCATGCGGGCTTTCATGCGGGAGAGGCTTCCGTCGGGCCACTCTGCCATAAAGCCCCGACTGGTGGAGGGCTGCAGTGATGGTTGACTTTCTACAACTTTCTCCCATCTCCCGACTGCATCTCTGGAGCTCAGCCACAGAAATCTTTGGGTTGTTCTTCTTTACCTCTCTCGCCAAGGCTCTTCTCCCCCGATAGCTCAGTTTGGGTTAGCTCTAGGAAGGGTTCTGGTCATCCAAACGTTCCCTTTCGAGGGAACTCACACTGCGTCGGAACGACGAATTTGGGGACACTCCGTAAGCAACAACGTGTCTGAAGTATGAATGAAACTACCCCAATCCTGATTGATGTTGCGTCATGACGTAGCTGTGACGGCATACCCGGAAGATACATAAGGGGAGCCGGCGCATAGTAATGGCAGTTATCGCTCTTCAGCATAGCGCTCTGTGTTTCAAACTGTCTGTCTATTTGGTGTTGTTTGTCACAAAAAAATATATATATATATAAAAAGTAGGCGACTTCAGGCGGGCAATACTAGCGTTGTGTGCACCAGTGTCCCAGTTATAGGTCGGGCACGGACACACATATGCTTGGTGTACAGTGCCTGGGCGTGCAGCACGCTAGGGCGGCTTTCGAGGAAGATTGTGTTAAGCTGCCGCTCAGGGTGCTTCGCTTGTGGCTGGCCGTGTTCAATGAGGCCGGCCAGCCTCATGAGCCCCGTGGATCGGTCCCGCATTCGCCGAGGCGGTGTGGCGAGGCCGGTCATGGGGCTCACGGATGGACATGTCAGCGAGACTTGGGACTGCTGAGGCATCTTCCCAGTCTTTGTCTGTCAGTTCAGATGTTCTCCTTCCCCGCGTGGAAGCCCGCGCTGCAGCTTCTTCCCCCGGGGTGGAGGACCCGATGCTTGAACGGTCTGATTCTGGGGAATTAGACGTGCTCAGCATTGGGGCAGTCGAAGTTATAACGAGAGCTCGCCACTTCTTATATGCAAGACTCAATCTCCCGGTTGCCGAGGCAGCGCGCAGGTTATGGGTCTGCGATTAAGGTGAACACACGCGATCGGTGTGCATGGAATACTGGTTGGCTTAACGGCTTGAGCTACGTTGCTGAGGCAACGGTGGTTTACTGAGTCCGTATATTACGATAAAACAGTATTGCCTGATGATTATGGCTGCATTTAAGTCTGAGGATTTAAATGAAATATGATCTGACTCTAAGGAGTTAGATATTCAGCCTGTCATTCAGACCATGTTTCACCGTGATACTGTTTGGCTTTTTTTTCGAGCGATGAAAGCCAATTGTATTATGACGGTTTGAACCACGTTGCTGAGGCAACGCGTGGTTTATGAGTCCGTATAAATACAATAAAACAGTGTCGTCTGATGATTATGGCTACATTTAATTCTGAGGAATTAAATAAAATATGATCTGACTTTGAGGAGTTAGATATTCAGCCTATCATTCACACCATGTTTCACCTTATTGTGGCTGTATTTAATTCCAAGGAATTCAATTAAAATATTATCTGACTTTGAGGAGTTAGATGTATTTTTTATTCAGCGTATCATTCAGACCAGGTTGCACGGGTTGGCTGATTATGATGGCATTTAATTCAGAGGAATTGAGTGTCATGTTATCTGACTTTAATAAGTTGGATACTTTAATTATGTCACCTAAGCGTGTTTGACTTGTCTGGATATTCATCTAAGGTGGAGCCCTCCTGAAGTTGATGTCGTTCTCGCCGCCTTGTAGCCTGTGGGACACATCAGTTTCAGGCAATTGCTATTCCCAGTGTCCGCCCTAGTGTTGCGGCCCTGTAGAGCTGCTCCCTTAGATGAGGCCCCTGCTGGCCAGCCCCCTCTCCCGGGTAGGAGAGATCGAGGTCGCCTCCCCTGTGGAGTTTTCGGGAATCGATGCTGTGCTCCCGCCATCAAGTATCCTTCGGGCCACATCGTTTCCCCGCGCACGCGTGCTGCACCAGCCACCTCTAGCAAGACTTGCGGCAGTCCAGCAAACGCGTACGCACACCGAAAATCTTCCTCGATTTCACCCTGCCAGTTAGCCGCTTCAGGGGGTCGGGGAGGAGGCTCGGTTGACACCCGAGGCCAGCCTCGAGAGGCTGGTCCCCTTAGCAGATTATCTTGGCGCATGGTTATGCCTCCGAATATATCTGCATGGGCCCTGCGTACTGTAGAAAAGGGGATACAGACTGCAGTTCAGTTACCTTCCCCAAAGTTAAGTGGGGTGGTCTGGACGGCAGTGGTCCCTGGGCAGGTTCGGGTAATGGAACAGGAAGGCCACTCCCCGTTGGTAAGGAGGCCACAGAAGGTGCTCCTCCGCCAGACAGGGAGTCCGGGTTCTACAGCCGGTACTTCATAGTTCCTAAGAAGGATGGCGAGCGTCCAACTTTAGATCTGAGGTACTTGAATCGTTCTCTGAGGAGATTCAGATTCAAGATGCTTACAGTTCCTCCGTTGTGATTCAGATCCAGTCTGAGGACTGGTCTGTCAAGACGGGTCTAAAGAGGACGCATGCTTCCCTGTATCCATCCTTCTGTGTCACAGGAAGTTCCTGAGGTTCGCTTTTGGGGGCAAAGCGTACCAATATCGGGTTCGTCCATATGGCCTAGCCCTTCCCCTCTGTGGTAGCAGCAGTTCGGCATTGAGGTGTCGTCCTTGGCTGCTCTCAGTGCTTGGGTTTGAGACTCTACACGCAGTAGCATGTTGATGCCTTCTCAGAGAACAGTGTTCCTGGGAGTCGTATGGGATTCTCTACATTGTGGGCACAATTGTCTCCCACACGTATCGAGTCCATACGGGCGGTGGTCTCTAAAGTGAAGCTAGGCCACAGCATCACTGTGAAGCAGTTTTAAGGACTGCTGGGGCTCATTGCGGCTGCGTCCAACAAAATATCTCTTGGCCTGCTGCACGAGACCCTTACAGTGGTGGCTGGGAATCAGGGGGTTTTCCTCGAGGGGAAAACCGTTCTGTATGATCAGGGTAACGCGCAGATGCCTTCGTTCCCTAGTCATATGGAAGAAACCTTGGTTTCTGTCCCAGGGGCCAGTGTTGGGAGCGTCCTGTTGCCGGAAATCCGCTTCAACTGATGCCTCCCTCACTGGTTGGGGCGTAGTCATGGACGGCCGCTTTGCGAGAAGTCTGTGGGAGACCCGGCATTTCTCCTGGCACATTTACTGCCTGGAAATGCTTGCGGTCTACAAAGCTCTGAGGGGCTTTTTCCCGGACCTCCGCGGCCACCATGTCCTGATACGGAAGTAAACCAGATGACTTTCCTTGAGGGGAAATCCATTCTGTATGATCAGGGTAACGCGCAGTGGCCTTCGTTCCCTAGTCATATGGAAGAAACCTTGGTTTCTGTCCCAGGGGCCAGTGTTGGGAGCGTCCTGTTGCCGGAAATCCGCTTCAACAGACGCCTCCCTCACTGGTTGGGGCGTAGTCATGGACGGCCGCTTTGCGAGAGGTCTGTGGGAGACCCGGCATTTCTCCTGGCACATTTACTGCCTGGAAATGCTTGCGGTCTACAAAGCTCTGAGGGGCTTTTTCCCGGACCTCCGCGGCCACCATGTCCTGATACGGAAGTAAACCAGGTGACTTTCCTTGAGGGGAAATCCATTCTGTATGATCAGGGTAACGCGCAGTGACCTTCGTTCCCTAGTCATATGGAAGAAACCTTGGTTTCTGTCCCAGGGGCCAGTGTTGGGAGCGTCCTGTTGCCGGAAATCCGCTTCAACAGACGCCTCCCTCACTGGTTGGGGCGTAGTCATGGACGGCCGCTTTGCGAGAGGTCTGTGGGAGACCCGGCATTTCTCCTGGCACATTTACTGCCTGGAAATGCTGGCGGTCTACAAAGCTCTGAGGGGATTTTTCCCGGACCTCCGCGGCCACCATGTCCTGATACGGAAGTAAACCAGGTGACTTTCCTTGAGGGGAAATCCATTCTGTATGATCAGGGTAACGCACAGTGGCCTTCGTTCCCTAGTCATATGGAAGAAACCTTGGTTTCTGTCCCAGGGGCCAGTGTTGGGAGCGTCCTGTTGCCGGAAATCCGCTTTAACAGACGCCTCCCTCACTGGTTGGGGCGTAGTCATGGACGGCCGCTTTTCGAGGGGCCTATGGGAGGGCCGTCATTCCTCCTGGCACATAAATTGCCTGGAGATGATGGCGGTCTACAAAGCTCTCAGGAGCTTTTTCCCGGACCTCCGTGGTCCCCATGTCCTGGTACGAACAGACAACACAGCTGTCGTATCGTACCTCAATTGGCAGGTGGGTCTGAGGTCGCACCCTCTGTGTAGACTGGTGCATCAGATCCTCCTGCGGTCCCAAGGGAAACTGTTGTCCATCAGGGCAATGTACGTCCCGGGGTCCAAGATCAGGGAGCAGACATCCTGTTGAGGCAGGGGCTGAGGCCCGGGGAGTGGCGGCTCCACCCAGAGGTGGTGGAGGCCATGTGCGAGGGGTTTTTCTCTCACGCATCCAGCCCCACTGGGGTTGGATGCCATGGTTCAGACGCGGCCGAGGCTGCGTCTGTATGCATATCCCCTGATCACTCTGCTCCCGGGAGTCTTGGAGCGGGTCAGCCAAGAAGGGATCAGCCTACTCTCAGTAGCACCCTGCAGGCCGACCCGGGTATGGTTCTCGGACATTATAGCACTGCTAGATTTGTCTCCCGTGGCAGGTCCCACCGAGGAGGATCTGCTGTCTGAGGCACGGGCACAATATGTCACCCCTGCCCAGAGTTTTGGGATCTCTGGGTCGGGCCCCTGAGGGGGCCCAGTACCTAGAGGCTGGACGGTCAGCAGATGTTATCGAGACCTTGCTCAGCTCCAGGGCTCTTTCCACCAGGAGGGTGTACAGCCCGAAGTGGAACGTGTTTCCACTTAGTGTAGAGAGCGTGAGGTGGACCCAGGAGTTTGCCCCTGGCGGAGTAAAGGCCATCTTACATCCTAGGGTGGGCTACGTGCCCAAGGTACCATCTAGTGTGGTCAGGTCTTTGGTTCTTCAGGCATTTCATCCTCCGCCTCACATGACGGCGGAAGAAGGGTTGTGTCCTAGTCCTAGTTGTGCCCGGTCTCCGGCTTCACACTAGGGCAGGCGCTACCCTCGGTGTGGCCTAGTGGGTACTCGTTCCCCAAATTCATCGTTCCGACGCAGTGTGAGTTCCCTCGAAAGGGAACGGCTCGGGTTATGTATATAACCCTTGTTCCCTGAGAAAGGGAACGAGCACTGCGTCGCGTCGCGTCGCCACACCTCGGCACGCCTGGAGCGCATGCTTCATCGCGATAATTGCCGTTACTATGCGCCGGCCCCCCTTATGTATCTTCCGGGTATGCCGTCACAGCTACGTCATGACGCAACACCAATCAGGATTGGGATAGTTTCATTCATACTTCAGACACGCTGTTGCTTAGGGAGTGTCCCCAAATTCGTCGTTCCGACGCAGTGCTCGTTCCCTTTCTCAGGGAACAAGGGTTATATACATAACCCGAGCCGTTTTTCTGTCAATATTGGGTGCTGTGTGTACATTAATGAGAAAAATGAACTTAAATGATTTTATCAAATGTCTGCAATATAACAAAGAGTGGGGGTCTGAATATATGTATTACCAAAGTACCTCTAGTTTAATTCTTAGAAATATATATTAAAATGCAATTAAATACATTTAAATGCACTTTAAATAAGCATGTTGGAAATACAAATGTATTATGAACATATTACTTGATTTTTTAAAGTATATTTTTAATACATTTAATACTACATATTTTTTACCTGGGTATTCATTGATGAAAGTGGAGATTTTTTTCAACATGCAAAAAAGTTTTCATTTTAGGGACCCAAAGTTGCTAGCACATCAGAAAAAACAATGACTATTGCATTGTGTTTGTCAGTGGTATGCCCATTTCCTGCTCCTCCCAATGCTCAGTGAAGCAAGTTTCCCCTCTTATTGTTGATATAGACCTACTCAAAAAAAAAAAGAAACAGACAAAACCCTCTGCAAACTACTCAGATTTACTGTGTTAGTATTAGCATTCCAGGAGGTGCACTGCGTGATAATATTTTCCATGCTTATGGCTGTTTGTTCTGTGTTTCCTAGAGACTGGGATTTTCCTGAAGAATGAAATGGAAAGTTTATAGTATCCTGAGTGCCGTACTTGTGTGACAGTAGACACTTTAAGTAACTCTTAAGGGAACTGATTTTCTGATAATAACGTACATTTGCAACAAAACCATGGATGTTTTAAACTCAGAGGACAACAGCAATTATGAGGACTATTATAATGCAGAAGGACTTGAGGAATATGGACTCTGCAAGAAGACACATGTAAGGGAATTCAGCAATGTGTTTCTACCTATATTCTACTCCATTACCTGTGCACTGAGCATCATTGCAAATTTAACCCTCCTAATATTTTTCATCAAATACAAAACTCTTAGGAAGGTGTTGCCTCTGCACATGGTCATATCAGATTTTATTTTTACACTGAGCCTTCCGTTCTGGGCAGTGTATGCCAGCAGTGAATGGATCTTTGGTGATCAAAGCTGTAAGGCAACCACATTGGTTTACATGATCAGTTTGTATAGCAGCAATCTCTTTGTTGCTTGTCAGAGCTTGCAAAGATTAATGGACATTGTATGTGTTGTTTCTACCATAAGGATCTTAAACAGTCTAAAGAGGAATACTATTATGTGCATTTTGGTGTGGCTTTTATCCATTTTGGCTGCATCTGTTCATGTCAACTTTGTTGAGACTCAAAAGGTCCATGAACAGTACATTTGCACTTACAACTTCAACAATAAATTCGGCTGGAAAATCTATGTAAGATTTCAGATGAACATATTTGGGTTTGTCATACCATTTTTAGTGCTCCTATTCTGTTCCATCAGACTACCATGTGTTGCTGTGGTGAGGAACACATTCCAGATGTTTAGATATGAAATTGGATTCACTGTCATGTTTTTTCTGCTCTGGTTCCCCTATAGTGTTGTAATTTTCTTGCATGCTTTGCAAGAGCTTCACATTTTTTATTCATGTACCTCCAACATACACTTTGACTTTGCTATTCAGGTGACAGAATGTATTGCTTTCATGCATGTTTTCATAAATCCTGCTTTGTATATATTTTTAAACAAAAAAGTCTGGAAACGATTGAGAAATGCTTGCAAAACTCCAAGGGAGTATCTGCTTGAGGAATGCAACAGTTCATCAAACATGTCAAGTCAGGATGGTGCTATAGAGCTAAGGTCAGTTCAGCTGCCCATGAGATTTTGTGCTGAACGACCTAATAACTTACTATCTGAGCCAATATAAAAGCTTGTGAAAAAAGGTATTATGCTTACTGTGTGTATCTCATTTAATAATTATGCCAACAATACTGATTACACTCTACTACTCACTTTATGGTTTGGTTTTGCATTTAAGGAAGATATTCATTTTAACTATACAGTTTAATTGTTTATATTAGCTTGGTTCTATATATATATATATATATATTGCTTGTTTGTTTGTTTGTTTGTTTGTTTGTTTGTTTGTTTGTTTGTTTTTTACAAGCAATGCCTGATTCAGCAAAAATAAAAAGTCAAAAAAATAAAATAAAAAATGTGTGTGTGTGTGTGTGTGTCCTTGTTTATATTACATTGTGGGGACCAATGTAATATGTGTGTCCCCATAAGGATAGTAAAACCTGAGATTACCTATATTGTGGGGGCCAGCCAGCGGTCACCACTTTCAAAAGGCCTATAAATCACACAGGCTGAGTTTATTTGAAAAAGTAAAAATGCAGAATGTTTCCTGTGATGGGGCAGTGTAGGGGGACAGAATGAAGAGTTTGTACAGTATAAAAACCATTACGCCTATGGAGAGTTCCCACAAAGATAGTGAACCAGACGTGTGTGTGTGTGTGTGTGTGTTTGTGTGTGTGTGTGTGTGTGTGTGTGTGTGTGTGTGTGTGTGTGTGTGTGTGTGTGTGTGTGTGTGTGTGTGTGTGTGTGTGTTCTCTGATATTTTTAAACCCTGTAAGGTGGGGGACCCTGTATCAGGATTTTGCTGTCAAGTCAAGTCAACTTTATTTATATAGCGCTTTTAACAATGCAGATTGTTTCAAAGCAGCTTCACAGTGTTAAAAAGAAAAATAATGCAACAGAATATATTTCGATTATCATACAGTAACAATGTGGGCTTTAGATCAGTAATTAGATCAGTAATTTGGTCTATATGGTTCATTTAGTTTAATAATTAGATTTATTTTGAAATTTATTTGAAAAATAGTTTTTCCCCAATTGAGCAAGCCAGAGGCGACAGTGCCAAGGAAACCAAAACCCCATCAGGAGACCTAATGGAGAAAAATAAACCTTGGGAGAAACCAGGCTCAGTCGGGGTGCCAGTTCTCCTCTGTCCAATTAACAAACAGCGTATTATTTTTATTCTGGCAATTTTAAAGGTCTGAGGTCATAATAGATCTGAATATTCGAAAGATCTGAGGCAACATGCCGGAGACGGGTTTATTGAGGATGATGTATCGATTAAATAATGATTAAAAATAAATAATTTTAAATATCGGAGTCATTACGCCGGAGACAGGTTTTTATTGAGGATGCCGTATTGATTAAACAATTACTAAAGTGTAATATTCGAAGATCGCGCAACACGCTGGAGACGGGTTGTTTTGAGGATGACATATCGATTTAAATAATTATTAACTAGGACTATTCAAACAATCAGAGTCATCACGCCAGAGACAGGTTTATTGAGGATGCCGTGTCGATGAGGCAGCTTAAGGGGGAGTCTAAATGACACGTTCTCTGCAGACACTTTAGGGTCATGTGTTGGTCCCATCTGGACACAGCCCGGATCCGGCTGACTGCAGTAGACCTCGGGATAAAACAGAGATACTAACATTAGCGTAGATGCCATTCTTCTGATGATGTAACGAGTACATCAGGTGTTATGGGAAGTGTTCCCAGTTCCGGCTGACCTAGATAATGCAGCCTAGTAATCGTTTAATTGAAAAAGTGTTTTATGTGTATGCCATAAAAAAAGAGATGTGTTTTTAATCTAGATTTAAACTGACAGAGTGTGTCTGCTTCCCGAACAATGCTAGGAAGACTGTTCCAGAGTTAAGGTGCTAAATAGGAAAAGGATCGACCACCTGCAGTTGATTTTGATATTCTAGGTGTTATCAGCTGATCAGAGTTTAGAGACCGCAGTAGACGTGATGGAGTATAATGTGTTAAGAGCTCACTCAAATACTGGGGAGCTAAACCATTTAGTGCTTTGTAAGTAATAAGCAAGATTTTAAAATGTATGCGATGTTTAATAGGGAGCCAGTGCAGTGTTGACAGAACCGGGCTAATGTGGTCAAGCTAAAATGCTTATGTAATGACAAGTTTTTCCTGCAAAACACTAATGTTGACAATGTAAAAGACACTGTTCCCTTTCGAGAGGTCTCTCGTATTGCGTATGGGAAAACTCCTTTTCTCGAGAATATGAAGCAAAAACTTTATTCATAAAGTGTCTATGTAAAACGCAGTGCGGCTGCACAGCCGATAGACCAGCGCGAGCTACGCGCTGATTGGCTGTGCAGCGGGAACTGCATGAACCTATGGCGAGGCGGCAGAGAGAGAGCGAACCAATAGGGGTCGCTAAAATTCCCGCCGAACAAGGTCTCTAAAATTAGCATATCTGAGGCTATATAAGACCGTGTTTTGCCATAGGAAATCAGATTTAATCTCCTTCAGCGATACCTTCGTTGACCTCGAATTGAAGCCCCGCGTCGAACAAGCATTCAGCGGAACTTCTCTGCAGCCCTGAGGACGTCGGATTCCCCCTTGGTCTCCGCCTTCAGCCGCCTGCCGTTCCAGCTGCGCCATCCGGCGAGTGAAGCCCCGCCGTCGAAAAGCACTCAGCGGAACTTCTCTGCAGCCCTGAGGACGTCGGATTCCCGCTTGGTCTCCGCCTTCAGCCGCCTGCCGTTCCAGCTGCGCCATCCGGCATATATCCTTTATTCTCTGTCTGTGCTATTTGTGTGTTGCCGTTGCAACTATTTCTAAAAGAGCGCGAGCGTTGTTGCAAATGCCTCGCCCTTCCTGCGCCTCATGCCGAGCACCTCTCTCGGCGGCGACCGCCACATCATCTGTGTGGCATGCCTCGACGCGACCACGCGGAGACTGCACTCAACAGGGCGGCTGCCCGAGTGTGAAATGGCTCTGCCGACCCTTCGGGCTCGCCTCGCCAGCTTCGATGTCTCCGCTCCCACCGCGCTCCTCGGACCGCGCAAGAAGAAGCGCCGCGACCAGAGGCCTCCCGAGCGCCCGGCGACCGACGCTGAGTAACTCTCCACGTGCCTCGCTCTCGCCGGTCGAGTTCATCCAGGAGGAACAGTGCCCCTCACCTACTGTGGCCTGTTCCGTTTCATTTGGTGGACCAATAGCGGAAGAAGAGGAGGGGGACAGCCTTTCGTTGGCTGCATCTGGCAGCGAGTGGTCAGACTCTGTCTCGGAGCCCGCTTCGACGCAGACTGCCACTACCGCCAAAGCCAGCTTTGACACGGAGATGGTCCGGGTGCTCACTAAGGCCGTGGAAGACCTCGGGCTCGAGTGGTCCCACCCTACTGAAGCGCTCCACACCATGGCCGTCCTCCAGGTATATCAGGCCAAACTTCTCCGCTCTCTGAACGAGTCTGTTCCTGATTCTGAGGCCTTGAGGGACCTGCGCAGCGCCACCGATTTAGCCCTGCGGGCAACCAAGGCTAACGCACAGGCTATCGGTAGGACCATGGCCAGCCTGACTGTTCTGGAGCGCCACTTGTGGCTGAACCTCACCGACATGAAGGACGTGGATAAAGCCTCCTTTCTGGACGCTCCCATTACCTCCTCTGGGTTGTTCGGTCCGGCGGTCGTTGGCTTCGCCGAGCGTTTCACCGAGGCTCAGAAAGCCTCGCAGGCCATGAAACACTTTCTGCCCAAACGCTCCAACTCTTCCTCTGGCTGCCACAAAGCGCCGCCACCCAGCCCGCTAAAGCAGCGCCGCCGCCTCTCGGCCACGCCGGGATCCAGGATCCGGCAGCGCCACGCTCTGCAAGCCGCGGCAGGCAGCCCGAGTCCCGGGACCTCGACCCAAAGCCGCGTTGAGACCGAGCCACCGGCCGCCCTAGCCGCAAAGAGGAAAAGAAGGTGGCCAGGTCCCGCTCGGCTGGACCCCACCCCACTCTCTCAGTCTCACAGTTCCCTGCAATCAGGTGACTGCCGACTCAGTTTTCGCAGTCAACGAGCCCTCTATCAAAAGCGCCGCCTGCACACAAACGCTTCTCACGGCGACCCAAATAAATCTCAAAAGAGCTTTTTATGTAGGCAATGTGCCCACTGTACAGTCAGCACACCTACGTTCAAACACCCCCCACACAGCTCACACGCTGTCCTGTGCCAAAAATGTAATGCGCGCGCCCACTACACAGTGCACGCCGCCATACATAAACACTATCCCCACGGTGTTGCAAGCACAAAACACACGGGTTACCGGGTCCCTATCACTAAGCGGCCCGCCCCCCATCCAAATTCAGCCCCTGGCTTCACGGGCCCAGGCCTGGCAGGCCATCCCCGGTATATCAAATTGGGTGTTGAACATAAAAACAGTTCGCCAAGACCCCGCCGCGCGTGGTCGAGACCTCAGTGAAAGGCAGCGCGAGTCACGTGCTCCGCGCCGAGGTATCGAAACTGTTGGAGAAGGGAGCGGTGGAAACCGTGCACCCCACTCAAAGCGAGTCAGGCTTTTACAGTCGTTACTTTCTCGTTCCAAGAAAGGATGGCGGCCTCCGCCCATCCTAGACCTTAGACATCTGAACAAAGCGCTTATGACGCGCCTGCTCAAGATGCTGACAGTGAAACAAATCCTCGCGCACATTCGCCCGGGGGACTGGTTTTTCACGGTCGATCTGAAAGATGCATACTTTCACATTCAGATAGCACCCGTCACAGGCCATTCTTGAGATTCGCCGAGGGTCAGGCTTATCAATACACGGTTCTGCCATTCGGCTTATCCCTGTCACCCGCACTTTTACGAAGTGCATGGACGCAGCCATAGCCCGCTGAGGCTGAAAGGCATGCGGATACTCAACTACCTCGACGACTGGCTTGTCATAGCTCCGTCCAGAGGCACAGTTGATGACACACAAGTCCTGGCTCCTCAACCATCTAGAATGTTTGGGCCTCAGGATCAATATCGCCAAGAGTTCAATGTCTCCCAGCCAAACTATATCGTTTCTGGCACGGTCATAGACTCAATACAGATGAGGGCGCGGCTTACGCCACAGCGCCCTCTCTATTCAGAACATGGCGAAGTCTTTCAGAGCTGGTGCTTACGCCCCTCAAACGTTTTTCAAAGAATGCTAGGTCTTATGGCCTCGGCATCAGCAGTACTCAAACTGGGTCTGTTACACATGCGTCCCTCCAACGCTGGCTAAACCCCGCGTTCCGGCTCACGCATGGCGATCAGGCCAGTTTCGCATCAAAGTGAACCACAGCTGTGTCAAAGCTCTGGCTCCTTGGAAGGCGACCACCTGGTATCAAACAGGTGTTATGATGGGTACAGTCACGAAACGGAAAGTGGTCTCGACAGACGCTTCCAACCTAGGTTGGGGCGCCTACACGAGGGCATGCCAGTCTCTGGCCAGTGGGCAGTTACAGAGAAAAGGCTACACATAAACTGTCTAGAGATGAAAGCGGTCATCCTATCGCTGAAAGCTTTCCTTCCGTACATAAAGGGCCACCATGTCTTGGTCCGAACGGAAAACATGTCAGTGGTATCCTATATAAATCGCCAGGGCGGGCTGAAATCACGCTCCCTACATTCCATGGCGAATCACCTCCTTTTATGGGCAGAGCACTTCCTGAGCTCCTAAGGGCGGCTCACGTGCCAGGTATTCTGAATCAGGGTCCGGATATGCTATCCAGAGGCGGTATTCCCCCCGGGGAGTGGTCTCTTCACCCGCATACGATTCAGTTGATATGGAGCATCTTCGGCAAAGCGAAAGTAGACCTTTTCGCCTCAAAAGACAATGCTCACTGCCCAATATTTTTCTCCAAACACAGAGACGCGCTGGCCCATGTCTGGCCCAGTCTCCCTCTGTATGCTTTTCCTCCGATCGCGATGTTGCCACAGGCCATCAAAAGATCAGAAACCAATTCCACAGTGCTCTTAATAGCCCCGTTGTGGAAGAATCAAATATGGGTCTCGAACTGGCTCTCATGTCAGTCACAGCCCCATGGCCGATTCCGCTGAGGAAAGACCTCCTCACGCAGGCCAAGGGAAAATTTGGCATCCCCACCCAGAACTGTGGGCTCTCCATGTTTGGCCCATCAACCAATACCCGAACCTTTCTGAAAGAGTTCTGAATACTATTTCTGAAGCTAGAGCACCCTCAACCAGGCGGCTCTATGCACTGAAATGGTCGGTATTCTCTAACTGGTGTACAGCACGGAGCCTCGACGCGCGCTCGTGCGAGGTGGCAGAAGTGCTCACCTTCCTCCAAGAGCTAATGGACGCGGGTCGTTCCCCCTCCACGCTCAAAGTATACGTTGCCGCCATAGCAGCTTATCACGCTCAGGTCGCGGGACAATCACTGCGAGCTTATAGTGCGCTTTCTTAAAGGGGCCAGAAGGCTGAACCCGCCTCGCCCCCCCTCAGTACCTATATGGGACCTTGCCACAGTGTTGGAAGCTCTAAAGGGCTCTACCTTTGAACCGCTTCAGTCTGTGAGCCTAAAGCACCTCTCGCTGAAAACCGCTTTTCTGCTGGCACTGGCCTCAGTCAAGCGAGTGGGCGATTTACACGCACTCTCCACGAGTGCTTCCTGTCTCAAGTTTGGGCCTAACGACTCCAGGGTCGTCCTCAAACCTAGACATGGTTATGTTCCTAAAGTGCTTTCTACTCCCTTTAGGGCACAGGTCATTTCTCTTTTGGCCCTGCCCGCGTCGCAAGACGAAAAGGACGCGAATTTGCTCTGCCCAGTCAGAGCGCTGAGACTTTATATAGAGCGCTCCGCCCCCTTCAGGCGATCGGAACAGCTCTTTGTGTGCTTCGGTGGCCGCACTAAAGGCTATGCCGTCACGAAGCAGAGACTGTCACACTGGATAGTGGACGCCATCTCTATGGCTTACAAGTCTAAAGACCTAACCTGCCCCCTGGGCATTAAAGCCCATTCTACTAGAGGCATGGCCTCGTCATGGGCATGGTCACGAGGCATTCCGCTACAAGATATCTGTGCGGCGGCAGGCTGGGCCTCTCCGTCCACTTTTATCAGATTTTATAAACTGGAAGTCCCCGCTTTACAAGCCGGGATTATCCCCATTTAATAGGTATAGACCCGCGTCCGGTCTCCCTGTTATGCATACATGATAAGCTCTCACAAGCATGAGCTTTCATAATATGTCTACACTTATATATTAAGGCCCGACTATGTCCGGTCGTAATTCTATCATATGGCCCGATGCTATCCGGCCTATATACTCTTATGTCCGCTATAGGACCCACTCTGTTGGTCTCCTGTGACTCACTGTTACCCATCTTAGTGCCTCAGGCCACTTGGGTCAGTTAAGCACGCACGGCGTTTCAAATTGGGTTCCCATCGCACACGAGAGACCTCTCGAAGGGAACGTGCTCGGTTACTCACGTAACCTCGGTTCCCTGAGAGAGGAACGAGTATTGCGTAACGCGCCGTGCTTGTGCTTCTCAGGGTATCGCTTCAGTCGATTTTTAACCTGATTTCCTATGGCAAAACACGGTCTTATATAGCCTCAGATATGCTAATTTTAGAGACCTTGTTCGGCGGGAATTTTAGCGACCCCTATTGGTTCGCTCTCTCTCTGCCGCCTCGCCATAGGTTCATGCAGTTCCCGCTGCACAGCCAATCAGCGCGTAGCTCGCGCTGGTCTATCGGCTGTGCAGCCGCACTGCGTTTTACATAGACACTTTATGAATAAAGTTTTTGCTTCATATTCTCGAGAAAAGGAGTTTTCCCATACGCAATACTCGTTCCCTCTCTCAGGGAACCGAGGTTACGTGAGTAACCGAGTACGTTTACAACAGATTTTGAGACATACTGAATCAGTTCAACAAGTAGCCTTTCCCCAACATTCTTATCATAAAGATAACAATAGCCTTGAACCTTCATGGTTTGGATTAATAATTACTCTGCTAGAGTAACTCTGAACTTAGAAGCATAATTAAGCAAAGCTCAAATCTTTTGTTTTCGTTTATCTTTAATAACCTTAGATTTTTACAGTCTTTACCAGGATTATTTTTACAATGGAATTATTTGTTTGTTGTTTAAATGTCATGTTATGTAGGCTTATAGGGCATTTATCAAGCTGAATGGCTAAGTCAGAAAGAGTATTTCTAGCCTAGATGTATAGTATCCAAATAGTGTATTTTTGAGGATGTAAAATTTTTATAATTGCAAATTATAATCCTTTTAGCAGATGTTTAGGTTTCAAAAATTACAGAGGTCTAAACAAGATGTGTTACAACACTCTTGTCATGCACCCCTTTGTCCATATTGGGGTGTTAGGGGTGTGAGCCTAAAGGGCTAAAGTGCAATGTTGTCAAATTGGACAGATGGTAAATGAAGAAAATGGTGCTGATCATTATAAATCGTTTCAGATGATTGACTCCACAGAGGATACCGGTATTTTGGAACGGCTGAGTGAATGGTATCTTACTGTTAAAAAAAAAGAAGAATACACAAATGTGAACAGCACATTTAATTTTACAGTAATTTACCGGTTTTAATGTCAAGTTACCTTGATTTATATAGCGCTTTTTACAATACAGATTGCTTCAAAGCAGCTTTACAGTGATAATAGGAAATTAATAGAAGAGAGGTTGTTTTGGCTCTAGAAAAAAGTTATTGTCCCACTTTGAAACTTCAAAAAATATGAATCTGTGAGAATGGTGACGGCATGCACGTAAGCATTATGTGTTTAGTTCATAGGCAAGCGTGTTTGAATACATATGTGCGCAGGCGAGTAGTTTTTCTTTACAAAATGACAACTAAATTACTTGTCGGCATGCATAATACAGCATTTCTAGACGTTTTCACGGATCCCTGTGAATGGGAATCATTTTGATAACATTTTTATCTGTACAGAGGGAAAGGGAAAGGAAGGAAGCCTTCACAGGGGAGAGTCTAGTTGGCACAGACTCTGTTGACACTTCAGGGCTGCATTGTGGTCATGTCTAGGCGCAGGTCCACCATCTGATCTGGATACAACTGACTACAGTAATCCTCGGGGTAAACAGAGAGACCAATATTAGATGCTATTCTTCTTATGATGTAAATGAGTACATTGGGTGTTATAGTAAGTGTTCCCTGTTCCAGCTGACCTAGTTAATGTAGTCTAACAATCATTTAACTGATTTAAAAAATGTTTTATGTATATGCCAGGTTAAAGAGATGTTGTTTTAGTCTAGATTTAAACTGACAGAGTGTGTCTGCTTCCTGAACAATGCTAGGACGACTGTTCCAGAATTGAGGTGCTACATAGGAAAAGGATCTACCGCCAGCAGTTGATTTTGATATTCTAGGCATTATCAACTGGCAGAAGAACGCAATAGACGTGAAGGACTATAATGCGTTAGGAGCTTGTTCAAGTACTGGGGAGCTAAACCATTTAGTGCTTTGTAAGCAGTGTTGGGAAGTAACTAGTTACATATATTTCATAATCTAATTACAAAATAAATGTAAGTGTACTGAGAAAAATTTGTAATTAAATTACAGTTACTTATCAAAATGTTAACGATTACAAAGGGGGAACTCTGACAGCACACTGCAAACTGCTACAGCAAACACTGATCAACTATTTAAATGTTGAGCAGCAAGCTCATTGGCTGCAGATGCAACAGATACCAATCAGCTTGTGCCATATTGTTAACTATGTAATTATCAGCAGGTTGCATTAAGGCCTCTGCCATCTAGCCTGTGCCATCTAGAGGCCTATATTATGTTATCAAGTTCATGACAGAACTTGGTATAAAACCAAAAAGGGCCCACATCTCACCCTTTTTGGTCTCACTACTGAGTTTTGTTAGCCTGACAAGCCCGACCCATATCAAGATGTTGGGTCTGGGAACTCACCATTGACAGGGCTCAATCTGAGGGGCGGGATTATCTTTCAAACTCTGCACGCAATTGGATAGCGCTACAACCAACCAGAGCAAGATGAAGCGGAGCTAGTACTAAACTTTCACCATATCAGGTCGCAAAACTCCGAACACATCTTCTCTTCTTAAGAATGACTTCAGTGCCGTACTTTGTTCTTTTCTCCAAGAAAAGCTTAACTCGAAGTCTTCCAGAGCCTTAAAACTGATTCAAAAGACCACCGTTTGCTCTTTGTTTACAAGTAGCACCCGGAACCTTCGCAAATCTGCCGTCATTATGTTAAACCCGCCCACCAACTCTGTACACGATGTGATTGGTCTGACCAGAGTTTGTTTTTTTCCAGCTCGGCTGTCTACCTAGAGTTGCTAGACTACACGTGGCAAATTAGATTTGCTGCTGCTAGGGTGTGTCTAGATTTCTAGGCTAGAGTTTTATTATATATTGTAAATTATTTAGCATGGTAGACTTGCAGCCAATCTGCAATCTTGCATCTGCAGCCAATGAGCTTGATGCTCAACATTTAAATAGTTGGTGTGTGCTGTCAGAGTTCCCCCCTTTGTAATCGTTAACATTTTGACAAGATAAATTATTATCACATAATTCTAGATCTTCTTGAAAATGTATTCAAAATAATGTCTCCTATAAACTATCAAACTTTTTTATTTGCATTACATTTACATTTTGTCATTTAACATAGTTTTTTTAGCCAAAGCAAATTACAATAAGGAACAATTAAAAAAGATTTTTAAATAAGGAAAATCGCTTGAATTGTACTCTTAAAACTGCCATTTTAGTATTTTAAGTATTTTAAGTATGATTGGCTCTTGATAAATTGATTGTTGTGCTTGTTGTGTTCCTCAAATATTATTTGATTTGGATTTATTTATTTATTTTTATTTATTTATTATTTGGATTTCATATTTAAGGCAATTTAGATAAAAGCCTCTGTTAAATGACTACATTTTATTATAATGCAAACAAACAAACAAACAAATAATCTCAACAGTGTAGTAAATTAGGGGAAAGCTCATTCAGAATAGCTGACATTACTGACGTTCAGGAAGTTCTAAAATTACATGCTAATATTTTATCTTCATTGTTTAACAGTATTTACCAAAATACAATTAATAATATAAATATTTAAGAAAAGAGGGACCATTTAAATCCCACTAAATTGTATACTTTTACTATGTAAAGTTTTATTGTGGTAGGAGTAAAAGAAAAAATAAGCCTATTTGGGTGTATTTTGGGCATATTCGATTAGTGTAAAACTTATTTTCATAGTAAAATTAATTTTCAAAGAAACTTGTAAAAAACAAATAAAAATTACTTTTCAAGGGTACTTTCATTGTGTAAAGTTTCATTTTGATAGGAGTTAAGGAAAAAAATAGCCCCAGTGGGGTGTATTGTTGTCTAGCCTTACTGGGCACACATCTCGGATTGATGAGAACTAGGATTTCCTCAAGTAGGATTTCTTAGGACTTTTAGTATGTTGTTCTGGACACCTCATCACCTTAAATAATCTAAGCTGAAAAAAAATATTTTACAATTAGTCGCTAAAACGCTACTTTGCCTGGACTAGTACTGATTTATAAATCTGTTATTCTTGATTGCTCTGCTGTAAGTAAAGTACATGCAGGTATTGGAAGACATTTAGCAACAGGCAATGAATCAAGGTAACCTTTATTGCACCATCAAGGTTATGACTAACTACTGCAATAAGCTCTCTCTTATCTCAGTGATAAGAATAGCCTTGATTCTTTCCCTTTTACATCATGACATTATCTGTGATGTAGAAGATAGACATTTGACAGTAGAATCATATGAATTCAGCATAACCTATTTGTTGCTTCCTCCTCACTAGCCATAATGATTAGTATTATACTACTGAATTATTATTAGTTCATAAGTATATTAATGTTTTGTACTTACAATTTAGCGTTTAAAATCAAAGCCTAACTTTATTTTCACATAGTATGTTATGTTATTAAATATAACATTCATTTCAGAAAATGTATTATTTTTTTAAATGTATTAATGATAAATTTAGTACATCTGGACATGTAACAAGTGACAAATATGAAATGATACCAGCTTGGTTGTGAAAATCAATAACTGATTTTTTATTTTATTTTATTTTTTTATTTACGTAAATAAATACGTAAATAAATCTGATCTTATCTGATCTTATACATCATAGCAATTTAATAATATGATCACACAAATGATCTGAAGAGTGTCAACTGATGTTGTAAGATATATCCAAAAAACATACAAAAGGATAACACTGCATACACAAAAACAACATTACAGTGTTGAGAAACTCAATATTAAGAGTCATTGTCTACACTACATAAATTCACAAGAAGTCATGTGATTTGGAATGATTGCAAGGGGTGGGGCATAAACATAGCTGCCAAGAATGGGGAATTAAAAACAGAGCATAGTGCAGCTACGAGAGTGGCAAACGAGGAAGATGGTCAGCCTCCTTCAAATCCTCATTGCTCTTTTTATCTCTTTTATAGGTGCCCTCTACCTTTTGGGGGTCTTTTCGCCGCAGGCGACCTGGAGAACCCCCTCTGGATAAGGGCCCTATTCCTTGGCTTGGTCATGTGCTGGAATTTAGGAAGGACACAGCCAAATTCCTGAAGAGAATGAAAGAAAAACACGGAGATATTTTTACAGTGCAGCTAGGAGGCTTTTATTTCACTTTCATTACAGATCCACTTTCTTTTGGCTCAGTGGTCAAAGAGGCAAGAACAAAGCTGGACTTTAATAAATTTGCAGAACAACTGGTTGCAAGAGTATTTGGCTATCATTCCGTGGAGAATGACCACAAGTTTCTCCAGGCGTCAAGTACCAAGCATCTCATGGGAGATGGTCTGGTTGTTATGACTCAGGCCATGATGTGCAATCTTCAGAATTTGATGCTCCATAGCGTTGGATCTGGGGATGACAAGCCATGGCAAGAAACTGGACTATTTGCTTACAGCTACAACATTGTCTTTCGTGCTGGCTATCTGGCACTGTTTGGTAATGAGTCACACAAAAGTACAGAGACTTTGGAAAAATCTAAGGAAGTAGACCGGGAGCATTCAAATGAACTTTTTTGGGAATTCAGAAATTCAGAATACTTATTATTTGACAATATTCCTTTATGAAAGCTGGCTTTTAAACTGACATGCTCACATATGGTATATTTAAATGGTGAGATTTCTGGAAAAGGTTAATTAATGTATCCTAAACTGAGGTGTTGTTTTTGATATATCTCACAGCCTGAACAGTCAACATGTGCTTGCGTTTACTCTGTCTTTCACAAAAATTGTATCTATGCAAGAACAAATGTCATACAACATACATAGTCATCTACTTTAAAAAAATCTACATATTGTACTGATTGCCCATGTGCTATTTGAGAGAAAAAAAAATATATATATATATATATATATATATATATATATATATATATATATATATATATATATATATATATATATATATATATATATGCAGTATATGTCATATATAAAATAAAGACAATAAGCTCCTTGTCTTTTCATTGTTTCTTATTGACTATACTGTGCATATAAGAACAATATGAATCAAATGAACATTTGTATAGTGTGTTTTTTCAAAGGCTTCTTCCTCAAGTTAAACATTAGGCTTTTCTTTTCCAATGTCACCTTTAGCTTGCTCATTGGAGTTTGTACGCTTCATTATTTTTAGAAAATAACCCCCTGCTGTGAATCACCCTTAAATAGACCGTGGTATAAACTAAGCTGTTCCTCCAATCACCAGGCTTGTAATATTACACACTTGAAATTCTAAGCAGCAGTCATAGTTGGTTAAAGAAGACTGCAAAATATGATACGCAAGAAATGTGAACCACACCTATAACTGCAATAAGCAGGTAGAATAGCAGTCAGCATTTTTATTCCTATTACAGAGGTATCAAATAAGGCCATTGTGAATGATTGGTTACAGAAAATGGTTCCTAAGCTTGTTATTTTATACAGGTCCTTTTAAAAAAATTAGCATATTGTAATAAAAGTTCATTATTTTCCATAATGTAATGACAAAAATTAAACTTTCATATATTTTAGATTCATTGCACACCAACTGAAATATTTCAGGTCTTGTATTGTTTTAATACTGATTATTTTGGCATACAGCTCATGAAAACCCAAAATTCCTATCTAAAAAAAATAGCATATCATGAAAAGGTTCTCTAAACGAGCTATTAACCTAATCATCTGAATCAACTAATTAACTCTAAACACCTGCAAAAGATTCCTGAGGCTTTTAAAAACTCCTAGCCTGGTTCATTACTCAAAACCTCAATCATGGGTAAGACTGCTGACCTGACTGCTGTCCAGAAGGCCATCATTGACACCCTCAAGCGAGAGGGTAAGACACAGAAAGAAATTTCTGAACGAATAGGCTGTTCCGAGAGTGCTGTATCAAGGCACCTCCGTGGGAACAGTCTGTGAAAAAGTGTGGCAAAAAACGCTGCACATCAAGAAGAGGTGACCGGATCCTGAGGAAGATTGTGGAGAAGGACCGATTCCAGACCTTGGGGGACCTGCGGAAGCAGTGGACTGAGTCTGGATTAGAAACATCCAGAGCCACCGTGCACAGGCGTGTGCAGGAAATGGGTTACAGGTGCCACATTCCCCAGGTCAAGCCACTTTTGAACCAGAAACAGCGCCATAAGCGCCTGACCTGGGCTACAGAAAAGCAGCACTGGACTGTCGCTCAAATTTTGCATGTCATTCGGAAATCAAGGTGCCAGAGTCTGGAGGAAGACTGGGGAGAAGGAAATGCCAAAATGCCTGAAGTCCAGTGACAAGTTCCCACAGTCAGTGATGGTCTGGGGTGCCATGTCAGCTGCTGGTGTTGGTCCACTGTGTTTTATCAAGGGCAGGGTCAATGCAGCTAGCTATCAGGAGATTTTGGAGCACTTCATGCTTCCATCTGCTGAAAAGCTTTATGGAGATGAAGATTACGTTTTTCAGCACGACCTGGCACATGCTCACAGTGCCAAAACCACTGGTAAATGGTTTACTGACCATGGTATTACTGTGCTCAATTGGCCTGCCAACTCTCCTGACCTGATCCCCATAGAAAATCTGTGGGATATTGTGAAGAGAAAGTTGAGAGACGCAAGACCCAACACTCTGGATGAGCTTAAGGCCGCTATCGAAGCATCCTGGGCCTCCATAACACCTCAGCAGTGCCACAGGCTGATTGCCTCCATGCAACGCCGCATTGAAGCAGTCATTTCTGCAAAAGATTTCCCGACCAAGTATTGATTGCATAACTGAACATAATTATTTGAAGGTTAACTTTTTTTGTATAAAAAATACTTTTCTTTTATTGGTCGGATGAAATATGCTATTTTTTTTAGATAGGAATTTTGGGTTTTCATGAGCTGTATGCCAAAATCATCAGTATTAAAACAAAAAAAGACCAGAAATATTTCAGTTGGTGTGCAGTGAATCTAAAATATATGAAAGTTTAATTTTATCATTAAATTATGGAAAATAATGAACTTTTATCACAATATGCTAATTTTTTGAAAAGGACCTGTTTTGCTATGATCCTATTATATTATTCCAAATGCATTAGTTATTTATTTATTTATTTATTAAATGTTTACTGCAAGTCTCCTTCAGGATTCACATTTCTCAATGTGACAATTGTCAATAGTAATACTTGAGAGATTAATTTAGACTAAATGTGATTGTAAATAGAAGGGGTGTAGTCTAAATATGACTTATAGATCATATTAGTGAGTTTTATGACAAAATGAACAGAAGGGGGCAGTATAATACCACTTATTGGCTTAATATTCCATTATATTCATAGTAACACTGCCATTTTCACCTTTTTAACTCTTATAGAGGTCAATATTGTCCAATGTGTTTGTTTAGAGGCATAGGACACATGTTATGTGACTTGCAATGTTATTGTAATGATTTTATACATGCTTAGTGAGCAGAATGAACCAATGAGTGGTCTTATGCTGCCCTGTGGTGGCTTTATGGCAATTTTAGGTATAAAGCTTTGGCACATTGAAACATTTTTACCTATTCTCTGTCCCAGGGGCCAGTGTTGGGAGCGTCCTGTTGCCGAAAATCCGCTTTAACAGACGCCTCCCTCACTGGTTGGGGCGTAGTCATGGACGGCCGCTTTTCGAGGGGCCTATGGGAGGGCCGTCATTCCTCCTGGCACATAAATTGCCTGGAGATGATGGCGGTCTACAAAGCTCTCAGGAGCTTTTTCCCGGACCTCCGTGGTCCCCATGTCCTGGTACGAACAGACAACACAGCTGTCGTATCGTACCTCAGTTGGCAGGTGGGTCTGAGGTCGCACCCTCTGTGTAGACTGGTGCATCAGATCCTCCTGCGGTCCCAAGGGAAACTGTTGTCCATCAGGGCAATGTACGTCCCGGGGTCCAAGATCAGGGAGCAGACATCCTGTTGAGGCAGGGGCTGAGGCCCGGGGAGTGGCGGCTCCACCCAGAGGTGGTGGAGGCCATGTGCGAGGGGTTTTTCTCTCACGCATCCAGCCCCGCTGGGGTTGGATGCCATGGTTCAGACGGCCGAGGCTGCGTCTGTATGCATATCCTGATCACTCTGCTCCCGGGAGTCTTGGAGCGGGTCAGCCAAGAAGGGATCAGCCTACTCTCAGTAGCACCCTGCAGGCCGACCCGGGTATGGTTCTCGGACATTATAGCACTGCTAGACGGTCTCCCGTGGCAGGTCCCGCCGAGGAGGGATCTGCTGTCTGAGGCACGGGGCACAATATGTCACCCCTGCCCAGAGTTTTGGGATCTCTGGGTCGGGCCCCTGAGGGGGCCCAGTACCTAGAGGCTGGACGGTCAGCAGATGTTATCAAAACCTTGCTCAGCTCCAGGGCTCTTTCCACCAGGAGGGTGTACAGCCCGAAGTGGAACGTGTTTCCACTTAGTGTAGAGAGCGTGAGGTGGACCCAGGAGTTTGCCCCTGGCGGAGTAAAGGCCATCTTACATCCTAGGGTGGGCTACGTGCCCAAGGTAGTGTGGTCAGGTCTTTGGTTCTTCAGGCATTTCATCCTCCGCCTCACATGACGGCGGAAGAAGGGTTGTGTCCTAGTCCTAGTTGTGCCCGGTCTCCGGCTTCACACTAGGGCAGGCGCTACCCTCGGTGTGGCCTAGTGGGTACTCGTTCCCCAAATTCGTCGTTCCGATGCAGTGTGAGTTCCCTCGAAAGGGAACGGCTCGGGTTATGTATATAACCCTTGTTCCCTGAGAAAGGGAACGAGCACTGCGTCGCGTCGCCACACCTCGGCACGCCTGGAGCGCATGCTTTATCGCGATAATTGCCGTTACTATGCGGCTCCCTTATGTATCTTCCGGGTATGCCGTCACAGCTACGTCATGACGCAACACCAATCAGGATTGGGATAGTTTCATTCATACTTCAGACACGCTGTTGCTTAGGGAGTGTCCCCAAATTTGTCGTTCCGACGCAGTGCTTGTTCCCTTTCTCAGGGAACAAGGGTTATATACAGAACCCGAGCCGTTTTCCATTTAAGGATTATGGAGGAGACTGTGCTCTTAGGAGCCTTAAGTGCTGGAGAATTTTTTTTGTAACCATGGCCAGATCTGTGCCTTGCCACAGATTCTGTCTCTGAGCTCTTCAGGCAGTTCCTTTGACCTCATGATTCTCATTTGATCTGACATGCACTGTGAGCTGTAAGGTCTTGTAAAGACAGGTTTGTGGCTTTCCTAATCAAGTCCAATCAGTATTATCAAACCCAACTGGACTCAAATGAAGGTGTAGAACCATCTCAAGGATGATCAGAAGAAATGGACAGCATCTGAGTTAAATATATGAGTGGCACAGCAAAGGATCTGAATACTTAGGACCATGTGATATTTCAGTTTTTCTTTTTTAATAAATCTGCAAAAATGTCAACAATTCTGTGTTCCCTTTCGAGGGAACTCACACTGCGTCGGAACGACGAATTTGGGGACACTCCCTAAGCAACAGCGTGTCTGAAGTATGAATGAAACTATCCCAATCCTGATTGGTGTTGCGTCATGACGTAGCTGTAATGGCATACCCGGAAGATACATAAAGGGGGCCGGCGCATAGTAACGGCAGTTATCGCTCTTCAGCATAGCGCTCTGTGTTTCAAACTGTCTGTCTATTTGGTGTTGTTTGTCACAAAAAAGAATATATATATATATATAAAGTTGGCGACTCACGGGCAATACTAGCGTTGTGTGCACCAGTGTCCCAGTTATAGGCGGGCACGGACACACATATGCTTAGTGTACAGTGCCTGGGCGTGCAGCACGCTAGGGCGGCTGAGGAAGCCGCCCGCGGCGACAGATAAGCTGCCGCTCAGGGTGCGTCGCTTGCGGCTGGCCGTGTTCAATGAGGCCGGCCAGCCTCGTGAGCCCGTGGATCGGTCCCGCATTCGCCGAGGCGGTGCGGCGAGGCCGGTCATGGGGCTCACGGATGGACATGTCAGCGAGACTTGGGACTGCTGAGGCATCTTCCCAGTCTTTGTCTGTCAGTTCAGATGTTCTCCTTCCCCGCGTGGAAGCCCGCGATGCGGCTTCTTCCCCCGGGGCGGAGGACCCGATGCTTGAACGGTCTTATTCTGATATTCAGCCTGTCATTCAGACCATGTTTCACCGTGATACTGTTTGGCTTTTTTCTCGAGCGATGAAAGCCAATTGTATTATGACGGGTTGAACCACGTTGCTGAGGCAACGCGTGGTTTATGAGTCCGTATAAATACAATAAAACAGTGTCATCTTATGATTATGGCTACATTTAATTCTGAGGAATTAAATAAAATATGATCTGACTTTGAGGAGTTAGATATTCAGCCTATCATTCACACCATGTTTCACCTTATTGTGGCTGTATTTAATTCCAAGGAATTAAATTAAAATATTATCTGACTTTGAGGAGTTAGATGTATTTTTTATTCAGCCTAGCATTCAGACCAGGTTGCACGGGTTGGCTGATTATGATGGCATTTAATTCAGAGGAATTGAGTGTCATGTTATCTGACTTTAATAAGTTGGATACTTTAATTATGTCACCTAAGCGTGTTCGACTTGTCTGGATATTCATCTAAGGTGGAGCCCTCCTGAAGTTGATGTCGTTCTCGCCGCCTTGTGGCCTGCGGGACACATCAGTTTCAGGCAATTGCTATTCCCAGTGTCCGCCCTAGTGTTGCGGCCCTGTAGAGCAGCTCCCTTAGATGAGGCCCTGCTGGCCAGCCCTCTCCCGGGTAGGAGCGATCGAGGTCGCCTCCTGTGGAGTTTTCGGGAATCGATGCTGTGCCCCGCCATCAAGTATGCTTCGGGCCACATCGTTTCCCACAAGACGCGTGCTGCACCAGCCGCCTCTAGCAAGACTTGCGGCAGTCCAGCAAACGCCAGACGCACACCGAAAAATCTTCTCGATTTCACCCTGCCGGTTAGCCGCTTCAGGGGTCGGGAGGAGGCTCGGTTGACACCCGAGGCCGGCCTCGAGAGGCTGGTCCCCTTAGCAGATTATCTTGGCACATGGTTATGCCTCCGAATATATCTGTGTGGGCCCTGCGTACTGTAGAAAAGGGATACAGACTGCAGTTCAGTTACCTTCCCCGAGTTCAGTGGGGTGGTCTGGACGGCAGTGGTCCCTGGGCAGGTTCGGTAATGGAACAGGAAGTCCACTCCCGCTGGTAAGGAGGCCACAGAAGGTGCTCCTCCGCCAGACAGGAGTCCGGTTCTACAGCCGGTACTTCATAGTTCCTAAGAAGGACGGCGAGTTGCGTCCAACTTTAGATCTGAGGTACTTGAATCGTTCTCTGAGGAGATTCAGATTCAAGATGCTTACAGTTCCTCCGTTGTGATTCAGATCCAGTCTGAGGACTGGTCTGTCACGACGGGTCTAAAGAGGACGCATGCTTCCCTGTATCCATCCTTCTGTGTCACAGGAAGTTCCTGAGGTTCGCTTTTTGGGGCAAAGCGTACCAATATCGGGTTCGTCCATACGGCCTAGCCCTTCCCCTCTGTGGTAGCAGCAGTTCGGCATTGAGGTGTCGTCCTTGGCTGCTCTCAGTGCTTGGGGTTGAGACTCTACACGCAGTAGCGTGTTGACGCCTTCTCAGAGAACAGTGTTCCTGGGAGTCGATGGGATTCTACGTTGCTAGGGCACAATTGTCTCCCGCAAGTATCGAGTCCATACGGGCGGTGGTCTCTAAAGTGAAGCTAGGCCACAGCATCACTGTGAAGCAGCTCATTGCGGCTGCGTCCAACAGAATATCTCTTGGCCTGCTGCACGAGACCCTTACAGTGGTGGCTGGGAATCAGGGGGTTTTCCTCGAGGGGAAAACCGTTCTGTATGATCAGGGTAACGCGCAGATGCCTTCGTTCCCTAGTCATATGGAAGAAACCTTGGTTTCTGTCCCAGGGGCCAGTGTTGGGAGCATCACGTTGCCGGAAGACCGTTTCAACAGATGCCTCCCTCACTGGCTGGGACGTGGTCATGGGGGCCGCTTTGCGAGAGGTCTGTGGGAGACCCGGCATTTCTCCTGGCACATTTACTGCCTGGAAATGCTGGCAGTCTACAAAGCTCTGAGGGGCTTTTTCCCGGACCTCCGCGGCCACCATGTCCTGATACAGAAGTAAACCAGGTGACCAGGAGGGTGTACAGCCCGAAGTGGAACGTGTTTCCACTTAGTGTAGAGAGCGTGAGGTGGACCCAGTTAACTGCCCAGTGGCTTCAGTGCTGGAGTTCCTCCAAAATCGCTTCTCTGCAGGTCTTACCCCGTCCACACTCCGGGTGTACGTGGCTGCCTTTGGGCTTTCCACGCTCCTGTGAGTGATGGGCCTTTTTGGGTAGGCACCATCTGGTTGTACGGTTCCTCCGTGGGGCTCGGAGGATGAGGCCTGCGGCCTGCTCCAGAGTTCCAACCTAGGGATCTGGCAGTGGTACTTGAAGGCTTGGCTGAGGCCCCTTCGAGCCACTAGAGTCAGCTGAGGCAGAGAACCTGACCCTTAAGTTGGCCTTTCTCTTAGCTATCACTTCTCTGAGGAGAGTGGGGGACCTTCAGGCCTTGGCGCTTACGCCGACTTGCCTGGAGTTTGCCCCTGGCGGAGTAAAGGCCATCTTACATCCTAGGGTGGGCTACGTGCCCAAGGTACCATCTAGTGTGGTCAGGTCTTTGGTTCTTCAGGCATTTCATCCTCCGCCTCACATGACGGCGGAAGAAGGGAAGTGGAGTCTGCACAGGAGTTCTGTACAGCTGTCTATAGCTTGCACCTCCCTGCGACGCCTGGCGCTAGGGTGCTCCAGTCCTAGTTGTGCCCGGTCTCCGGCTTCACACTAGGGCAGGCGCTACCTCGGTGTGGCCTAGTGGGTACGTTCCCAAATTGCCGTTCGACGCAGTGTGAGTTCCTCGAAGGGAACGGCTCGGGTTATGTATATAACCCTTGTTCCCTGAGAAAGGGAACGAGCACTGCGTCGCGTCGCGTCGCCACACCTCGGCACGCCTGGAGCGCATGCTTCATCGCGATAATTGCCGTTACTATGCGCCGGCCCCCTTATGTATCTTCCGGGTATGCCGTCACAGCTACGTCATGACGCAACACCAATCAGGATTGGGATAGTTTCATTCATACTTCAGACACGCTGTTGCTTAGGGAGTGTCCCCAAATTCGTCGTTCCGACGCAGTGCTCGTTCCCTTTCTCAGGGAACAAGGGTTATATACATAACCCGAGCCGTTTTTCTGTCAATATTGGGTGCTGTGTGTACATTAATGAGAAAAATGAACTTAAATGATTTTATCAAATGTCTGCAATATAACAAAGAGTGGGGGTCTGAATATATGTATTACCAAAGTACCTCTAGTTTAATTCTTAGAAATATATATTAAAATGCAATTAAATACATTTAAATGCACTTTAAATAAGCATGTTGGAAATACAAATGTATTATGAACATATTACTTGATTTTTTAAAGTATATTTTTAATACATTTAATACTACATATTTTTTACCTGGGTATTCATTGATGAAAGTGGAGATTTTTTTCAACATGCAAAAAAGTTTTCATTTTAGGGACCCAAAGTTGCTAGCACATCAGAAAAAAACAATGACTATTGCATTGTGTTTGTCAGTGGTATGCCCATTTCCTGCTCCTCCCAATGCTCAGTGAAGCAAGTTTCCCCTCTTATTGTTGATATAGACCTACTCAAAAAAAAAAAGAAGAAAAAAACAAAACAAAAAAAAAACAGACAAAACCCTCTGCAAACTACTCAGATTTACTGTGTTAGTATTAGCATTCCAGGAGGTGCACTGCGTGATAATATTTTCCATGCTTATGGCTGTTTGTTCTGTGTTTCCTAGAGACTGGGATTTTCCTGAAGAATGAAATGGAAAGTTTATGGCCAAGTATCCTGAGTGCCGTACTTGTGTGACAGTAGACACTTTAAGTAACTCTTAAGGGAACTGATTTTCTGATAATAACGTACATTTGCAACAAAAACCATGGATGTTTTAAACTCAGAGGACAACAGCAATTATGAGGACTATTATAATGCAGAAGGACTTGAGGAATATGGACTCTGCAAGAAGACACATGTAAGGGAATTCAGCAATGTGTTTCTACCTATATTCTACTCCATTACCTGTGCACTGAGCATCATTGCAAATTTAACCCTCCTAATATTTTTCATCAAATACAAAACTCTTAGGAAGGTGTTGCCTCTGCACATGGTCATATCAGATTTTATTTTTACACTGAGCCTTCCGTTCTGGGCAGTGTATGCCAGCAGTGAATGGATCTTTGGTGATCAAAGCTGTAAGGCAACCACATTGGTTTACATGATCAGTTTGTATAGCAGCAATCTCTTTGTTGCTTGTCAGAGCTTGCAAAGATTAATGGACATTGTATGTGTTGTTTCTACCATAAGGATCTTAAACAGTCTAAAGAGGAATACTATTATGTGCATTTTGGTGTGGCTTTTATCCATTTTGGCTGCATCTGTTCATGTCAACTTTGTTGAGACTCAAAAGGTCCATGAACAGTACATTTGCACTTACAACTTCAACAATAAATTCGGCTGGAAAATCTATGTAAGATTTCAGATGAACATATTTGGGTTTGTCATACCATTTTTAGTGCTCCTATTCTGTTCCATCAGACTACCATGTGTTGCTGTGGTGAGGAACACATTCCAGATGTTTAGATATGAAATTGGATTCACTGTCATGTTTTTTCTGCTCTGGTTCCCCTATAGTGTTGTAATTTTCTTGCATGCTTTGCAAGAGCTTCACATTTTTTATTCATGTACCTCCAACATACACTTTGACTTTGCTATTCAGGTGACAGAATGTATTGCTTTCATGCATGTTTTCATAAATCCTGCTTTGTATATATTTTTAAACAAAAAAGTCTGGAAACGATTGAGAAATGCTTGCAAAACTCCAAGGGAGTATCTGCTTGAGGAATGCAACAGTTCATCAAACATGTCAAGTCAGGATGGTGCATGTTTTCATAAATCCTGCTTTGTATATATTTTTAAACAAAAAAGTCTGGAAACGATTGAGAAATGCTTGCAAAACTCCAAGGGAGTATCTGCTTGAGGAATGCAACAGTTCATCAAACATGTCAAGTCAGGATGGTGCTATAGAGCTAAGGTCAGTTCAGCAGCCCATGACCTGAGATTTTGTGCTGAACGACCTAATAACTTACTATCTGAGCCAATATAAAAGCTTGTGAAAAAAGGTATTATGCTTACTGTGTGTATCTCATTTAATAATTATGCCAACAATACTGATTACACTCTACTACTCACTTTATGGTTTGGTTTTGCATTTAAGGAAGATATTCATTTTAACTATACAGTTTAATTGTTTATATTAGCTTGGTTCTATATATATATATATATATATATATATATATATATATATATATATATATTGCTTGTTTGTTTGTTTGTTTGTTTGTTTGTTTGTTTGTTTTTTACAAGCAATGCCTGATTCAGCAAAAATAAAAAGTCAAAAAAGTAAAATAAAAAATGTGTGTGTGTGTGTGTGTGTCCTTGTTTATATTACATTGTGGGGACCAATGTAATATGTGTGTCCCCATAAGGATAGTAAAACCTGAGATTACCTATATTGTGGGGGCCAGCCAGTGGTCACCACTTTCAAAAGGCCTATAAATCACACAGGCTGAGTTTATTTGAAAAAGTAAAAATGCAGAATGTTTCCTGTGATGGGTAGGTTTAGGGGCAGGGGCAGTGTAGGGGGACAGAATGAAGAGTTTGTACAGTATAAAAACCATTACACCTATGGAGAGTTCCCACAAAGATAGTGAACCAGACGTGTGTGTGTGTGTGTGTGTGTGTGTGTGTGTGTGTGTGTGTGTGTGTGTGTGTGTGTGTGTGTGTGTGTGTGTGTGTGTGTGTGTGTGTGTGTGTGTGTGTGTGTGTGTGTGTGTGTGTGTGTGTGTGTGTGTGTGTGTGTGTGTGTGTGTGTGTGTGTGTGTGTGTGTGTGTGTGGACTGGTAATCCCTTACGGTATGGGGACAAAATGTCCCCACAAAGATGGCAATATCCACATTTTTGTCCTTGTGGGGACATTTTTTTGGTCCCCATGAGGAAAACATCTTATAAATCACACTAAGTCATGTTTTTTGAAAATGTAAAAATGCAGAATGTCTCCTGTGATGGGTAGGTTTAGGGGCAGGGGCAGTGTAGGGGGATAGAAAATATGGTTTGTACAGTATAAAATGCATTACGCCTATGGAATGTCCCCATAAAACATGGAAACACAACATGTGTGTGTGTGTGTGTGTGTGTGTGTGTGTGTGTGTGTGTGTGTGTGTTCTCTGATATTTTTAAACCCTGTAAGGTGGGGGACCCTGTATCAGGATTTTGCTGTCAAGTCAAGTCAACTTTATTTATATAGCGCTTTTAACAATGCAGATTGTTTCAAAGCAGCTTCACAGTGTTAAAAAGTAAAATAATGCAACAGAATATATTTCGATTATCATACAGTAACAATGTGGGCTTTAGATCAGTAATTAGATCAGTAATTTGGTCTATATGGTTCATTTAGTTTAATAATTAGATTTATTTTGAAATTTATTTGAAAAATAGTTTTTCCCCAATTGAGCAAGCCAAGCCAGAGGCGACAGTGCCAAGGAAACCAAAACCCCATCAGGAGACCTAATGGAGAAAAATAAACCTTGGGAGAAACCAGGCTCAGTCGGGGTGCCAGTTCTCCTCTGTCCAATTAACAAACAGCATATTATTTTTATTCTGGCAATTTTAAAGGTCTGAGGTCATAATAGATCTGAATATTCAAAAGATCTGAGGCAACATGCCGGAGACGGGTTTATTGAGGATGATGTATCGATTAAATAATGATTAAAAATAAATAATTTTAAATATCGGAGTCATTACGCCGGAGACAGGTTTTTATTGAGGATGCCGTATTGATTAAACAATTACTAAAGTGTAATATTCGAAGATCGGGCGCAACACGCTGGAGACGGGTTGTTTTGAGGATGACATATCGATTTAAATAATTATTAACTAGGACTATTCAAACAATCAGAGTCATCACGCCGGAGACAGGATGCCGTGTCGATGAGGCAGCTTAAGGGGGAGTCTAAATGACACGTTCTCTGCAGACACTTTAGGGTCATGTGTTGGTCCCATCTGGACACAGCCCGGATCCGGCTGACTGCAGTAGACCTCGGGACAAAACAGAGATACTAACATTAGCGTAGATGCCATTCTTCTGATGATGTAACGAGTACATCAGGTGTTATGGGAAGTGTTCCCGGTTCCGGCTGACCTAGATAATGCAGCCTAGTAATCGTTTAATTGAAAAAGTGTTTTATGTGTATGCCATAAAAAAAAGAGATGTGTTTTTAGTCTAGATTTAAACTGACAGAGTGTGTCTGCTTCCCGAACAATGCTAGGAAGACTGTTCCAGAGTTAAGGTGCTAAATAGGAAAAGGATCGACCACCTGCAGTTGATTTTGATATTCTAGGTGTTATCAGCTGATCAGAGTTTAGAGACCGCAGTAGACGTGATGGAGTATAATGTGTTAAGAGCTCACTCAAATACTGGGGAGCTAAACCATTTAGTGCTTTGTAAGTAATAAGCAAGATTTTAAAATGTATGCGATGTTTAATAGGGAGCCAGTGCAGTGTTGACAGAACCGGGCTAATGTGGTCAAGCTAAAATGCTTATGTAATGACAAGTTTTTCCTGCAAAACACTAATGTTGACAATGTAAAAGACACTGTTTACAACAGATTTTGAGACATACTGAATCAGTTCAACAAGTAGCCTTTCCCCAACATTCTTATCATAAAGATAACAATAGCCTTGAACCTTCATGGTTTGGATTAATAATTACTCTGCTAGAGTAACTCTGAACTTAGAAGCATAATTAAGCAAAGCTCAAATCTTTTGTTTTCGTTTATCTTTAATAACCTTAGATTTTTACAGTCTTTACCAGGATTATTTTTACAATGGAAGGTCAAATTCATTATTTGTTTGTTGTTTAAATGTCATGTTATGTAGGCTTATAGGGCATTTATCAAGCTGAATGGCTAAGTCAGAAAGAGTATTTCTAGCCTAGATGTATAGTATCCAAATAGTGTATTTTTGAGGATGTAAAATTTTTATAATTGCAAATTATAATCCTTTTAGCAGATGTTTAGGTTTCAAAAATTACAGAGGTCTAAACAAGATGTGTTACAACACTCTTGTCATGCACCCCTTTGTCCATATTGGGGTGTTAGGGGTGTGAGCCTAAAGGGCTAAAGTGCAATGTTGTCAAATTGGACAGATGGTAAATGAAGAAAATGGTGCTGATCATTATAAATCGTTTCAGATGATTGACTCCACAGAGGATACCGGTATTTTGGAACGGCTGAGTGAATGGTATCTTACTGTTAAAAAAAAAGAAGAATACACAAATGTGAACAGCACATTTAATTTTACAGTAATTTACCGGTTTTAATGTCAAGTTACCTTGATTTATATAGCGCTTTTTACAATACAGATTGCTTCAAAGCAGCTTTACAGTGATAATAGGAAATTAATAGAAGAGAGGTTGTTTTGGCTCTAGAAAAAAGTTATTGTCCCACTTTGAAACTTCAAAAAATATGAATCTGTGAGAATGGTGACGGCATGCACGTAAGCATTATGTGTTTAGTTCATAGGCAAGCGTGTTTGAATACATATGTGCGCAGGCGAGTAGTTTTTCTTTACAAAATGACAACTAAATTACTTGTCGGCATGCATAATACAGCATTTCTAGACGTTTTCACGGATCCATGTGAATGGGAATCATTTTGATAACATTTTTATCTGTACAGAGGAAAGGGAAAGGAAGGAAGCCTTCACAGGGGAGAGTCTAGTTGGCACAGACTCTGTTGACACTTCAGGGCTGCATTGTGGTCATGTCTAGGCGCAGGTCCACCATCTGATCTGGATACAACTGACTACAGTAATCCTCGGGGTAAACAGAGAGACCAATATTAGATGCTATTCTTCTTATGATGTAAATGAGTACATTGGGTGTTATAGTAAGTGTTCCCTGTTCCAGCTGACCTAGTTAATGTAGTCTAACAATCATTTAACTGATTTAAAAAATGTTTTATGTATATGCCAGGTTAAAGAGATGTTGTTTTAGTCTAGATTTAAACTGACAGAGTGTGTCTGCTTCCTGAACAATGCTAGGACGACTGTTCCAGAATTGAGGTGCTACATAGGAAAAGGATCTACCGCCAGCAGTTGATTTTGATATTCTAGGCATTATCAACTGGCAGAAGAACGCAATAGATGTGAAGGACTATAATGCGTTAGGAGCTTGTTCAAGTACTGGGGAGCTAAACCATTTAGTGCTTTGTAAGCAGTGTTGGAAAGTAACTAGTTACATATATTTCATAATCTAATTACAAAATAAATGTAAGTGTACTGAGAAAAATTTGTAATTAAATTACAGTTACTTATCAAAATGTTAACGATTACAAAGGGGGAACTCTGACAGCACACTGCAAACTGCTACAGCAAAGACTGATCAACTATTTAAATGTTGAGCAGCAAGCTCATTGGCTGCAGATGCAACAGATACCAATCAGCTTGTGCCATATTGTTAACTATGTAATTATCAGCAGGTTGCATTAAGGCCTCTGCCATCTAGCCTGTGCCATCTAGAGGCCTATATTATGTTATCAAGTTCATGACAGAACTTGGTATAAAACCAAAAAGGGCCCACATCTCACCCTTTTTGGTCTCACTACTGAGTTTTGTTAGCCTGACAAGCCCGACCCATATCAAGATGTTGGGTCTGGGAACTCACCATTGACAGGGCTCAATCTGAGGGGCGGGATTATCTTTCAAACTCTGCACGCAATTGGATAGCGCTACAACCAGCAGAGCAAGATGAAGCGGAGCTAGTACTAAACTTTCACCATATCAGGTCGCAAAACTCCGAACACATCTTCTCTTCTTAAGAATGACTTCAGTGCCGTTCTTTGTTCTTTTCTCCAAGAAAAGCTTAACTCGAAGTCTTCCAGAGCCTTAAAACTGATTCAAAAGACCACCGTTTGCTCTTTGTTTACAAGTAGCACCCGGAACCTTCGCAAATCTGCCGTCATTATGTTAAACCCGCCCACCAACTCTGTACACGATGTGATTGGTCTGACCAGAGTTTGTTTTTTTCCAGCTCGGCTGTCTACCTAGAGTTGCTAGACTACACGTGGCAAATTAGATTTGCTGCTGCTAGGGTGTGTCTAGATTTCTAGGCTAGAGTTTTATTATATATTGTAAATTATTTAGCATGGTAGACTTGCAGCCAATCTGCAATCTTGCATCTGCAGCCAATGAGCTTGATGCTCAACATTTAAATAGTTGGTGTGTGCTGTCAGAGTTCCCCCCTTTGTAATCGTTAACATTTTGACAAGATAAATTATTATCACATAATTCTAGATCTTCTTGAAAATGTATTCAAAATAATCTCTCCTATAAACTATCAAACTTTTTTATTTGCATTACATTTACATTTTGTCATTTAACAGAGTTTTTTTAGCCAAAGCAAATTACAATAAGGAACAATTAAAAAAGATTTTTAAATAAGGAAAATCGCTTGAATTGTACTCTTAAAACTGCCATTTTAGTATTTTAAGTATTTTAAGTATGATTGGCTCTTGATAAATTGATTGTTGTGCTTGTTGTGTTCCTCAAATATTATTTGATTTGGATTTATTTATTTATTTTTATTTATTTATTATTTGGATTTCATATTTAAGGCAATTTAGATAAAAGCCTCTGTTAAATGACTACATTTTATTATAATGCAAACAAACAAACAAACAAATAATCTCAACAGTGTAGTAAATTAGGGGAAAGCTCATTCAGAATAGCTGACATTACTGACGTTCGGGAAGTTCTAAAATTACATGCTAATATTTTATCTTCATTGTTTAACAGTATTTACCAAAATACAATTAATAATATAAATATTTAAGAAAAGAGGGACCATTTAAATCCCACTAAATTGTATACTTTTACTATGTAAAGTTTTATTGTGGTAGGAGTAAAAGAAAAAATATGCCTATTTGGGTGTATTTTGGGCATATTCGATTAGTGTACAACTTATTTGCATAGTAAAATTAATTTTCAAAGAAACTTGTAAAAAACAAATAAAAATTACTTTTCAAGGGTACTTTCATTGTGTAAAGTTTCATTTTGATAGGAGTTAAGGAAAAAAATAGCCCCAGTGGGGTGTATTGTTGTCTAGCCTTACTGGGCACACATCTCGGATTGATGAGAACTAGGATTTCCTCAAGTAGGATTTCTTAGGACTTTTAGTATGTTGTTCTGGACACCTCATCACCTTAAATAATCTAAGCTGAAAAAAAATATTTTACAATTAGTCGCTAAAACGCTACTTTGCCTGGACTAGTACTGATTTATAAATCTGTTATTCTTGATTGCTCTGCTGTAAGTAAAGTACATGCAGGTATTGGAAGACATTTAGCAACAGGCAATGAATCAAGGTAACCTTTATTGCACCATCAAGGTTATGACTAACTACTGCAATAAGCTCTCTCTTATCTCAGTGATAAGAATAGCCTTGATTCTTTCCCTTTTACATCATGACATTATCTGTGATGTAGAAGATAGACATTTGACAGTAGAATCATATGAATTCAGCATAACCTATTTGTTGCTTCCTCCTCACTAGCCATAATGATTAGTATTATACTACTGAATTATTATTAGTTCATAAGTATATTAATGTTTTGTACTTACAATTTAGCGTTTAAAATCAAAGCCTAACTTTATTTTCACATAGTATGTTATGTTATTAAATATAACATTCATTTCAGAAAATGTATTATTTTTTTAAATGTATTAATGATAAATTTAGTACATCTGGACATGTAACAAGTGACAAATATGAAATGATACCAGCTTGGTTGTGAAAATCAATAACTGATTTTTTTTTTTTTTTTATTTACGTAAATAAATACGTAAATAAATCTGATCTTATCTGATCTTATACATCATAGCAATTTAATAATATGATCACACAAATGATCTGAAGAGTGTCAACTGATGTTGTAAGATATATCCAAAAAACATACAAAAAGGATAACACTGCATACACAAAAACAACATTACAGTGTTGAGAAACTCAATATTAAGAGTCATTGTCTACACTACATAAATTCACAAGAAGTCATGTGATTTGGAATGATTGCAAGGGTGGGGCATAAACATAGCTGCCAAGAATGGGGAATTAAAACAGAGCATAGTGCAGCTACGAGAGTGGCAAACGAGGAAGATGGTCAGCCTCCTTCAAATCCTCATTGCTCTTTTATCTCTTTTATAGGTGCCCTCTACCTTTTGGGGTCTTTTCGCAGGCGACCTGGAGAACCCCTCTGGATAAGGGCCCTATTCCTTGGCTTGGTCATGTGCTGGAATTTAGGAAGGACACAGCCAAATTCCTGAAGAGAATGAAAGAAAAACACGGAGATATTTTTACAGTGCAGCTAGGAGGCTTTTATTTCACTTTCATTACAGATCCACTTTCTTTTGGCTCAGTGGTCAAAGAGGCAAGAACAAAGCTGGACTTTAATAAATTTGCAGAACAACTGGTTGCAAGAGTATTTGGCTATCATTCCGTGGAGAATGACCACAAGTTTCTCCAGGCGTCAAGTACCAAGCATCTCATGGGAGATGGTCTGGTTGTTATGACTCAGGCCATGATGTGCAATCTTCAGAATTTGATGCTCCATAGCGTTGGATCTGGGGATGACAAGCCATGGCAAGAAACTGGACTATTTGCTTACAGCTACAACATTGTCTTTCGTGCTGGCTATCTGGCACTGTTTGGTAATGAGTCACACAACAGTACAGAGACTTTGGAAAAATCTAAGGAAGTAGACCGGGAGCATTCAAATGAACTTTTCTGGGAATTCAGAAAATATGACCAGTTATTCCCGAATCTGGCTTATGGTGTCCTGGGACCCGGTGAGAAGATGGAGGCAGAGCATTTGAAAAGGCTGTTCTGGAACACACTTTCAGTGCAGAAGATGAGATCTAGAGACAACATCAGTGGCTGGGTACATGAACAGCAACAGGTGAGAGCTGAACAGGGCATGGAAGAGTTAATGCAGGATCGATACATGTTTCTGCTTCTGTGGGCATCTCAGGGAAACACGGGTCCTGCAGCATTCTGGCTACTCTTGTATCTGATGAAGCACCCTGAAGCTATGAACAGCATTAAGAATGAAGTTGAACAGGTGCTCAGAGAAACAGGGCAGGAGGTAAAACAAGGTGAGCCACTAATTGACCTGACTAGGGATATGCTCCTCAAAACTCCCATCCTAGACAGTGCAGTGGAGGAGACCCTCCGGCTAACAGCTGCCCCTATCCTTACAAGAGCTGTCATGCTGGATATGACCATTAACATGGCCAACGGACAAGAGTACAAGATCCGTGAGGGTGACAGAGTGGCAATTTTCCCCTACACAGCTGTTCAGGTAGACCCAGAAGTTTACCCAGATCCCTTCACCTTCAAGTATGACCGTTTTCTCAAACCAGATGGAAGCAAAAAGACTGATTTCTACAAGGGTGGAAAGAAACTCAAGTATTACAACATGCCTTGGGGAGCAGGAACCACTATGTGTCCAGGCAGATTCTTCGCCACAAATGAGCTGAAGCAGTTTGTCTTTCTCATGTTGTCCTACTTTGATTTGGAGCTGATAAATCCAAATGAAGAGATTCCAGGTATTGATATCAGACGATGGGGCTTTGGCTCCATGCAACCAACTAAAGACATAAAATTTAGATACAGACTTCGATTTTAAATGTTTTATTATTCTATGATTTCATATCATATAATCATTTCATGAAGATAATTTCATGAAGCTTCAACAATACTTATTATTTGACAATATTCCTTTATGAAAGCTGGCTTTTAAACTGACATGCTCACATATGGTATATTTAAATGGTGAGATTTCTGGGAAAGGTTAATTACTGTATCCTAAACTGAGGTGTTGTTTTTGATATATCTCACAGCCTGAACAGTCAACATGTGCTTGCGTTTACTCTGTCTTTCACAAAAATTGTATCTATGCAAGAACAAATGTCATACAACATACATAGTCATCTACTTAAAAAAAAATCTACATATTGTACTGATTGCCCATGTGCTATTTGAGAGAAATATATATATATATATATATATATATATATATATATATATATATATATATATATATATATATATATATATATATGCAGTATATGTCATATATAAAATAAAGACAATAAGCTCCTTGTCTTTTCATTGTTTCTTATTGACTATACTGCCGCATATAAGAACAATATGAATCAAATGAACATTTGTATAGTGTGTTTTTTTCAAAGGCTTCTTCCTCAAGTTAAACATTAGGCTTTTCTTTTCCAATGTCACCTTTAGCTTGCTCATTGGAGTTTGTACGCTTCATTATTTTTAGAAAATACCCCCCTGCTGTGAATCACCCCTTATATAGACCGTGGTATAAACTAAGCTGTTCCTCCAATCACCAGGCTTGTAATATTACACACTTGAAATTCTAAGCAGCAGTCATAGTTGGTTAAAGAAGACTCCAAAATATGATACGCAAGAAATGTGAACCACACCTATAACTGCAATAAGCAGGTAGAATAGCAGTCAGCATTTTTATTCCTATTACAGAGGTATCAAATAAGGCCATTGTGAATGATTGGTTACAGAAAATGGTTCCTAAGCTTGTTATTTTATACAGGTCCTTTTCAAAAAATTAGCATATTGTAATAAAAGTTCATTATTTTCCATAATGTAATGACAAAAATTAAACTTTCATATATTTTAGATTCATTGCACACCAACTGAAATATTTCAGGTCTTGTATTGTTTTAATACTGATTATTTTGGCATACAGCTCATGAAAACCCAAAATTCCTATCTAAAAAAAATTGCATATCATGAAAAGGTTCTCTAAACAAGCTATTAACCTAATCATCTGAATCAACTAATTAACTCTAAACACCTGCAAAAGATTCCTGAGGCTTTTAAAAACTCCCAGCCTGGTTCATTACTCAAAACCTCAATCATGGGTAAGACTGCTGACCTGACTGCTGTCCAGAAGGCCATCATTGACACCCTCAAGCGAGAGGGTAAGACACAGAAAGAAATTTCTGAACGAATAGGCTGTTCCGAGAGTGCTGTATCAAGGCACCTCCGTGGGAACAGTCTGTGAAAAAGTGTGGCAAAAAACGCTGCACATCAAGAAGAGGTGACCAGACCCTGAGGAAGATTGTGGAGAAGGACCGATTCCAGACCTTGGGGGACCTGCGGAAGCAGTGGACTGAGTCTGGATTAGAAACATCCAGAGCCACCGTGCACAGGCGTGTGCAGGAAATGGGTTACAGGTGCCACATTCCCCAGGTCAAGCCACTTTTGAACCAGAAACAGCGCCATAAGCGCCTGACCTGGGCTACAGAAAAGCAGCACTGGACTGTCGCTCAAATTTTGCATGTCATTCGGAAATCAAGGTGCCAGAGTCTGGAGGAAGACTGGGGAGAAGGAAATGCCAAAATGCCTGAAGTCCAGTGACAAGTACCCACAGTCAGTGATGGTCTGGGGTGCCATGTCAGCTGCTGGTGTTGGTCCACTGTGTTTTATCAAGGGCAGGGTCAATGCAGCTAGCTATCAGGAGATTTTGGAGCACTTCATGCTTCCATCTGCTGAAAAGCTTTATGGAGATGAAGATTACGTTTTTCAGCACGACCTGGCACATGCTCACAGTGCCAAAACCACTGGTAAATGGTTTACTGACCATGGTATTACTGTGCTCAATTGGCCTGCCAACTCTCCTGACCTGATCCCCATAGAAAATCTGTGGGATATTGTGAAGAGAAAGTTGAGAGACGCAAGACCCAACTCTCTGGATGAGCTTAAGGCCGCTATCGAAGCATCCTGGGCCTCCATAACACCTCAGCAGTGCCACAGGCTGATTGCCTCCATGCAACGCCACATTGAAGCAGTCATTTCTGCAAAAGGATTCCCGACCAAGTATTGATTGCATAACTGAACATAATTATTTGAAGGTTGACTTTTTTTGTATAAAAAATACTTTTCTTTTATTGGTCGGATGAAATATGCTATTTTTTTAGATAGGAATTTTGGGTTTTCATGAGCTGTATGCCAAAATCATCAGTATTAAAACAAAAAAAGACCTGAAATATTTCAGTTGGTGTGCAATGAATCTAAAATATATGAAAGTTTAATTTTATCATTAAATTATGGAAAATAATGAACTTTTATCACAATATGCTAATTTTTTGAGAAGGACCTGTATTGCTATGATCCTATTATATCATTCCAAAAGCATTAGTTATTTATTTATTTATTTATTTATTTATTAAATGTTTACTGCAAGTCTCCTTCAGGATTCACATTTCTCAATGTGACAATTGTCAATAGTTATACTTGAGAGATTAATTTAGACTAAATGTGATTGTAAATGTTAAAATAGTGATTTTATAAAGTCTAAATATGACTTATAGATCATATTAGTGAGTATTATGACAAAATGAACAGAAGGGGGCAGTATAATACCACTTATTGGCTTAATATTCCATTATATTCATAGTAACACTGCCATTTTCACCTTTTTAACTGTTATAGAGGTCAATATTGTCCAATGTGTTTGTTTAGAGGCATAGGACACATGTTATGTGACTTGCAATGTTATTGTAATGATTTTATACATGCTTAGTGAGCAGAATGAACCAATGAGTGGTCTTATGCTGCCCTGTGGTGGCTTTATGGCAATTTTAGGTATAAAGCTTTGGCACATTGAAACATTTTTACCTATTCTCCATAAAAATTTGCATACTTCTTCGGCATGTTACGTCACATATACCTAACAATTATTGTGAAGTTATGAGTTCTCCCTTAGGATTTATAGTCAAGTCAAGTCAGGTCAACTTTATTTATATAGCGCTTTTAACAATGCAGATTGTTTCAAAGCAGCTTCACAGTGTTAAAAAGAAAAATAATGCAACAGAATATATTTCGATTATCATACAGTAACAATGTGGGCTTTAGATCAGTAATTAGATCAGTAATTTGTTCTATATGGTTCATTTAGTTTAATAATTAGATTTATTTTGAAATATATTTGAAAAATAGTTATTCCCCAACTGGGCAAGCCAAGCCAGTGGCAAGGAAACCAAAACCCCATCAGGAGACCTAATGGAGAAAAATAAACCTTGGGAGAAACCAGGCTCAGTCGGGGTGCCAGTTCTCCTCTGGCCAATTAAAAAACAGCGTATTATTATTATTCTGGCAATTTTAAAGGTCAGAGGTCATAATAGATCTGAATATTCGAAAGGTCTGAGGCAACACGCCGGAGACGGGTTTATTGAGGATGATGTATCGATTAAATAATTATTAAAAAGAAATAATTTGAAATATCGGAGTCATTACGCCAGAGACAGGTTTTTATTGAGGATGCTGTATTGATTAAACAATTACTAAAGTGTAATATTCGAAAGATTGGCAGCAACACGCTGGAGACAGGTTTTTTTGAGGATGACATATCGATTTAAAGAATTGTTAACTAGGACTATTCAAACAATCAGAGTCATCCCGCCGGAGACAGGTTTATTGAGGATGCCGTGTCGATGAGGCAGTTTAAGGGGGAGTCTAAATGAGACGGTCTCTGCAGACACTTCAGGGTCATGTTTTGGCCACATCTGGGTGCAGGTCCACCGTCTGATTTGGATACAGCCTGTATCCGGCTGACTGCAGTAGACCTCGGGATAAAACAGAGACACTAACATTAGCGTAGATGCCATTCTTCTGATGATGTAACGAGTACATAAACGAGTACATAACAGATCCATAAAACTCATTAGCACCAACTAGTGGCCAATTTCTTTCAAATTCTTACAGACCTCTAGGACTATGAGTCAAACATGCCCATTAAGTTTCGTTCCAATCGGCCTCCGTTAACCTTGCCTTTTAGGTGCTCAAACTTCATTGGCCGATGGCGGCCATGTTTTTTAGATACGCCAATGTCCTCAGAGACATACATAGTACCTTGGGCCAAGACACTGCATACCAATTTTCAAGTCAATCGGACTAGCGGTCGCGTGGTTATAGCACTTTTCATGTTTTTTTCATGTTATAGCACCACAAAGTAGCCAATCGTTGCAATTTTTTTTATCCTGACCAAAAACTGAGTCCTTACATATGTGTACCAAGTTTGATGAAGATATCCCATTTCCTTTTTGAGTTATAGCCTTTTTAGTAAAATAGTCTCCGCCCTGAACGGCCGTTTTAAGCAACACATTCTCACCCCAACTCGTCACATATTGACGCTTGGTCAGTACCCCTCGGCGTCACTTTTTAACGCACAGGGTACCCCTTAAGCGTCATTTTTCGACGTTCAGGGGCACTCCACTGATTCTAACAAGAAGCCTAGGGCGTCATATACAGACGTGTTGGGCACGTGAATGTTATCATCGTGATGAAATTATTTATTGGGTTATAATTTTTCCATTATGACATGTTGGAGTGTGATTCTCAATGTAATAAGCCAGCACACTTTTATTTAAATTTATTTAATTTTATTTACGCTATTCAGACACGTTTGAAACAGCCCAACCCCACCCCGCACTAAACCTGCCCATTTGCGTATTATATGATATAAAACACAGAATATAACAGACAGCAGACACACTTTATTGAAAAGTCCGGCTATTGCAACTGTTCCGAGGCCAAACGATTGATTTCTGTGAAGAAAAGACCCAAAAGCAATCACCGTCTCCACGGTACCCTCGGCCACGATATGGACGAAATGGGAACTCCATTGCTTTCAATGGGAAAACCTTTGGCCAACAGAAGACGCGCTTGAAATCGCGCTGAAGAAGTGAAGTCTCATTCAGAACACATCGCGATGTTTGGCGTCAGTTCACGTGTGCCACATGTGGGTGAGTAGTCAAATATTATGTCCTGATGTTTGATATAAAGTATGTTCTGCTTGTCGCTATCTATCAGATTATGTTCAGTCACTGCATTATATCTGTCATCTCCACTGAGGATTTGCATTTCTTTGCTTTCTAAATCAACACATCTTGCTAATAGGGTGATTGCACACTGTCACGTGACATGCTATAGACCTTTAAACAGTTGTTCATATTTAATAATAACTACCAGTGTAGTTTCAACGTGGAATTTGTAGTAGAAGCACAATAAAAACAACACACTTGCCACGCTTTTACCACAGTAACCTTAGTTTTAATGTGATAGGTGCAGTAAAAGGACAGTAACCTCAAATATTACCATGCTTTTACCACAGTAACCTTAGTTTTAATGTGATGTTTGTTGTAAATAGACAGTAACCACAACAATTACCATGCTTTAAATGCATTTTATGTAAATCCAAATATTTTAATGTAAATAGTACTTTTTCCTGTATATAATGCAATATATTATATATTATGACTTTTGTTCTCTCTTTCTTTTTTTACCTGAAAAGACCAAAAGGGCCTTCCGGACTCAGTCAGCCCATTCTTGTTTGTGGAGAAGTAACGGAGAAGACCAAAAGCTGCAACAGCAAATATTTGCAAAGGTATATATATATACATGTATGTGCTGGTTAGAGCCCTTTATCAAACATAGTATTCAGCATTTGTTGTTACTTAAACTTATTCTTACAAATCCCATGGCTCAATCAGTAAGAACATATTCTCAAAGTCTCAATAATTCACAAGATTTAACAAGTAGTCAAATTCATATGATACTCGTACATAATCCTGCAGCTTTTACTATAACTCCTGCCATTGGCTACTGCCTCAATTCCTGTACATATTTATTGTTGTTCCCTTTCTTGGAAAGTAGTCAGATGTCCCACACACTGTCAGAAAGTTTATATTAAGTCCATTGTATTCTTTAAAATTATTTCAAATTGGGCTCTGTCTGTTCATGTAATGTTACATGTCTCTTCACACCTCATAACCTACCTCTGTTTGCAAGAGTGAAAATTCTTGCAAACACATGACATCAGATTTTCGATTATTTTGTCATACTCAGATCAGTTGCACTGTTGATAACGTCAACAAAAATCAAGTGAATTATCAACATTTTTAAACACATTCATATGATATAGCTTGCTATTAAATATATACTTTTAATAATGGGCATGCACACATATCAGTGAACTTATTACATAAATGTATTTAACATTTAATTATGCAACGCTTTTTACAGAAAGAAATCCTGCAGTTATGTATAAACTGACAACATCATCATCATGTCCTGCCCTGGGCACATCAGGCAACATGGGTCCTCCAACATATTCGATCTGTGGCCACGTTCTTCACATCTTCTCATTGAACACCAGCATTCAGGTCTTCGTGAAACATCTGTATCATATCTTCCTTGGTCTTCCCTTTCTCCTGGGTCCTCCTGGTGGTGTCCACTTCATAAGTGTTTTTGGGTGTTGTTGTTCGGGTATGCATAGGATATGTCCAGTGAAGTGCCCTTTTTTCTGACACAGTTTCTCAAAGTCTTCACGTGGAGTCTGTGGAGTCTTATGATCTCTTCAATTTATGCAGAACCAATATTCATAAACTGTACTTGATGTTTCCCTATGCCTTTATCAAAAAGCATTAGTTCTCATCAGGAGTTTTAGTGAAGGACATATCTATTGCCATCCACTAGTTCTATCCATGCAGCGACTTTATGATGCTATAGTCCAATGTATATTTCTGCATTTGTTGTTTGTTCAAACAAATGAAGATAGTGAGAGTGAATACCTTTTGAAATCAATATTTATTCATTAAACCTTTCATCTACCTCTATGGTATCATTAATAACTACATCTATGGTATCATTATCACTACCTTTTAATGTAACTGTAACATGAATGTATTATATAGAAGCATTTTCTTCCTAAAAATGGTTGTCATTTATAATAATTTAATTAGACTTTCATTTAGTTGCAGTAAAAGTGAACAATAATCACAAATATATTGTATTAAAGTTGAGAATGTAAAATGTTCTTCAGTTTTTGCCTATTTATTTTTAATGGGAAGAAATATATTTTCAGAAAACAGAATTGCACCTCATCTCTTGGTTTGTACTTCATCATGGTAATATTTTTAAAAGTGTGTGTGTGTGTGTGTGTGTGTGTGTGTGTGTGTGTGTGTGTGTGTGTGTGTGTGTGTGTGTGTGTGTGTGTGTGTGTGTGTGTGTGTGTGGACTGGTAATCTTACGGTATGGGGACAAAATGTCCCCACAAAGATGGCAATATCCAAATTTTTGTCCTTGTGGGGACATTTTTTTGGTCCCCATGAGGAAAACATCTTATAAATCACACTAAGTGATGTTTTTGAAAATGTAAAATGCAGCATGTCTCCTGTGATGGGTAGGTTTAGGGGCAGGGGCAGTGTAGGGGGATAGAAAATATGGTTTGTACAGTATAAAATGCATTACGCCTATGGAATGTCCCCATAAAACATGGAAACACAACATGTGTGTGTGTGTGTGTGTGTGTGTGTGTGTGTGTGTGTGTGTGTGTGTGTGTGTGTGTGTGTGTGTGTGTGTGTGTGTGTGTGTGTGTCTTTATCCTGGTGTGCATGTCTTTAAACTGTTTGACATTAAATATCGGAATATGCTTACAAAATTGTGAGCATTCTTAATGGTTTTGTTACATTTATTTTAATTCCAATAGTTCAGATGGTCAAGGGTGGCATAAAGAAGTTTAAAATGTATACCTATATTTATATACATACCTAAATATATATACACATAAACACACACTATAAATGTTACAAAAGATGCAAAACTACCAGTGCTGTTGTAGCTTGTAGGCCATTGCATAGAAAAAGAGGTTTCTCTTTCAAATATATTTATGCATCAGTTTAACCACACACATGAGTCTTTCGTTTTAAAATGTTAGTTTTATTATTTAATTAGAATAAATAAATATTTAGCTGCCTAAATATTAAATATTTAAGGGATCCTTCAGTTGGAAAGAAATCCCCGGATGAGATCTGTCATCATTTACCATAAATGGACAGGTAAGTGTGACGCCTCTGTTCAGCTGGATTGTCATTGGCTGTGACTTTATCGTAGGACTCACTGTGATTGGACAATCTTTTAACCCATATAAAACGGCGTTTCATGTTATAAAGTATGTATTGGTGTTATTATTATGTTAGTTATACGTTAAGTAAGCTATAAAGTGTCGGTATGTTGTGAGAAATTACTCCTTTACCGAGAACCCAACCCTAACCCTAAGCATTGCTGCACACTTCAATGAACTACAGCGCCATATTTACCATTGCATTGATACAATGACAAAGATATATGGGTAATGTAGTTTAAAACGTTTAATAATGAAACAATAAATGTTAAGTAAATTACATCTTTAATGGACAACTGGATATCTAAATATGTGCATTGTGCAAACCTTTATGACATTATGAGGGGCAGGCTAAAATTTTATATTTTACTGTGAGCATTTTGAGAAAAACCTTTATGCCAGCTTTCCATATATGTCTGAAAACTTTGCCCAACATTATTTAGTAAACATAGCATAAGCAGTTGTCCTGCCGATTTTCTCTGTGATACGCTAAACAGACTTTGAGTAACAGCCATTTGAAATATGTTTTGTTTTGCTCTTCCAGGGGCCACCAAGGGCAGAACAACTTACACAGATCTATTATCCCCATCATGGACAACAAACTTTGAGTCAGATTTAAATATCTTTTAAATAAGTATTTTGTCTTTTCTATTCTAACATCATGCTTGCATTAGTTCTTGATGGGTATTGTGAGACCATCTGATGAAATACAGAAATATTTGAAAGAGATGTTGTAAAATAAAAAATATTAATATTTCGTTTTATGGATAGACACAAATAAATATAATGGATGAACCTGCAACAACTTGCCATTATCTAGTTTCCAGTGTAAACAAAACTATTTATATATTTACACTTCACTATTACTATTAAATATAGGACAATGCACCGTTAAGTAAAATAACAAGAGACATTGCCAGAATTTCATCTTCACCCTGTCTCCACGTCCTGACATCGGTAATGTGCATGCTTTAATTTTTATTGCAGTAGTAGATGTACCAGAATTATCAATATGGATCATCTTCAGTTAATCTTGAAGTGTTTGTAATCCTTCCTTTATTTCACTGAAAACTAAAAGTATACACAACTTTTTGGTGCATTGTTGTACCAGATATAACCAGACAAAAAATGTTTTATGTCTCAAGTAAAATAATCTTGGTAATTAATTAGATCACCTAAATAAACTTGTAAAATGTGTATTTACTGTACCAAACACCATACACAATATTCACCATACTTTATCGCTCAACACTTTATTGGAGGATACAGCATACAGTTGATAAAGTAGCATAAAGTCAAATGAGATTCAAGATAAATAAAAATGCGTCTTCAAAAATACATTAACATCATATTAATCCATTCACAGCTGCTGAAGCCACACAAATGAGTTCCATATAATCCCATCCAGTGATACAGAAAACAGATTTGATATTGTGTTGGAAAATAATGATTCATTATCACAGCTAGACTGGTTTCTGGCTCTTTCCTGTTCATGGTCCATCATTTTCTTCTTCTTCTAAACACTTTGCCCATTTATACCCTACAGTATAACTGATGAACAGAGGATGTGGTCACTGATGTTGTGTAGCTTTTTCTCAACCAGAGGAAGAAGAACATTCCAGTGTCAAGAGTTCTCCAGTCCTGGTCTAAAAGTAAAACAAAAACACAATTAAAATGAAGTTTAATGTAAAGTCAGGTTAGCCTATGTTCTGCATGATTTAAGCAGTGGTGGGTGACTCTGGCCCTAAGCATCCACTGTCCTGCATATTTAGCTCCAACCTCAAACCCACCTGTCTATAAGTAAACCTGAAGACTTTGGTTAAAAATTTCAGGTGTTCTCGATTAGGCTTGGAGGTAAACTCTTCACCTCCCCATTCTCATTTAAATTTACAAAGCCGCAGTCAGTACATTATATAATATACACATTGAAGCATTATGTATATAATATTGCAGCACATAATATTAGCCAAGTACTGGACAAAAACTATTTTACCCATATCAACAGAAACATTTTAAACAGCATATCTTTTAGAAAGGCATGGTCTCTTCGAGCTTTTATAATTGATGCTAGATTTCTTTAGTCACTTTCAAGAGCATCACTTGTGATAGCCTTAACAATGTACAAGTATTAAATACTGCAATACAAATTTCATGGTAAGGATTAAGAAATAGGTACCGAGGCACCAGACTTACCATGCTTATGAAGCACCCATGGCCATGCAGAGTTCTCAGAGATTTTTCGCCTCTTGTATTCCTCCTTGGCAGCACATTTGTCTTTTTCCTGTAGAATCTTCTGAAGTTTGTGCCTTCTCTTGCTATCCATCTGATAACACAAATAAAATGTGTTTTATTCAGTGGAGTATAAAGCCTTGTTTCAAGCCAAAGAACTAACCAGATATTTCACATAATTTAAAGAACATTTACTATTTGATTCCTAATATATATCACAACTCATTATCTTCCAAAGCTACTCAGAACCATCCATGGTCTACAAAACAATAGAGAAATAGCTGGAGTTTATAACAACTACATGTCTGCTTTTATCTAAGACAAACAGATAGTGATAAGAACTGAAGGCCAAAAGTGTTTCAGCCTTTATGCTAAAAGGCAATAATTGTAATAATAATTGTATCAAAAAGGGAAGAAAATATATATATATATATATATATATATATATATATATATATATATATATATATATATATATATATATATATATATATATATATATATATATATATATATATATATATATTTTTTTTTTTCTCATGTTAGATAAATCCAAGAAACAGAACCTCATTTGCTCATTTTAGGAGTTATAAAAGATTTAGACATGAATATTGGTGTGTATTTTATCACAATAGAAAGAATGATCGCTGCTGAAATGAATAGTTATTTTTAGAGATCAACATCAAATTCTTAACTACATATTACAGCATTGCTTCAATACAAGACATACCAGTGGACTTGCAAACTTTTCTGTCTTCTTCGGGCACAAGATTGCCATGTTCCTTCCTCACCCAAAACAAAGGACTTATTCGATTAGCTTGCTTCGATATACGGTCTGGTCTTTCTTCTCTGCTGTAAAACAAGAAAGTCTCACTTACTCTTTGTGCAAATACTATTGTTTTTGAAACATCTAAAAAAAAGACAGTTACAATAAAGTTAATTTATCATATGATTCAGGAAGGCATTTGATGAGTAAATACTGATATACTAAAAATATTCTAGAAACTTTACCTGTGAAGGACTGATTACGGCAAGATCGCTGCAAATCACTACTAGCTGTGAGAGTTGACTCTTAAAAGTGCTGATGAGTTTGATATTGTAGAGATCTTAAAAATACAAAAAAGTAAAAGTAATCTGCAAGTAATCCTGCAAGACAGAAAGAAAGGGTATTTTATTACATTGCATGCAAGTTGTAAGTTTATACATAACTGCAGGATTTCTTTCTGTAAAAAGCGTTGCATAATTAAATGTTAAATACATTTATGTAATAAGTTCACTGATATGTGTGCATGCCCATTATTAAAAGTATTTAATAGCAAGCTATATCATATGAATGTGTTTAAAAATGTTGATAATTCACTTGATTTTTTGTTGACGTTATCAACAGTGCAACTGATCTGAGTATGACAAAATAATCGAAAATCTGATGTCATGTGTTTGCAAGAATTTTCACTCTTGCAAACAGAGGTAGGTTATGAGGTGTGAAGAGACATGTAACATTACATGAACAGACAGAGCCCAATTTGAAATAATTTTAAAGAATACAATGGACTTAATATAAACTTTCTGACAGTGTGTGGGACATCTGACTACTTTCCAAGAAAGGGAACAACAATAAATATGTACAGGAATTGAGGCAGTAGCCAATGGCAGGAGTTATAGTAAAAGCTGCAGGATTATGTACGAGTATCATATGAATTTGACTACTTGTTAAATCTTGTGAATTATTGAGACTTTGAGAATATGTTCTTACTGATTGAGCCATGGGATTTGTAAGAATAAGTTTAAGTAACAACAAATGCTGAATACTATGTTTGATAAAGGGCTCTAACCAGCACATACATGTATATATATATACCTTTGCAAATATTTGCTGTTGCAGCTTTTGGTCTTCTCCGTTACTTCTCCACAAACAAGAATGGGCTGACTGAGTCCGAAGGCCCTTTGGTCTTTTCAGGTAAAAAGAAAGAGAGAACAAAAGTCATAATATATAATATATTGCATTATATACAGGAAAAGTACTATTTACATTAAAATATTTGGATTTACATAAAATGCATTTAAAGCATGGTAATTGTTGTGGTTACTGTCTATTTACAACAAACATCACATTAAAACTAAGGTTACTGTGGTAAAAGCATGGTAATATTTGAGGTTACTGTCCTTTTACTGCACCTATCACATTAAAACTAAGGTTACTGTGGTAAAAGCGTGGCAAGTGTTGTTTTTTTATTGTGCTTCTACTACAAATTCCACGTTGAAACTACACTGGTAGTTATTATTAAATATGAACAACTGTTTAAAGGTCTATAGCATGTCACGTGACAGTGTGCAATCACCCTATTAGCAAGATGTGTTGATTTAGAAAGCAAAGAAATGCAAATCCTCAGTGGAGATGACAGATATAATGCAGTGACTGAACATAATCTGATAGATAGCGACAAGCAGAACATACTTTATATCAAACATCAGGACATAATATTTGACTACTCACCCACATGTGGCACACGTGAACTGACGCCAAACATCGCGATGTGTTCTTCTTCTTCTTCTTTCATTTTATTGGCAACCGCACTTAACAGTGCATTACTGCCATCATCTGGTAGCTTGAATCAGAAACATTTCTCTCTTATTAAAAAAAAAAAAAAAAAAAAAAAAAAAAAAAAAAAAAACCACTGGCGCTGCGTGTTCAGCTCCTCCAGTTTCCACCCCACTTCCCTTTAACTCCCGCTTCCTATCCTTACCCTTACTTACCTCCAGATTTCCTTCCCTCTCACCAATACTTCATCCACATCTTCTCCCACTGTCTATAATCCTATATATCTATTACTCTTAAATTCTCTTTATTAATCCTGTATTATTCAAAAACTGAAACAACACATTAACCATCTTTCCTATATCTGAATCTAATATATTCTTTAATGTTAACTCTTTCCCTTCACTGTTCCATAATTCTTCTCTTAGCACTTCTCTTTCTTCCTCATAACCATCACAATTAAAAAACACATGTTCTACAGTTTCACTCTGTCCACATTTCTCACATAAACCCGTTGGATGCTTAGCTATTAAATGTAATGTTTTATTCAAACCGGTATGTCCCACCCTTAATCTTGTAATTATACTTTCCTCCCTTCTATTTCTCCCTCTTCTTCTACCTTTTCCCACTTTCTCTTGTATTGCATATAAATGTCTCCCTTACTCTCATTATCCCAACATTGTTGCCACTTTTAATCACTTCCTCTTTTATTACTGATTTTATTTCTTTTATACTATATGACATCTCAATTTCTACCATCTCTTCATCTACTGCTTGTTTTGCTAATTTATCTGCTTCTTCATTGCCTTTAATTCCCACATGGGCTGGGACCCATACAAACTGTACTTCTATATTACTTTGCTTCAACTCAAAAATATTTTGAAGTATTTCCATGATTAAATCTGGTCTAGATTCTGATTTTTGATTATCGATACTAACTATTGCTGATTGTGAATCTGAACATATGACTGCATTTTTAATTTTCCTTTCCTTAATTATTTGCACTGCTAACAAAATAGCCATCAGTTCACCTGTATATACTGACAATTGGTCACTAATTCTAGCTTTTTTTCTTCACCATTAACTTAGGTACATTGACTGCCACTCCTACTCTCCTTCCTTTTTTTGGAAGCATCTGTGTATATCTGAATATTATCTCCATATGTAATTCTTAAATACTCAATTACTCTACTTACTTCCATCTCATTATGTCCTTCCCTTTGTCTTATCTCCAGTAATGTTAAATCTACTATTGGCTGAGGAACAATCCATATAGGAGTATGCGGATATATTACTCTTGGTACACAGCTATAATTGTTTATCCCCATCTCCTTAATATCTTCTTCTACCACCCACCCAAAACTCTTATGTTTATTAATTCCTTGTTCCCAACATACTCCTAATATTTTCCTTGTTGGATGCATCTCATTCTGACTATTAATATTTGTCCAATACACAGCCATTAACTGTTGTCTTCTAATATTAAGGGGCATTTCATTTATCTCAACTTGCATTGCTGCTATAGGTGTTGTAGGATATGCTCCACTGCAAATTCTCAATGCCCGTGCTTGAATTCTATCCAATTTCTCTAACTGTGATTTTGCCAACCCATATGCTATACTTCCATAATCTAGTACCGATCTTATCATTGCTATATATACTGTTTGAAGAGCCCGTCTATCTGCTCCCCACTCATGTCCTGCCATACATTTCATTACATTTAAAACTCTTTTACACCTATTCACTATTTTATCAATATGTACTTTCCATGTCAGTTTCCTATCTAGCCACATTCCCAAAAATCTAACTGATGTTACTCGATCCATTTCCTTGTTATATATCCTTAACTTACATTCATTATCTACTTTCTTATTGGAAAATATAATAACTTGTGACTTCTCCACAGATAACTTAAATCCCCACTTATATGACCATTTAACTACCTCATCCACAGCCTTCTGCATTTTCCCCATAATGAACTTATTGTTTCTTCCTCTAAACCACAAAGCTCCATCATCTGCAAACAGTGATCTACCAACACTCCTTTCCACCTTACTAAATATATCATTTATCATTACTATAAAAAGCACTGGACTTATTACACTTCCCTGAGGAGTACCATTTTCAATTATTCCTTGAGATGATATAGCATCTCCTACTCTCACTCTTATTACTCTTTGCTTAAGGAAGTCATTAATCCAATTAAACATTCTTCCCCTACCCCATCTCTTCCAACTTAATCATCAAACCCTCCCTCCATAACATATCATAGGCTTTTTCAATATCAAGAAACACAGCAATTACTGATTCTTTATTTGACAGAGCTTTCTTTATTTCCGCTTCCAAACACATAACCGAATCCATAGTACCTCTTCCTACCCTAAATCCACTTTGATATGGTGTTAATTTCCCTTCTTTTTCCAAAAATATACTAATCTATCCGTTATCATTCTCTCCATCACTTTCCCTACATGTGATGTAAGGGCTATTGGCCTGTAACTAGCCGACTTACTTGGATCCTTCCCTGATTTCATTATTGGCAATATCAATGCTTCTTTCCAACTTTGCGGTACTTTCCCCATTTCCACACTCTATTATAGAACTCTAACATTACTCTCAACGATTCCTCACTTAACTGCTTGATCATATAATAGCTGATTTCGTCTTGCCCTGGAGTAGTTTCTCTCATTCTCCTCAATGCTCGCTTTAGTTCCGCCATTCCAAACGGGACATCCATTATATTATCTCTTTCCTGTCTCTTTCCCAATAAATGAGGATGTTCTCGTAACATTTCCTCCCTCTCCCTCTTAAACTCTTCAGTCAGATTTTCCACTATTTACTTTTACGAATGTATTACAAAACATTTCTGCTTTCTCACAGTTTTCTATTGCTATAATTTCTCCTTCATTTAAAACAGGATATTCCATATCCTTCCTTATTCCATTCATCTTTCTGATCATACTCCATACCTCTCCTATTGGTGTACTTCTCCCTATTCTATCACAGAACTCTCTCCAATGTTGTCTTTTAGCTCTTCTTATCACCTCTTTAACTTTTGCTTGTTCTCTCTTATATTCAATTAAATCTGAATAATTATGCATTCTTCTTACCTTCTTGTATGCTCTCCTTTTCCTTCTAATAGCTTCATCACACTCCTTATTCCACCATGGTACCATTTTTGTCTTTCTTCTACCTTTACTCTTAGGAATATTACTTACTGCTGCATTCTTCATAACTCCTATAATTTTCTCATTTATAGCTTCTATGTCATCTACACTTCTTACTTCATTTATGTCTAAGCCCTCCTCCACCATTTTCACATATTCAGTCCAGTTAGCTTTTTTATAATTCCATCTCCCTTCTCTACTCTCACTTCTTTCTACCCTATTACTCATACACATTTCAATCCACACAGGAAAGTGATCACTCCCTATAGTACATTTCCTTAATATCTTCCAGTTAATTATTCCCCCTAACCTGCTTTTTGCAAGAGTTAAATCCAACACCGCTTCTTGACCTGTTCTCATATCTACTCGTGTACCTCCCTATCATTCAGACAGATCAAATTCATCTCATCCATTAATTCTTCAACCACCTTCCCATTTCTGTCAGTTACACTTCCTCCCCACATACTACTATGGGCATTGAAATCCCCACACCATATCACCCTCTCTCTACTTTGCCCTTCTATCTTCAACATATCTTCCAATATCATTTGCCTACATGGATTATAAAAATTTATTATTACAACACTCTTATCATCCTTCCATACCTCCACCACCACATATTCCATCTCACTACCTTTTCCCACCATTCTATACTGTACTTCAGACTTAATGAAAGTAACACACCCACCACCATTTCCCTCTTCCCGATCTCTTCTCACCGAAACATACCCTTTAATTACAAAATCAAATTTAGGTTTCAGCCAAGACTCTTGTACACATATCACATCTGGCTTTTCCTCCATCTTATTTAGATAACCCTTAAATTCCAATCCATTAGCCACCAAACTCCTAGCATTCCATTGTAAAATTAACAACATCAAGATTATTGTCCATCCCATGATTCTTGACTAGGCTGTATTTCTAAAGTTAGACCATCTCTAACCATTTCCCATGTTAGCCCTTTGATATCCAGGAACCTCTCTGCTGCTCTCACTATTATCTGTATCTTTTCTGTTCTTCTTTCAGTCTGCGCTGAACAATTTATGACCTCTGCCATGAATAACACAAAACTCTTTTTACTTACTATCATTTTATCATCCGATATTTTGCTTTCCTTTTCTTCATTTCTGGTTTGATCTTTCCACGTCTCCTTCTCCTCACTTTCTTTCTTTTCCCTTGAGTCCACTTTTTTAACCAACCCAGGCTCATTGGAAATACGTGACTCTGCCTACATTTTTGCAAACCCTGAAATATGTACCTCCAGGTACGTTTCCCTGCACTTTTCGGGTGAAACGTCCACTAGAGGCGCTAAGTGGTATCAGCTAAGTGGTATCAGCATCAAGAAAGACGTGATGTAATCACGAATTTTAATTCCTATTGAAATACATTTAATTATTTGCATTTGTAAAAGTAGACATGATTTTATGAATATTTAAAGGCTACTTTAATATTTGGGAGCAACTAACCCCACTCCTACCCTAAACCTACCCACTTCTCAACAATAAAACACATAACAGACAAATAAAAGTACAGTCACAGGTATTTATTGCAAAAACTGACCAAAACAGTGTAAAAGTATTAACTCATGTTGCATTCCAAGTCTTCTGAAGTCATACGATATCTTCATGTGAAGAACAGAGTTGATCTTAAAGTTTTAATCGCTGAAATGATGATCCAATCTGCGCTCCGTGTGAACACCCTCCACTCGTTCATATTTCATTCAAATAATACTCTTAACTCTTGGCGTGGCGCGGTCAGTCACGAGACACACAAGAGCCAATGGCATTTACAATCAAAGCTGGCGTAATGGCGCAATTGGTCAAGAGACATCGACAGCCAATGCTGTCAAAGCTGATGTAACGGCAATTTTCAAATATGATCTTCGGCGGGTGGACTCAACACTGATCGCTTTTGGGGATTTTCTTCACAAAAATCAATCGTTTGGCCTCGAAACACTTGGAATATTTGTACTTTTTAAATAAATTGTGCCTGCAGTCGTATCTGCCTGTTATATCCTGTTTTTTTATAATACACAAATGGTTAGGTTTAGAGAAGGGGTTGAGAAAAACTGATACCACTTAGCGCCTCAAGTGGACGTTTCACCCGAAAAGTGCAGGGAAACGTACCTGGAGGTACATATTTCAGGGTTTGCAAAAATGTAGGCAGAGTCACGTATTTCCAATGAGCCTGGGTTGTTTTTAACTGCTTCCGCATATGACAACTTATTTCCAGCTCTTTCCTTCTGAATTTCTACTGCTCTCTTTCTCACTTCACACCCTCCATATGCCACATTATGGGCCCCTCCACAATTACAACATTTCGCTTCCACACCTTTTCCACAATTTCCGTACTCATGTTCTTCCCCACAGTGTGCACATCTTTTTTTGGCTCTGCATACACTTGCAATATGACCATATCTCTGGCAATTATAGCATCTCAGCGGAGCCCGCACATATTCCCTCACCCGAAAGCTAACATATCCAATCATCACTCTACTTGGTATCACTCCACCACCACCACTCTCAAAACGCAACATTACAGAAAGACTTTCTTCCTTATTACCTTCCCTATTCCTTTGCAGTCGTTTTGCTTCAATTACATTTCCTCCTTTAATATTCCTCATCAGCTCTATCATAGTGACCTCCAATGCTACCCCTGTAACTACTCCACATAACCATGATTTTTCACCTGTCTGACTACAACTTGAAACCACTTGTTTACACACAGCCTTCATTTTCATCACCTTATCCCTCTGCTCCTCATTATCACATATCACCATTAATGCTCCATCCTGTAGCACTCTTGCACCTCTAATCTCTCCTAATTGTTTCCTCAACTCATTTGTTAACTCTATTGGGTTTACCCCTTTTACTCCTTGTCCCTCTTTAAATCGTACAATCATTTTTATTTCTTCTCTCCTTTCACTTATTACTTCCCTTTCACTATCCTCATCTGTACTTACTAACTCCTCTTCATTATCTTTTTTCCTCTTACTATTTGCCTTTTCAACCCGTTTTATTCTCCCCCCTTCCACTTGTGTCCAACCCATCTCATCATTTCCTTCTTCCATCTCTATTTCGTCAATTCTAACTCTTGTTTCTGATCCAACCTCCTCTTTTTTCTTTTTCCTTAATTTCCCCATCCGATTCTTTTATTTCAACAACTTGTATGCTTAATACAATTAATACAAGCTATTTAAATTGCTATGAACTCCGCGTTTCCACCCGCAGTTTCTCCACGCTGCACCCTGCCCGCGATGTGTTCTGAATGAGACTTCACTTCTTCAGCGCGATTTCAAACGCGTCTTCTGTTGACGCCAAAGGTTTTCCCATTGAAAGCAATGGAGTTCCCATTTCGTCCATATCGTGACGCCGAGGGGTACCGTGGAGACGGTGATTGTGCAGTCATATAGATTCAAATGGTTATATAAAGTCATATATATTTATATTGTTATATATATTTTCAAATAGTTTTCTGTACTGTTATAAGTATTGTCATTATTAGTTACCATTTATGTAGTATACTGATGTCTGTTGTTCAACATCACTTATATCTGCCTATACTGGCGGGTGACGTTAGGGGGCAGTGGTGAGCCGCAGGGAGTTTCACTTTTGCTAAAGAATAAGTCACACTGCCAGCCATATCAACATACTGTTAACCTGAACTGTTGTCTTTGTTGATTCTGCAGGTAAAATGAGTGATGGGACATCGCAACTGATGTTTTATAATGTTTAGATGTGTTTGTTTGATGCATTGTGTCGTTATCAGTAAAAAAATAACCGCATTGACGCACCCGCGGCTAGAATGCGGCCTACTCTGCCGCGACCGGCGGGTGCCGTGCGAGAGATCGCCGCGGCTGGAATGCGGCCTATTCGGCCGCGCTTCATAATGATGATAAAGTTAATGCACTCAAAGTCGTCTTTAAATATAGTTAAGTGGTAGTTGATCTTTAATGTGTCTGTTTCATTACATTTAGTCATTGTGGGTGACTATTATGATGCCAGTGAGAGAGTTTGTAGTCATTGGGAGTTAAATGGCCTAATGTTGTTTAAAGAACAGAGTTTACAATAACATACAGTTAAATATTGTTACTTTAAGTGCTTGTATACAGTCTGTGTAAATTGAGAATTAGTATATGACTACTGAAAGATTAATATCAGTCAGTTAGTGAAGTACAAATGTTCTTATTTTCGGACATGCTGTATATCTGAGTAATGTATATCAGAGTAATGAGTATATATGTGAGTTTATTGAACAGAGTTTCACTTTTGCTAAAGAATAAGTCACACTGCCAGCCATATCAACATACTGTTAACCTGAACTGTTGTCTTTGTTGATTCTGCAGATTCTGCAGACACAGTGTGACAGAAATAAAAAACTATATGTGCCGCCAGAAAACCCTGCCTCTTCTGTGTGTGCAACAATTGCTTTTGGGTCTTTTCTTCACAGAAATCAATCGTTTGGCCTCGGAACAGTTGCAATAGCCGGACTCTTTAAATAAAGTGTGTCTGCTGTCTGTAATATTCTGTGTTTTATATCATATAATACGCAAATGGGCAGGTTTAGTGCGGGGTGGGGTTGGGCTGTTTCAAACGTGTCTGAATAGCGTAAATAAAATTAAATAAATTTAAATAAAAGTGTGCTGGCTTATTACATTGAGAATCACACTCCAACATGTCATAATGGAAAAATTATAACCCAATAAATAATTTCATCACGATGATAACATTCACGTGCCCAACACGTCTGTATATGACGCCCTAGGCTTCTTGTTAGAATCAGTGGAGTGCCCCTGAACGTCGAAAAATGACGCTTAAGGGGTACCCTGTGCGTTAAAAAGTGACGCCGAGTGGTACTGACCAAGCGTCAATATGTGACGAGTTGGGAGTGAGAATGTGTTGTTTTAAGACCCTTAACGACCGTGAATCGAAATTATGACATTCTTTCAGTGATTATTGATAAACAGACTACAGAGAACATGTTGGCACTGGTTTGGTTCTGATTGGATAAAAAACCTAGAAATATTTGGCAAAAGTAGGGTTTAGACAAAATTCAAAATGGCGGGAAAATTTGCATACCGGAAATGAAATCGAAGATATACGATTGATATCATATAAAAGCTGGGATCAAGTCCTTTTTAAATATATTTTCATTTATTTCATGGCTTGTCTGAAACAAAAGTTATGGTTATCTGAAGTCGGCTGATCGCTTCAATTTTCAGGAACGGAATTTTGAGAAAAACTGGTTTAAAAACTGTCACCCCTTTTTTCGCATAGACATGAAAATGCACTATCCATACTTAAATGGCTGCAACTCAAGAATGCTTTGGAATATAACCCTAAGGTTATATAAAATATATATAAAAACCCTTGTTTTAAAGAAGACACTTGGCAGATCATTGTAGAAGTCAAATAAATTATGAAATTAAAATAAAAAAAAGTTATAAAAGTTTAAGTTTATGAAAATGTAAAAACATGTATTTTATAATATTGTATATAGTATTTTATAATAATATGTAATTTACAAAACATTCTTTACTCTAAAACTACAACACAATTCAAGCAATATGAACAAGTTGTGTTCCAAGTTTAAGCTTGATATATAAAATTTTGTTTGGGTGCAGTACTAAACTTTTTCACTAGATGACACTCAAGCTCTAATACTGACCATAAAATAGCACCTCCATTTCCATATGGTTTGAGTGATCTACCATATATTTCCACAATTTTCATACATTTTATGAAGTAGGTTAGACATCCTATTCGGAAGTAGGCAGTTTGGCAGTATTTGATTTGAATTCAACCTCTAATAAATATAAAAAGAACGTGCATTATAGCTCACTGCTGCATCACAAATTGCAAATCTATATTTTTTCCCCTTTATATTTAAAACATTTCCAGATTTTTTTTATCTAAAAAAATTGACAGAATGTTTTATTTTGAATTCTTGGCATGAAAACAAATTGGTTGTCTACCAATCTTTAAATATCTTTTTGTGTGTGTGTGTGTGTGTGTGTGTATTCATCGCTATTTCAAAATAAAGGTCTGAAATTAATTTAAAAATGAAGGAGGGATGATAGAAGAAGGAGCTGGGAAGGCGGTAAATGCAGCGATCATGTCAAAATATAAGAAAAATTATAGTGGAAATGGACCAGAGATACTAGTTAGTGTAGATGATACGGATGTTGAAGATGAACAAATGGAATTAGGAAAGACAGGAGAAGAGAGGAATTTAGATATAAGGGAAGAGGTAGGTACAAAGAAAAAAAAGAAAAAACATCAGGTAGAGGTAAGAGGTTCAGGGGAGAGTGGAAATGAACAGGAGGTGAGGAATGTAAATTTGGATGAGTTGAAGGTAATATTGAAATTTAAAGAGGATGGTGGAATACAAAAGGTAAGTCCAATTGTAGGCCCTATTAACAAAAGAGTTGAGGAAAGTAGTTGGAGAAATTAAGATGGCAAAAGTGTTAAGTAATGGAGAATTGATGATTGTTTGTAATAGTGAAGAGCAAAGAAGGAAAGTGATGAAGATTAAAGTAATGTGTAAGCAGGAAGTGGTGAGTTGTAAGATTGTAGGACAGAGGCAGTGGGTAAGTGGAGTAATATCTGGAGTGCCATTAGGAGTGTCTATGGAAGAGCTTAAAAGTAACATTGGCGGAGGTAAAATAGTTGGTGCTAGGAGACTGTTTATGAGTAGAGAAGGGAACAGAATGGAGAGTCTCTCTGTTGAGCTTAGGTTTGATGGAGTTATTTTGCCAGATAAGGTCAAGCTTGGATTTATCAGTTATTCCGTGAGGCCTTTTGTGCCTCCTCCTTTAAGATGTTATAATTGTCAAAAATACGGGCATGTGGCTATGGTGTGTAAGCGAAGAAAGCGATGTGCAAGATGTGAGGGGAACATGATTATGGCAAATGTGAAGGAGCAGGACCAAAATGCTGCAACTGTGGAGGGGAGCATAGTGTTGCGTTTGGAGGATGTGAGGTGAGGAAGAAAGCAATTGAAGTACAGAATGAGAGAGCCAAGAGGAATATAACGTATGCAGAGGCTGTTAAAGTGGTTGATACAAGGAATAGAGAGAAAGGAAAAGAGAGGGAAGTGCAAAAGAGAGGAGAATTGAGGAAATATCAGAGAAGCAAGGTAGGATTACGGAAGAGACAATGATTGTAAGTAAAGTAAATTTCTTGTTGTTCATAGCTGAAGTAATTAATTGTACTGCACAGACTGAAAAGAAGACAACTAAGATTCAAATTATAGTCAAGGCAGCAGAGAGATTCTTGGGAGTAAAGGATATATCATGGGAAATGGTTAGGGATGGGCTAATTAGTGAGATACAGTCCAGCCAGGAAGCATGGTTTGGCTAGGAGGATGATTTTAATTTTACAATGGAATGCAAGAAGTCTTGTGGCTAATGGATTGGAGATTAAAGGTGTTATTAATGAGATGGAAGTTAAACCGGATCTGATATGTATACAAGAGTCATGGCTTAAACCTAGATTTGATTTTGTTATTAAAGGATATGTGAGTGAGAGAAGAGATAGAGAGGAGTTAAATGGTGCAGGGTGTATTACTCTGATTAAGGAAGGCATGCAATATAGAACATTAGGCAAAGGTGTAACACAAGAATATGTTGTAGTAGAGGTATGGGTGAATGGAAAAAAGTATGTAATAATAAACTTTTATAATCCTTGTAGGAAATTAGTGTTGAGTGAGTTAGAGCAAATAGAGGTCTTAATGAAGATAGGGTAATTTGGTGTGGGGATTTTTGCACAGAGCATGTTATGGGAGGTTTAGTGACAGATTGTAATGGAATGGTGGTGGAAGATTTGATAGATCAGAGAAATTTGGTGTGTCTGAATGATGGGGGTAATACAAGAATAGATGTGGCTACAGGTAAAGAGTCTGTTTTAGATCTAACAATGGTGTCGGATTCAATTGCAGGGAGTGCTGAGTGGGAAATATTGCGACAAGATACTATTGGGAGTGATCATTATCCAATAATGATATCTGTTAGTGTGAATGTGAGAGGAAGTAAAGTCAAGGAAATGTTGGTAGATGGAGGTTTGATAAAGCGGGGGAAGAATTCATGAGTCTGAGTGAAGAGGGATTAAAGAGTATTATAGTAGAACCAGATAGATCAGTAGAAATGATTAGTGATGATGTTGTTTATGCCATTCAAGTAGCAGCAAATAAATATATACCAAAGGGAAAGGAGGTAGGAAGAATAAAATAGTTCCATGGTGGGAAGAATGTACTAGTGCAATAAGAAGGAAAAGGAAAGCATTTAGGATGGTTAAGAAAACACATAATTTTCAAGATTTAATAATGTACAAACAAGCACAAGCTGAGGTAAGGAGGATAATAAGGAAAGTCAGAAAACAGTATTGGATGGCTTACTGTGATGAGATAGGGAAGAATACACCAGTAGAGGAAGTATGGGGTATGATTAAGAAAATGAAAGGGATTCAAAAGTGCAATGGGTATCCAGTTTTAAGTATGGAGGGAGAAATAGCTGTGGAGGATGGAGATAAAGTGGAAATGTTTTTAAAGGCATTTATAAAAGTAAATAGTTCAGACAATTTGACTGAACAGAGTAAGGAAATGAGGAAGGGAGTGATGAAGGAATATCCGGATATAGAGAAGAAAAAAGAGGCTGAAGATAATTTGTTAGATGTACCATTTTCTATGAGTGAGTTAAAGAATGCAGTAAGAAGAATGAAACAATCCACTCCAGGAGTGGATGGGATTAGTTACAGTATGATGAAGCATTTTAGTGAAACATCTATGGAAGTGATTTTAACATTTTATAATAGAATATGGATAGAGGGTATAATTCCTCAAAGTTGGAAGGAAGCATTAATTATACCTATTAAAAAGCCTGGGAAAGATCCAAGTAATCCTATAAATTATCGTCCAATAGCATTAACTTCTCATTTATGTAAGGTAATGGAGAGAATGATAGCTGATAGATTGACTTATCATTTGGAAAAAATGAATTGGTTTTTCTTATCAAAGTGGGTTTAGGTGTGGCAGAGGACTATGGATCCAATAGTATCTTTAGAGGATGAAATAAGAAAGGCATTTATAAATAAGGAAAGTGTCTTTGCTGTTTTCTTTGATATAGAAAAGGCTTATGATATGTTGTGGAAAGAGGGTTATTAATAAAGTTACAGAAAATGAGTATAAAAGGAAGAATGTATAATTGGATAAAAGAGTTTTTAATTGGAAGAAGTATTCGAGTAAAGGTGGGTGGAGCTATATCATTAAGTGGAGCAATTGAAAATGGTACACCTCAGGGCAGTGTAATAAGTCCACTTTTATTTATTATCATGATTAACGATGTTTTCTCAAGGATTGATAGAAGTATGGGGAAATCATTGTTTGCTGATGATGGGGCTATCTGGTTTAGAGGAAAGAATATAGATTATAACACAAAGAAATTGCAAGGTGCGCTAAATGAAGTTGAGAAGTGGTCAGGGGAAAATGGTTTTAAGTTTTCAGTGGAAAAGACAAAAATAATACTTTTTACTAAAATGAGGAGGAATGTGGATGTTAAGTTAAAATTATACAAAAAAGAATTAGAGCGTGTAAGTATAGTAAGATTTCTAGGAGTTTGGTTTGATAGTAGATTAACTTGAGAGAGCATATTGAAAAAATGGTAGGAAGATGTAAGCGTGTAGTGAATGTAATGAGATGTATTTCAGGTCAGGAATGGGGAGCAGATAGATTGGCTTTAAAAACTATATATATATCTATGATAAGATCTATAATTGATTATGGTTGTATTGTATATGGTTCTGCAAATAAATCTCATTTAATTAAATTAGAGAGAATTCAGTCTCAAGCACTAAGAATTTGCTGCGGAGCATATCTAACTTCTCCAGTATTGGCTCTTCAGGTAGAGATGGGTGAAATGCCTTTGCAGATAAGAAGACAGCAATTAATGGCATCTTATTGGGCAAATTTAAAAGGTCAGAGTGAGGATCACCCAACAAGGAAAGTAATGAGTCCTAGTTGGGAATATGAGAAGAGAGAGTGTAATAGCTTTGGATGGAGTGTGAGGAAATTGGTTAGTGATATGAGATTGGAGGAGGTTGGATATGCTCCAATAATTCCTTTATCTCCAGTACCATTATGGGTCATGCCCCAACCAGAAGTAGATTTAAGTTTATTAGAAAAAGGCAAAAGGAGGTTCATATGAAACAGAAGTATATAATGTAAGGGAGTATATTGGGTCAAGATATGGGGAGTATATGCACATTTTACAGATGCTTCAAAAGATTCAAAAACTGGTCATGTGGGTTCTGCATTCATTATTCCAAAGGTTAAAGTGTATAAGAGTAAAAGGATATCAGATTGTTTATCAGTGTATACTGGAGAGATGTTTGCATTAATTATGGCAATAAGGTGGATTAGGAAGTTAAAATATCCAAGGCAGTAATATGTTCAGATTGTAGTTCAGCTCTAATAAGTTTGAAGGAGATAAAGTCAGAAACTAGACAAGATATGGTAATAGAGATAGTTCAAGAATTATATTCAATTAAACAAGCTAATTTAGAGGTACAGTTTTGTGGGTTCCAGCTCACATTGGGTTGAGAGGGTAACGAGGAGGCGGATGCATTAGCAAAAAAGGCAATAGAACGAGAAATAGTAGATATACAGATTTTATTTAGCAGGTCAGAAATTAAATCAATTATTAAAACCATATTTTGAAATTATGGCAGCAGTATTGGGACAATGAACTAAAAGGTAGACATATGCATCAAATACAGTCAACAGTGGGTAAGGGAAGAATATCAGGTAGGAGTAGGAATGAAGAGAATATGATTACAAGACTGAGATTGGGACATACAAGATTGAATGGTACATTGCACTTAATAAGTAAGCATCCAACAGGTTTATGTGAGGTATGTGAGGTGAGTGAAACAGTTGAACATGTAATAATACACTGTAGGAGATATAAGGTTGAAAGGAAAGAGTTGAAGGAGGAATTAAATAAAATAGGAGTAAAGTTGAGTGTTCAAAATTTATTAAAATCAGATAGGAGTACAATACATTTATTGGTAGAGTATTTGTTAAGCACTGGGTTAAATAAGCGTATTTAAAGTGGGTTTTTATTTAATTAATTTATTTTCTATTTATCTATATATATATATTTTTTTTTTTTTTTCCTGTCATGGGGGCTGAGAGTGGACGGAGGAGCTGAACACGCAGCGCCGGATGAAATTCGATGATGTCTCCATGCGGGTAAATAAGAGGAATTTAGGTTGGGTATAGGTGTCACTGGTCCATTTCAGCTATAGGTGGCGGTAATGCACATATTTGTTTGCGATCCGCCGTAAAATCGCAATAAGAAGAAGAAGAAGAATTTAAAAATATGAAAACTGGAATTTATAAGATGCATCATTACACAAGGGGACTAGACTCTGAAGAGAACAGCAACTTAGTTAGTATAGTGAAATACGTTTTCCATTGTTTATCATGAGTAGTCTCTAAACTTTGATCACCCGTATGTTTAGATCGCTAGTGTACAAGAATAGGAATCACACCGGCAGCATAGCCAAACTGACTCCTCTTCAATAACTTCTCCATCATCCCTGGATTTAAAATAATCCATTATATGATCGTTTAGGGCACTGACTTCACCATGATTAAGATGATTGAGGCGAACGAGATCATTAAAGCGATCAGTTACTTCAGACTCTGTTGTTCTCTTGTGCTCCGCCATTTCACAATACGATAATGATTTATTAAATAAAAACTTTGCGTGTCGTAGTTTTCAAAGGACTAGCGGGAAATGTGCTTTGATACACCTTTATTCTACATGTAATGGGGTTTATTTTGATGGCTGAACTGTCTTTGTGGTGTTAAGAGAGTGAAAACTATGGCCATTTGTGCACTTTGCTCAGTCTAAAACAAGAGAAAGATTCAGTCTTTTCCACTTGCTGCTGCAAACTGCTATTTTGTGCACTAAATAACATGAATTTTGCAAAGATATTTTTTTTTTAGAAATGATAGACAAGATGTTATAGAATAATAATTTAATGAAAACGCAATTTTGACAAAAAATTGACTTTCAACCTATTATTCGATCTAGCTGAAAACGTTCCAGCGCGACATCCGACGGGTTTTCACAGATCGCATCACATTTGATAACCTCTCCTCGATTTTTGTACTACTTATTGGCCAAGTTTCAAGTCTCTATATATGATTACACACATACACATTTGGTTGCAGATATAGATATCTGAAATAAATGGTGGACAACAGATGGCATAGTCCAGGTTTTCCCCTTTAAAACATATTTTTCAGCTCTCACTGTAATGCAATACTATTGCAAGAACATACCTCAAATGAAGTAGTAAACTTCGACAAAATGTGATATTTGTAATGATATTATATATATTTTTTAAAAGGATTGAACAATTAGTTAGCAAGATGAGCCAATGAGTGGTCTTCTGCTGCCCTCTGGTGGCTTTATGGCAGTTTTAAGGGAATATGTAATACATATTTTCCATTTTAAATTGTAGTGCTTACACATACATTTTGTTGCAGACATAGATACATATTTGAAATACATGATTTTGACTAAATGTGAATGTAAATATTAAACAAGTAATTGTATAATCTGAGAGTGAGAAGAATGACAAAATAACCAGCAGGTGGCACCAGAGAACCATGAATTAATGATTTAATGAATTAATGTTTTTTTTTTTTGCTTAATATCTCTGTAATGCAGAAATGGAAAATTCTGAAACTCAGGTCATAGAGAGTGCTCAATGGCCCCTATAGAATAAGACTATCCCTGGGGTCCTGGGCCAAGGGAGACCGGAGTACTGCCCGGTTAAACATGTACCTTATGGGACGTATGAATGAGCTCTCACATGTCTTCAGACTCATCCGTAGTCAGGATAGTAATAGGCGGTATAAGTGGGGGGTCCCGCGAAGTAGCGATCCGCGAGGGGGGCGTCCTAGAGCCCCGCGATCGTTGTGTTCGGGCAAGGGCCGGAAGTGGTCTTACCCACCCGAGTTTGACAGCGCTGACACTTTCCGTTCCCGAGTTATGAGCAATTTTGTAGCGGGGTGTGACGTCATTAGCGGCCGCCATTTTGAAACACTGCCGATGGTTTTCGCAAAAATCTCGGCGAAAACTCAACGAAAATACCTGAAATTCATACCATTGAAAGAGGTCATCTAGATGATTCGAAAAAGTCAAGTACTGCCGAGATTGGTTGAGATTGTCCTTTTACTTTTGACTTTTGACTGGATACAATTTAAAATGACCCTATTATATTCAAACAAATGCAAAAGTTTGATAATTATTGACCTAAAGAGTCAGAATGAGCAGATCTAACAAATTTTTCAGATCTAAATGATTAAATTATTTAAACATTATATGATAAAAGATGGAAAAGACCATTTACAGCCAATACAGGCAATTCACCATAGGCAATGCATGGTTTTAAAGCTTTTTAACAGTTATAGCGCCACCTATAGTCTGATCTCCATACAACTTTGCCTGCTTCTTCAGCATGGTATGTCACATATACCCAACAATTTTCGTGAAGTTTTGAGTTTTACCTTAGCATTTATAGTCTTTTGATGTATTTCGCCACGCCTCCTTTCTAAATGACCCTGTTATATGGTATACATCAAAATGCAAAAATGCAACTTTTTTTCAATTATTATTGATCTAGACAGTCCACAGAATTGTTCTAAACTGGTTTGGTTCCGCTCTGGCAAAAAACCAGGCACTAGTTTGCTAAAGTAAGTTTTTAACATAATCACAAAAATGTAATGAACAATTTGATTGACAGAAATAGTTCTGGAGGCAAAGTTGTTCAGCATGAGGAGATCTATCATATGATATGCATATTTTGTGGATGTAATTAAAACCACGTGATTACAGAGCCATAAAACTCGTTAGCGCCAACCAGTGGCCGATTTCTTTCAAAATTCTTACAGACCTCTAGGGCCATGAGTCAAACATGCCCATCAAGTTTCCTTCTGATCGGCCTCTGTTAACCTTGTCTTATAGGTGCTCAACTTTATTGGCCGATGGCGACCATGTTTTTTGAGATACGGCGATGGCCTCATAGACATACATGGGGCCTTGGACTAAGACACTGCATACCAATTTTCAAGTCAATTGGATTAATGGTCAGGTGGTCGTATCCCTTTTTTTGTTTTTTTTCACATTATAGCGCCACCTAGAGCCCAATCGTCGCTATTATTTCATCGTGACCAAAGACTGAGCCCATACACATGTGTACCAAGTTTGGTGAAAATATTAGGCTCCACCCACATTGACATTTTGACGCCCCTTAGCAACCGTGAATAGAAATTTCAACTTTTTTTTTATAGGTTTTGATAATCTAATTCCAGAGAACATTTATGCACTGGTTTGGTTCAGATCGGACAAAAAACCAGGGACAAGTTTGCAAAAGTAGGTTTTTGACAAAATTCAAAATGGTGGGAAAATTTGCATACCGGAAATGATTTCTGAGATATACGTTTTGTTCATCATGAGCTTAGCTTTCCAATGGTATAAGGCACTTGACCCTTAGGAGCAACGGTTTAGGAGTTATGAGCAGTTTTGCGCAATTGATCGATATAGCGCCACCTATAGGCCAATCTGGCTCATAATTTGATAACCTCTCCTCAATTTTTGTACTACCATCTGACAAAGTTTCAGAGCTCCAGCTTTTACGGTTTGGTCTGCACGATGCGTTTTAGGGGAAAATAATAATAATAATTAAAGCTGCGAGCAGCATTTAGCGGGGTTCAAGCTTTTAAGGCCTTTTGAATTTAAGGCCTTTAAACAGTGAATAATTAAATTTGAGAGCTCAGGTGAAATTAAGTGATGAACTGACAAAATTTGATTTTAAATGTTATAATGGTGACTTTATAAAGTCTAAATTTGAATTATAGAACAAAATTTATATTTTAACCAGCAGGTGGCAGTAGAGGATAAGTGATTGGCTCATTTTAATTTTTAAAGTGTCTGTTTTTGGTTTAAAAGTAAATGTTTAATGTGTATGTAGATACAGATATTTAAAAATGAATGAGAAAATATTTATTACAGGTTTCCCTTTTAAAACATGTTCAGGTCTCATTGTTATTGAAATGTGTTATAATTGCAAATACATACCTCAAAAAAAAAATAATAATTACTAAACATGAACAAAATGTGATTTGTAATGCTACTTGTGGCGGAGGGGGCGTGGTTCCGCGAAAGCTGTAGCGGGAGAAAGAGAGCGGAGCAGAGCGGTCGGTAAGTAGGTCAAGCAGATGATAACACCTGTCTCTGATTACAGTAATTGGCGTGGAGAGAGCGCTTATAAGCCGCTGCAGAGAGAGTGAGAGAGAGAGGTGGACTGGGACTACACGCACGCTGCTGAGAGTGATCAAGAGAAGCTGCTATTGCTGAGAACTGAACGGGGCGACCCATATCGTGGAACTTGAGTGTACGAGCCACTAAGGTGTGCGGTGTGAAGCAGGCGACCCATATCGTGGATTTTGAGTGTATACGCCAGAGAGCGTCTGTGTGTGCGTGAGAAAAAATAAAAGTGTGTAAGTCCCAGTCAAGCCGACCCTGTCTTCTTCCTTCCACCAACGAACCTCATTACACTACTATAATGATTTTTAAAAGTTTAAATGTGATTCTATATGAAATAAAACCTTGCAAATAACAGCATGAAGTGGTAAACTTCGACTAAATGTGATTTGCAATGATATTATACTTTTAAAAAAAATTTTATTAGGATTGAACAAATAGTTAGCAGAATGAGCCATTGTGTGGTTTTCTGCTGCCCTCTGATGGCTTTATGGCAATTGTATAGGGAATATTTAATAGGCACTTTTTCCATTTTAACTTTTAAACGTGTGTATACACACATTTTGTTGCAGATATAGATATATATTTGAAATACATAATTTTGACAATATGTGATTGTAAATATTTTACAAGTGACTTTATAATTTGAGATGAGAGTGAATAGCATGGAAAAATGACCAGCAGGTGGCACCAGAGAACCATGACTGAAAGAATAAATTAATTAATTTGTTTTCTTCTCAATATCTCTGGAATGCAGCAATTTAAAACTCGGGTCATAGAGAGTACTCGATGGCCCCTATAGAATGAGACTATCCCTGGGGTCCTGGGCCAAGGGAGACAGGAGTAATGCCCGGTTAAACATGTACATTTTGTTGCTTATATCTCAAAAACGGCTTGAGCAAACGTTAGAAAATCAGGTCAATTATAGGGCTGGATTTGCCCTTTAGAATGAGGTATAGACGGAGGGTCCCGCGAAGTAGCGATCTGCGAGGGGGCATCCTAGAGGCCCGCGATCGTTGTGTTCGGGCAAGGGCCCTGATTGGTCTTACCCACCCAAGTTTGACAGCGCTGACACTTTCCGTTCCCGAGTTATGAGCAATTTTGTACCGGGGTGTGACGTCATTGGCGGCCGGCATTTTAAAACACCCCCGGTGGTTTTTCCCCAAAATCTCGGCGAAAACTCAACAAAAACGCCTGAAATTCATACCACTGATGGAGTTCATCTAGATGATTCGAAAACGGCAAGTGCTGCCGAGATTGGTGGAGATTGTCCTTTAACTTTTGGCTGGCTACAATTTTAAATCACGCTAATATATTTAAAAAAGGCAAATGTTCAACTTTTTGTTGATAGCTATTGATCAGGAGGCCATAGAATTATACTGCATTGGTTTTATTCAGATTTAGCGAAAATCCTATGACTAGTTCGCAAAACTAGGTTTTGCACATATTTGCAAATAATTAATAAACGACTTGATTGACAGCATTGGTTCTTGAGGCAAAGTTATTTAATAGCTCCCTGATCGATTGCTTGATTGCTCCCTGATCGATTGCTCCAGTCTACCTACTGCTGCTACTGCATGCGTCAGTGTTTGTAGCTCTGTATAGCTGTGTTTGAATCTCTATTTGATATATTTTCTTAGTTATCTATACTGCTAAAAATAACTTACTCATCACCATATATTGTTTAATATAGCCTATCAAGTTAAATCTGACATCATTAGCTTTTAATCTAAATCACTACCACGTGTTAGCTTTTCGCTAGCCTGGTAGCTTTCCATCCCGGCACCCCGGGTCTCCTGTTTTCTGAGTTCATTAGACAACTGTGGTGAGTTGGATTATTAAATAGACTCCATCAAACAAAGTAAGTGGAGTAAGTTGTGTGGTAAGTTTTGGATTCATCAACAAATACGGTAAGCCATGTCTTCTTCTCCTGTCATTGTCACTTGCACTGCATGCTACATGTTTAGCATATCTATCTCCGTTGGCGAACAGGGCTTCACATGTGTTAAATGTAAGGAATTAATCAGGCTGACGGAGAAGATTTCAGATTTAGAGACACGCATCCAGACTTTATGTGAGTAGTGAGAATGGTACAGCTTTAGATACTCTTTTGGATGCGACTAGCTTAGTGAACACTCATTGTTTGGTTCGGCTGAGCCCCGCAGCAGGGCAATTGGGTGACTGTGAGACAGCATAGTCGCGGATCTAAAAACCACTCTGCCGTTCGATTAGAACATCAAACAGGTTCTCCCCACTCAGTGATGCACCCACTGAGGATCCTGTTGAAAGTGCCCTAGTTATTGGCGATTCTATTACGGGCGTGAAAATAGAGACACCAGCCACCATAGTCACATGTTTACCGGGAGCCAGAGCGCCTGACATCAAAGCAAATTTAAAAGTGCTGGCTAAAGCTAATCGTAAATTCTCTAAGATTATTATTCACGTCGGCACTAATGATGTTACCGTCAGTCGGAGATCACCAAAATTAACATTAAAGAGGTGTGTAAACTCGCAAGTATGCGATGTCACCGGCAGTCTGTTTATCTGGCCCCCTCCTGTTAAAAGGAGTGATGAAATAGTTAGCAGATTATCATCACTCAATGGCTGGTTGTCTAAGTGGTGTCCGCATAAAATAACATAGGGTTCATAGACAATTGGAAAAGTTTTTGGGGCAGACCCGACCTGTTGAAGATAGGCGAATTCATCCTACCGGGCTGGTGCTGCTCTTCTCTCTAGTAATTTGGCACATAATCTTAGAGCTAAACCTTGACTCACTGGGGCCCAGGTCAGGAAGCAGACAAACTGGCTAAACCAACCGTCTGCTAGCTGTCTCACGTCACCAGAGTCAGCTAAATCCCAGCACATAGAGACGCTTTCACCTAGATATTATCACATAGAGACTGTGTCTGTTCCCCGAATCAGTAAATACAAAAAGCCATCAAAACCATTCAACAGTAAAAATTTAATTGATGTCCAACAAATAAACAACAGATATAATACGGATGAACAATTGATAAATCTCGGGTTGCTGAATATTCGATCCCTTTCGCCAAAAAGCGCTTATTGTTAATGATATAATTATAGATCATAACCTAGATGTGCTGTGTTTGACAGAAACCTGGCTAAAACCTGACGACTACATTACTTTAAATGAGTCCACTCCCCAAGATTATTGTTATAAACACGAGCAGCGTCTGAAAGGAAAAGGGGAGGTGTTGCTGTAATTTATAATGATAACTTCAGTATTACTCAGAAGTCTAGTTTCAAATATAATTCCTTTGAAGTTTTGGTGCTTTATGTAACATTGTGTAGTGTAAATGATAAATCCCGTTTGACATTTGTGTTGGCTACTGTATACAGGCCACCAGGGCACAATACAGACTTTATCAAATAATTTGCTGGTTTTCTATCAGAGTTAGTACTGGCTGCAGATAAAGTACTAATTGTTGGTGATTTTAATATCCATGTTGACAATGAAAAGACGCATTGGGATTGGCATTTAAAGACATTATAAACTCTATTGGAGTTAGACAACACGTATCTGGACCCACTCATCGCCTTAATCATACTTTAGATCTAATACTGTCACATGGACTAAATGTTGATACCATTAAAATTCTGCAGCAGAGCGATGACATCTCAGATCATTACCTAATATCATGTATACTTAATATAGCTAAGGCTGCAAAGCCATCCTCGCTTCAAATATGGCAGGACTATAACCGCTGCGACTAAAGATTGCTTTATACATAATCTTCCTCATCAGTTCCATCTCCTCAGAATTACAGATAGCCAAGAGGAACTTGATGTTGCAACAGAAACTACTGACTCTCTCTTTACTAGCACTTTAGACATAGTTGCTCCTCGGCGCTTAAAGAAGATTAAAGCAAATAATCCAACGCCGTGGTACAACGAGCACACTCGGGCCCTTAAAACAGCAGCCAGAAAAATGGGCGCAGCTGGAAGAAAACAAAACTGGAGGTTTTTCGCAATTTGTGGAAAGAGAGCATGATTGCATACAGACAGGCCATAAAAACTGCTAGATCTGCTTATTTCTCAACTCTTTTAGAAGAAAACAAACACAACCCTAGGTATTTATTCGATACAGTGGCTAAATTAACAAAGGATAAAGCTTCAACTTCTGACATTTGTAAACAACACAGCAGTAATGACTTTATGAACTTCTTTACTAGTAAGATTGATAACATTAGGAATAAAATTATAACCATGCAGCCGTCTACTACAGTATCACTTCAGACAGAACATTGTAGTCTCACTGAGGAAAAATTACACTCATTCACTGCTATAGGAGGAGAAGAATTGGCTAAACTTGTTAAATCATCAAAATCAACAACATGTATGCTTGACCCTATACCGACTAGGCTATTAAAAGAGATGCTTCCAGAGGTCATAGATCCTCTGCTTAATATTATTCATCCTCATGACATTAGGATATGTACCAAAAACTTTTAAGTTGGCTGTAATTAAACCACTTATTAAAAACGCAACTTGATCCTAAAGAATTAGTCAATTACAGACCAATCTCGAATCTACCGTTTCTATCAAAAATATTAGAAAAGGCAGTGTCTTCACAATTATGTTCCTTTTTAGAAAGAAATTGTATATGTGAGGATTTCCAGTCAGGATTTAGGCCGTATCATAGTACTGAGACTGCTCTAATTAGAGTTACAAATGATTTACTCTTATCATCTGATCGTGGTTGTATCTCTCTATTAGTGTTACTCGATCTTAGTGCTGCATTCGATACTATCGATCACAATATTCTTTTGAATAGACTCGAAAATTATGTTGGCATTAGTGGAACTGCATTGGCATGGTTTAAATCTTACTTATCTGACCGTTATCAGTTTGTAGCAGTAAATGAAGAGATGTCACACCGATCACAAGTTCAGTATGGAGTACCGCAAGGCTCAGTGTTAGGACCGTTGCTTTTCACCCTGTATATGCTACCACTGGGAGATATCATTAGGAAGCATGGCGTTAGTTTTCATTGTTATGCTGATGATACTCAGCTCTATATTTCTTCACACCCTGAATGAAACTTACCAATTCACAAGATTAACGGAATGCATAGCTGATATTAAAAATTGGATGAATAGTAATTTCCTGCAACTTAATTCAGATAAAACTGAATTTTTAATTATTGGACAGAAAAGCTCCACAAGTAGTGCCCTAGAATACTGTCTAACCCTCGATGGCTGCTCTGTCAAGCCCTCGTCGTCAGTGAGGAACCTGGGTGTGCTCTTTGATACCAATCTTTCGTTTGAAAGCCACGTTTCTAGCATCTGTAAAACTGCATTCTACCATCTTAAAAATATATCTAAATTCGTCACATGCTTTCAATGCAAAATGCTGAACAATTAGTACATGCGTTCATGAGCTCAAGGCTAGATTATTGTAATGCTCTACTGGGTGGTTGCCCTGCTCGCCTAATAAATAAACTCCAGCTGGTCCAAAAGCGCAGCTCGAGTTCTTACTAGAACCAGGAAATGCGATCATATTAGTCCAGTTCTGTCAACACTGCACTGGCTCCTATTAAACATCGCATACATTTTAAAATCTTGCTTATTACTTATAAAGCAATAAATGGTTTAGCTCCCAGTACTTAAGCGAGCTCTTAACGCATTATACTCCATCACGTCAATTGCGGTCTCTAAACTCTGGCCAGTTGAAAATACCTAGAATATCTAAATCAACTGCAGGCGGTCAATCCTTTTCCTATTTAGCACCTAAACTCTGGAACAGTCTTCCTAGCATTGTTCGGAAGCAGACACACTCTGTCAGTTTAAATCTAGACTAAAAACACATCTCTTTACTATGGCATACACATAGAACATTTTTAACTTTCTTTATTCAAATCAAATGACTGATTGTTAGGCTGCATTAACTAGGTCAGCGGAACCGGGAACACTTCCCATAACACCTGATGTACTCGTTACATCATAAAAAGTGGCATCCACACTAATGTTAGTCTCTCTGTTTATCCGAGGTTTACTGCAGTCGGCGGATCCAGGCCGTGTCGGATCGGATGGTGGACCTGCATCTGGACATGACCAGCTCATCCTGGAGTGTCTGCTGAGACCATGTCCATTAGTGTCTCCTCTGAATTTGCCTCACGGGCGTCATCCTCAATTAAACCGTCTCCGGCGCAATAACTCCGATCTTTCCAGTATTCATATTCTTGTTTAATCGTCGCCATCCTAAATGAACCCGTCTGCGTGATACCAGAAAATTTCGAATATTCCTATCTAATATGATTTATGACCTGCAAGGTTGCCAGAGTAATAATTATACACTGTTAATAATAGGCCAGAGGAGAACTGGCACCCGACTGAGTCTGGTTTCTCCCAAGGTTTATTTTTCTCCATCATGCCCTGATGGAGTTTTGGTTCCTTGCCACTGTCGCCTTTGGCTTGGCTTGCTCAGTTGGGGACACTCAAATTATGATCCAAGTTACTCAACTAAATATACAAATAGAATTTATTAATTTGGTCATATATAATTCTACAAACTATCCAAATTAAACTAGCCAAATCAAATTTTGTTGCAATGTTGTCCTGTTTAACACTGTGAAGCTGCTTTGAAACAATCATCATTGTAAAAGCGCTATATAAATAAAGTTGATTGATTGATTGATTGATTGAAAGTTGTTCAGTATGAGGAGATCTATCCAATGATATTAATATTGTGTGGCTATGTCAAACACCACGTGATTACAGAGCCATAAAACTCATTAGCGCCAACTAGTGGCCGATTTCTTTGAAATTTCTTACACACCTCTGGGTCCCTGAGTCAAACATGCCCACTGAGTTTCATTTCGATCGACTTCCGGTAACCTTGTCTAATAGGTGCTCAAACTTCATTTGCCGATGGCAGCCATGTTTTTAGAGATATGCAGATGTCCTCATAGACCTAAATGAAGCCTTGGACCAAGACACTGCATACCAACTTTCATGTCAATTGGACCAACGGTCAGGCGGTCATAACCCTTTACATGTTTTTTTCATGCTATAGCGCCGCCAAGTGGCCAATCGTCTCGAGGTTTTTATGGTTACCAAAGGCTGAGCCCATACACATGTGTACCAAGTCTGGTGAAATTATCTCATTGCTTTCTTGAGTTATAGGACTTTTAGTAAAATAGGCTCCGCCCTGAACCACCATTTTGAAGCCCTTAGCGACAATTAATCGAAATATCAAGGTTTTTTTGATAGATATAGATAATGAGTCTACAGAGAACACTTTGGCACTAGTTTGGTTCCAATAGATCAAAAATCCTAGGACTAGTTTGCAAAAGTTTTTGACAAAATTCAAAATGGCGGAAAAATTTGCATACTGGAAATGAATTCGGAGATAAACGTTTTTTTCTTCATGAGCTCAGCTTTCCAATGATATAAGGCACTTGAGTCTTATGACCAACGGTTTAGGAGTTATGAGCCATTTCGCGCTTTTGATCACTGTAGCACTGTGATCTATTGGACAATCGTGGTCATACTTTGTCAACCTCTCCTCGGTTTTTGGACTACCATCTGGCTTTTAAGTCTCTAGTTTTAAGTCTCTAGCATTTACGGTTTGGTCTGCACGATCAGGTTTTTGCAGAATAATAATAATAATAATAATAATAATAATAATAATAATAATAATAATTAAAGCTGCAAGCAGCATTTAGCGGGGTTCAAGCATTTAAGGCCTTTAAGGACTTAAAGCATAAAAGTATCAAAAGACTCCAAGGTTCATTTAGCAAGCATTTAACCACTGACATAATAGAGGAAAATGACCATTTACAGCCAATAAAGGCAATTTAATGTAGGATATGTGTGGTTTTCAAAGCTTTTTGTCAGTTATAGTGCCACCTATGGTCTAATTTACCATATACTAGCATAGTTTACCATGGTTTACCATGTGTGATTTACCATGATATGGTATTTCAGGTCGTGTTCTACGGTCCTGTGCTGATCAGCTCGCTGGGCTCTTTACATCCATATTAAATGAGTCCCTTGCCACATCTGTTGTCCCCACCTCCTTCAAAAAATCCACTATCATCCCTGTACCTAAGAACAGTAAACCCTCTTGCCTAAATGACTATCGTCCAGTGGCTCTCACATCTATAGTCATGAAGGTCTTTGAGAGACTCATTAAAAACAACATTTGCTCCTCCATTCCTGACACTTTGGACCCTCTTCAGTTTGCCTATCGTCCCAATAGATCGACTGAAGATGCCATCTCTCACGTCCTTCATTCCTGCCTTACTCACATCGACAGCAAAAGTGGGAACTATGTCAGGCTGCTATTTATTGACTATAGCTCAGCCTTTAACACCATAGTTCCCATTAAGCTAACACACAAACTCCTGAATCTCGGCCTGAATTCTTCTCTCTGCCTCTGGATTGAAGATTTCCTCACTGGCAGACCCCAGGCGGTGAGAGTAGGCCAGTTCACCTCCACCTCCATCACCCTGAGTGTGGGAGCTCCACAGGGCTGTGTGCTGAGTCCCCTGCTCTACTCTCTCTACACCCATGACTGTTTGTCCACACACAGCTCCACCTCTATCATCAAGTTTGCTGATGATACTGTTGTCCTGGGTCTCATTTCCAACAACAATGAGGCGGCATACTTGGGCGAGGTGGTGCAACTGACATCATGGTGCCAGGACAACTGTCTCTCTCTGAATGTTAGCAAGACCAAAGAACTGATTGTGGACTTCAGAAAGAGACAGCAACTGTCATACTCCCTCTCATGATCAGCGGGACACCGGTAGAGAGAGTGAACAGCTTCAAATACCTGGGTGTGAACATCTCCGAGGACCTGACCTGGACTGCACATATCCAGACACAGGTTAAAAAGCCAGGCAAAGACTGTACCACCTCGCCAGCTGAGGAAATTCAGGGTTTCACCAGCTATCCTGAAAACTTTCTATCGAGGCGATAGAAAGTGTCCTGACTCAGTGCATCACAGCGTGGTACGGGAACAGCACCAGTCATGACTGCATAGCCCTGCAAAGAGTGGTGCGCTTATCCAGGCGCATCTCAGGGTCAGCTCTCCGTCTCTGCAGGACATTTACCAAACGCTGCAGAGGAGAGCTACCAAAATCATCAAAGACATTACCCACCCTGCGAACTCTCATTTCACCCTGCTGCCATCTGGTAAGCGCTTCCGAAGCCTGATGGCAAAAACTGAAAGACTCAGGAGGAGTTTCTTTCCCCAGGCCATCAGACTCCTGAACTCAGTCACGTGACTGCACTTCACCCCGCACACACATAAAACATCCGGTTTTTAACATTACATCCACATAGTGTCATTGCACTGCACTTTGTTCTTATTGTTACTGTGTAACAACCAGTAATTAAACCTGTTTGCACATTATACTTCTGTTTGCACATTACATTATACCCATTGTTTGCACACATATATATATATATATATATATATATATATATATATATATATATATTTTATGTTAACCAGTTAGTTATTTATTTTATCTTTTACTTGATTACTTATAATTCTATGTTGAGTACTTTTTATTCTATTTCTATTTTTAATTTCCTCCTTGTGTTTCTTGTAACTGTTATTTGCACTGTCTATGGAGCGGACCTGTTTACATTTCACTGCCAGTTATATATTCTGTATATAATTGTGTATGTGACAAATAAAACTCTTGAATCTTGAATCTTGAATCTTGAATATTGCCTGTGTTAGTGATTTACCATACTTTACCGTGATTCGCCATATTTTACCATGAATTGCCATAGCTTACATTGATTTAGCATGTCCTGGCATGATTTACTGTGATTTACTATGTTCCAGTTTGATTTACCAGAATTTTATTCTTTTAATTATCTTTTCAACTGTATATTTCTATTTCTTCTTATTTTAAGAATTTGAAGGGACTTGTAAAATATTGAGGGTATTGGATAAACCATAGCTGAGAGCTGACTCTGTGGGAGACAACTTCCGGAGGAAATTGTGAGATAAGTTTTCCAGGGGGAAAAGTAAAAGACCAGGTGAGGCCAGGTCGGACCGTGCTGCGAGCCGGTCTTATAAGGATTACAGAGGAGGGTAGTCTGCCCGTCCATCTTGGGTGAAAGATAGGGTCTGAACGGAGACGTCCGACAGACTAAAAAACCTAGCGCTAGGAAGATCCACAGAGACAGACTGTCAGGATGGGGAAGTCCCAGAGCAAGATCAAATATGAAACACCTGTGTTTTGCCAAATGTCTATTAACAACTGTTTTAATTATCCTGTTTTTATTTTTAATTCTTACACGTGTTATTCTTATTTCTTATCAATGTTTTAATTTCATTTTCTATGTAAAGCACTTTGAATTGCCATTGTGTATGAAATGTGCTATATAAATAAACTTGCCTTGCCTTGCCTTGCCTTACCATGATCCTAGCCTGATTTACCACAGTTTACTATGATTTACCATGTTTCCACATTCTAATATGATTTACCACGATTTACCACATTGTAGTATGATTTACCATGATTCTAGCCTGATTTAACATAGTTTACTATGATTTACCATGTTTCCACATTCTAATATGATTTACCATGATTTACCACATTGTAGTATGATTTACCATGATCCTAGCCTGATTTACCATTGTTTACCATGATTTACCATGTTTTACCATGAATTACCACATTCTAATATGATTTACCATGTTTTACCATGAATTACCACATTCTAATATGATCTACCATGATTTACCACATTGTAGTATGATTTACCATGATCCTAGTCTGATTTACAATAGTTTACCATGTTTTACCATGAGTTTCCACATTGTAATATGATTTACCATGATTTACCACATTGTGGTGTGATTTACCATGATTCTAGCCTGATTTACCATAGTTTACCATGTTTTACCATGAGTTACCACATTCTAATATGATTTACCACGAGTTAACACATTCTAATATGATTTACCATGATTTACCACATTGTGGTATGATTTACCATGATTCTAGAATCATTTACCTTAGTTTACCATGATTTACCACATTCTAATGTGATTTACCATGGTTTACCACATTGAGGTTTGATTCACCATGATTCTAGCCTATACATTTAATTTTAACCTGTGGAAACACAAGAAAGTATATTTCTGATCCTGCAGCCCCCTCTATAGGACAACATTAGCATTACAGCCAGCACAAGTCTATGTCATTGATAAACATTGACAAAATGTGATATTCAATGTTATTATAATGATTTTACAATGCCTAGATATTAATTTTAAAGCTAAAAACTATTGCCAAATGTAATGTCATGTGTCACGTGCTTCTTTAAATAAAGTCTGAGCATTTCTTGAGTAGATATTGGCCACACACACACACACACACACACACACACACACACACACACACACACTTGCACGCACACTTACACTCACACTTGCACACACTCACACTTGCACACACACACAGACTTGCATGCACACTTACACGCACACTTACACACACGGACACTTACACACACACTTGCACGCACACTTACACACATGCACACTTGCACACACTTACACTTGCACACACGCTTACTGTTGTGGCAAAAATTCAAGTCAATCACTGATGAAAGAGACAAATCTTTGAATATAATAAAGAATGATTTATTTCCTTGCAAGGAAAGAGTACACTGTCGCACAGCCACACATGACTGTATGAGAGCGGCTTAAAGACTAAACAATCAGGTTCCCTTTTATACCATTTACAAGGTCAGAAACAAAGACTTCAGTACTCGCACAGAAATAACCCTTCAGTTTGGTCATGGTCCCTGTGTCAAGGATCAATACAGTTTTAGACTCTTTTTAAACTGACCAGTTGTCCCTCTCAGTTCAATTCTAAGGACATGTAGCAACCTTCATGTTAAGAATACTACAATAATGATTATATGTGTTAAAACAAATTAATACATATTGTTAAAATCACTCTCCTCTATGATTATATTTTCTTCTATTGATTAAATACATTTTTTCCATTACAATTTCTCCCTTTTTATCATTCATTGATAACTTCACAATCAAAAAATGTATGCTTGTAAAAAGAAAATTCAAGTCTTTACATCACATTTATACTCTTCATCTCTGATTTTCATATAAACGATCACTCTCTTGAACTCTTGAAGGAAGATAGTTAAAATTGCTAAGGCTGTTTTTACGGGTATAGTCCCTTTTTCACTGCAAGCAAAACATATAGATAGATAGAACCTCTAAAGATTCTTTAAAGTAAGAAAATCATTTAACCTCTTTTTTACCCGCGACACAGACCCGTATCGGCGTCCACTTGCGCGCAGTGACGGATCCACAACGAAGGCGTTTGGGACCCGCAAATTGATACATACATCTGCCACGGACCCGCAACGGACTCATAAAATTCCTGGCTCATCTGGGACTGGTCCGTTTTGAACCCGTTTATCTCATTTTCAAAATACCTTCTCTTCTTGCTGTAGGATAAAACTATCACTAGGCCTAGGCTACTACAGCAACAGTGTTGTAAATAGGCCTTACAAAAAGGTTCAAGTCATCAATTTACTGTACAAAAGTAATCCCTACTCAATGGAAAAATAAAATTGATATTTACATTTATGGGAAGTTATAGGTTATAGCCTATTCTGTTTTTGTTAAGTAGCCTACATTGGTGAGGCTACTCTACATTAATTTTGTGGTCAAAACCTAATTTAGTGCTTTATAGGCTAGGTTGGTGCAAACATAACATATTTTATCTATTAGGCTACAACTTCAATGAAATGCTTCGCGCTATGCACAGCTAAAATATCAGACACAATGAATAACTGGTGAACGACAAGAAGTTCAATAAAAAGGTTATTTATTTATTACACTGTTTGTGTGGATGGAGACAGGACACGTCTCCTTGTTGCCCGATCCGCCGCCAGATTGAACCACCTGATCGCGTGCTTGGTGACCTCCGCATCCGTGGCTGACTGTGTCACTGTGTTTTTCCTCACAGCACCTGTAATCAAACAGACAGATGTGTTTAGGGTATGTGTCATCCAAAGACAAGTATGCTTACATAAAACAATATATGAGATAGGCATTAAAGCAGGGGTAACCAAGTCGCCCGCAAGGACCAAATGAGTCGCCCGCGTACCTGTTCTAAAAATAGCTCACCATAGCGCCACTTACTGACGTATCAGCCGTGGGTTTTTTTATTTTGTTTGTTTGTTTGTTTTTTGAACAAATGTAAAAGTTCAGTCGCTTCCGTGTGTATCTAAGCGCAGGGCTCCAGACTGAAGCCAAATATATAATAGTGTCTGTGAATATTAAACTGCAAAATACTATTTAAATGTTATTCCAGCATTTTCAGCATCTCTGTGTGAATGACGGGCACGCATGCGCACACACACACGTGCGTGGCACTCGCTGTCTTTGCTGCCTCTGCCATGTGTCGCATAAAGGGCCTGTTATACTCGCGCCTTGGTCCGCAGCTAACTGCGCACGCTCCTCCACAAAGTGGAACGCACTTCAAAATGCAGCAGGGATTCCCCCGAGGGGGAAGTGCTTAGCACCAGACTGCGTCTGAGGGGAGATGAGTCAACAACGGTACTTAAAGGTAAAATAACTTGCGTCCCTTATGTAAACCTTATCTAATTTAACAGCCAGTACTGTACAAGTCATGGTCATACATATGTTTGATACTGATACTGAGTTTTTTAAATAAATAAAAGACATCAAACGTCAAAAAAATCTATGGAGGCTATATGGCCATATTGTTATGATGGTTGCTATGATCTTTAAGGCTGCCCCAACATTTACAAACTATTGACTTTGAATGTATTTAATATTACTTTAAATTATATACTTACTGAAAAGCAAGGTCTTCGTTGCCATCCTACTGAAGGGCTTTTTGTTATTAACACCCTTCCAGTTTATCTGATGAGACACCCCATCTGTGAAGAGCCTGCCCAGGATGTTCCAGGTCTCCCTCTTCACATCCTGGCCTCCAATGATGGCCAAAGAAGAAATCTAAAAGGCAAATACATAATTTTTAAATAGACAGCAAGGTAAACATTTCTAAGCTTAAGTTGAATTAAAATGTTTTTGTTCCTGTTGAAAGCATCTAGAAATGTTGAAAAAGATAGAAAACGTCTATGTATAAATCCTGTTCACTTGGATTTTTTTTTCTTCTTTTCTAAACACAGGGAAAACACATTTCAGGACAGGCCTGTTTCAATAGAATATTTGCAATAATCATGGACAATCAATAAACCTAATGGCACCATTCATATTAAGTAAGAAAACTCACCACTCTCTGTCGAGCTGGGCCATTTGATTGTTCTTTTAAAAACACCCCAAATGCCTCCACTGCCTCCAATTGTTCCATGGGAAACTGGATATTATCAGGCATCTCAACTTCTGGCCCCGGGGTGCTGTTCAGCTTGCTGCTGAGGTAGTTCACCCTTGCCACAAGCTGGTCTTGTTGCTGTTTAATAGTTTCCAGCAGGCTTAGGATGTAGACCTCAGCCGCTGTTGACAAACATGAAATATAGCTAAAATGTAGTGTATAAAATATATCACGTAACAGTGTTTATCCTCATTACTCATAATACTGACATTAGTTAATGACAAAATTTATTGACAAAGTTTTGTTGTGGCACAGAATCACCCCCCAGTATTTGTTAGTTAGGGTTAGGGAGATGACGTGGTGAAGGGTGTTGTTGTCCTGCCCCATGGTCAGGTGCTAAGGGAGAGAAATTGGTATTAAATGGTTGGGATCTGTTAACCATGGTAGGATGCGAGCTACAGGGCCAAACGATGGCAAAAAAAAAAATCTCTGGTCATGCTGAACATGAATGTTTCAGCATTTTGGTACACTACCCTTTTCAACCCCATGAATGGATTGACATTGAAAATATGATATGGTAATGCAGATGCAATATATGGATTTGAAACAGTGACCCTTGCTGTGTTAATATAGATGGGGCCACTGTAGTCAATATTTCAGAGATCAGTCTTTACCTAGCCAGTTTTCTCCAGGTGGAGGTCTGCCTTGCAATCGGCGAGATGGTGTAGCTGGAGGAATGGATAAAAGGAGAGGGGAATATCTTTAGCAAAAAATGCTAACCATATCTCTAAAATAATACTAGAATGTGTTATTTTTATATTAAGAGATTATATCTTACTCTGCCAGTGCACTTGGCTTGAGGCTTCAACACCAGGCAAGTTGAAAGGTAGTGGTGACCTCAGAGATGCCAAGTCACCATGTTCTGGTTCTTCCTCACTCTCATTAGAGTCCCCGAAATGATGGCTGTTAAATAACCATATCATTATGGTTATTGCAATCCCAAAATTGCCAAATATACATATAGTGCAAACATCTCTGGTCTATTTGTAAATGCTATGGGAAATAACCTTTATATTACTGTAGAAACATAACATAAGATAGAACACTTACACTGGCTTCCTGGCTCTTTTCTCTGGCAGCTTACCCTCCTGCTCTGCATCAGACTGTAGCTCAGAGGTGTTGCAGCCGGTCTGATATTGATTCATAAGCCTTAGGGCGTCTTTGTAGTGATCTAAAAAATGAACATAAATTTCATTGCACAATTTCATGTGCATTTTCAGAACATAGAATGAATAGGTTATTCCAAGCAGAAGGAGAAGCAACCATTAAATTATTTTTAAACAAGAATTTAATGAATTGGCATACCACAAGTTCTGACGACCTTTACGTCATATTTTGGCCAGTTTGGCTCATGCTTCTCCTCGTTTGCAGCTGCCCTTTTCACACGTTCAGTGCTCTTAAAGTTGGGCCAATGCACCATCCCATCATCATACCAGTGAACTGGCACAACAGCAATGTCCTCACTTTTAAAGGGGCATTTATTCCTCATCAAAAAAGGATGAACATGGATGGACAAAAGCATGCACAAGTGTACAGTGTATACAAATAAGCAAATAAGATGGGCTAAAAGTTAACCTGAATAGCGGACTATGTACAATCCATGGTATTGAGAAAGGTGGGACATGTATCAATGCATGTTAAATTCAGCATAAAATACAATTCCCCTGGCATTTTGAGGGATAATATGTCATGTCATATTTTGAAAACATTAAATTATGGGTGTAGTGTATGGAATACCAACTTTTGTGAAATACTTACATAAAATTTTCATCCAGAGTAATATAAGTCATAGTCAGAGTCAACTATAGTATTAGAGTTTTTAACTTGAACAGTTGCTTAAACTGATTTATTGAACTGACTCCCCATTTAGTGGAGGAGGGTATGGCCTGAAACCATCCCTGTACGGCAAAGCTACACATTTCTGTCGCAGTGCTGACACCTCAACCGACTTCAGCTCGTCAGATGCATCATTTACAACAAATATGTTCATTCTGTCAGAGTTGAAGGGGTAGGTATAAAATGGAGACTGCTGGGAAAATTCAGAGTAAATAGCGTACAGACCATTATCATTTTGGATAATGTTTTTGATAAGGCAGACTTTATCTCCCACGAGAAACATGTTGTCCCCTGTAGTTAACTTGACGGTCCACCTTTCACATCGCATTTCCCCATATTGTGCATTTACTCCCATGCCAACAACAATTGCGCCCACAAAATGCTCCCTTTTCAATTTAATGTCTGCATCAGCAACCAATTTGGTAGCTGTAACCTCTGAAAGGCGCCGAATGAGCTGAGCTAAAGGGAACTCAGGTTTTCTAATGAATTTTTTTATTTTTCCAAGGTGGTTCTCATATGGGAATGCTGAAAAAGAGTCCAGACAGCCATGCCTCTTCACCTCATCTGCCAGGTGGACCAGACAGTGGACATTGTACACAATCTGGTCTGTCCCATACAACTCACCAAAATGGTTTACAAAAGATTTTAGCATTTGTCCAGCATAGTCAGCAAGGTTGAGATGTTCAGGGCTTACCAACATGGATATAGCAGTTGACAGGAGCATGAAATTGTAGTACATGTTCCGGTCCAGGAATCCCACCAGCACCACAGGGCCAGTGTACAGTAAGAACTGTCGGAATTCAGTCGCCTTCCAACAGTCCAACTCCCTAAGCGACCGTGGTCTCCGGGCAAACTCAACTGGCATGTAGGGCCTCATTGACTGGTGTTTGCCTGACATCCTGTCTACTATTAATGCCAGCAGTCTTACTGTTAACGGACCCCGTAGCCAGGTCTGGAGCAGTTTCCTTACGACGCCCAAACACACTAGATGCATATAATCCAAGGGAAACTGCGATACCATGCCAACTTTGAGGTTTTTAAATGGATGTGGCCCCTCGTGGTGGTGTAGTTCATCAACCATCAGGTTGAATGAGATGTCAGTTCTCTGGGGGCGCTCTGGTCCAGGAAATGTCATGCGTCGGTTCTGGTATTGCCCTGGGTGTAGGCACTTATCGCACTTATGGTAAGCATTATGGGCCTTAGTTTTTTTCACAAAGGCCCGTGCAGGGTCATCACAGACTACTGTGTGAAGCTCAATTTTAAGGTTCTTATCTCCAAAGCAAAACCCAGCCTCTAGCTCCTGTAGTTCATTGACAAAATCAGATAGGAACTCTGTGGCTGAACTAGGTTTTTTTGGTCCACAGTAAGCCCCAATGACCACAGGTTCCTTCATGGGGATGGTAACCAGTAAGCCAAGGATGGGCCACAGCTGTACAGTGGAACTTTTAAATAAAGGCAGACCATCTATATTAATCTGCAGCCCCAATGTCATGCCCTCTACCAGTGTTTTGGCATGTTTGCTGCTTTCAAAGAGGAAAGGATGCCAAAGTGATGGTAGTTCCCCCCAGCCTTCTCCTGAATAGCATAATGCGTTTTCGTCCTGAGAAGTGTCCTACCATCCTTTGGCAGATTTGGATGGGTTACATGCAGTATACTCAAGTGCAGTCAGGGCAACAATGGAAATGCCAAAACTCACTGCCCAGTTGGCAATGTTATTAGAAAGTGATGTTAGGTCAGCATAATTTTCAGAATCTGAACCTGATGCCCCATCCTCATCACGCCAATCACAATACACATCATCAAAATCTGCCTCTAATTCCATGTCCTCCTCAGTAACAACTTGCACCTCTGGAATTGCATGTGTAGCTGAAGAGGATGGGACAGTGTTCTCAGAAAGAACTCTGTCATCTGCCCCTATTCCTGTCATGTCCCTATCAGTCATGTCTGTCCTAATTTGATGAAGCCTTTTTTGAACATCTACACGTGTCCTTCGCCTTAAGGATGATAAAGAGACAGGCACAGTCTTTCTATTCATCTTTGTTCTAAAAGAGACATTTCAGGAAGACAGGTTGCAAACAGGTGTGTAAAATTGACAATTGTTTTTAATGTTGTATTTAAACAAATACATTGTTGAATGGTGGTGTCGTCTGTTTCATTGCTACAAACTAGACAAGAACAGAGAAATAGAGCAACATTGAAAATTTGGGATGCACTTCTTTATTCGGTCTAGATTTACATTGAAAATGAATGTTTAAAAAAAAAAATCGCAATCCAGATTTGCTTGGCCTTGTTTGTGTGAAAATAATTATATAAAGTTTGTATTAATTTAACAATAAAAAATTGATCTGAAAAAAAAAAAGAGTTGGTATTCATTTCATAGTAAGACCTAAAATTTGTTTGATGTATAATGGGCGTTATGATTTGAAACATTGGATTTGGAACAATATTATGCCATGAGAAACTTTAGTATTATTTTGACCTTAAATTCAAACCTGTCAGATATATAAAATGGCCTACACTTTAAAAGATGTGCACAATTTTTTTTTTTTTTTTTGTTTTTTTGGTTTATGTATTGTTCTCTGCACTTGGTAATACAAATTGAAGGAAATAATTGAAGGAAGGCTTTTATAAGAGCCATTGACTATTGTTGACATAGGACAATCAAAAGGTGTTTAGATATTTTTTAATCATGCATTTAATAATGCATTGACATGAGAACAGCTGTATACTGACACCTGCTGGCATAGATATGAATTTAACTGGATGTTTCAGATACATTTTCATAACTCTGACAACATCGCGGCTACATGAGAAGAGGTTTTATCCTTATTAAAACTGATTTGTAAGCATTAGTGGAGGTGAAGGTTTTAGATTAAACACGTGATCATTGTTAAGCGGTGAACCCGGCCAATCGTGGAACAGCGGTGTCGTCATCAGAGCTTAGCTGCTCTGCTCTCCAATCGCTCTCAGCCACTGATCTATATTATATAGATCAGTGCTCTCAGCGCTGTCTCTAGTCACACAATTCCTTTGAGTTTCTTTGTGTTTATGACACAACGGTGGTTTTTCTCAAATTAAACGGTAAAATGCTGATGAAGTGACTCTCAGAGCGGCACTGGAGATGACGAACATTTATGTCCTCGTATGAGATGGTTTTATTTTGCAACCTAAAGAGAACCTTAACAGAACGTTCCCAGCAGGTTCTTTCTATATAACTTTTTTTTTAATAATATATACGCTGGTTTATTTGTATATTTCGTTACTGCGCGCTTCTCCAGCACGCGCTTTCATCTGTCTTCTACAGAAATGCGCGCACTCGCGTAATTTAAAAATTAACGGTCATTTCGTTTTTACCGACAGACTAACATTAGTTTATCGATCTTTATTGAATAATAAGTTATAATAGCAGGGTTTCACGTGATTATGATGACACGCGAGGGCGGGAAGAAGGCAGATGGAGGGCAGGAAGTAAACATGGAGAATACGTCTATAGAGGAAACCGTTGCAGAAAGTCAGTATTGTACGGATTTAGATCCAGTTTCAAGACATAGATACAAGGAGTTAATTAACAGATATGTTGGAGGTGACCCGTACCTCATGAAGATGAGTGAGTTTTCAGTAGAACTGAAAGATTTACCGACAATTGAGGCTGTTGACATCACCAACTATCTGGTCCTTCAGACTTCGTACTACACCAGACAGCAAATGAAGGCCTATAAAAGTCTGGATGCATACAACTTTTTTGTCAACGGATGGGTCCACAACCTCGTAGTCAAACGGCTCCACGATGATCATCGTTTGGTCTTCGCCAGAGTGAGTGTTTGTTCTTATATTTTTTTGTGCTAAGAGGCTAGCAGTAACGCAACACATCTTAACGACGATGTTAGTCTGACAGTCGTCTATGTTCCAAGGTAAACCACTCTCAGAGGTCAAGCGAAACACCTCTGAAGACCTGGATTATTGCGAAGGAGGCTGGAGAAGTCATTGCAGCTCATTGCAATTGCATGGCAGGGTAAGTAATTTATGTTGGCTGGGATGTTTACAAAAAGATCACACACACACACACACACACACACACACACACACACACACACACACACACACACACATGTTGTGTTTCCATGTTTTATGGGGACATTCCATAGGCGTAATGCATTTTATACTGTACAAACCGTATTTTCTATCCCCCTACACTGCCCCTGCCCCTAAACCTACCCATCACAGGAGACATGCTGCATTTTTACATTTTCAAAAAACATCACTTAGTGTGATTTATAAGATGTTTTCCTCATGGGGACCAAAAAATGTCCCCACAAGGACAAAGATTTTGGATATTGCCATCTTTGTGGGGACATTTTGTCCCCATACCGTAGGGATTACCAGTCCACACACACACACACACACACCGTACTGCTAGCATACTGTGTACTTCAGAACCTGCGGAGAGAGAGCTTTAAGGAATAAACATATTGATTAATGTAAAGTGCTACTCCATCCATATTAGTATAAGTGGGCTATATTGCAGATGCGAGATTCAGCTTCCTGCACAACAGAGCAGTGCAAGTGGCTGATGCCATCACATTTAAAAAAGGTAAGGTGACATGTTCATAGCAAACCTAATGTGGGACAGAGTATGTTATTTTGGGACACTGTTTAACAGTAGGCTAAATTATGATGTTAATAAATTAAAAGGATAGTTCACCCAAAAATGAAAATTCTGCCATCACTCACTCTCATGTTGTTGCAAACCCACATAAATTTCTTTGTTCTGATGAACACAAAGGAAGACATTTTGAGAAATGTTCGTAACCAAACCGTTTGTGGACACCATTTACTTTCTTAGTATTCCTTTTTCCTGCTATGGAAGTAAATGGGGTCCACGAACGGTTTAATTACAAACATTTCTCTAAACATCTTCCTTAGTGTTCATCAGAACAAATACACTTATGTGGGTTTGTGACAACATGAGAGTGAGTAAATGATGACAGAATTTTCATTTTTAAATGAACAATCACGATGTTTATATTGTGCCCCTTTGGTTATGTCTTTGCTCTGGTTAATTCATAAGGACACAACATACAGTAGACAAGTAGATTGCTTGCCTTAGTCTACATTTCCTCCTCTATGAGGGGATTTTCAGTATATTTCATCTTACCTAATGTCAGTGATTAGAGGAGTTAAGACAACAAAGACCCACATAAATACAGTTTGGCATCTCAATCCTGTGATCTCAATCGGATAAACGGCAGATTTAAACTGCTTATAGATGTGTTATGGACCACAGAAATGTGCAGTTAATGATCTTCGTGTTAACTTATTTTCAGATTCCTGCTGCTCCAGTAGCTCTGATTGACTTCTCCTCAGCAAAAGCAAAAAAATAATAAAGCTTGACCGTTCCATTGATGGCAGGACAACTGACAACAAGATTGGGAATTCATTTCCATGCCCAAGAGTGAAGAGAGGGTCAGAAACATATGCTAGGTTTTTTGAGACATTAAGCAAAAACAGTCCAAGGAGAGCAGAACTGATGGCTAGGGAGCCTTACCACAAAGAATTCATCCCCAAATCTTGCATGCTTCCTAAAAATGTTCTTGAATACAGAACACCAGAGACTCTGCAGCTACCCTCCAAAGAGCTTGGAGAGCTGTGCCAGGATTTCCAGCTAGAAGAGCTCACCCTGTCTCATGTTCAGGCTGTAGAGAGGGCAACTCGAAGTCAGAGTGCAAGCAGGGTTTGGTTTTAGGCAAAGAGCAGGACGTGTAACGGCCTCAAAGCTGAAACAAGTTCTTAAGACCAACCCCCAGCAGCCATCCAAGAGCTTGATCAAGGGCATATGCTACCCAGAAGCATATCGGTTCACCACAGCCGCAACAAGGTATTTAGGGTTTGAATTAGGGAAAGGCAAAGGTAAGATTTGGGGTATGAGGCATGAATAAATGTTTACTGTTTTCATAGTTGATTCATGGTATGGACTGCCCTGAAAGATAAACATTAGTTATAGGGTTATAAGACTAGGGTTATGCAGGATTAGAACTAAGTATAGGGGTTAGGTTAATGGCGTTTAAATCACTGAACTTGCTCTACATGTGCAATACAAAGTAATAATTTCCATTTCATGTGTTGCATGTGTACTGTGTACAGTTATGGATGCAAACATGAAGCACAACCAAGAGGAGCATATGAGAAGCTGATGGTTCAGGTGGCACGTGGCGATTTTCTAAGCGGATAAAAAAATAAAAACTAAGTGCTCTTCCGCCATACAATATAGTTCTAATTTTTTATCCTTTTAATAAGAAAAACATGGAAGTGTTTAGTGGCTTCAAAATTCATCCCTGCTTGGATCCTTAGGAATTAATTGGGTTAGGCTAAATGCTAACACATTCATGATGCGCTGTGCAAAGATGAAGTGCACACATTGAAAAAAGATAGGTATGTATTCATTTCTCTAAATTGAGGTAAGAACATAGTAAAAAATTGAAAAACGATGGTGTTTGTCTTTAATCTATTGTTCATATGTCCTCCTCACTGTGATTTTAGTGCCCACACTCTCACCAAGATGAAGCCAATCTGTGCATGTGTGCAGGAGAAAAGAGTTTCTGCCTCATCAATGATGGAGATAATGTTAAACTGAACCGAAGTCATGACTACTATTACCAAGTTCAGGCACAGCTTCACATTGTAGGTGCTGAGTACTGTGACTTTGTTGTGTGGAACTGTAATGACATTTTTGTGGAAAGGATTTTGCCTGATTTTGAACTTTGGGATGATGTGATTCCTAAAGTTGAGTGCTTTTTTAGAAACTGTTTACTTCCAGGAATACTGGGACAGCAAGTTACAAACTTACATGTGTAAAATATGATAAAACGTTATGTACTTAGTTCCAGGTACTCTTGAAAGTGGGTTGTGTGATACATTGCCGTTATATCAATACTGTTGTATGAGACATGACATTTGAATATTGTTATGATTAAATGCTATTGAGAATACAGAATAATACATGGTGGTTTATTTACAAGATTAGATTTTTCAACAATTGTTATAATAACTACAAGAACATGGTGTGCAATAATAAATTGGAATCCATTTCATTACATATAATACAGATCGCCAGTACAATTGGATTATTGGATAAAAATATTACATTTGAAACATATTAACAAAATTATATCCCTTCCTCCTTACTCTAATGGGACAACAGACTCACAAAGATTAGACAAGACACAGCAAATAACCCCAATCTTGTCAATCATTGCTAGTGCCTCACCTGGTTTTGTTGCTATGTGCTCTATGGGCATAGCCCTGCTTTGCAGAATCTGATATTTTCTTCTGACTTAACCGATGACTCTCTCAACATGAATACGCAAATTCGCTATTTTTCTAGTTTCTGCCACCTCATACGCTGACAGTTGTTCCCTATATCGAGGAACTTAGCACTCTTGTCATAGCGAATTTGGGGATGCTCCCTAAGCATCAACGGATCTGAAGTATGAATGAAACTAGTCCAATCCTGATTGGTGCTACGTCACGACGTAGATGTGACGGCATACCCGGAAGCTATAAAGGGGAGCCCGGCACATTGTAGCGTCAGTTATTGCTCTTCAGCATAACGCTCTGTGTGAAACTGTCTGTCTATTTATTTAGACAGTAAATAACTTTTACTTTCTCAATCTTCCTCTGACAGTTCAGAGGTTCTCCCACCTCGTGTGGAAGCCCGCGAAGCGGCTTCTTCCCTCGGGGTGGAGAATCCGATGCTGGTCCTCTCCGGGTCCGAGGATCCGGAGGAGATTAACATCGAGGCGGGTGGTGCGGGATACATGTCGCCACTGCACCCACCTGCCCAAGAGGAGCTTATAGAGGTGCTGACTCGAGCCGTGGCCAAATTGAAGATCGATTGGCCACAAGAGAGACAGGAAGTCCAGCCGTCAAGTAGGCTGGATGACCGGTTTCTCTCACGCCGGGCTCAGACACCTCGCCGGGGCTTGCCATTTTTTCCGGACCTGCATAATGAGTTGTGCAGGTCCTGGAACAAACCATATTCATGCGTATTTCCAATCCCCCCGTATTAGATTATGCTAACATTCTGGGGGCGCGCGAGGCCGGCTTCACTAGTGGGCAGCCTCAGCCGTCAGCCAGCTCCTCGCACCATCAGGTGCAGAAGGAGAGCGTCGCCTCTAGAGCCCCTCCTCCGGGAGCTTGGCAACAGAGGAGGCGCTCTCACCAGCAGGCTTCTGTGCAGAAGGGCGATCTGAGGAACGTCCTTCTTGCTAAGAAGGCTGCTGGGAAGAGGTCCTAGCTGCGGCAGGACCTCCAAGAGCGCAGTTCGATCACCCCCCTCCAAAATTCAATGGGGTGGCATGGACTGCAGTGGTGCCAGAGCGGGTTTGGGTAATGGAACAAGAAGTGGGATCCTTGCTGATAAAGGGAGCCATAGAATGGGTCCCACCGTCAGAGAGGGAGGCCGGGTTCTACAGCCGGTAATTTATAGTTCCAAAAAAGGATGGAGGGCTTCGGCCGATTTTAGATCTGAGGTACCTGAACCAGGCTCTGAGGAGATTCAGGTTCAGGATGTTAACTATTCCCACCATCGTGAGTCAGATCCAGGCCAAGGACTGGTTCGTCACGATAGATCTAAAAGACGCCTATTTTCATGTCTCCATCCTTCCATGCCACAGGAAGTTTCTGAGGTTCGCTTTCGGGGTGAAGCGTACCAATATCGAGTGCTTCCGTTTGGTCTAGCTCTTTCCCCTCAAACATTCACCAAGTGCATGGATGCAGCTCTGGCTCCACTGAGACTTCAGGGCATCCGTGTACTGAATTATATCGACGACTGGCTAATACTGGCACAATCGTACGAGATGGCAGTTCAACATCGAGATGTAGTTCTAGCACATATCCAATGCTTGGGGCTGAGACTCAACATGAAGAAGAGCGTGTTGATGGGATAATATGGGATTCAGTTTCGATGAAGGCGCAACTGTCCCCAACGCGAGTCAAGACCGTTCTGGCGATAGTCTCAAGAATAAAGCTGGGCCACAGCATCACTGTAAAACACTTCCAGAAGGTGTTGGGACATCTAGCAGCAGCGTCCAACGTTATTCCGTTCGGCCTGCTACACATGAGGCCCTACAGTGGTGGCTAAAAGCCAAGGGGTTTTCCTCCAGAGGGAACCCGTTCCGTATGATCAGAGCAACGCGCAAATGCCTTCGTGCTCTAAGTATATGGAAGAAGATTTGGTTTCTGTCCCAGGAGCCAGTGCTGGGAGCATCATGTTGCCAGAAAACCGTTTCAACAGATGCCTCCCTCACTGGTTGGGGCGCAGTCATGGAAGGCCGCTTTGCGAGGGGTCCATGGGAGGACCGTAATTCCACTTGGCACATAAATTGCCTAGAAATGATGGCGGTCTACAGAGCTCTAATGAGTTTCTTCCCGGAACTTCGCGGGCACCACGTTCTGGTCCGTACGGACAATATGGCAGTCGTGGCGTACCTGAACCGCCAGGGGGGGTTGAGATCGCGCCCCCTATGCAAATTGGCTCATCTCATTCTCCGTTGGTCACAGGAGAAACTGTTATCCCTCAGGGCGATGTATCCCGGGGATACAGAATCAGGGGGCAGACATTCTGTCGAGGCAGGGGCTGAGGCCCAGGGAATGGCGGCTCATCCCAGAGGTGGTGGAGTCAATATGCAGGAGGTTCGGCCCAGTGGAAGTGGATCTGTTCGCGTCTCGAGAGACGTCTCGCTGTCCACTGTGGTTCTCCCTCACGCATCCAGCCCCTCTGGATGCTGTGGTTCAGACGTGGCCGAGGCGGCGTCTGTACGCATTTCCCCCGATCGCTCGGCTCCCCAGCGTTCTGGAGAGAGTTCGGCAACAGGGAGTCAGTCTCCTTCTGGTGGCTCCTCGTTGGCCGACTCGAGTATGGTTCTCGGATATAATAGCTCTGCTGGTGGGTCCCCCGTGGCAGGTCCCTTTGAGGAGGGACCTCCTGTCGCAGGCAGGGGGTACAATATTTCACCCCCGCCCCGAGATATGGAACCTCTGGGTCTGGCCCCTGAGGGGGCCAGGTACCGAAGGAGGGCTGCCAGCAGACGTTATAGAGACCCTACTTAGTTCTAGGGCCCCGTCTACAAGGAGATTGTACAGCCTCAAGTGGAAAGTCTTCGCCACTTGGTGTAGAGAGCGTGACGTGGACCCAATTAACTGCCCAGTGGCTTCAGTGTTGGAGTTCCTCAAAAATCGATTCTCTGCAGGGCTTACCCCTTCCACACTTAAGGTGTACGTGGTGGCTATTGGAGCTTTCCACGCTCCTCTAGGTGATGAGCCTTTGGGTAGGCACCATTTGGTTGTACGTTTCCTCCGTGGGACACGTAGGATGAGGCCTGTAGTCCGTACCAGAGTACCAACATGGGATCTGGCAGTGGTGCTCGAGGGTTTGGCTGAGGCCGCCTTCGAACCACTGGAGTCGGCAGAGCCCAAGTATCTGACACTGAAAGTGGCGTTCCTCCTAGCTATCACTTCTCTTAGGAGAGTGGGGGATCTTCAGGCCTTGGCAATTACGCCAACCTGCCTGGAGTTTGCCCCCGGAGGAGTTAAAGCGGTACTGCACCCTAGACCTGGCTACGTGCCCAAGGTCCCTGCTGGGGTGGTCAGGTCCCTGGTTCTTCAGGCATTTCATCCCCCGCCCCATGTGACGGCGGAAGAAGGGGGACTGTTCCTCTTATGCCCGGTTCGGGCCTTGAGGGTCTATCTGGAAAGGTCAGCTCAGTGGAGGAAATCAGACCAGCTGTTAGTGTGTTTTGGCTCACCCAAGAAAGGGTTGCCTGCATCAACCCCTACTATTAGTAATTGGATTGTGCAGGCTATAGCTTTGGCATATCAGGTGCGCAATCTGCCTTCACCTATAGACTTGAGGGCCCATTCCACCAGGGGCATGGCCTCCTCGGTGGCCCTTCTTTCCGGAGTCCCTATGCAGGACATCTGTGAAGCGGCCGGTTGGGCTACTCAGCACACTTTTATAAGGTTTTACAGCTTACACCTCCCGGCGACACCCGGCGGCAGGGTACTCCAGTCCTAATTGTGCCTGGTCTCCAGTTTCACGTTAGGGCAGGCGTATCCTTAGTGTGGCCTAGTGAATTTTCGTTCCCCAAATTCGTTGTTCCGGCGCGGTGCGAAGTTCCTCGATATAGGAGCGTCTCGGGTTATGTATATAACCCTTGTTCCCTGAGAGAGCGAGCACTGCGTCTCGTCGCCACACCGCATATCGCCTGAGATCGTTTTGCTTCATCGCGATAATTGACGCTACAATGCGCCGGGCTCCCCTTTATAGCTTCCCGGTATGCTGTCACATCTACGTCATGACGTAGCACCAATCAGGATTGGACTAGTTTCATTCATACTTCAGATGCGTTGATGCTTAGGGAGCATCCCCAAATTCGTCGTTCCGACGCAGTGCTCGTTCCCTCTCAGGGAACAAGGGTTATATACATAACCCGAGACGTTTTCTCCCCTTGGTAAATGCAGGTATCTGTAGTGAAGCACAGTAAAATCCCTCACTATCACCAATATTGAACCCACGGTCTGCTAGAACAATATCTCCAGGTAACAGGTTTTTTAGGAGGCCACTCTCTATTGTGATCTGTTTATCGCTGACTCTCCCTCCCCAGGCACAAGATATGTAAGTGGCATAGCCTTGGGGTGCAACACCAAGCAGAAATTTTACAGTATGGTGATGCTTGTAATTTGACCACGTTTGAGCTTGGGCTAGTAAATTAGAGAGCTTCTCAATAAAAACTTCAAAACAATCAACTATCACAGCAACTTTACATCCAAATGCCTGTCTGAATGCCATTGGCATTGTAGCTTGAAGTACATGCCGCTCTGGCCACTCAATTTGAAATTCTAACCTGTCATGAAGTATGTCAATTACTTTATGCCAAACTCTAGAAGCAGTGGGCAGAGAGATCTTGAACCTAAAAGCTAAATCTTTCAGCGGGAGATTTAGTCTCAGCTTCATCAAAACTAAAATTAACTGTTCAAATTTAGACAGCACAGACATAGGACCACATGTGATGTAGGGTTCACACAGCTCAAAAATCTGCATTAAAACCAAGAAGTTGGGAAGCCCCGTGTAGAACTTTGTCTTGTCTTCATTTTTTTCAAAGGAAAAAATCAACTCCTGGTTGAACTGTTCGTACAGTGCTTTGGTCCGAAGATCTCCCAGCTCATTAGGAGAAGCGTCCAGGTCCGTGAAGAGCCGCGAGCCGTATGTAAGTGTTTTTTGTGAATACTCCGTTTTGTTGTATTACTTAGTGTACTGCGTGCTAGAAGAAGGATACATTTCGATTTTGCACTTATCTATCTTGTCATAATTGTACTGTGTTAGCAAATTGCATTTGAATTATAACCACTGCTGTTTTCGGCTGCGCGGTTGTGCAGTCAATCGTTATTAGGGGCCAAGCACCGAAGGTGCTTAGGCACCTATTGTTTTCGTTCCCGTTCTTATTAGGGGCCAAGCACCGAAGGTGCTTAGGCACCTATTGTTTCCGTTCCCGTATTTTCTTCTTCCGCCATGGGAGTCTATGGCAGCCCATAGACCCGTTTGCGGGAAAGTTGTACCGATTTGACATTCTGAAAGAGCACAGTCCCAACATTAAATACACCAATTTTGGAATCTCTAACTCAATCACTCTAGCGCCACCACCTGTCCAAAGTTGCAGTCGTGTTTATGCTAATAACTCTAGAACCTTAAGGGATAGAAACAAAATTCTTTTTTCTTCTGATTTGTGAGCTAATGCCGATTCGATCGCACCTTATGACGTCATTTCCGTCATTATAGATTTAGCCAAAAACCTACTTTTGCGAACTCGTCCTAGACGGTTCGTCCAATTCGCACAAAAATTGAACCAGATTATCTTTAGTCAGTGCCGACAAAAAGTTATGGAATTCAAGTTGATTCGTCAAATTGTTTCCGATAAATGCGCAAATAAATTTTACGCAGCACTTGCAAAAACAGATGTAAGGCTGTATCTCTGCAAAGCTTTATCATATTCAGACCAAACTTGCTACATGTCAGCAGAAGTATGGCCTGAGGCAACATGCAGCGTTTCGGCACAGTGCCACCTACTGGTCCGGAGATACGAAAAATTGATTTTTTTGCTTATCACTTCTGAACCGTTTGTCCAAAAATCATAAAAGTGGTCCTGTTAGATTCGGGACATTGTATCCAGTTGTATCCGACTGATATCCAGTTTTACCATATCTGACATTTTGGCTGTCGGCCATCTTGAATTATGTGATAAAATGCTGTATTTTATGAGCATGAGCAGTTATTCTGAAACTTCGGTATGGGTCATCACCACGAGACCTGAAGTAGCCGAGGAGTTTGAAACAGCGCCACCTGGTAGAGATTTTTTCCAAAATGCTTATAACTTTGGGTGTGGTCGACTTATTTTCACGAGACTCATCTCCTTAGACTCCTGAATCGTTGCCGAGTCCAACGATACCACACTTTCCAGGTTTCGGCATATGGTTTGTGCGGCGTTGTAATTTAGTGCTTAAAAACAATTAGCTGATATCTTCGAAACCGCTAGTCCGATCGAGACGAAACCAGCGTCAGAAGTTCGGAAACATATGTCGTTAGGCATGATCGCGGGCACAAATGTCAAAATTTTGATAGTAAGGGGTAGTAAAATCCAATCAAAGTCAGGTGTCAGGCCGACACCCTATTGTAACTGTTCATTGTCCCATGATGCATCATTTTCCAGCTAAAACTGATCGGGCAGACCGAACCGTAAGTCGTGGAGACTTGAAACTTTCAGGGCTGGTAGTACTCACAACGACTGCAGACCTCACCGAAGCCCGCCCCGATCGGCCTGACGGGGGCGCTACAGCGGTCAAAAGTACGAAACGGCTCATAACTCCTGAACCGTAAGGCGTAGCCTCGAGTGTCTTATATCGCTGGAATCCTTGGCTCAAGGCGAACATAACGCATGCCTCGGATTTGCTCGGCGCAAATATCGAGATATTTTAGGTTTTTTGTAAAACCTACTTTTCCAAATTACTCCCAGATTATTTGCCTGATCGGAACCAAACCGCTGCATAAATGTTCTCTGGAGTCTGATTGTCAATAATTTTCCCAAATTTTTTTTACATTTTGATTCATTGTTGCTTAGGGGAGCCAAAATGTTTGATGTGACGGGACCTCTTTTACTAAAATGGCTATAACTTGTGAATGGAATGAGATATTTTCACCAAATTCAGGTCACATGTGTGTGAGCTCAATCTGAGCTGAACTTCCTGTACTCATAGAGGGCAGACGTGTTTTCTCTCTGCTCCCGCTCTTGCTCTTGTGCTTTGTCCTTTGGTCCTTTTTTTTCTAAACTCCTGCTTGGCTGGGCTCCTGAGAATACTGAAATGGAATTGATTAACTGGTCCCTCAGCGCGATTGACAAGATTTTTTCACTAAGAAAGGGTGCTCTGGGAGAACCCACCTGCCCGGACGGGACCTTCGCTGCGGGCTACACGATGGACGCCTGGAACACCTGGCAAACCGTGTGTCTGGAGGCTCTGTCTGTGGAGGACGTGGAAGATTTATTCATAATTGGAATTGTGATAGCGGGGTCCCTATTCCTCGGCCTTGGGATTGCCAAAAACCTACTTTTGCGAACTCGTCCTAGACGGTTCGTCCAATTCGCGCACAAAAATTGAACCAGATTATCTTTAGTCAGTGCCGACAAAAAAGTTATGGAATTCAAGTTGATTCGTCAAATTGTTTCCGATAAATGCGCAAATAAATTTTACGCAGCACTTGCAAAAACAGATGTAAGGCTGTATCTCTGCAAAGCTTTATCATATTCAGACCAAACTTGCTACATGTCAGCAGAAGTATGGCCTGAGGCAACATGCAGCGTTTCGGCACAGTGCCACCTACTGGTCCGGAGATACGAAAAATTGATTTTTTTGCTTATCACTTCTGAACCGTTTGTCCAAAAATCATAAAAGTGGTCCTGTTAGATTCGGGACATTGTATCCAGTTGTATCCGACTGATATCCAGTTTTACCATATCTGACATTTTGGCTGTCGGCCATCTTGAATTATGTGATAAAATGCTGTATTTTATGAGCATGAGCAGTTATTCTGAAACTCGGTATGGGTCATCACCACGAGACCCTGAAGTAGCCCGAGGAGTTTCGAAACAGCGCCACCTGGTAGAGATTTTTTTCCAAAAATGCTTATAACTTTGGGTGTGGTCGACTTATTTTCACGAGACTCATCTCCTTAGACTCCTGAATCGTTGCCGAGTCCAACGATACCACACTTTCCAGGTTTCGGCATATGGTTTGTGCGGCGTTGTAATTTAGTGCTTAAAAACAATTAGCTGATATCTTCGAAACCGCTAGTGGATTGCCCTGACCTATCGGAAGATTGGTAAGACAGCTGCCAGCAAATTCACCCAGCCGCTGTCTGCGGAAATTAATGGGCACTTCGGGGATGTGTGTGACCGACTGAAGGTATTAGATCAGAGAGTGATACTGATTGATGAACTGAACCGTAACATCTCAGTCCGGACTGCGGATGCGCAGGCAAGAGTGGGGTCCATCGGGGGTCAGGCTGGTGAACTTTTACGGACTCTGACCGGTCTGACTGCGAAGCTGGATGAAATGTCTAAGTCACTGCATGAACCGGTTCGCCAGGAACGCTGAGGATCAGAATGTAAGTATGATCCGGCCAAATGACCGAAGATCAGAAAAAATTGATTAATACAAAAAAAAAAAGTAACTTCTCCCCTTCTCCTATCTCTCTCGGTTGGGAGGTCAGCCTGTCAGACGGTTTCTTGCTATCACTCCCTGTGCACTGCCTTATCTCTCTTCAAGGACAAGCCATTGAACTGAACTTTGAAAACATCTGAAGTTGTGGCTGCCATTCTCACACAACAACTCAGACTCTTACTCACACCACACATAACCCTCTCCATCCCACCCCCCCTCCATCCGTCTGCCTCTCACAATCTCTCTCTCTTCTCTCCCCCTGCCTTCATATTCCCACACAAAAAATGCCAGCACGTGACCACGTGTACTGTGTCATGCTATGTTATGTTTTGTTGCATATGTATGCTTGCGAATCTGCTTTCTATATTCTGGTTCAAAGTGGCGCCGCAAATGGCTGCCTTGGTGTGAACCCCTCAGCTGATTATGTTGTCTTGGTCATCGTATGTCCCATGTCTTGTCATTATGCGTTGGAACGGAGTAAGAATACCTACTGTTGCACTTGTGTATACAGTTGTGTTTTTGTTGTCATATGTCTCGTGTCATGTTACTATGTTGCTTGGAATAGCACCTAAGAAAGCATTGCACCTACTGTTGCACTTGTGTATATGGTTTGTGTGCCAAATAAAGTAAATCTGAATCTGAGATCACAAGAAAAAAATTGCATCGATTGATCACTTGTTGGCGCTGTAACAGGGGAAAAACACATGAAATGGCAATATACGCACACAAACATTAGTCAGATGAAAAGGAGCCTAAGACATTTCAAGCCAGCATTTTTCACAGCATTCACCTCCTTAGACTCCTGAATCCTTGCCGAGTCCAATGATACCAAAAATGCCAGGTTTCACCTTATGGTTTGTGAAAAGCTGTACTTTAGCACCTAAAAGCCTTTGCGAATGTCTTCGAAACAGTTAGTCCGATCAAAATAAAATCACAACAGGAAATTCGGAAAGATATTTGAATAGCTAAATAATAATGACTAAAAGCCAAAATTTTGAAAGGAAATGGCAAAAAAATCAAATCAGTGCAGCCCATGCTCTCATAAATATGAGTGGCTATAACTTTAAAACAAAATGAGATATTTATAACAAACTTGACACATATTTATGGGCACACTTTGAGGGCTCCTAAAAAAAGAGCAGAAATGTGTTGTAACTGTCAAAGAAAAAATGTTTCATTAGTTAAATTGCCTGTATTGCCGTGAATGCTCTTTCCCATCTATTATCTAAGTTTATTTTTTGATTTGGATCCCATATTAGCCAATACCTAGGCAGTGACTACTCTTCCTGAGGTCCCAAAAAGAAAAGAAAAAACAAAACTACATTAAAGTTGCAAGAGCAATGAAAGGGTCCTCGACACCTGTGCCACCACCACCCTGTGGCTTTAGGAACACAGAGCACGTTGGGCAATAGACATCTAAGTACAAAGAAATAGGAGAACTATATCAATCATTTGCATTTGTCACATTTCCTGTTACCAGCTGGTGGCACTATGACTAACTAAATTTTTGCTGAAACATCAGACTTTGTCAGGATGCCACGGACACATCCTTCAACAGAACTTTTTTTAACATCACTAAAGCTTAACATCACTAAAGCTTAAAGATTAGACTGACCAAATATGTTGTTCTGGTTCAATCTTAATGAGGAGTTGATCACAGGTGGCACTATAACTAACTACATTTTGGCATGTTGACCACCATTGGTGCTCGGGCCCTAATTAAATCAACAACAAAAATGTCCCTTCCTTTTAAAACTCATTTTACTTCTTAAAATATGTAATATCTGATAGTAAATCATATTTGATTCCTCCAGATATTATAGTCCATTGCTGTGCAGTGGTTTTCAAAACAAAATACATGACTGTCTGTGCACAGTTTAAAACAGGAAAAAGATCACTGGTAAAATAATGATGATAATATTAGTCCTAAACAACTTTCTTGAGGAACACCACATAACTCTTTAAAATCTACAGCATCTGCAACAAAATCCAGCAATAATTTAGGATCCATTACATAAAATGCTAAGCTAAAATCTAACAATACAGCTTTCTACTAAGTTATTGTCATCACTTTGTGCTCATACTACTCCCTAATATTGATCTGTAATTCATATTTAGACATGATAAAATCACCATTATAACATTTACAATCACATTTTGTGAAATGCATCACTTCCTTTCTGTTGAAGTATTGGTATTGACAATTGTGCCACATGAGTAATGTGAAAACTGAAAAAGACTTGCAGAAAACATTTTGTTTCCACCATAAATTTCACCTATCTGTATCTACAACAAAATGTGTGTTTGTTTGTGTGAGCATGTTTAGTCTGTATAAAATATTATTGTTTAAGTATTGTTTAAGTATTCATTTTCCACCATATTTTGTGGTCTCAGTAATACATTTCAGGTTGACATAGGGTTGACAAAACTTGGTATGGGTCATCACCACGAGGTAGCCTGAGTAGGTTTGAAACACCCCGCCACCTAGTGGATAATTTTTTTTTTTCCAAATGCTTATAACTTTATGTGTGGTTGACTTGTTTTCATGGGAGTAACTTTTTATTTCTCTAATGAATCCTTGCCAAGTCCAATGATACCAGACTTACCAGGTTTCGGCGCATGGTTTGCGCAGCGTGCTAATTTAACACAAAAAAAAACCTTAGCGTATATCTATGAAACTGTTAGTCTGATCAAGACAAAACCAGCATTAGAAGTTCTGAAACATAGATCAATAGCCAAGTGTTAATACCCAAATGTCAAAATATTGACAGTAAAGAGTAGAAAAATCCAATCAAAGTCAGGTGTCAGTCAGTTTTTTGTATATAACTCCAAAATGAAACTAGATATATTTTGACCAAAATCGACACACATATGTATGGGCTCACTCCGAGGACACACACAAAATGGTTGGATTGTGCCTCTTGGTGGCGCTATAATAAAACAAAACATGAAATTCCCACTGACTTCTATACAGTATTATGATAATAAATGTAATTCCTTTGTGGCATATCATTACAAAACTCTGCGTGTCTGTTTGGAACAATGCCCTGAAGGTACTCAAAACGTTTCGAAGCAGCACCACCTTGTGTTCAACAGTTATTACAAAATTTTTAAAAATCTAATTACTTATGATTATTTTAGAATATTGTAACAAAACTGGTCATAATACACTCCTTGGGTTCTGCCGGCAACATAGATACCAATCTTAATTGTTAAAAACCTACTTTTTCAAACTCTTCCTAAGCGTTTGTCCGATTTTCACCTAAATCAAATCGTATCATCTTTAGACTGTGCCGACAAATAGTTATGGATTTCACGTCGATAAATGAAGTTGAAGAATGATGCAGAAATGACTCTTGAGCATGTATCTCTTCAATGCTTTGACATATTGACACCAAACTTTGCATTTGTCATTGTTCCCTTATTCTAACTGCACCAAATCTCACATTTTTTAACAGTGCCACCTATTGGGCGAAAGTGATAAACCATTGAATCTATTCTATTGACTGTATTTAAACTTTTACAGCTATTTTGCCTAAAATCAACTTAATATGTCTTTAATGGCTCATTGTTGCAGGTGGTCACTCCCAGCCACGTTGGCATGTCTTATCTTCTTCTTTGCGCTTGGCCCCGGTATTGCTGCTTGCAGCTATATTTGTTATTGTTATTGCTGGCTTTTAGCACAGGTAGTGAGTCATACTTTTCATTTCGATTCGAGCCATTGACAGGCTTTTGCCTTGATCCTTTGGGCTAATTACAAAAGCGTCCACAGCTGTTCTCGCTCAAATAGTAAAAGGTGTGTATTTAATAAGCTTGTCAGCGCTGGTGCGGACGCGTCAGCGGAAGCGTTCAGCCCTCGTGTTCAGCCTCCTCGTGTGAAGACCAACTCGGGTAAAGACATTTTCTTTCGACTCTACCTGTGATCGACTCCACCGAAGAGCGAAAACCGATACAGCACTTAAGTATCTCATTTTTCTGTCCTTTTCCACCTTCCTTTCTCTCTTAAAATGTGCTTTCAATACATTCCCACTGTCTCTCGACCACGATCCACTGTCACACGCAGAAGGCAGCGCAACACTGCTAATCTGCGTCCGATTCCCTCCTCCACTAATGCCCCTCCCTCTTTTTCTGTTGGTCTATGGAACTGTCAGTCAGCTGTCAACAAAGCTGATTTCATTCCGGCCTTTGCCTCTCACTCCACTCTCAATATCTTGGCTTTGACTGAGACCTGGATCCGTCCAGATGACTCAGCAACCCCTGCTGCTCTCTCTACCAATTTCTCTTTCTCACACACCCCTCGTCAGACTGGGAGGGGCGGAGGAACAGGTCTTCTCATTACTAACAATTGGAAATACTCAACCCCACACCTCTCTATGCAACAACAACTCATTTGAATACCATGCTATTACAGTCTCAACTCCCGTTAAAATCCATCTTGTTGTCATTTACCGTCCCCCAGGTCAATTGGGCACCTTTGTTGAGAAACTAGATGCGCTGCTGTCCTCATTTCCGGAGGATGGCAGCCCACTTGTAATCCTTGGCGACTTAAATATTCACCTGGACAAACCATATGCTACAGACTTCCACTCCCTCCTTGCCTCATTCGATCTCAAACGACATGTCACCTCACACACCCACAAATCTGGTAACCAACTTGACCTCATATACACACGCAACTGCACTACAGATAATATCCTGGTCAAACCACTACACACCTCAGACCATTACTTCATCACATTTAATCTATAACTTACTGCTCCCGCATTCCCAATCCCACTACCAGTTACTTTCAGACGAAACCTACGCTCTCTTTCTCCCTCTCATCTCTCCTCTGCTGTGTCATCCTCTCTTCCCTCACCCACACAGTTCTCATCCATGGATGTCAACACTGCAACAGACACTCTATGCTCTACTTTAACTTCTTGTCTAGATAGTATCTGCCCTCTGTCTTCTAGGCCAGCACGCCCCACTCCCGCTAACCCATGGTTATCTGATGTTCTTCGTGAACACCGGACAAAACTAAGGGCAGCAGAGAGAAAATGGTGAAAATCAAACGACCCGTCTGACAAGGGTAAATATCAATCTCTGCTCTCATCATTCTCAGATGATGTCCATGTGGCTAAATCCTCATATTTCCACAACAAAATCAACAGCACCTCTAACACACGCACACTCTTCAGAACATTCAACTCTCTCCTCTGTCCACCTCCACCTCCACCAGATGACCCCACAGTAGATGAACAAATCTCAAGCTGTCTGGCAGACATCTCGGCATGGATGAAAGAACACCAAATTCAGCTCAACCTGGCAAAGACTGAGCTTCTCGTCTTCCCTGCCAATCCGACTCTACAACACAACTTCACCATCCAGCAAGGTTAATCTCTGATTACCCCCTCAGGGTCGGTCAGAAATCTTGGAGTAATCTTTGACGACCAGCTGTCCTTCAAAGACCACATTTCAAAGACAGCTCGATCATGCAGGTTTGCTCTGCACAACATCAGGAAGATCAGACCGTTCCTTACAGAGCATGCAACACAACTTCTCGTCCAGGCCCTTGTCATTTCTAGGCTGACTACTGCAATGCGCTTCTGGCTGGTCTTCCATCGTGTGCAATCAAAACTCTTCAAATGATTCAGAATGCTGCAGCACGTCTTGTATTCAATGAGCCCAAAAGGGCCCATGTCACACCTCTCTTCATCTCTCTGCACTGGCTGCCACTTGATGCCCGCATCAAGTTCAAGGCCTTGACACTCGCTTATGGATACACCACAGGCTCGGCACCAGCATATTTCGACTCGCTCCTACGAGTCTACACCCCTACCAGAAGCCTTCGCTCAGGTAAGGAGCGTAGGCTTATGGTACCATCACAGAGAGGCATGAAATCCCTCTCCAGAACTTTTTCATTCACCGTTCCTGGCTGGTGGAACAATCTTCCTACCTCCATTCGGATGGCAGCATCACTGTCATCATTCAAAAGACAGCTAAAAACTCATCTCTTTCGTGAGCACTTCACCTTATCATAAAAAATAAAAAAAAAACTGCAATATAGCAGTCGAGTCTGCAATATAGATTTTGCAATATAAAATATACATTTTTCACAATATTCTAATTTTGAATTTGGGGTTTCATAAGATGTAAGCCATAATCATCTCAATTATAACAGATATCGGCATGAAATCTCACGTTGCTTGACTCTATATAATATATTAGTTTCACCTTTTAAGTTGAATTACTGAAATAAATGAACTTTTGCACAATATCCTAATTTCTCGAGTTTCACCTGAAATTCATGAATATGAATTATGTGCGTTTATGTGAAGTCATCTTTTTGACGACCTTTTTACAAACATGCAAGTTCTCTGGTCCAATTACACAGGGTGATTTTCTGACAGTCACATTTGTAACATTTAATAATAATGCTAGTTACACATCTTAGCACAATAATTTACCTTGATCATTTAATGTCCCATTCCCACTGATGTCCTTTGACTGTGAGATGTCAGCTGACTGCTTCGGTTCGGAGCTCTCGGCTGTCTGCGTTAGATCCGGGCTCTCAGCTGTCTGTTGGAGATTCAACATAGCCTCTGCACATTCCGACCGTCTTTGTTTGTCTTCCTTGAGCTTCATCATCTGCTCTCGTTGCAGAGATGCCTCTGATTTGGGCTTAGTTCCTTATCTGGGAACTCGAGCTGCGTCGAAACGCTGTGAGAACGCCTCTGCGTGATTGCGTCATGAAGCGCGTGTAGAACCAGTCCAATCAGGAGATCGAACGTCATCGGCTGGGTGACGTCATCGACCGGAAACTATAAAGCCTCCATGAACACAAACAGGAACTAGCTTCTGTGCCTTCAGTAAGCGATCTGTGTGAAAACTGTCTGTCTATTTGGGGTTTTTGTCTGTCTATAAGAGAGAATTTTCCACCTTTGTTAAATTTATAAAAACAAAAAGAGAAAAAAGGAGATTATGGCGAGTGAAGAGTTCACGAGGTGTGTTCATCCCTGCCCTCGATACATCACGAGTGGGGACACACATTCTCTGTGTGTGGTCTGTTTGAGAGCGCAGCATGCTCAGGCAGCCCTCGAGGGGGTTGCTTGCGAGCACTGTGAGCAGCTTCCGTTAAGAACGCTGCGCTCCTGCCGGGCACTCTTTGAGGAGAGTGCTTCGGCTAGTGTTCCCCGCGGCTCGGGTCCCACTGCTGCCGAGGCAGAGCGGCGGCTTCAGTCGTGGGGTTCACAGATGGACCTTGCAGAGGGGTTTGAGACGGGCCCTGCCTTATCTCAGCCCTCACATGCACCGTCCAGCGCCTCGTCTCGGGGTTTGGAAGCCCGCCCTGCGGTTTCTTCCTCCCCGGGCGGGGCACCGATGCTCCAACTATCCAGCTCTGAGGAGGTGGACGTTGAGAGCATCGCAACTGAAGACCCGCCACTTCAGTCACCTGCCAGTGAGGAGCTTATTGAGGTGCTCACGAGAGCGGTGAACAGGTTGAATATTGACTGGCCAGCAGAAAGATCAGAATCTCATCGTAGACATAAGAGTAAATTAGATGAGCGATTCTTGCCCTCTCGTGCAGCGGAGCCTCAAGTTCTTCCCCGACCTGCACACCGAGGTGTCTATGTCGTGGAGGAAGCCGGCTTCATATAGAGTATTCAGCCCACAAAAGTCCACCTACAGTAACATCGTAGGGCTGAAACAGCATGGGTATTTCGGCATCGTCCCTAAAGGCCCCGACTTTACCCACCAAACCACTCAAGACAACGTCAGCTTTGGTGGGTAAAGCGTACTCGGCGCCAGGTCAGGCCGCAGCGTGTCTGCATACGATGGCTATTATGCAGGCGTACCAGGCCGACCTGCTGAGGGATTTGGATAGTAGAGATGAGGTGGGGGGAGATTTAATAACTGAGTTGAGACACTCCGCCGATCTTGCTCTCCGGGCCACCAAGGAGACGGCCAGATGTGTGGGCCGCTCTATGGCAGGCATTTATGGTTGAACCCCACCGAGATTAAGGAGAGGGAGAAGAGCTTTCTGCTCGATGCGCCGCTGTCCCATGCGGGCCTCTTCAGTGACGCGGTACAATCGGTCACCGAGAGGTTCCAGGAGTCAAAGAAAAAGGCAGCGGCGCTAAAACAGTTCCTCCCTCTCCGAGTCCAAGTCCCAGGGGCTGCTGCACAAAAAAGCAGCCCCGAGATAAGCCGAGTACAAGCTCCTCACATAGGGCACAACAGAGGCAGAGCGTCGCTACCCGTGCTCCTCCGCAAAGAGATTGGGAGGCGGGGCGGCGCTCTCAGACGAGGCCTTCGAGGGGTAAGGCTGATCTGAGGACAGTCCTTATTGCCAAGAAGGCCTCGTCAAAGCGTCCCTGACGCCAGAGGGGTCAGGACGCTGAGGGTGGCCCCCTCCTCAGGAAGGCGGTGTTTACCTCAGTGCACGGTACCCGTCTTCCTGCGGCACCCTCTGGAGGCCAAGCTGCCAACCCTGCCGCTATGTCGGGGCGCAGATGGGGCTCCCGAGCAGTCAAGTCAGGTGTTCCCTGCCGGTTCGCCGCTTCAGGGCACTGCACTTGTTGCTCGAAGTACACCAGAGGCCAGCCTCAAGAGGCTGGTTCCCTTAGTAGATTTTCTAGACGAATGGAAACGTCTGTCGAATATATCTCGCTGGGTCCTGCAATTAATAGAAAGGGGGTACGCGATTCAGTTCAAAAGGTGGCCACCTCCTTTCAGCGGTGTCCTACCCACAGAGGTGGGCCCGGAGCAGGCTCTGGTAATGGCACAGGAAGTAGAGACACTCCTGCGAAAGGGGGCTATAGAAAGGGTTCCTCCTCCCAGCAGGGAGTCAGGCTTTTACAGCCGTTACTTCATAGTGCCGGAAGAAGGATGGACGGGGGGGGGGGTTGCGCCCGATTTTAGATCTGCGTCTATTAAATCGCTCTGTGGCGAAGCTCAAGTTCAAGATGCTTCCACTCAGACAGATCGTGTCTCAGATCAGGTCAGAGGACTGGTTTGTGACCATAGACCTCAAAGACGCATACTTTCATGTCTCCTTCCTTCCACATCACAGGAAGTTTCTGAGGTTTGCCTTCGGGGGAGAGGCATACCAATATCGAGTACTTCCCTTCGGTCTAGCACTGTCACCCCGCACCTTCACCAAGTGTGTGGATGCAGCTCTGGCGCCGTTGCGTCTGCAGGGCATCCGCATACTCAATTATATCGACGATTGGTTGATTTTAGCTCACTCCGAGCAGATGGCGGTTCAGCATCGAGATGCTGTTCTCGCGCACATGTCGAGGTTGGGGTTGAGACTGAACGCAAAGAAAAGTGTGCTTTCTCCGGCTCAGAGGACCACCTTTCTAGGCGTGAAGTGGGATTCGGTAATTATGCGGGCGCAATTATCGCCGACACGCATAGCATCGATCCTCACAGCAGTGAAAGAACTGAAGCTAGACCGTGCGGTCACTGTAAAGCAGTTTCAGAAACTGTTAGGCCTCATGGCGGCTGCGTCCAACGTGATACCTTTTGGCCTGCTGAACATGAGGCCGTTACAGTGGTGGCTCAGAACAAGAGGATTCTCCCCGAGGGGAAATCCACTCCGCACGATCAAAGTCACGCGGCGATGCCATCGTGCTCTGGTCATGTGGAAAGATCCCGGGTTTCTGGCCCAGGGACCTGTGTTGGGGGCTCAGGTTCGTCGCGTCACGCTAACGACAGATGCTTCCCTCACGGGATTGGGGCGACCATGAGTGTTCGCTCGTCCCAGGGTCTATGGCAGGAACATCAGCGGCTATGGCACATAAATCGGCTAGAGATGCTGGCTGTGTTTCTGGCATTGAAACAGTTCCTGCCCGACCTCAAAAGCCACCATGTATTAGTCAGGACAGACAACACATCGGTGGTTGCCTATATAAACCATCAGGGGGGTCTGAGATCCCACCCCTTATACAAGTTGGCACATCAGATCCTCCTGTGGGCCCAAGGGAAACTGCGTTCCATCAGGGCAGTTTACATCCCGGGGGTCCTGAATCAGGAAGCAGACATCCTGTCGAGGCAGGGGCCGAGGCCCGGGGAATGGAGACCCCACCCCGAGGCGGTGGAGATCCTATGGCAAAGAGTCGGGAAAGCAGAAGTAGATCTGTTTGCTTCGGCAGAGAATTCCCACTGTCCCGCTGGGGCTGGACGCCATGGTACAGGAGTGGCCGAGGCTGTCCCTGTACGCATTTCCCCCGATTGCTCTGCTTCCGGGAGTTCTGGAGAGGGCGCGCGGGACGGAGTCCGTGTGTTAGTAGTGGCTCCGTGCTGGCCAACCAGAGTCTGGTTCTCGGACCTAATATCTCTCCTGGAAGGCTCTCCCATGGAGATTCCGACCAGGAGGGATCTCCTCTCTCAAGCGGGTGGAAGATTCCTTCATCCCCGCCCGGAGTTATGGAAACTGTGGGCCTGGCCTCTGAGGGGGCTAGGCTCCTAGAAGAGGGTCTCTCGATTAGAATAGGTGCAATCAGTGGGACGTACAGTGGCACAGTGCTCATTCAGTAAAGGCACAGCTGAACAGATGTGTTTTGAGTCTAGATTTGAATGTGGCTACTGTTGGAGCACATCTGATCTCTTCTGGAAGCTGGTTCCAGCTACGGCTGGCACAATAGCTGAACGCAGACTCTCCTTGCTTTGAGTGAACTCTTGGTATTTCTAGCTGACTTGATCCTGATGATCTGAGTGATCTTATGGGTTTGTATTTAATCAGCATATCTGCGATGTATTGAGGTCCTAGGTCATTGAGTGATTTATAAACAAGTAATAATACTTTAAAATTGATCCTAAATGTAACTGGAAGCCAGTGTAAAGACCTGAGGACTGGCGTGATATGGTCATATTTTCTTGTTCTGCTCAGAATCCTGGCCGCAGCGTTCTGTATGAGCTGCAGCTGTCTAATGGTCTTTTGGGAAGGCGGTTAGAAGACCATTACAATAGTCCACCCTGCTGGTGATGAAAGCGTGAACGAGTTTCTCTAAGTCTTGCCTGGAAACAAAGCATCTAATTCTTGCAATATTTTTCAGATGATAGTAAGCTGATTTAGTTATTGCTTTGACATGACTATTGAAACTCAGGTCTGACTCCAAAATCACACCAAGATTCCTGACTTGATTTTTGTTATTAGACCTTTTGTCTCAAGATATGCGTTCACCTTGAGAATTTCATCTTTGTTTCCAAATGTAATGATTTTAGTTTTGTCTTTGTTTAACTGAAGATAGTTTTGGCTCATCCAACTGTTAACTTCATCAATGCATTTGCACAGGGAGTCAATGGGGCTATAGTCATTAGGTGATAGTGCTAAGTAGATCTGGGTGTCGTCAGCATAGCTGTGGTAAGCCATTTGGTTCTCTCTCATTATTTGGCTCAGTGGCAGCATGTACAGGTTGAATAGGAGTGGTGCTAGAATTGACCCTTGTGGGACTCCGCAAGTCATGGATGTCCAGTCAGACTTATGGTCACCTATACTCACATAATAACCTCTTCCTTCTAAGTACGACCTGAACCATTTAAGGACCATCCCAGAAAGTCCGACCCAGTTTTCCAGCCTGTCAAGAAGTATGTTATGGTCAACAGTGTCGAATGCAGCACTGAGGTCGAGTAGCACCAGAATTGATGTTTTGCCTGTATCTGTATTGAGGCGAATATCATTTATTATCTTTATAAGTGCTGTTTCTGTGCTGTGATGTGGTCGGAAACCAGATTGAAAATTGTCAAAGAATCCGTTTGAGCTTAAGATTTTGTTCAGCTGACTGAAGACAACTTTTTCAATGATCTTGCCTATGAAGGTGAGATTTGAGATTGGTCTGTAGTTGTTCAATATGGAGTTATCCAGATTTCTCTTTTTCAGAAGAGGCTTAACTACTGCGGTTTTAAGGGAGTTTGGAAAATTCCCATTGAGAAGTGATGAGTTTACCACTTCTAGCAGATCTGCTTCTAAACAGTTAAACACACTTTTGAAAAAAGAAGTGGGGAGTGTGTCAAGGAGGCAGGTTGATGTTTTAAGGTGCTGTACCGTTTCTTCTAAAATTTTATAATCAATTGCTTCAAAATCAGACATAGTAACTTTCCGAGGTTGTGGTCTGATCTGACTGACCCCAAAGCAACTCACGGATGTGCTGATTGCCTTCCTGATATTATTTATTTTCTCTGAGAAGAAGGAAGCAAACTCACTGCATTTGCTGTCAGAGAGCATTTCACTGGGAATGTGACTCGGAAGGTTTGTCAGTCTCTCTACAGTAGCAAAAAGAGTGCGCGTGTTGTTTATGTTTCTGTTTATAATATTTGAGAAGAAGGTCTGTCTAGCCTTGCCTAGTTCCACATTGAAATCATGAAGGCTGTCTTTATAGATGTTATAAATGGATTATAAGTTTTGTCTTCCGCCACATGCGTTCAGATTTCCTGCATTGTCTTTTCATTATTTGCACTGCCGTTGAGTTTCTCCAAGGTGCTTTCTGTCTGCCACTCTTTTTCTTGACTTTCTCAGGAGCAATATCATCAATTACACTCTTAACTTTTGAGTTAAAGGAGTCAAGGAGAGAATCAACAGAGTCTGCAGATATGCTTGGTGTTAGAGATATAGCCTTCATAAATAGCTCACTAGTGTTCTCATTTAAGCTTCTCTTTTTGACAGCGACAGATCTAGCTTCAATGGCAGGAGAGGTTGAAATATCAAAGAAAATACAGAAATGATCAGACAATGCTACATCTTTAACAACAATTGATGAAATGTTTAGACCCTTGCTGATAAGTAAGTCTAGAGTGTGTCCACGATTGTGTGTGGACCATGTACATGCTGTGTCAAATCAAAAGTGTTAAGAACAGTCATGAGCTCTTTTGTTGTACTGGATTCAGCATTGTCTATGTGAATGTTAAAATCCCCAGCAATGGCAAAACAATCAAACTCTGAGGAGATTATTGATAACAGCTCTGTAAAGTCCTCAGTAAAGGATGGAGAGTATTTTGGAGGCCTGTAAACAATGATAAGCAGGATGCGTGGAGCACCTTTTAACACAATACCCAGATATTCAAAAGACAGATAGTCACCAAATGACACTTGCTTACATTGATAGACATCTTTAAAAAGAGCAGCAATACCCCACCTCTTCTAAACGCTCTGGACATACTCATAAAAGTAAAGTTAGGAGGGGCTGTTTCATTGAGGACTGTTGCACTGCAGTTTTCTTCAAGCCAAGTTTCATTTAGAAGCAAAAAATCTAGGTTGTTTGTGGTTATTAAGTCATTGACTAGAAATGATTTGTTCTTAAGTGAACGGATATTTAAAAGTGCTAACTTAACAGTATTAATTTTTTCCCCCACAGTAATCTTAGTTTGACATGTAATAGGCAGCAGATTAGATGGGTTTGCTATACGGTCTGAGAAGGTCTTACACTGTCTATCACGTAACAGAACAGAAATAGAGAGAGACAGGCACACTGGGTTCCCGCTTTCGTTCTGTAAACATTTGATAAAGTTACTGTTATCATGGCGGGGACCCAACACACATCACTGAGAGCTGGTATCAGTTGTTTTTGGTTCACCTACAACAGATGGAGGAGGGTGTTGGCCCTGGCGTTGTGACCGAAGAAATCTCACAGGAGGAGGCTGAGCGAGCTGGGCCCACAGGCTTTGATGGTTGTGGGGCTCGACGCTCTTTGGTTGATATCTGGGGCTCGCAGAAATCGAGTGTGATAGTCTGGTTCCAGCATAGACCATTTGCTCCATTCTCTCTGAGAAGCTCAGAAGCGGGGATGCTGGAGGGAGGAATAACATGTCTGGAGAGGGTGGCTGTTGTTCTGGTGTTATCGGAGGCTGAATTATGTTATCATCCATTTCATGGAGTGACTTAGACATTTCATGCAATTTCCTGTTCAGACTAGTCATAAAGCGTAACAGTTCACTAGTCTGACCCCCTTTAGAGCCCACCCTTTCGTGCACCTCCACAGTATGGGCAGAGATGTTACTGTTCAGTCCCTCAAGACCATATTTTGCAGAGATGTTACTGTTCAGTCCCTGAAGACCATATTTTTACTGGCCATTTCGTCCCTCAAAAGAATTGGGGACATTCAGTCCCTGTCAGTGGTGCCCTCATGTTTAGAGTTTGCGCCTGGCATGGTAAAGGCTTTCCTTCACTCCAAACCAGTTTATATCCCCAAGGTTTCTACGAGCTCAAGGGGTCCTATCACTCTGCAAGCCTTCTGTCCTCCTCCTTTCGTGACGTCAGACCAGGAAAAGTTATACTGCTTTGCCCGGTTAGGGCGCTTGACGCATATGTCCACAGAGCTGCCCTGTGGAGAAAGACTGACCAACTATTTGTCTGTTTCGGAGCCCCAAGGAAAGGGGCACCAGTGTCTAAGCAGAGAATGAGCAAGTGGCTGGTCGAGGCCATCTCGTTTGCTTATGAAGCGGTCGGACAGCCGTCTCCTCTGGATGTCCGGGCGCATTCTACTAGGGGTATGGCTGCTTCTAAAGCACTTCTGTCGGGGGCTTCCCTCCAGGACATTTGTAACGCGGCGGGTTGGTCCTCGCCGCTGACTTTCGTAAGATTCTACGAACTTGATGTAGCATCTACAGTTGGGGCACGGGTGTTGTCGTAGTCATGTGCGTTACGGTTTCACACATACGAGCACTTGGTCCTATGGCAATGTGGGTATAAGCGTTCTCACAGCGTTTCGACGCAGCTCGAGTTCCCAGATTACGTATGTAATCTCGGTTACGTATGTAACCCTAGTTCCCTGAGGGGAACGAGACGCTGCGTCGCTCGGCCATACTCCCGGCATGCCCGTGATCATTTACTTCAGGCTGTTTCAGAAGCTAGTTCCTGTTTGTGTTCACGGAGGCTTTATAGTTTCCAGTCGATGACGTCACCCAGCCGATGACGTTCGATCTCCTGATTGGACTGGTTCTACACCCGCTTCATGACGCAATCACACAGAGGCGTTCTCACAGCGCTTCGACGCAGCGTCTCGTTCCCCTCAGGGAACTAGGGTTACATACGTAACCGAGACGTTTTTTGGTAACAGAGATTGACTGTCGGAGCCCAGTCTAACGTTACCGACTCAACGTCAACCAAAGCGATAGGGCAGCCTAAACGGTCACAATGAAGTCCATATTAGACTACCGGTAACGTAATAATTATTACTAAGTAAATTTGCATTTAACGACAACCTATAGATATATAAACACAGCTACAAAAAATTTAGCTTGGTTGCTGCAGACACGGGCATTAGCAGACTCTGCTCCTTCCGACCGCAGACGTACGTTTAAAATCCACTTTTTACGTTGTTGTTCTGTGAACTTTTTACATTTCTCACCTTTATGAACGACAATCTTTGGAACTCTGAAAAAACCCTTTCCTTTTTCACGGTTAGAACGATTGGAGCAACCGTAAACTGCACAAAACATGGGCATTTTTACAGATGGCAGATCTTCGTTAATTCACTTCCTGCCCTCCATCTAAATTTTGCGCGTTCGCGAAGCAGCAATGTGACGTCACATGAAACCAACCTATTAATAAATATACGAGTGTAAATAGTGTGATTTCAGAGAGATTTGACACGTAATCAAAGACAACATGATGTTAACCGAGAAGTTTTTGTTTACAGACCAGAAGAGAGAAGTAGGCTATACGCCCCGTTAATTCACTGGTAAGAAATTAATGCAATGTTGTCAGTTAAAGTAATATTTATTCTTTTTTTTTTGTGTCTGTGAATAAAATTTATATTTCAAAACCATATTTTATTGTGTTGAAGTCATTGTTATTTGGCACTTAATGTAAAACCAGGTTGTGCAGTGTCAGTGATGGGCCTACAAGTTACGAAATGTATGTGTACTTTATGTGCTTGGATTATTTATATTGATTAAATAAGTTCAAAACAAGACATGGTTTGTAGTAGGCTATACTGATTGACATCCATTGATCCGTCTTCCATGCCGCTTATACGATATGGTACGCGGGAATACAGGACGATTACTGACGTCCAGGAGGGTAAATGATAAAACCAAAACAACAGGGAACGTTCTATTAAAACTTTCCTGGCTAACCAATAGAGAACTTTAGGATGTCTTTTCTGAGAACCAGAAACTAACGTTCCCAGAACGTACTGGGAACAAAAATTGTTATCTGGGAATATGGGATATTTTATGGGAAAATACTAAAACGGGAAGACAGCGGGAAAAGAGCTGAAATACGTGAGAAACCCGAAAAAAACGGGAGTTTGACAGCTATGATTACACTACTCTGCACATTCTATTGGACTCGAACGAACTGTCATCCGCTCTCTGTCCCCGGGTGAAAATAGCATGACACTGAATTTAACGAATTTCCTGTTTATCAGACCCCAGACAAGACAAGAAGCTATAGCGAACCGTCTATTTGCTGAATAGTTTCATGGTAATGTACTTTGTTAATAGTCGGTAACGTTAGCTAAAATTAACATATCAGCGCTGGCTTTTTGACGTTCAAAGACGCCAATTCTCAGCTGTCTGAACATACTCGGCGACGGTGATTTAAATGCCGAAGCTTAATTTTCATCATAAAGAGGATTGCAGATAATAATAGATTTAATTTATAACGCACTTTACAGACACTATGAGACTAAAATGACCAAAATGCAAACTTGATGCACAGCTAGCTAGAATCTAGCGCTAAACCATTATCCACCAGTGAACATGCAAGTTGTCCTAACATCAAAAAACATCATTACAGTTATTAATATACATGATGATATAAATTAACTTACTCAAGAGGGTTCAGCTCAACCGTGTCCCAGGAAAGAATGATCCACTCTTGTCTTGGCTCTTGGTGTACTGTAGGTGGTTCAAGCAGTAATGGTGCGTGCGCGTCCGTGGATCCGATATGGGTCCGCTCAGGACCTGCTTATTGATAGTAGAATTCACGGTGCCACCCACAGACAGAGCTAATCCCCGGGGGCAGCACCAAAACGAATGTGACAGTCACGCGGGTTTGGCGACTTGAACGCGGATCCGCTTAGGAGTCGCTTGCTGTGTGGGGTCACTCCCACAGATCGTATCATCATTGAACTCATCTCTCGAATTATCACAGTCATAGATAGATAGATTAACCATCTGATTTGACATACTGGTGTTCACCAGTCTCTGTTCAATGCTGGAAACACACTGAAGAAAACACGGGATACACATTAATATTACAACTACAACTCCCAAAATTGGTGCCACGGTAAATCCCAACCAGTATCAGATTCCTTAACCACCCAAACCATGAATATGTTAGCCATAGCTAGCACAGTCCATGCTAGCCCATTGATCTTGTTAATTGAAACCGCTGTTCCCACCCCTAGTAGAACAGACCACCCCACATTCGCCCCTGGTGAGGTCCACGGATCTGATAAAACATAAACCATTGTATCTTCCTGGTAGACTTTCTATCACATCTTTAACATATCTCTTCTGTCTAGGTTTAGTTTGATCATTAGCTGGCAAATACACAGAAGTTCCCACATTCATCAGAGCCCCCTCTGTAATCCTTTTAAGACCAGCTCTCAGCACGGTCCGACCTGGCCTCACCTGGTCTTTTACTTTTCCCCCTGGAAAACGTATCTCCCAATTTCCTCCAGAAATTGTCTCCCACAGAGTCAGCTCTCAGCCATGGTTCATCCAATACTCTCAATATATATATTTTTCCCCCCAAATCATTCAGATTTTTACTCTCAATATTTTCAAAAAAAATTCCCAAATCATTCAGATTTTTACAGTTCTCACAAGTCCCAAAAAAATGTAACCAAATAATTGTCCCTTCAAAAAAAATGTATCCCTTCAAAAAAATTTTGACCAAATAATTTACAAATCATTCAGAATTTCAATAACCATTCATTTCCCCCTGATTTTTTTAATTCATCAACAAAAATCTGTCTCTTACCAGAAAGCTCCTGTGCCACCTCGGGTTCGTTTGCTGATTCCAGTGGTCGGACCCTCCAGACCCCCAGAGCAGTCGGCCCTTCTCCCTCAATCTGTCAGGGTAAGGCTGTGACTCTAACGTCTAGGATGATCAGTCACCATCTGCTCTCGGGGTCCAGAAGGCACATCCAAGGAATCCCACTTATCTGACACCAAAATTGTTGTGGCAAAAATTCAAGTTAATGACTGAACAAGAGACAAATCTTTGAATATAATAAAGAATGATTTATTTCCTTGCAAGGAAAGAATACACTGTCGCACAGCCACACATGACTGTATGAGAGCGGCCTTAAGACTAAACAATCAGGTTCCCTTTTATACCTTTTACAAGGTCAGAAACACAGACACATGGTAAAACTTCAGTACACACAGAAATAACCCTTTCAGTTTGGTCATGGTCCCCTTTGTCAAGGATCAATACAGTTTTAGCCACTGACCTTAGGGGTCAGATCGATTCTTTTTAAACTGACCAGTTGTCCCTCTCAGTTCAATTCTAAGGACATGTAGCAAACTACATGTTAAGCATACTACAATAATGATTATATGTGTTAAAACAAATTCATACATATTGTTAAAATCACTCTCCTCTATGATTACATTTTCTTCTATTGTTAAATAATTTTTTCCATTACACTTACACACACACACACTTACACACACACACACATACACACACACACACTTACGCACGCACACGGACACTTACACATGCGCACACACACACTTGCACGCACACTTACACAACCACTTATACACGTGCACACTTACACACACAGACACACGCACACTTACACACACGCACACTTACATGCACACTTACGCGCACACTTACACGCACACACCTACACACACGCACACACACAATTACACGCACACACTTACACACACTTGCACGCACACTTACACACGCTCACACGTACACACACGCACACACTCTTACACACGCGCACATGCACACACTTACACACACACACACTTGCACACTTACACACATGCACACTTACACACACACACACACACACACACACACACACACACATTTACACACACACACACTTACAGACGCACGCACACACGTACACACACAGACTTGCATGCACACTTGCACGCACACTTACACACACACACGGACACTTACACACACACGCACACACACTTACACACACAATTACACGCACACACTTACACGCACAATTACACGCACACACTTACACGCACACACACACTTACTAGGGATGGTGAAAACTAAACATTTTCTTGACCGACCACCGAGCCTCATTAGTCGATTGAAACCGGTTAACCGATGAGTTGCAACCGCGCCTTCAATTTCGCAACTCTGTCGCATCTCTTTGCCGCTCTGCCTCCCGCTCTCTCACACACACTGTCCCGGCGCGGAACATGAGTCCAAAAACACTGCGCCGAGGAGCTTGTTTGTAATCGGAGGACAAATGGCTCCTTAGTTTCGAAATGGTTTGTAAAAAGCGCTATATAAATAAAGTTGATTTGACTTGACATATGTCAGAATGCGCGGCCATCAGGGCTAGGCCAAAGCTGGTACCCAGGCGTCGCAGGGGAGCTCGACAGCGCCCCCTTAAGTGGGGTCTGAAAATGTTGTCCATTTATCAAACACACTTGCACGCACATGTATGAATCTCGGTGCACATGTAGATCTCATAGGGCCAAACAACTTTCGTGCTCTAAGTTAAGCGTCAGCCCAACAGGAAGTGAGCTATTATGGGTTGTTCGTAAATCGCATGCTCTGGAATTTGATATACTCCTCCTAGGCGATTCACCCGATTAGTGCCAAAATCAGTCAGCATAAGGTCAAGCCATTGAGGATGCTACATTTCCAGCGGCATTTTGATATCTCAAACGGTTTGGCCGTGGCGAGGAGAAGAATTTATGGCGAGAAAAGGGAAACAGGAAGTGGGTTATAACTTCTGCAAACATTGACCGATTTGGATGAAACTTCAGCTGTGTGTTCGTTGTAAGAGGCCAATCACATGGATATGACTTTTGTGAGTCAAAGTTATAGCGCCACCAACTGGCAGAAGGAAGTGTGTCACTTTCAAAAATGCCATTAATCACCATCTTATTTTCACCCAATTTATTTCAAACTTCATCGTTATAATGTCAAAACATGGCAGATATAGACATATGAATGGATTCCAGATATTTAAATTACTGTTGCCATGGCAACGTGTCAAAGTAAAAAAAAATTTGGGGTGTTTTTGAGACCCTTCTTATGCTTGAAATTGCATGAAACTCGACACACACATCAGACATGCTGTCCAGTAGATATATGGGCAAAAACTTAAACGGGCATAGTGGAGGGGCTCAGTAGCGCCATCTTTTGACAAAAGTAGTGCCATCTTTTGACAAAAGTGGGGGAGTTAGTTTTATCTACAGTCACCAAATTCTGTATATACAGGTCCTTCTCAAAAAATTAGCATACTGTGATTAAAAGTTCATTATTTTCCATAATGTAATGATAAAATTAAAATTTCATATATTTTAGATTCATTGCACACCAACTGAAATATTTCTGGTCTTTTATTGTTTTAATACTGATGATTTTGGCATACAGCTCATGAAAACCTCTAATTCCTATCTCAAAAAATTAGCATATCATGAAAAGGTTCTCTAAACGAGCTATTAACCTAATCATCTGAATCAACTAATTAACTCTAAACACCTGCAAAAGATTCCTGAGGCTTTTAAAAACTCCCAGCCTGGTTCATTACTCAAAACCGCAATCATGGGTAAGACTGCCGACCTGACTGCTGTCCAGAAGGCCATCATTGACACCCTCTAGCGAGAGGGTAAGACACAGAAAGAAATTTCTGAACGAATAGGCTGTTCCCAGAGTGCTGTATCAAGGCACCTCAGTGGGAAGTCTGTGGGAAGGAAAAAGTGTGGCAAAAAACGCTGCACAACGAGAAGAGGTGACCGGACCCTGAGGAAGATTGTGGAGAAGGACCGACTCCAGACCTTGGGGGACCTGCGGAAGCAGTGGATTGAGTCTGGAGTAGAAACATCCAGAGCCAACGTGCACATGCGTGTGCAGGAAATGAGCTACAGGTGCCGCATTCCCCAGGTCAAGCCACTTTTGAACCAGAAACAGCGGCAGAAGCGCCTGACCTGGGCTACAGAGAAGCAGCACTGGACTGTCGCTCAAATTTTGCATGTCATTCGGAAATCAAAGTGCCAGAGTCTGGAGGAAGACTGGGGAGAAGGAAATGCCAAAATGCCTGAAGTCCAGTGTCAAGTACCCACAGTCAGTGACGGTCTGGGGTTCCATGTCAGCTGCTGGTGTTGGTCCACTGTGTTTTATCAAGGGCAGGGTCAATGCAGATAGCTATCAGGAGATTTTGGAGCACTTCATGCTTCCATCTGCTGAAAAGCTTTATGGAGATGAAGATTTCGTTTTTCAGCACGACCTGGCACCTGCTCACAGTGCCAAAACCACTGGTAAATGGTTTACTGACCATGGTATTACTGTACTCAATTGGCCTGCCAACTCTCCTGACCTGAACCCCATAGAGAATCTGTGGGATATTGTGAAGAGAAAGTTGAGAGACGCAAGACCCAACACTCTGGATGAGCTTAAGGCCGCTATTGAAGCATCCTGGGCCTCCATAACACCTCAGCAGTGCCACAGGCTGATTGCCTCCATGCCACGCCGCATTGAAGCAGACATTTCTGCAAAAGAATTCCCGACCAAGTATTGAGTGCATAACTGAACATAATTATTTGAAGGTTGACTTTTTTGTATTAAAAACACTTTTCTTTTATTGGTTGGATGAAATATGCAATTTTTTTGAGATAGGAATTTTGGGTTTTCATGAGCTGTATGCCAAAATCATCAGTACTAAAACAATAAAAGACCTGAAATATTTCAGTTGGTGTGCAATGAATCTAAAATATATGAAAGTTAAATTTTTATCATTACATTATGGAAAATAATGAACTTGTATCACAATATGCAAATTTTTTTAGAAGGACAGGTATTTTGCAATGCATGCCTAGAAACAAAATATCCAGATTAGATTTAAAGTGCCGTTTCAGCACCTTGGAGAGCCCCACGTGAGCGTAGACTCACTGAAACAGTTTCAGCTCTGTCTAAAGCCTAACTGTTTGTCTGTTGAAGTTTGCGTCGCTCTACGGAAAACATGTGCACTGGTCTGACAGATGCGCCACCGCATGGCAGCAGCAGGGAGAAGATGAGAACACGAGCAATGGGAAGCATTCTTCAGTTGAGGTGAAGCACAATGTGACTTTTGCTGTCTTTACGGTGAGGCCATTTATTTTGCATTAGCCCTTTTAAATACACTGGGCCCATCGTGTATGCCTCTGCTCTGACGTCATTTGAAGTAATTTTGGAAGGGCATAAAAATTACTTTCCAAAATCCATCTGCTGCAAGCCCAGAAGAGTAACCAATATGTAGTGTAGCCTGTGTTTTGTAGGCTACTTTACCTTTTTTTAAAGGCCCATGAAAATGCATCAGTTTTTATCATGCATTTATTTATATTACATTCATAAATAAATGATTTAATGGATGGATGGATGGAATTATGTCAGAGTGACTAAATAAACATGCCTTGTTAGAGAAAGACTCAATTTTATAAAATGAGTCTGATCTAGCCGGTCTGAACAGGGAGCAGCTCGCCTCTAACCTTTCTGCTCCAACTCTCCCACCTCATCACTCTCTCAACAACCATGTCACATTTCCATCTCTAAATTCAATATTATTGTCTTAATTCCTGGGTAGACTGTGTTTACTCATTTGAAATAAATGAGTGGTTATAATCGGATGAGCCTAGGTAATGGAAAAAGTAACTGGGAAAGTTCACAAAATCTGGCATACACGTTTACAACAAGACAAGAGGATCAGTGAAATGACTTCATGTTACTAAGCACATAAAGCACTTAACATTTGCTGATGTGGCACACAGTCTGTCTGTTTGTCTGTCTGTCTGTCTGTCTGTCTGTCTATCTCTCTGTTTGTCTGTCTATCTATCTATCTGTCTGTCTATTTATCGTTCTTTCTGTCTGTCTGTCAGTCTATCCATCCATTCATTCATCTATCTATACTTCCATTACTGGCAATTACTAGTTGATGTTAGTCTACATCTTTGTAATTATGCCTTGGGGACCAGTTTGAAAATCAGATGGCCTTTACAAAAAAAGCACATTGATGCAAGGTCCTAGTCGCAGGGCTACAACCTATAGTAAATCCTGCTACTGGTCCAAAAATCCTTCTTTTTTTTAAATGCCAAAATATATATATATATATATATATATATATATATATATATATATATATATATATATATATATATATATATATATATATATATATATATATATATATATATATATATAATAAAGTGCAGCACACTTAATGTCACGAGTACTTTTATTTTGCAAATGTATTGTTGAACCGGAAGTACTTTCGAGCTTCGTTCCACAACAAAAATGGAAGTTTAGATACACGCTATAGACATTAGGTTTGTGTATGATATAATCCGTTTTAACACATTATAACATTATTAGTACAGCCTCAACAACATGGGAGGTGGTGACCTTGTAAGTACATTTTGTTTTTTTGCCAGTAACGTTAGCGCAGTTGTGTTATGTTACATCACTAGAAGCCAGTTGCTAATGATAACCAGTGTGGCTTAGTTCAATTCGGCTTGTTTATGGTACCACCAACTTTAAATTATTTTAACAAATAAGTATGTTAGTTCAATAAAAGTGATTCACTCCACATCTGTTTATTTTACCTAAATCTGACTTTTTATCTATTTATCTCCGCGAATCCCACCAGAACTTGAAAAAGAGTTGGCATCCGCAAACTCTGAAAAACATCGAGAGAGTGTGGAAAGCGGAGCAGAAGCATGAGGCGGAGAGAAAGAAGATCGAGGAGCTGCAGAAGGAGCTTAAAGAAGAGCGAGCCCGAGAAGAGATGACCAGATATGCGCAAGAGACAGGCGCTGTAAAGTGTGTAACATCCAGCCGCCACATTCAGTCAATCCCGGAACATTACTTTTTCATTAGGCTAGAGCAGGAGCGAAAGTAAAAATTCTCGAAAACCCGTAATTTTTAAGATAATGTTTTAGATGGAGATATATTTTTGCTGTGGCCAATAATTCACAAGTGTGGTCTATCAATACCAGGTGGTCGTTTGTACAAATGTAGAACGACTACAGTATAATTTCACTTTGAACATAAATTGCACATTGTTACTTTCGACCCCATCAGTTGGGGTCACAACAATATAAGCTAGATTTTTTTTTCTACTCTTGTTTTTATTAAATATACCTGACTATGACCTTGTTAATATGTTCCTAACTGCAAACATATTTTGTCCTTTATCTTTGCAATTTATCTTATGATTTTAAATGTCAGTTTTATCAAATGTATACTGACAGTACAAACTTTAATTGTTTAGAATATTTCGTTTTTTACAAACAATGTCAATTAATTTTATTAAACATTTTTCAACAGTAGGAACAATATGAAAATTAAATTAGTATAATATGCACAGGGCTCTAAAGTCTCACGCATTCACCATGAGACACGCATTTCAACCAGCTCGCATTTCCACACGCCACACCTTGTATTTATCACGCTGAGAAGGGATAACTATATATACAATTAGTGGACAATTGTACAATTAATATACAATTATATTTATACCATGGTTAATGGGAAAATGAATCAGGCTATTAATTAATATAGGCACATCGTGCGTTTGGAGCACCGTAAACTCTGCGCACGTTAACCAGTGCACTCTGAAAGATTCCAATCGCGACGCTGAGAAAGCATCCTGCACCAACAAAAAATATAAAGCGTTTTAAACTACATGACCACCTTTACTTGAATCTATCATGTTCGTAAATGTTGATAGGTTGAATAGGTCGAATTTAACTGCTAGCAAGAGTTGAGAGAATTGGGAGGGGCCGCTACTGCAAATATTTTGTGTGCCCCATCTCCCCTTAACAGGTGCAATCTCACTCCAAACTTTTGATAAAGCTTGAGAGCCCTGAATGCATAACATATATAATAGTGGGACAAACTTTTTTTGGGGGACAAAAGTAACAAGTGTTAAACATAAGGTGTATGACAGCACTAAATAACCTGTAGATTGATCATTACTGTGACACATGAAACAAGAAACACAACATTGTAATTAGAAAAAAAGTACTGCTTTACTTGCCATACTCGAAAAACGCGTTCTGGACCTAACCGTGGGAAACAATGATGAAATCATGTGATATTTAATAGCTCTGTGAAGGGTTGCATGCTGAACATGCTGTCATAGCTTGGAATGCAAAAGTAGTCAGGGCTCTGAGAAAATTGCTTTGTTGCCTTTGTAACGTAGGCCAGCTAGTAGTTGCTGTGCGAGTAAACCTCTGATCTCATGAGACATTTTAGTGACTGACAGCCTTTAGCCTCCTTGTTAGAGCGCCCGACTATCATGACGGCGGACCCGTGTTCGAGTCCCGCTTAGAGTAGGTGGTTTGAACAGGAGAGTTTACACCTTCATCCTATGTTACTTTCGCCCCCGTATTATAACACATTCTTGGTCCTTGTAATAATAACAAACTGTGGTTTAGGCCTGTAATGTAATATTAAATCCCCCACTAACGCAGGAAGAAAGATGACCGTTTAGACTGGATGTACCAGGGTCCATCGGGCCAGATCTCTCGGGATGAATACCTTCTGGGTCGCCCCATTGACAAGCAGATCACCCAGCAGTATGAGGAGCCTGAGAGTGGTCCATCAGCTGAGACCGGCCTTCTTCCTGGTTCCATATTTAACTCCACAGGTTCTGCCTCGATTAATGACATGGCTGCTAAGATCAGAGAAGACCCTCTTTTTGAGATCCGGTAAGCTGGAACGGTATTTTTACCTAGAAGGTTTGTAACGATACACAAAAATGTTTTTTTGTTGCGTACCTTTGGTTGGAAGTCACCGTGAGCAAGGTTAAACAACTGTTTTAAAGTTATAATCATGTGTAGCTTTAGCTTATATTAATCTGGGTCTGTAAATATTCCTTCAAGTGCTGGTAAAATACAATATTTACAGTAAGTATAATCTGTTTGTTTTTCAGCAAACGGGAGGAGGAGAAGAAGCGAGGAGTTCTTACAAATCCTGTTAAAATGAAAGAAATCCAAAAGATGGTGAGTAGTATACATTGCATGATATTTAGTGCTCAAAAAGACAAAATTATTTGGAATTTGACATTAACTGGTCACTCCTTACAGGAAGTTGCACTGGAAATTTAATTGAAAAGAATAGGATTTTAACCAATTGCAATCCAAGAAATTCAACAGTTAATGGAATTTTGGGAAATTTAGTGTTATTTTACTCTGGTACACACTGTTGTTTTTAATGTATGAAACATGGTGTTTGACTACTTAAACTTTTTTATGTCTCTGAACTTTTCTATTTAAAATAAAAACAGGAATAACTATCTTTGTTGTCTGAGTTCAAATTCAGTAATTGAATCGGAATTAAACAGGCGTTAGTTGAATTCTGAATGGAGTTTCAACTGTGACAACACTGGTCTGTGACATTTTTATTTTCTACTCCTATAGTTGCGTCACAATCTAGAGAAGGAGAAAAAGAAGAAACGGAAAAAGGACAAAAAAGAGAAAAGAGAGGAGAAAGAGAGAAGGAAGGAGAAAAAGCACAGAAAGAGGATTTCAAGCTCTGATGAGGAGGACCGGAAGCATAGGTACAAATTACATTTTTATTGTGCATGTAAATTGTTTTATATACTAGCATAAATCTCTTTGCTCTTTTTTTTTTTTTAGAAACTGCATACTTACTTAAAGTTCTTTAACGTGCTCGTGTCTGTTTGGCCAACCAGGTCAAAAGAGGAACGATCAGATGTAACAACCTCTAATGGACACCGTAAATCAGGCTATGGACTTCAAGTGAGTGATTTTCTCCCTGGCTTTTTATCATTTACTTTTATTTGATTGTAATTTTTACAATCTTAGCATTCATTCTGCATTGCCATAATAGGTCATGTTGAACTAGATAGATGAAGGTAATAGATGCTTAGACCTAATAGATGTTTAGAGTAGTTATTGGATCTGAATTCTGAAGCTAGATCTGTCGCTGTCAAAAAGAGAAGCTTAAATGAGAACACTAGTGAGCTATTTATGAAGGCTATATCTCTAACACCAAGCATATCTGCAGACTCTGTTGATTCTCTCCTTGACTCCTTTAACTCAAAAGTTAAGAGTGTAATTGATGATATTGCTCCTGAGAAAGTCAAGAAAAAGAGTGGCAGACAGAAAGCACCTTGGAGAAACTCAACGGCAGTGCAAATAATGAAAAGACAATGCAGGAAATCTGCATGTGGCGGAAGACAAAACTTATAATCCATTATAACATCTATAAAGACAGCCTTCATGATTTCAATGTGGAACTAGGCAAGGCTAGACAGACCTTCTTCTCAAATATTATAAACAGAAACATAAACAACACGCGCACTCTTTTTGCTACTGTAGAGAGACTGACAACCCCCCCGAGTCACATTCCCAGTGAAATGCTCTCTGACAGCAAATGCAGTGAGTTTGCTTCCTTCTTCTCAGAGAAAATAAATAATATCAGGAAGGCGATCAGCACATCCGTGAGTTGCTTTGGGGTCAGTCAGATCAGACCACAACCTCGGAAAGTTACTATGTCTGATTTTGAAGCAATTGATTATAAAATTTTAGAAGAAAGCGGTACAGCACCTTAAAACATCAACCTGCCTCCTTGACACACTCCCCACTTCTTTTTTCAAAAGTGTGTTTAACTGTTTAGAAGCAGATCTGCTAGAAGTGGTAAACTCATCACTTCTCAATGGGAATTTTCCAAACTCCCTTAAAACCGCAGTAGTTAAGCCTCTTCTGAAAAAGAGAAATCTGGATAACTCCATATTGAACAACTACAGACCAATCTCAAATCTCCCCTTCATAGGCAAGATCATTGAAAAAGTTGTCTTCAGTCAGCTGAACAAATTCTTAAGCTCAAACGGATTCTTTGACAATTTTCAATCTGGTTTCCGACCACATCACAGCACAGAAACAGCACTTATAAAGATAATAAATGATATTCGCCTCAATACATATACAGGCAAAACATCAATTCTGGTGCTACTCGATCTCAGTGCCGCATTCGACACTGTTGACCATAACATACTTCTTGACAGGCTGGAAAACTGGGTCGGACTTTCTGGGATGGTCCTTAAATGGTTCAGGTCGTACTTAGAAGGAAGAGGTTATTATGTGAGTATAGGTGACCATAAGTCTGACTGGACATCCATGACTTGTGGAGTCCCACAAGGGTCAATTCTAGCACCACTCCTATTCAACCTGTACATGCTGCCACTGAGCCAAATAATGAGAGAGAACCAAATGGCTTACCACAGCAATGCTGACGACACCCAGATCTACTTAGCACTATCACCTAATGACTATAGCCCCATTGACTCCCTGTGTAAATGCATTGATGAAGTTAACAGTTGGATGAGCCAAAACTGTCTTCAGTTAAACAAAGACAAAACTGAAATCATTACATTTGGAAACAAAGATGAAATTCTCAAGGTGAACGCATATCTTGAGACAAAAGGTCTAATAACAAAAAATCAAGTCAGGAATCTTGGTGTGATTTTGGAGTCAGACCTGAGTTTCAATAGTCATGTCAAAGCAATAACTAAATCAGCTTACTATCATCTGAAAAATATTGCAAGAATTAGATGCTTTGTTTCCAGGCAAGACTTAGAGAAACTCGTTCACGCTTTCATCACCAGCAGGGTGGACTATACTGCCCTACAAAGCAAAAAGGCAGTAACTACGCAGAGTGCAGAGCTGAGAAAAATGACTTTAAAGTTATCCTGTCATCCAGCCTAAGTAGTTGTAGGTAGATAATTGGACATGTGGCTGTTTTGTTACTTTATATTAGCTTGTTCTTTGTACATATCAATCCTCATATTTAATTTGATATTTTACCCCTATTTTGCAGTTACTGTATTTTTGCTTTGTATTACTTACCAAAAATGTGGCACCTTACCAAGGAAAAAGGCAGTAACTACAGATTCTCCAAAAACAATTTTGCCACAACTTGGGCTCTGGGTGTGTTAGCTACACTGTTTTTGAAATAATTGGAACTATTTGCTTTCCTGAATATGGATATACCAAACCCAAACTAATTTGACCATTTTAGGTCAATATTTTCCCGGCGGAAGCTGTTCTGGTGCTGAAACGGCTGCTTAAAGTCTCTCATTGCTAAGCTGTATCAAGCAAGGGAAAATATCTAATTGTGATTATTCTGGTTAAAATTGCGATTTAAAATGCAAAAAAAAAAAAATTATACAAATGAAAAGTTTGTGTAAATAACATTTTGTGTTTATATATTAACATGACTAATAATAATTAGGATTATTATTATTGCTAAAAATATTTAACAAAATAAGAAATTACTATTACAATTACATTTTCATTATTACAAATTTAAAATGAAGTATTTCAGAAAAAATATATAACAATATAATTAACAATAATAATAATAATAATAATAATAATAATAATAATAATAATAATTTACAACAAAAAAAAAACTGCTGGGTTACCTGTTATTATGCAGACAGTCTATGACTAAAAATCATTAGAAAGGTCTAAGGAGTTATTGTAAAATATAAATGTCTATGTTATTAATATGTAATATGAGCCTCCTGCATCCACTGTCTGGAGAAAACCCTCCTGTAAACTGAAGAAAAACAAAGATTGTCCTATAAATTTATTTAGAGAGAAGTATTATTTTTCTTATTTGTTACCCAAAAGTTTCATTCATACTGGAATTCAGAGGGTGCACTCGAGCAGAAAGCAGCACATACGCCTCAGAGAAGTAATGTCGTTTTGAGGAAATCCCTGATGTGAAGCTAGCGCTGTAGGCTGCTAAAGATAGAAACACTTTGATTAAACATGACGACAGTAAACACGACTGCGCCAAGATATGGTGTATTTGAGTTCTTCAAGCCGTCCGGTATTTTCATAATAATAAAGTATATTATAATGCAGAGCTGATTGACATAGACTTTATCACTGTATAGAATACTTTAAAATTAAGAAGGGTAAAATCGCAAATGGTAAAATCGTCCCGTGAGGATGCCGCGAAATCAGCTGTGTGTGTTCACCATGGAAACAGTAACTACACAGCGCAGCAACACTGTTATATTTTGCTAGGTAAAACATAACAAGAATACAGTAATGGATGTTACTGTATTTATGCTTTGTTTCACTAGGGCTTTTTGCAGTTACTGTACAAACGACTACCATTTTTCTCCAAAACGACACACATTTGAGATAACATGTTTTGTCACATAACAAAGGATGACTTGAATGTCACGAAAATGATAATAACTCATTTTTGACCAAAAATGCAGTTACTGCCTTTTTGTTTTGTAGGGCAGTATTGTAATGGTCTTCTAACCGGCCTTCCCAAAAAGACCATACAGAACGCTGCGGCCAGGATTCTGAGCAGAACAAGAAAATATGACCATATCACGCCAGTCCTCAGGTCTTTACACTGGCTTCCAGTTACATTTAGGATCAATTTTAAAATATTATTACTTGTTTATAAATCACTCAATGACCTAGGACCTCAATACATTGCAGATATGCTGATTAAATACAAACCCATCAGATCACTCAGATCATCAGGATCAAGTCAGCTAGAAATACCAAGAGTTCACTCAAAGCAAAGAGAGTCTGCGTTCAGCTATTGTGCCAGCCGTAGCTGGAACCAGCTTCCAGAAGAGATCAGATGTGCTCCAACAGTAGCCACATTCAAATCTAGACTCAAAACACATCTGTTCAGCTGTGCATTTACTGAATGAGCACTGTGCCACTGTACGTCCCACTGATTGCACCTATTCTAATCTATGCATCATCTTAATTTTTATTTTTTATCTATATATACTGTAATAATTTTATTCTTTTTAAATATCTTTAAAACTATATATTTCTATTGTCTTCTTATTTTAAAAATTCTCTTTACAACTGTTTTAATTATCCTGTTTTTATTTTTTAAGTCTTACACGTGGTATTCTTAATTCTTATCACTATTTTAATTTAATTTTCTATGTAAAGCACTTTGAATTGCCATTGTGTATGAAATGTGCTATATAAATAAACTTGCCTTGCCTTGCCTTGCCGGAGTTATTGGAGTTTTAGTTACGAAGTTCCAATACCATTGCTTAACATGGATCTGGTAATATTTATCAAATATACAATTTTCTTAAGCCAGGGACACACCAAGCTTGGCCGTCAGGCAACGTTGGGCCGTTTTTGAGCGTCGGCCGACATAGTTTTTCCGTTGTGTGTTCCGCACCGTTAGCTCTAGACCAGGGGTAGGCAAGTTCGGTCCTAGAGAGCCGCTGTCCTGCAGAGTTTGACTCCAACCCTGAAAAACCCTCACCTTCCTGTAACTTTAGTAATCCTGAAGACACTGATGAGCTTGTTCAGGTGTGTTTGATTAGGGTTGGATCTAAACTCTGCAGGACAGTGGCTCTCTAGGACCGAACTTGCCTACCCCTGCTCTAGACGGACGCCGCCAGGTTTTTTTTGGCCGATTCAACATGTAGAATCGCCATCTGTGAGAGTGGCTTTTCAGCTTAGCGAATGAGTCAGTGCTTGAAAATAAGAGCAAAAGTGAACAGACAGAAGGCTATTTATAATTACGTAATCTTACCTGAGCAACACTGAGCAAATATTTTCATAATAACATGAGCGGAGTGGAATAAAGAACGTGATCAGGGTGATTGATATTTAAAATGGTAAGCAAACGCTGCTTTGTTTATGGTTTGTATACCTGCAGTCTTAGTTTGCATAGACCATCTGCTTGCATAGACCATTATCTCCTTTACATGCAGGAGTAGAACACGTGTGCTAGTTGACAGTCGTCTGTAGTCCTTTTGGTGTGTTTTTTTTCCGCTGACGCAGCAGGCGACAACACAATCAGCTTTCAACAGTGCTAGTTCTTTGGTGTCAGTTTGGTGTATCCCTACTAGGGGTGGGACAAAAAATCGATATGCAGATTTATTGCGATATTTCAGGCCGCCAGACGTTATCGATACTCTGGATCCAAGTATTGATATTTTATCAGACTATTTAAATGTATGTCTATATTGTGGCTGTTTACCGCTTTGGCTTCCCGGAGTGGCAGTTCCCCCAGACTTCCTGTGGTGGCGCTGCACCGAACGCGAATACAGCATCAACATCGCGTCTAGTTTGACACAAGAACATTTTGAATCCATTTGTCGTCCACTTGTATGGGTGGGCAACGTAGAAATCGAGCATTTGAAGCTAAATAAACGCGCGTTCAAGGCGCTCCAGGAGAAAAATTTCATAAAACACCACTCTGCCTCTTCATTTTCATAAAAAAAAAAAAGCATTAACAGCCACATAAATGTGGTTTAGCCAACAAACTACCTGGAGTATCTTCACTGCAAAAAAATATGTTTAAAGTTATGAAACTTCACTTTTCCCACAGTCAAAATGATTTGGTTGGCAACAATAGATTTATTAGACCAAAGATCGCCCATTAGATGTACACAAGACAAATTATATGTCATGTTTAACCGCTAGAGAGACATCCGAGCCAGCAGCAAACGCCAGAAGGACTTGCTGAGGAAAGGCTGCTCTTGCCGGGGTTAACGAGCGCTGAGCGCCAGGTGATCGCCTGGATCTCACAAATCCAAAAACGTAAGATTGTTTTTTTTTAAATAGGCGCTTTCTTTAAAAATAAACCACATATTTTCGCTTTAAACAACTACATTATCAACTGAAAAGCATTAAAACTACTTTTAGTGACAAAATATCAGTATTTTTAATTATGCAGGGTTTCTCATCACGTCACTTGACCACGTGACAGCAGCAAGCAGGCTCCTGATTGGTTAACGCTCTTGGTACTCAGATGTGACCATACTTTATTTAATAAGGTTTAATACTGGGTGTTTTTTTTCTTCACATTTTTAGTAATGTGTGCATTTTGCAATTTCCAAATATGAAACTTTGCTAATATAAATAAGTTAGAGATCATGACCTTTCTTTATTATAAATCATTTAGTCACAAAAAACTGTTCTCTCATGGCTGTTTGATGGCTTTATATGCACTTACTGTACTTTAATGCTTTTTCAAAAAAGATTAAATAATTTAGTTTTAATAATGAAATACATAATCATATGACTTTTTTGACGCTTTTTTTTCCATTTACAAAATGATATTGTGATATATCGTGAGTGATTTTCTTGCAATATATCGTCTGTCACAGAATGCTGGCATCGTGATATTTTCGTATCGTGTGTTGACCTGTGATTCCCACCCCTAATCCCTACGTTTTAAAGTTACCATGAAATCTAAATTTCCAGATCTTATTTTTCTATGGAGTCTTGCAGTATTTATCAAAAATTATTTTTCCATGCACATCATTATTTATTTTATTTTTAATTCATGTGACCTTTTAAATGGTTAATTCACTCCAAAATGAAAATTCTGTCATTACTTTATCCTCATGTTGTTCGACATGTAAGATATTTTTGTTTAAATCCAATGGCTCAGAAAGGCCTCGATTGGCAGCAATGACATTTTCTCTCTCAAGACCCATAAAAGGTACTAAAGACATTAGCCGCGTTTCCACCGCAGGAACTTTCCCCAGGAACTAGGAACTTTGAGGTGGTACTCTGTGTGTTTCGACCGCAGGAACCAGGGTCTAAATGAAGTTCCGGGTAAATATTTCCCCCTCCGATAGTCCCTGCTCGCGAGGTAGTACTTTTTCAAACTTCAGGAACTTTCGGGGGCTGAACATGCTGATTGGTTGAGTTCACGCAGCTTCAACCGGCATTTTTAAAAGTACTGCTCTTTCTGTCCGGTGGCGCGCGTTCGTCTCGCCATCTCACGGTCAATGTCCATAATAGCTGATAATAAAATACCTTGTCTTATTTTAAATCTAGCTTTACACACTTAAAGCAGAATACGCTATAGTATCAGTGCTCTCTTTTCCGCCGTTTTGTTAACTAGGCTACCTCTTTAGTAAAACAGTACATAACCAGCAAAACCAGCGCTGCTTGAATCTCCTCCATACTTGTTATTGTTGCATACAGTGTCACGCAAACATTTTTACTGTCCGTCGGTGACTGGGAGGAGCAGTCGCGCGCAGTCCTACATCACCGGACTAATAATTTGCCTAATCTTCACGGTACTTTAGACCGTGGTGGAAACGCAGAAAGTAGCAGGTCTGGGGGGAAAAAAGTTCCTGTAAAAAAAGTTCCTGGTACAAATTGTTCCGGGTAATTTCGGGGCTATAGTTACAAAGTTCATCTCACTACAGTGGTTCTACAATAATTTTATGAAGTGACGAGAATAGTTTTTGTGCACAAAAAAACCCCAACTAAATAACAACTTAGGCCATCTCTATATATTTCAAAACACTGCTTCCTGAAGCTTCGGAGCATTATGAATCAGTGTATCGAATCAGCAGTTTGGAGCGCCAAAGTCACATGATGACACGCGATCCGAATTATTATTTGGTACGCTAATTCATAACGCTCCAAAGCTTCAGGATGCAGTGTTTTGAAATCGGCCATCTCTATGCAAGTCATTATTTAGGGTTTTTTTGCACACAAAAACTATTCTCGTCACTGCATAAAATTATTGTAGAACCACTATAGTGAGATGGACTTTGTAACGACGTCTTTAGTACCTTTTATGGGTCTTGAGAGAGGAAATGTCATTGCTGCCAATGGAGGCCTTTCTGAGCCATCGGATTTCAACAAAAATATCTTAATTTGTGTTCCGAAGATGAACGGAGGTCTTGTGGGTATCGACCAACATGAGGGTAAGTAAGTATTGACAGAATTTTCATTTTTGGGTGAACTAACCCTTTAATCTATAATTTTTTCTTCCCTTCTATTGCAAAGAATCTTTTCTCTGATGACATGTTTATTGCTGCAAGGGGCGAGGAAACCTGTCACTCACATTAGATCCACCTATAGCAAACCACAATGCTTGAATAATTCAATCAATTCCTAATGGACTAAATAAAATCCTACTTGTTTTCTTTTTGGAGAAACCGTATCACTTTCAACTTCCTTTTCATGCCAATTTTGATTTTTCTTCCCTGTTTCAGTTTCCAGAAAATAGATCCTATCACTCTTCAGCATCTAACCACACATATCATCATTCAAGAGACCGGAGTCGATCCATGTTTTCTCACAAAGCAGACCGGGACAATCATTCTTCTCGAGAGTCAGAGCGAAGACCTAAAACCAAAGCCCCCAGCCCACCGAAACACACGAGCCGCCATAAAAGACCACAGGACACCAGTTACAGCAAGTATGGCAATTCCTTGAGTTGCTATATCATGTAGTAGATTAATTGATTAAGAATTAATGTTTTATTTTTATCTGTGTCAGTCACTCTGAATTTGTGTCTTATTTAAAATGTCTAGCATGAACACATTTTACTTCTTTGTTTTGCTGTAGAAGACTTTGTCAGCCACATAAACTGCAACTATATTTCCCCCTTCTCTCAGGCGCCTCTCAGCTGAAGAGTTGGAGAAGAAGAGAAGGGAAATGATGGATTTTGCCCGCGAAAGAGAAATTGAAAGGGAAAGTAATGTGCAGAGATACAAGCAACAAGAGGAACTGGAGAAAGCCAGAGATGGTGCCAAACAGGACCGTCATGCTGGCTTCATACAGTCAGTATTTTTATTACTGAAACCAGAATTCTTAATACTGTTGCACCCAGAGGTTTTATTTGTAGCAGACAGTCTAATTCTTGACTGAGCATGCCTGAACGTGGCCTGGTTGTAAACAGCTGGATCACCATGTACAAGTGGATGGTTTATGTCAGCGGTTTTCAATAGGTGAGGCGTGCCTCCCCTGGGGGGCGCCAAAGAGCCACAGGGGAGGCGCGACGTGAAGAAAAAATAAAAATAAACCATATACTCGCGTCGCGGTATACTGGGTAAAAGCTACGCGGGATACTCGCGTCGCGGTATACTGGGTAAAATGAATTTTATGAATGGCACCTGTTTTCAACACAAACACTCAACGCAGAAAGAGTGTTTCTTGTACTTAGAAAAAACTGCGGTAACACTTTACAATAAGGTTGTATTAGTTAACATTAGTTAATGCATTAGTTAACATGAACTAACCATGAACAACACCTCTGTTCAGCATTAGTTAATCTTTGTTAACGTTAGTTAATATAAATACAGCTGTTCATGTTAGTTCACAGTGCATTAACTAATGTTAACAAGATTTTATTAATGCATTAGTAAATGTTGAAATTAACATTGACAAAGATAAATAAATGCTTTATAAGTGCAGTTCATCATTAGTTCATGTTAACTAATGCATTAACTAATACAACCTTATTGTAAAGTGTTACCAAAACTACAATACAATTATTTTTTAAGGGTAGGTAGGGTTGTGCCGATGGACGAGTGATGGCTGACGCGATGCCACGCCCGCGAGTCGACACACACTATCGTCTTCTATAGTTAAACTAAAAACTTTGCAGGGATTGCTCTGTAAATTAAATTGAGAGTATAAATAAAGCATATATGCTATTTTAAATACTGTAGTCTATGCCAGATATATAGCCTACATTTTTAAATAATCCATTTCATAAGCATGCGTGTTTATTTTAGCACTTCCGTCAGTGAAACAACACACTACAGCCTGTAAAACATTTAAACGATTATCAGTTAATAATGGTAACATAAAGATTAAGACAATTAAATACTAGTTTAAAAAAAGATTAGTTTTATTTCCCAGCAAAGATGCGTCAGCTTTGAGATGAATGTGGGACACGAGCTGACACCTTCTCGAATATCTTTGTCTTCATGTTTTCTCCTGATGTTGCAAAGCAACACGTGTTGTAAAACGTCTGAAGAGCAAATTTTATCTTCCACAGGGTCAAGATTTTAGGCTGTTTGATTATGCACTGCCAGAGAAAACGAAATTAAAATCGCCGGTGTGTGTGTGTGTGTGTGTGTGTGTGTGTGTGTGTGTGTGTGAATTGCGCTATTCAAATAAACTTGACGCGCCAAGTCTAATAAGAACAAACTGTGTTAAATAAAATTGGAAGTAAAAGGTATTCGTCCTACATTGTTTTTTTCTACTTCACCACAGTAAAGCATGTGAATGGGTAGGCTATAATAGACTTAATTATAAGCAAACGAAAGGAAGACACGTTTACAATTCCCTGCTGACACGAGTGAAGATTTATGAAAAGAAACGTGATGTCCAGTGGGATAAAATGGACTAACTGTTAGGCTTTTGGTTATGCTAACTGTTATGCCTATTGTTAAAGTTCACGGAAATCGGAAAATCGGGTACAAACATATTTGAAAAGCTGGCAAATCTTTAATTGGGCTCAGCCTCCCTCTCTCATTCGGCATGAATCCATATGTTTTCATGGCTGCGATGTAACTGCAAATTTATTTCCTTTGAAAACAATTCTTTGTGCTTCATTCCTGTGGTAATATATTCACGTAAAACAGCATTCACATACAAAACACGGGGATTACAACGAAATTATAGTTTAAAATAGAAAATAGTAGGCCTATTTATGTAAGGAGGTATATTAAAATAAAAAGTGCACAACTCTTTACTTTGTTTCCCCTCACGTGCAACCTAGCGCGGGTGAGTCCTTATTTGGGTTAGCTTAATAACGAAATAGAAAATAGTATTCATGTAAAGAGATAGTAAAATACAGATATGGTAAATTATATATTTTTATTAAAAAAATAAAAAAAACGACGATATCATCGTGCATCGCAATGTTTTACTGTAAACACCGTCAACTGCCAATTTAGGGGACATCGCCCAACCCTAGGGGTAGGCTATGTTTATTTTTTTCAATCATTTTAAAATTAATTGGAGAATTAACTTGAATGTGCCTAATAGCCTATGTGTTGTAGCCATTAAATAAGCACATTTAGTTTCATATGTTAAAATATTATGTTATTTTTTTCCATCTATATGTTGATTATGAAAAGTGAACACCATCGAGGCTGCAGGTGGAGGACGACTTGCGTTTATTTCTCTCTGCAGTGCAGCCCCGCATCGAACACCTCTGCGCGTCAAAAGCGCGTCCTCAATAGGCTTGTTTGAGATGAGCAAAATCTGCGCAGAACCGATCACCGGTGATCAGCGCGAGATGCATGCCGGTTAGAAATGTGTCCGAGGGCGGTCCGCCTTCCTCTGATGTCATGCTGACGTATGTCAAAGAACTCGCGAGCGAAAGGCGGATGTGTCGGATTCTGCAGTCGAGCGCAGTTGCTCTCCACCGACTGCGCTGAGCAAAAGCATGATGGGAAACGACTTACTGACGACACAGCTTAATGCTCATTGGTTTAAACAAAGCGTGACATGTGATTCTTTTTAAATGTTTGATTTTAAAACTCTGATATCATGTTTTAATGTCTATAAATTATGTGTGAATATTCCCAAACTGTGCGACAGTGCGACCTCTCAGTGGGTTATGTGATTGTTGTCATATTTATAAAAATATATAAAAACATGTATGTAATTAAAGTAAAAATGATTATAAACACGTCTTTCGAATGGAAATAAATAACAAAAACGTTGAGTGTCTTGTTCACAATATTTATTTTCATATAAAAGCAACAGAACTTAAATTACATCCAGTTTATCAGCAACGAGTGCATGAGTGTGAATCGCGATATCCGCCTTTGATCTCGCAGGTGTCTGATCCACTACGAGAAGACAGAACTGTCCGTCTTGCCTGCACTTTTTTCACTCCTCCCTTCACTGCAGCCGCCTAGTCTCGCCATCATTTCAGGCGAGGCGCATCTCAAACAAGCCTATTGTTCCCACTGATTCCCAGTTATTCAAAGTTCAAAATTAAAATTCAAATGACGTGAATAGGCTTGTTTGAGATGCGCCTCGCCTTTAAAACATTTAAAAAAAGAATCACATGTCACGTTTGTTTAAACCAATGAGCATTAAGCTGTGTCGTCAGTAAGTCGTTTCCCATCATGCTTTTGCTCAGCGCAGTCGGTGGAGAGCAACTGCGCTCGACTGCAGAATCCGACACATCCGCCTTTCGCCGCGAGTTCTTTGACATACGTCAGCATGACATCAGAGGAAGGCGGACCGCCCTCGGACACATTTCTAACCGGCATGCATCTCGCGCTGATCACCGGTGATCGGTTCTGCGCAGATTTTGCTCATCTCAAACAAGCCTATTGACACGTGCAAATGACGTGAATGACACGTGCAAATGACGTGAATGGTGCATTTTGTTTATTGTTTAAATCTGAATGTATGATTTTAAATAATTTTAGCCACATTCAAATCTTGTATGTGGCTGAAAAAAAAAATTGTAATGCAAATCTTTTTGATCTGATAACATGCCTTCAATGCAGTTGACTGGTATGTGTTATGCGCTACGTGAACAAAAAGCGTTGTCGTTCATTGATCAGAGAGCTCTCCATTGTGCTGATTTTGTTCAAGACGATGTGCATTAAAATGTGCGCTTAAAGAGATAGTTCACTTTAAAATGAAAATTCTGTCATCATATACTCACCTCCATAGTATATATATTTTTCTTACTATGGAAGTCAATGGGACCAGTTAACTGTTTGGTTACTGACATTCTTCAAAATATCTTGCTTTGTGTGCAGCAGAATAAATTCATACAGGCTTGAAACAAATTGAGGGTGAGTATATGATGACAGAATTTTCATTTTAAAGTGAACTATCCCTTTAAGACCCAGACACAAGTTTCACACTTGTAACATTCACATGTTAAGCATGTTTTGTTGACTTATGGTTAGGCCTACTGATGTTCTGTGATTTTTAAAAGTAGCCTCAAATAGGCCTGCATAAAGTTGGAAGTTATTTGCTGTTGCAAAGATTTATGAATGCACCTCTTAAAAAAAAATAGGAAATAAAATACAATATGAAAAAATATTTACATTTTATTAGTTGTTATTGAAACTCTTTGCCAGGAACACATAGAAGATGGCAGTTACTGCCGAGGCGTGTGTTGGTTAGAGCAGGCGGACAGGATTTTGGGGAAGGGGGCCTCGGCTGTCCTTACCTACTCTAAGGGGAGGCTCACATTCACCCAATTTGAAAACCCCTGGTTTATGTCAATTGGTTCAAATGTGTGGGGATCAGGAATATTTAAATTCTTTCCCAGCATACATGCACTTATAGCATTAAGAAATAATTTGGATAATAATGATTTGCTCACTAATTAATATATGTCTTTAATCTGTTTTACAGTGACATTAAGCTAGAGAGTGCTGCCACATCATCTCTGGAGGACCGTGTGAAAAGAAACATTCACTCCATTCAGAGGACCCCTGCTGCTCTTGAGAAGAACTTTATGAGAAGATGAACATTTTCCTCTGTCTTTTGTATTTTACTGGTTTAAGATTGTTTTAAAGTTTGACATTTTTATTGAAGCTTGCTCTTGTAAATAAAATGCAACGGGCTCTGTCCTAACCAACCTGGTTAGGACAGAGCCCGTTGGTGAAATTGATACTTATGAAAATTTGTTTAAAAAAAAAACAGAACATGTTTTTTTTTTGTGCCTGATGCATTTTTCCAAATTAATTCAGGTGCTTATTTTGCCCTAACGGAATCAATTTTTTTACTTTTTCATGCAACATCTAATATATAAACCCAGCAGCAAATAAAATATCACAGGCTGTCATTTTTATGCTGTATTCAGTTTATTGCAAGCAGTCAATGCTTCCGAGCAAGACAATACTGAGATTAAGGAACACTCTTCATTGATAATGGCTACAATTACTCAATACACTTCAAAGAGTGAATGTCACATGATGAATGTGGATTCAGGAAAGGGAACAAGCATATAAACGGCAGCATGTCGATTGTGGTAGATGCCTCAGGTTTCGACCTGTTGGCTGCCTGTGGTTAGCATGCTGTTCTGGATTTCCAGAAGTAGTTCTTGCAGCCTGGTTTTCGCTCTTTGTCTCCATTGTCTCTCCTCATTAGGTCCGGCCCACTCTGTAGTAATCCCAGAGATGGGCTGTCAGACTGGATGGCTGCTCGGTCTGAGTTACTGAGCAACCACTGGAGCTCTGGAAGGGAGTATCTCTCTGGCATCTGAAGAATTAAAGCATTTAATATATATATATATTTTTTATTATGCCTTAAAACAACATGTGCTTCTAAGATGGTGTGTTTTCAGTGCATGTATATTTTGAGTGTCCGCTTAAAAGCTTACCTCTTCATCTGCTGAAGTGCCATGAGATGCCTGTAGCGCAGAGTTCAAAACCATGTGAGATCGACTGCCTGATATTATGCCTGCTGTCATGGCCAAACAGAGCAGAGAGACAGTAAGGTGAAGTTGGGAGGAGGCCATCATTGCTGTCTTAAAGGATGTGTCTTGTTCAACCTTGGTTCAAGCCTCTCTGCTACACTGTGCTCCCTTAGTGTTTTCTTGCTTACCTGGACTGTGTTTTATACTGGTACCTCCTGCACAGAGTAAAAATGTGTTACGCACTGAAAAGTTTCACCATTTAAATATTAACAAATTAAACTGGTCCCAGCTGGTATCTTGTGGTCAGATGTAACTTGTTTTCCATCTTCATGTAAGTTAATTGGTGTTTTTCCTCCTATCTAAACAGAGTGCGTCCAAATGAATCAAGACCCCCAATAAACCACTAATTACCCATCATTACATTGATCTGTTGCTAGAGTGACCTCCCTTTCCAAAGATTCTGGGTCATAAATTCTTGACAGCCATTACTGTTAAAAGTATGTTACTAGGAAACAGTCCAATGGACACATTTTTTTAAACAGGTTCTTATGTCCTACATCTGGCAAAAAAAAAAAAATACAATCTAATATTATTCTTCTCATGTGACTGTTTGCTTGTGTTCACTGCTTGAGTTTCTTGTTTATATATTTCCCACTGTGGATTGTCTAATTTTAATATATGAGTGCGTCTTGAAAATGTTACAGAGAATGTGTTTTACATTTAAAGTGTTTAACATTTAAAGCCTCAAAGGCAGATGGTACAACTTTGGTTTGGGCTCTTTGTCACTGTAATATGTCTACACAGTGTCTATGTGTGATATTGCCCATATAAATATCCTCTCATATTCAGCTGGTTTTATTTCCAGAAACTTCCAAACATATGTGTATGAACATTAAAAGATTCAACAACATTAACTGACCAAGTTTATAAGACATTTTTTAGCGGACAGAAATGGAATATAACGGGGGAACAAAGACTCCATTAGATTTAAATAAATCTCATACTGGCTTTGCTGTTCTGACCTCATAAGTTTTTAAAGCCTAGAAGAATTGGGACTTCATATGCTTATTGCCACAGCTAGCAATACATAAGGCCATGAATGACCTGCATTATGATATGTTTGTACCCATGACAATGAGATTATATACCTGTTATTTTCCTTGAAAAGTAATTAGAGACAAAGTCTTTGCCTTGTAAAAAACTGCTGAATTGTTTTAAATGTGTACTTATGTAATGGAAATCTATACTTTTAAAAAAGTACTTGCCGAATATAAAGTTAATTAAATAAATAGAGTACACTTTCACGAGTCACGACTGTTTAACACAATTAAGTACATTTAAAAAAGTGCACTTTGTAATAGTCAATTTAAAGTTAAATTAAGCTTTAAAATAGATAAATTAAACTTTAAAGTACATTTAAATAACTATCTTGTCATAAACTTGTCACGCTTTTGTCATACATTTACTTTGTTATCAAAAGCATGTGTTGAGGCCACCAGCTGCTTTACAGTTTTTATGAATTACTAAAACACTAATATGGAAGGATATCACGGACAATTTTTAGTTGTATTTGCTATTGCGTTTTCAATTTGTGGATGCATAAACTCTGACATAATTCAAACGCAATTGCAAATCGCGCATTTCCGTTTGCAATTTCGTTTACGCGAATGCACAAGGACTGCCATATTTCAAATGAAAAAGCAAAGTCTGTTTGCAATTGCATTTCCAATGTCTTTCAAATTATGACCCTGCCATTATGGAATAGTAATAGAAAATCACCTATTTGCTATTTAATTTCCTCTGTGTCCTGCCACATCCTGCACAAAATTCAAATGGAATTGCAATCCCCTTTGCGTTTGCATTTCCAACCTCTAACACAGTCAACTGTCAATCAGGCTTGAGGGCGGGGTTTATTGATGTAGTCTGAAAGTAGGCCACGCCCTCAAGTGGTGGAAAACAAAGCACTTTTTCATCATTATTCATTCCAATAAAGAAAATGGTGAGAAATATTCAATTAATGTGTCTATTTTACAACAACAACAAAAACCCATAAAATAATAATATATAATACAATACATCTTTAAAATAGGCCTATCCTTTTATTGAAACTGGTGAAAAGAGACATTTCACCCACTGGTACTTTCGCTTTTGCCGCAAAGACCCTTGTGATAAAGAAATGTGTTGTATTTATGATAATCCGCGCAGATTTAATTTGACGAAAGTAAATAATAAAAGTGCATAAATCACGAAAGACAACAAAATTACTGACAGGATGCTGTGCACGCTCCGAGCGCAACACGGAGAAGCATAGCCCGCCAGAGAGAGTATTAAAGGGTACTACCTGTCATCTTTTGATTGATCCCTCCCTCCCACCCTCCCTCCCACTTACAGACTGGACACCTGTTCTGGACACCTGTTTTGGCCATCTGTTTTATGGCCACTTGTTTTATGACTATCTGTTTTATTATCCTCCCCCTTCCAAAGGGATTTTATATCTGTTTAGGGTTTGTGTGTTTTCTAAACTGATCACAGAGTGTTAAAAACAATGTGCTTGAAACTTTTAAAATGCGTGACATTGTGTTGGAATGACAGCGACATGTTTAAGATCAGGGAATGTTTTTATTAAGCAGAGTTAGTTTTTCTCACATACATTTGAAGTTTGAAGTATTTAAACATAAAACCGATGTATGCCGTTAAAAACAAAAGCATGGTATTGTTGAAGTTTCAAGTAAATGTTAAAAACCAAGTTAAAGTTTTTAGCATTTACATACAACGTTGCCTAAACTCAATGTTCAATTATTTTAGAAATATAAAAACAAGTTAGAGAATATATTTGACGTATGACTTGTAAAGATAGAGAAAAGGATGAAATGTGCTTTCTAAAACACTGTTTCAAACAAGTATATGTATTAAACATATCAAACAAATAGGCCTACTATTAAGTTGTTTCACTTACGCCATTAACGTTTTCTCATATGGATTTCGGTGCAAAAACGTCCTCTCTCTCTCTGATGAAAACTGAATGAGCTCTGAGAGGATGCCACCTCCCAGTCTCCGCCCCTAACACTAACCCTCAATGCAAAATAAGGGTTAAAAATAAATAAATAAATAAAATCAAAACGAATTATATTAAGTTTTACACATCACAATTTACTGTTAAATGTTTATTTAGTTTAGACAAAAACAACTGTTTCTTACGGAGTTCAGGGCAAAGTGTCCTCTCTCCCGATGGCTGGATCATCAATGAGAACTGGGGAGTTGTGCGTAAACCCGCGAGTCTCCGCCTCTTACACTCCTCTCAGAGCAGAAGAATCCATCAGTTTAGATTTCAATAATGGTAAATAAATAATAATTATTTAGTTTTAACATACGTTGTTTAGTTCATTTAGTTATTTATTTGTTCTTAGCTCTTTCAAGACTAATTGTTTCAAGTCACACACACACACACACACACACACAGCCACGATTATAAATAAATATATAAAAGCAAAACAAATAATATTAAGTTACAATTTACTGTCACATTTTTATTTAGTTTAGACAAAAAACAATGTTTTCTTAAGGAGTTCAGGGCAAAGTGTCCTCTCTCCCCGATTGGCTGGATCATCAATGAGAACGTACTTGGTTACTCACGTAACCTCGGTTCCCTGAGAGAGGGAACGAGTATTGCGTATGGGAAAACTCCTTTTCTTGAGAATATGAAGCAAAAACTTTATTCCATAAAGTGTCTATGTAAAACGCAGTGCCGCTGCACAGCCGATAGACCAGCGCGAGCTGCGCGCTGATTGGCTGTGCAGTGGGAACTGCATGAACCTATGGCGAGGCGGCAGAGAGAGCGAACCAATAGGGGTCGCTAGAATTCCCGCCGAACAAGGTCTCTAGAATTAGCATATCTAAGGCTATAAAGACCGTGTTTTGCCATAGGAAATCAGGTTAAAAATCGACTGAAGCGATACCCTTAGAAGCACAAGCACGGCGCGTTACACAATACTCGTTCCCTCTCTCAGGGAACCGAGGTTACGTGAGTTACCAAGTATGTTCCCTTTCGAGAGGTCTCTCGTATTGCGTATGGGAACCCAATTTGAACCCAATTTGGGGCTTAACTGACCCAGTGGCCTGAGGCACGTAAGATGGGTAACAGTGAGTCACAGGAGACCAACAAAGTGGGTCTCTTGAGAGGACATAAGAGTATATAGGCCGGATAGAATCGGGCCATATGATATAGAATTATGATTGGACATAGTCGGGCCTTATATAGATATATAGTGTAAGACATATTATGAAAGCTCATGCTTGTGAGAACTTATCATGTATGAATAACAGGGAGACCAGACGCATCGGGTCTATACCTATTAAATGGAGATAATCCCAGCTTGTAAAGCGGGGACTTCTAGTTTATAAAATCGGATAAAAGTGAGATGGTGTCCACTATCCAGTGTGACAGTCTCTGCTTCGTGACGGCATAGCCTTTTCGTCTTTTGCGACTCGGGCAGGGCCAAAAGAGAAATGACCTGTGCCCTAAAGGGAGTAGAAAGCACTTTAGGAACATAACCATGTCTAGGTTTGAGGACGACCCTGGAGTCGTTAGGCCCAAACTCGAGACAGGAAGCACTCGTGGAGAGTGTGTGTAAATCACCCACTCGCTTGACTGAGGCAAGTGCCAGCAGAAAAGTGGTTTTCAGTGAGAGGTGCTTTAGGCTCACAGACTGAAGCGGTTCAAAGGTAGAGCCCTTCATAGCTTCCAACACTGTGGCAAGGTCCCATATAGGGACTGAGGGGGGGCGAGGCGGGTTCAGCCTTCTGGCCCCTTAAAGAAAGCGTACTATAAGTTTGCTTTTCCCCAGTGATTGTCCTGCAACCTGAGCGTGATAAGCTGCCATGGCGGCAACGTACATTTTGAGCGTGGAGGGGGAACAACCCGCGTCCATTAGCTCTTGAAGGAAGGCGAGCACTTCTGCCACCTCGCACGAGCGTGCGTCAAGGTTTCGTGCTGTACACCAGTTAGAGAATACCGACCATTTCAATGCATAGAGCCGTCTGGTTGAGGGTGCTCTAGCTTCAGAAATAGTATTCAGAACTCTTTCAGAAAGGTTCGTGGGTATTGGTTGATGGGCCAAACATGGAGAGCCCACAGTTCGGGGTGGGGATGCCAAATTTTCCCCTTTGCCTGCGTGAGGAGGTCTTTCCTCAGCGGAATCGGCCATGGGGCTGTGTCTGACATGAGTGTCAGTTCGGAGACCCATATTTGATTCTTCCACAACGGGGCTATTAAGAGCACTGTGGAATTGGTTTCTGATCTTTTGATGGCCTGTGGCAACATCGCGATCGGAGGAAAAGCGATACAGAGGAGACTGGGCCAGACATGGGCCAGCGATCTCTGTGTTTGGAGAAAAATATTGGGCAGTGAGCATTGTCTTCTGAGGCGAAAAGGTCTACTTTCGCCGAAGGTGCTCCATATCAACTGAATCGCTTATGCGGTGAAGAGACCACTCCCGGGGAATACCGCCTCTGGATAACATATCCGGACCCTGATTTAGAATACCTGGCACGTGAGCCGCCCTCAGGGAGCTCAGGAAGTGCTCTGCCCATAAAAGGAGGTGATTCGCCATGGAATGTAGGGAGCGTGATTTCAGCCCGCCCTGGCGATTTATATAGGATACCACTGACATGTTGTCCGTTCGGACCAAGACATGGTGACCCTTTATGTACGGAAGGAAAGCTTTCAGCGATAGGATGACCCCTTTCATCTCTAGACATTTTATGTGTAGCCTTTTCTCTGTAATCGCCCACTGGCCAGAGACTGGCTTGCCCTCGTGTAGGGCGCCCCAACCTAGGTTGGAAGCGTCTGTCGAGACCACTTTCCATTTCGTGACTGTACCCATCATAACACCTTGATACCAGGTGGTCGCCTACCAAGGAGCCAGAGCTTTGACACAGCTGTGGTTCACTTTGTTGCAAAACTGGCCTGATCGACATGCGTGAGCCGGAACGTGGGAGTTTAGCCAGCGTTGGAGGGGACGCATGTGTAATATACTCAGTTTGAGTACTGCTGATGCCGAGGCCATAAGACCTAGCATCCTCTGAAAACGTTTGAGAGGAACACAAGCACCAGCTTTGAATGACTTCGCTATGTTCCGAATAGAGAGCTGTGACGTAAGCCGCGCCCTCATCTGTATTGAGTCTATGACCGTACCCAGAAAAGATATAATCTGGCTGGGAGACATTGAACTCTTGGCGATATTGATCCTGAGGCCCAAACATTCTAGATGGTTGAGGAGCCAGGACTTGTGTATCATCAACTGTGCCTCTGACTGGGCTATGACAAGCCAATCGTCGAGGTAGTTGCCTTTCTGCCTCAGCGGGGCTATGCACTTCGTAAAAGTGCGGGGTGCCAGGGATAAACCGAATGGCAGAACTGTGTATTGATAAGCCTGACCCTCGAAGGCGAATCTCAAGAATGGCCTGTGACGGGGCGCTATCTGAATGTGAAAGTATGCATCTTTCAGGTCGACCGTGAAAAACCAATCCCCCGGGCGAATGTGCGTGAGGATTTGTTTCACTGTCAGCATCTTAAACGAGCGTGTCATAAGTGCTTTGTTCAGATGTCTGAGGTCTAGGATGGGCCGGAGGCCGCCATCCTTTTTTGGAACAAGAAAGTAGCGACTGTAAAAGCCTGACTCGCTTTGAGTGGGGTGCACGGTTTCCACCGCTCCCTTCTCTAACAGTTTCGATACCTTGGCGCGGAGCACGTGATTCACGCTGCCTTTCACTGAGGTCTCGACCACAGCGCGAAAGCGTGGTCTGGGAGCGAACTGTAGTGAGTAACCTCGTTTTACTATGTTCAACACCCAATCTGATATACCGGGGATGGCCTGCCAGGCCTGGGCCCGTGAAGCCAGGGGTTGAATTTGGATCTGGGGCGGGCCGCTTAGTGATAGGGACCCGGTAACCCGTGTGTTTTGTGCTTGCAACACTGTGGGGATAGTGTTTATGTTTGGCGCCGTGCACTGTGTAGTGGGCGCGCGCATTACATTTTTGGCACAGGACAGCGTGTGAGCTGTGTGGGGGGTGCTTGAGCGTAGGGGTGCTGACTGTACAGTGGGCACATTGTCTACATAGAAAAAGCTCTTTTTGAGATTTATTTAGGTCACTGTGTGTGCAGGCGAGTGCTTTTGATAATGGGCTTGTTGGCTACGAAAACTGAGTCAGCAGTCACCTGGTTGCAGGGAACTGTGAGACTGAGAGAGTGTGATGGGGGTCCAGCCGAAGCGGGACCTGGCCACCTCCTTGGATCCCGAGCGTGGCCGAGAGGACGGCGGCGCTGCTTTAGCGGGTTGAGGGGGCGGCGCTTTGTGGCGGCCAGAGGAAGAGCTGGAGCGTTTGGGCAGAAAGTGTTTCATGGCTTGCGACGCTTTCTGAGCCTCGGTGAAACGCTCGGCGAAGCCAACGACCGCCGGACCGAACAAACCGGAGGTGGTAATGGGAGCATCCAGAAAGGAGGCTTTATCCGCATCCTTCATGTCGGTGAGGTTCAGCCACAAGTGGCGCTCCAGAACGGTCAGGCTGGCCATAGTCCTCCCGATAGCCTGCGCGTTAGCCTTGGTTGCGCGCAGGGCTAAATCAGTGGCGCTGCGCAAGTCCCTCAAGATCTCATAAACAGGAACAGACTCGTCCAGAGAGCGGAGAAGTTTGGCCTGATACAGTTGAAGGACAGCCATGGTGAGGCGTATGCTCGACTGGCGAAAGCTGAGGTGGAGCGACATGGTTTGGAGGGGTGTTGAGCCCTGGCCTGCCATCCTCTGGAGGAGGGCGGAAAAGGTGCGCAGCAACCACTTCCTCGAGGGGAGGAAAACCCTCATATCCTTTTTCCTTAGCGCTGTCAACAGAGGAGAGCGCTGAGGAAAACGCGGACTTAGCATGCAACGAGTAGGGGGCTTTCCAAGCTTTCGTCATCTCTTCGTGAACCTCCGGGAAGAAGGGGGCGGGCTTTTGAGGAGAGGAAAGGCGACGACCTTGCAGGTACCACTCGTCCAGCCTACTCCGTGGTGCTTCAGTAGGGTGGGACCACTCGAGCCCGAGGTCCTCCACGGCACCCGGACCATCTCCGAGCTGGCTTTGGCGGTAGTGGCAGTCTGCGTCGAAGCGGGCTCCGAGACAGAGTCTGACCACTCGCTGCTAGATGCAGCCAGTGAAAGGCTGTCCTCCTCCTCTTCTTCATCACCTACTGGTCCACTGAAAGAGACGGAGCAGGCCACTGCAGGTGAGGGGCACTGTTCCTCCTGGGTGAACTTCACCGGCGAGAGAGAGGCACGTGGAGAAGTACTCGGTGTGCAGTCGCTCGGACGCTCAGGTGGCCTCTGGTCGCAACGCCTCTTTTTGCACGGTCCGAGGAGCGCGGTCGGGGCGGAGACATTGAAGCTGGCGAGGCGAGCCCGAAGGGTCTGCAGAGCCATCTCGTCGCACTCGGAGCAGCCGCCCTCGTTGAGTGCAGTCTCAGCGTGATCGCGTCTGAGGCATGCCACACAGATGATGTGGCGGTCGCCGCCGAGGAGAGGTGCAAGGAAAATCGAGGCATTTGCATCAATGCTCACGCTCTTTTAGAAGTAGGTTGCAGCGGCAACACACACACAAAATAACACAGACAGAGAATAAAGGATATTCGCCGGATGGCGCAGCTGGAACGGCAGGCGGCTGAAGGCGGAGACCAAGCGGGAATCCGACGTCCTCAGGGCTGCAGAGAAGTTCCGCTGAGTGCTGTTCGATGGCGGGGCTTCACTTCCGAAGGTCAACGAAGGTATCGCTGAAGGAGATTAAATCTGATTTCCTATGGCAAAACACGGTCTTTATAGCCTTAGATATGCTAATTCTAAAGACCTTGTTCGGCGGGAATTCTAGCGACCCCTATTGGTTCGCTCTCTCTGCCGCCTCGCCATAGGTTCATGCAGTTCCCACTGCACAGCCAATCAGAGCGCAGCTCGCGCTGGTCTATCGGCTGTGCAGCGGCACTGCGTTTTACATAGACACTTTATGAAATAAAGTTTTTGCTTCATATTCTCGAGAAAAGGAGTTTTCCCATACGCAATATGAGAGACCTCTCGAAAGGGAACTGGGGAGTTGTGCATAAACCCGCGATCTCCGCCCCTTACACTCCCCTCAGAGCAGAAGAATGCATCAGTTTAATAATTATGGTTAATAATTTTAAAAACAAAATGACGATGATAAATAATAATTATTTTGTTTTAACTTGTTTTTGTTTAGTTTATAGTAGGCTATCATTTAGTTATTTGTTTACTCTTAGCTCTTTCAAGTTGTAATTGTTTCAACACACACACACACACACACACACACACACACACACACACACACACACACACACACACACACACACACACACACACACACACACACACACACACACACACACACACACACACACACACACACACACACACACACACACACACACACACACACACATGTTGTGTTTCCATGTTTTATGGGGACATTCCATAGGCGTAATGCATTTTATACTGTACAAACCATATTTTCTATCCCCCTACACTGCCCCTGCCCCTAAACCTACCCATCACAGGAGACATGCTGCATTTTTACATTTTCAAAAAACATCACTTAGTGTGATTTATAAGATGTTTTCCTCATGGGGACCAAAAAAATGTCCCCACAAGGACAAAAATTTGATATTGCCATCTTTGTGGGGACATTTTGTCACACACACACACACACACACACACACACACACACACACACACACACACACACACACACACACACAGAGAGAGAGAGAGACAGAGGGAGAGAGAGAGAGAGAGAGAGAGAGAGAGAGAGAGAGAGAGAGAGAGATTTACATGTTGGTAAAATAATAAAATAAAATAACATGTATATAGTAATATAGTTGCTTTAACAAAGTTTTTAACCATTTTTAGTTGATTAGTTAATTGATTATTCGGTTTTTGATACCATTATCCAACCCTTCCAATGGATGAATTAATGCTGTTTGAGAATGTTTTGAAGTAAAAAAAATTTTTTTAATAAAAATCAACCGTTAAAAAAACAATGTGCTTTTAAACTTTAAAAAACGTGAAACGCTGGTTATATTCATTGTGATAAAGTTTGAAAAGTTTGTATACATGTGAAACTTAAAAACTTAAAATTTATGCAGATCTTTAAAACAAAAACGTAGTATTCTGGCATTGTAAAATGTTATCAGAAAAAAGTAAAATGTGTTTCTGAAACAGTATAAAACTATATGTTTTAAAATTATAAAATGTCAAATGTTTTTGAGATTAAATGATGGATTCAGGGGGTTGTTTTTATTAAAAAATATATTTTCCTATACATTTGGGATGGTAAACAGTGAGATCAAGGGGTATTTTTATTAAATAACATTTTTATTAAATACATTTGAAATAATTTTTTCACACGTGCATGTAACACTTTCACATACAACATTAAAACTTTAAAGTGATGCAGATTGTTAAAAAATTTTAGGCCGGTTCAGGCATTGTGAAATGTTATCAGAAAATTGAAAGGTATTCTGTGCTTCTTTTTTTTTTTTTTTTTATTGTGAAACTTTCAAGGTAATCTTTTCACATAGGCCTACATTTGAAGAGTGGTTCAATTACAGTTTTTTACAGTCGCTAACAAGCGTTTGTCCAATCAGTTGTCACATTTTCAAAACTCTAAACACAATTAGCACAGCATCGGTCTTTTGTGGCCATACCATTCAAACATTTCTGCACATTGTTTTCACACAATATGCAGTCAGTGAACATATTTCCACACTGCTTACATTTTCTTAACAGGCAAGCTATACCTCCCAACAAAATTATGGATTGTTTTTGTAGTATTTACGGATGTTAACACACAACAACCCACGATAGCAAAAACAATATTCCAAACCTTAGATACAGTATAAAAACCTCTGCTTCTGCAATGATATCAGTTCAAAAACAATAAATCTCATCTGATAATAAACAAACAATTGAATAATTGACACACAGCTAATTTATGTTGGATAAATTGGGCCAACCACAGCTGATTCCAGTCTGGCTTAGACTATTACATTGACACTTATACAGTAAAAGGAGGACTTTGAGGAGTGATGTTTTTGGAAACAGAAACAGAAAAAGACAAATGCTGTAATGTCTGGACGAGGACGAGGAAGAGTAAGAGCAAGGGGCCCAGGGAGAAGAGCAGGCCCAGTGAGAGATGCAGGGCTAGGGTGAGGTGCAGTGAGAGATGCAGGTGCAGGGAGAGGTGCAGAGAGAAGAGCAGGCCCAAGGAGAGGGCAAGATAGAGGTGTAAGAATGCATGGTGGTGGTATTCCAAAGGTTGTCAGAACAATATGTCCAGGTATAGTGTATATTTAATTCAATGTCCAGTTCTATAAGCTTTGCACTTTGCAAGTAGGTAACCTACACAGTAACAGGTTACAGTACAGTATGGTATACAGTAATGACATGATTTACATAAACTTTGTTTCAGAGAGTTATGGAATTAGAGGGCAACCAGGCCCTTAATGAATTCATATACATAGATGAGGCAGGATTCAATCTGGCCAAAAGGCATCGTCATGGATGAAATTTAATTGTAAAAAGGGCCACAGTTGATGTGCCAGGACAGAGAGGGGCAAACATTACCATGTGTGCAGCAATTGCAAATGCAGGATTACTCCTTCACAGATGTCAGGTTGGACCCTATAATACAGAGCGCCTCCTTGCCTTTCTCAATGATCTCCACCATCGCCTGGTTCCAGAGCAGGATCAGGAGGGTGAGAACATGAGCACCTTGTAATTACCTGGGACAATGTGGCTTTCCATCATTCGCAAGCAATAACAACATGGTTTGAAGTCCACCCAAGACTGGTAAGTCTCTTCCTTCCACCCTATTCACCTTTCCTCAACCCCATAGAGGAGTTATTTTCTGCATGGAGGTGGAAGGTTTATGACCATCAACCAAATGACCAGATGTCCCGCCTTGAAGCCATGGATGCAGGCTGCAGGGACATCACAGTTCATGATTGCCAAGGGTGGATCCGACATACCAAGCGGTTTTATCCCAGGTGCATTGCCTTGGATAAAGTCCAATGTGATGTTGATGAAAACATGTGGCCTGACCCTGAAGATCGCAGAGATTAGATACAGTAATTTTGTGCTTTTTTTTTTTTGTTCCCCTCCTTTATATCTGGGCTTTTTGCTGTTGTTTTTTTGTTCAGAATGCTCTCGTGTATTTCATGGATATTTTGTTCACTGTAAGCCATATTGCCAGAATAATAATACTACGCTGTTTGTTAATTGGCCAGAGGAGATCTGGCACCCTGACTGAGCCTGGTTTCTCCCAAGGTTTATTTTTCTCCATTAGTTCTCCTGATGGGGTTTTGGTTTCCTTGCCACTGTCGCCTCTGGCTTGGCTTGCTCAGCAGGGGAAAAACTATTTTTCAAATATATTTCAAAATAAATCTAATTATTAAACTAAATTAACCATATAGAACAAATTACTGATCTAATTACTGATCTAAAGCCCACATTGTTACTGTATGATAATCAAAATATATTCTGTTGCATTATTTTCTGTTTAACACTGTGAAGCTGCTTTGAAACAATCTGCATTGTTAAAAGTGCTATATAAATAAAGTTGACTTGACTTGACTTGACTTGACTAAGCAATACTGTAAAACTTTTTCTGTTCTTTCATACCGTGTTTCTACTGTACCTCCTGTAGTAAACAGTAAAGAAAAAAAAAACTCATTTGCTTTTTACTGAAATGCTTTTGAATGTGAAAATTACTGTACATGTGGACATACAGTTCCCAACCAAGAAATGTAGTATAAAAACGGTGGATTGTTGTTTTGCATGCAAATACCTGTAAAACTGAAACAAAAAAGTCTATGCAGTTTTTGAAATGTTTACAATAGCCAGTATTTTGAAACCTGGTGTACTTTGATTGACTGCATGTACCTTGTGAAGTGATAACAAGTGTTATTCTATAACAGAATTATTTCAGTTTGAGTCAGATTTCCAGTGTTTTGGTAAAGTTAGTTTGTGCAGAGAAAGATGTGTTCTATTTTGAAATGAAGAGTTAGTATATATTTAACAAATTGTGTTTTTGAGAAGAAAATTATCCATTTGGCCAATTGTGTTTTGTAGGTGTGAGTCTGAGTTAAGAGTTTAGAAAGAGTATCTGAAGTATGGGTAAGCGCTTGTTAGCGACTTGTTAGCGACCCCAGTTCTCATTGATGATCCAGTCATCGGGGAGAGAGGACACTTTGCCCTGAACTCCTTAAGAAAACATAGTTTTTTTGTCTAAACTAAATAAAAATGTTAATATTATTTGTTTTGCATTTATTTATTTATAACCGTGGCTGTGTGTGTGTGCGTGTGCGTGTGACTTGAAACAATTAGTCTTGAAAGAGCTAAGAACAAATAAATAACTAAATGAACTAAACAACACATGTTAAAACAAAATAATTATTATTTATTTACCATTATTGAACCCTAAACTGATGCATTCTTCTGCTCTGAGAGGAGTGTAAGGGGCGGAGACTCGTGGGTTTGATCCAGCCATCGGGGAGAGAGGAGACTTTGCCCTGAACTCAGTAAGAAACAGTTGTTTTTGTCTAAACTAAATAAACATTTAACAGTAAATTGTGATGTGTAAAACTGAAAATTATTCATTTTGCTTTTATTTATTTATTTATTTTTAACCTTCTTTTATTTTGCATTGAGGGTTAGTGTTAGGGGCGGAGACTGGGAGGTGGCATCCTCTCAGAGCTCATTCAGTTTTCATCATCAGAGAGAGAGGATGTGTTTGCACCGAACTCCATATAAGAAAACTTTAATGGCGTAAGTGAAACAACTTAATAGTAGGCCTATTTGTTTGATATGTTTAATACATATACTTGTTTGAAACAGTGTTTTAGAAAGCACATTTCATCCTTTTCTCTATCTTTACAAGTCATACGTCAAATATATTCTCTAACTTGTTTTTATATTTCTAAAATAATTGAACATCGAGTTTTTGCAACGTTATATGTAAATGCTAAAAACTTTAACTTGGTTTTTAACATTTACTTGAAACTTCAACAATACCATGCTTTTGTATTTAACGGCATACATCGGTTTTATGTTTAAATACTTCAAACTTCAAATGTATGTGAGAAAAACTAACTCTGCTTAATAAAACCATTCCCTGATCTTATACATGTTGCTGTCATTCCAACACAATGTCACGCATTTTAAAAGTTTCAAGCACATTGTTTTTAACACTCTATGATCAGTTTAGAGAACACACACACACAAACAACCCTAAACAGTCATAAAATCCCTTTGGAAGGGGGAGGATAATAAAACAGATGGCCAAAACAGGTGTCTAGAACAGGTGTCCAGTCCGTAAGTGGGAGGGAGGGTGGGGTGAGGAATTTTTATGACAGTAATCAATCAAAAGATGACAGGTAGTACCCTTTAATACTCTCTCTGGCGGGCTATGCTTCTCCGTGTTGCACTCGGAGCGCGCACAGCATCCTGTCAGTAATTTTGTTGTCTTTCGTGATTTATGCACTTGTATTATTTATTTTCGTCAAATTAAATCTGCACGGATTATCATAAATACAACAAATTTCTTTATCACAAGGGTCTCTGCGGCAAAGCGAAAGTACCAGCGGGTGAAATGTCTCTTTGCACCAGTTTCAATAAAAGGATAGGCCTATTTTAAAGATGTATTGTATTATATATGATTATTTTATGGGTTTTGTTGTTGTTGTAAAATAGACACATTTATTGGATATTTCTCACCATTTTCTTTATAGGAATGAATAATGATGAAAAAGTGCTTCGTTTTCCACCACTTGAGGGTGTGGCCTACTTTCAGACTACATCAATAAACCCCGCCCTCAAGCCTGATTGACAGTTGACTGTGTTAGAGGTTGGAAATGCAAACGCAAAGGGGATTGCATTTCCATTTGAATTTTGTGCAGGATGTGGCTATGGAAGGATATCACTGACAATTTTCAAATGGAATTGCAAGTTGTATTTGCAATTGCGTTTTCAATTTGTGGATGCATTAACTCTGACATAATTCAAACGCAATTGCAAATCTCGCATTTCCGTTTGCAATTCCGTTTACGCGAATGTACAAGGACCGCCATATTTCAAATGAAAAAGCAAAGTCTGTTTGCAATTGCATTTCCAATGTCTTTCAAGTTATGACCCTGCCATTTTTGAATAGTAATAGAAAATCACCTGTTTGCTATTTCATATCCTCCGTGTCCTGCCACATCCTGCACAAAATTCAAATGGAATTGCAATCCCCTTTACGTTTGCATTTCCGACTTCTAACACAGTCAATTGTCAATCAGGCTTGAGGGCGGGGTTTATTGATGTAGTCTGAAAGTAGGCCATGCCCTCAAGTGGTGGAAAACGGGGAATTTGGCTATTTTTTGTAATAAAAACCAAAGTTCAAACGCTTTAGTTCAAAGTCAGAATTCAGACCTGATTGTGTGTTCACCTGGCAACCAGAAGAAAAAAAAACAGCAAATAAGAAAACTGACATGACTGCATTCGGTTGGCTAGTGTCAGTATCAGCTATAGGCTACTAGACATATATCATCATATTCCAACTGGCACAGTAAATTATCATGATGTGTTAAAATCAGAGAATCTATAGAAATGTGACGATATGAGTGGTGTGTTGTCCATATGATTCTGTGCTCAAGAGCAAAGCGATCAAAAAAGAATGACATTAGTGACATTAAATCGCAGTTCATGTTCGTTTTGTAGGAGGACGATCTGATATTCTGCTTCATTATAGCATTTTATTCAACATTTTTGTTTTTCATCATATTCATTTAACTATATTTGTATCTTTATTTTGACATTTAAAACATTTTCAGACACACATGCTTATTAGTTCCTATATCTTCATTAGGGATGTTCAATTCGGTTTATTTTCCAGACCGAAAACCGCCGCTCATTATCCGAATGTTAACTGTTAATTGATAGCCTATATTATAATATTAAACTGGCATTAAATAAAAATACAATTAATGAGTGTCTGTGACCTGTTAAAAAGAAACACAAAATGTTTTTCCCGTGCAAACAGCAGCATGCAGAACAGCCCAACAAACCTAGATTCACACATTATCAAATGTTCACGCACCTGCAGCGTTTCTGACAACAGAGAAAAAGACAATCAAATAATATTTAATAAAAAGCTTAAAATAAATAGGCCTAGCTAGGCTACACTAAAAATTTCTCACTTAGCCTAAATAATGAATACATTAAGATGACAAAACGAAAACACACTGAATCCGTTTGAATCTTTAAAGATCCGGAATAGTTTTTTTTTTTCGTCAGATATTTTTTTTTCCGTCAAATAAATAGTTGGCTTGAAAATATGTGAAAGTTTTTCACTAAAGTTTTTTTCTAATCAACTAGTTGTTCATTTAAGGCAGGGGTCGGGAACCTTTTTGGACCAGAGCCGTTTTTTTGTAAATTTTCGGTTAAATAATTTTTCCAAAAGAGCCAGTAAAAAAAAAAAATTATTAGGCTATTTAAGAAATTTTTTGCCGCAAACAATAAGTTGCAATATGGAATTAATTGTGCAGGCTTTCACTGTGAGGTCGAGTTATAAATTTGTGTGTGTGAACGCACACAGTGCTTAGGCTATCTACTACTGTGTTTATGTGAATACTCGACTTGGCATTTTTATATATTTCTGTGTTTATTTGGCCTTTAGGCAGGCTATGCTTCTCCGTGTTGCACTCGGAGCGCGCACAGCATCCTGTCAGTAATTTTATTGTCTTTCGTGATTTATGCACTTCAATTATTTATTTTCGTCAAATTAAATCTGCGCGGATTATCATAAATACAACACAGCAGCAAAAGCGAAAGTAGCCTACCAGCGGGTGAAATGTCTCTTTGCACCGGTTTCAATAAAAGGCAAGATTTATTATATTATATATTATTATTTTATGGGTTTTGTTGTTGTTGTTGTTGTTGTTGTAAAATAGACACTTTTATTGGTTATTTCTCCACATTTTCTTTATAGGAATGAATAATGATTTGGCAGTGCCAATGCCATGGGCATGCGGATTTTGCATAGCGGACTCCGCCCCACTGTGTGGGTATATCAGGAAGAACGCTGGCATGATCGCATTATGTTTCTGCTTCGGAGCCAAGAGCACATACACTCTTCACTCCTCAAGCCTACTGAGAATATCGTCAGCTTCTTCGAGACGAGCAGCCTTCCAGTCGGTGTTGGTGTTACGGCGCGTTCCAGCGATCGCATACTTCCTGCCTGCTGATCTGTTCAGTGGTCTGCATCCAGCTGGTGTGTGTTTCCCTGGGCGCTTCAGCATCGACTGCGGGGTTTCCTCTCATTAAAATAGCTCATATGTGGCACGTCCTTTTCACATCCACTCTCTGCAGCCTTCTGATGGTCACGAGGGCTGTCTGACGTGCTTGGGCTTTCAGCACGCTCAGGCAGCGCTCGTGGATGAGTCATGTTCCCACTGCGGGAACATGCCCATCTCGGTGCTACGGTCAAGACTCCGTGATCTCTGTGCAGCCGCCGGAGTGAGAGTCCCCTCTGCCACACCCCAATCTGCGGTCTCCACGAGAGGCGGCACTTTGGCTGGTGGCCAGGGTGATCTGAGGGTGTGGAATTCAGCTCTGACGCTCGCGTCTTGGCCCACACCCCCCTCTAATACAACGAACCCGCCGTCTGCTCAGCCGAGTACATCGGGGCCGGCCGTCCCCCCAATTCCTTTTTTCCCGGAAGTGCATGAGGAGGTTGCACGGTTCTGGTAGTCCCCGTTGTCTTCCCGTGACCGTTTTGCGACCTCCGCCGCCTTCACCACCCTCGATGGGGCCGCGGCCAAAGGGTACACCGGGATTCCCCCGGTCAAACACTCTGTTGCAATGCAACTGTGTCCGCAGAGTGCTTAGACCTGGCGCGGCGATCCTAGGCACCCCTCCAAAGCCTGTAGATTCACATCAACCTTGGTGACGAAGTCCTACAGAGCTGCGGGGCAGGCCACCGCCTCTCTGCATACCATGGCAACCCTCCAGGCTTACCAGGTCAAGTTGCTATGTGACATGCACGAGAGTGGTGCTGACCCAGGGCTCTGAAATAAGCTGCGTGCCGCCGCCGACCTCGCCCTCCGGGCGACCAAGGTGACCGCGCGCTCCCTGGGTCAGGTGAAGTCCACTGCCGTGGTCCAGGAGAGGCACTTGTGACTTAACCTTGCTGATATGCATGACGGCGAGCGGACCCGGTTCCTCGACGCGCCCATTTCCCAGGCTGGGCTATTCGGCGGTGCGGTAGAGAGCTTTGCCCAACAGTTCTCAGCCGCTCAAAAGCAGACTGAGGCGATTAAGCACATACTGCCCCGGCGGCCAGCTGCTGCCTCCACCCAGCCGCCCGCACAGTCTCAGCCTGCTCGCCGTCGAGGGCGCCCTCCAGCGGCTCCCACCCCTCGTGCGCCACCCCAGCAGCAGCCTCCGCCGGGACCGCGCAGAGGAAGCCGCAGGAAGGCGTCCCAGTCCGCTCCAGCCCCGCAGCCCGCGAAGAAATGCCAGGCTAAGCGGCGCTCCTGAGCGGACAGCTCAGGGATGGGCAGTACTTTCTGGGAGATGGCGGCAGGGCCACTCCTTCCCCTGGTGGAGGGCCGGGGGAGAATCTTTTGTTCAGCTGCTGGCCCCCGGGTCAGCAGCACCCCAATGTGGTTAAAGAAAGAACTGATATACCCACCCCTGAGCAGCCAGAGACCGGCGATGAAAGTGTGCGCCACCCTCGGGTCCCGCCACTCGCATCCCTCTCTGTCGCCAGCCCCCTGGCAGAGCAGACCCCCGTGGAACACGAGTCCTTCCCTGGTCTTCTCTGCCAGGGTGCAGCTGTTAAACGTGCCCCCACGCCGGGACGCTACGCCTCCCATGTCCGGGCTGGTAACGCTGCCCCGCTGCCCCACCCGGGGTACGCCTGTCGTCCGAATGACCCCGCAGGTGCAGCACCTGGGAGCCTGGCTTCAGCTGCCGGGTCTGTCCCGCTGGGTCGCGAGGACCATCAGGTTCGGCTACGCGCACAGGCTCCTCCCCGCTTTCTGGGAGTCCGCTTTACCATGGTGGGCTCCAGTGCCCCAGTCATGCGTGCGGAGGTTGCCACCCTGCTGGCGAAGGGTGCGATCAAGCCTGTCCCTCCAGCCGAGATGGAGTCCGGCTTCGGCAGCCCAGACTTCATTGTACCCAAGAACGGGCGGGTTACGGCCAATCCTGGACCGGCGCGTCCTGAACCGATCCCTCCACAGGCTTCCGTTCGGGATGTTGACAGCGAAACGCCTTTTTGAATGCGTTCGTCCAGCCAATTGGTCTGCAGCGATCGTCCTGAAGGACGCCTACTTCCATATGTCCATCCTACCTTGACTCAGGTCGTTCCTACGGTTTGCCTTCGGGGGGCGGGCATATCAGTACGCGGTCCCCCATGCGGGCTATCTCTGTCCCCTCGCGTCTTCACGAAGGACGTCAAGGCAGCCCTTGTGCCACTTAGGCAGCACGGGGTTCGCATCCTGAACTACCTCGTCGACTGGGTCATATTGGACCACTCTCGAGAGCAGGTATGCGAACACAGAGATCTTGTTCTCCGGCATCTAGCCCGTCTGGGCCTCCGGGTCAACTGGGAAAAGAGCAAACTCTGCCCCGCGCAGAGGATCTCTTTTCTCGGTATGGAGATCGCGCGCAGTCACTGCTGACTTGCCTTCGTCAAATCAAGAGCAAGAGCGCGGTTCCACTGAACTATTTCAGAGGCTCCTGGGGCATATGGCATCTGCAGCCGCGGTAACGCCGCTCGGATTGCTTCATATGAGACCGCTTCAGCATTGGCTTCGCGATCAAGTCCCGAGATGGGCATGGCAGTCAGGCATGCTCCGGGTCAAAGTGACTCAAGCCGGCCTTCAAACCTTCACCCCGTGGTCGAACCTCAGTTCTACGGGCATGCTCCGGGCCAGAAAAAAGGCACTTGGAACGAATTTCCAGATATATGGTTGTGTCAACAGATGCACCCGCCACGGGCTGGGGGGCCATGTGCAATGGACATGCGGCCGCGGGCTCCTGGACAGGACCCCAGCGCGCCCTGCATGTCAATTGCCTCGAGTTGCTGGCAGTACGATTCGCCCTGCACCGCCTCGAGCGTTGCTCAAGAGTCAACATGTGCTAGTCAAGACAGACAACACGGCCACAGTAGCGTACATCAACCACCAAAGGGGTCTACGCTCCCGCCGGATGTCTCAACACACCCGTCATCTCGTCCTATGGAGTCAGAAGCATCTGAGGTCCCTTCGTGCTGTCCGTATCCCGGGAGATAGGCGACGCCATCCCCAGACGGTCCAGCTGATTTAGGAACAGTTCAGCAACGCGCAGGTAGTCTGTTTGCCTCCCACGACTCTTCCCACTGCCGCCTGTTTTACTCCCTGTCCGAGGGCACGCTCGGCACGGATGCTCTGGCGCACAGCTGGCCACGGGGCCTACGCTTATATGCGTCTCCCCCAGTGAGCCTTCTCGCAAAGCTACTGTGCAGATCAGGGAGGACAAGGAGCAGGTCCTTCTGGCCGCCCCCTATTGGCACGGCCGGACCTGGTTCCCGGAAATCTTACTCCTTGCGACAGCCCCTCCCTGGCTGATTCCTCTGAGTATCTCAGAGACGGGGCACCCCTCGGAACCCGCGTCCCGATCTTGGAGCCTCCACGTGTGGCTCCAGGATGGGAGGCGGCAGGTTGAGTTCGCTCTCAAGTCGAGTATCTCTTCCGCTAGGGCAGAGAAAAGCATGCCTATGCGTTGAAGTGAAACCTCTTCGTCACCTGGTGCTCTTCTCGCCAAGAAGACCCCTGGGAATGCCCGATCGGGTCAGTGCTCTCATTTTTCCAAGAAGGGTTGGATCGAAGGCTGTCTCCTTCCACCCTTAAAATATACGTGGCGCCATATCTGCCCACCACGACATCCTGGACAACAAGAAGGTAGGTCAGCACGACCTGGTCATCAGGTTCCTGAGGGGAGCAAGGAGACTAAATCCTCCTCGCGCTCCCCTCTTCGGACCTTCAGTAGTGTTAGATGCTCTGCAGAGGCCTCCCTTCGAGCCATTGCGGTCAGTGGAGCTTAAGTTCCGGTCTATGAAGGCGGCGCTTCTGACAGCGTTGGCCTCCATCAAGAGGGTAGGGGACCTGCAGGCATTTCCGGTTGACGAAGCGTGCCTGGCATTCGGGCCGGCTAACTCTCACGTGATCCTGAGACCCTGGCCTGGATATGTGCCCAAGGTTCCCACCACTCCTTTCAGAGTCCAGGTGGTGAACCTGCAAGCGCTGCCTTGGAGGAGGCAGACCCAGTCTTGGCACTGCTCTGTCCAGTACACGGCCTCCGTGCTTACGCATACAGAACGCAGTGTTTCAGGACCTCAGACCAGCTCTTTGTCTGTTATGATGGGAAGCTGAAGGGAAAGTCTCTCTCAAAACAAAGGCTGTCTCACTGGACACCATTGTTTTGGCATACCAGCAGCAGGGGCGCCCATACCCCCTTGGGGTCAGGGCTCACTCTACCCGGAGTGTGGCCTTCTCTTGGGCTCTAGCGCATGTCGCTCCGCTAACAGACATCTGCAGAGCTGCAGGCTGGGCGACACCGAACACATTCGCCGATTCTACAATCTCCGGGTGGAACCTGTGTCCGACTATGTACTCGCCTCTACAAGTGGCGGGTAAGGACTAGGCTCAGGTGTCTTTGCTTGCTCGCTATTCCACTCCACGGACTGGATACGTGCAATATTTTCTCAGGTGAGCTTCCCCGGAAGCCCTGAGCTCCTCCAGCACTGTCTACGCCGACACCAGTAAGTCTGCCCTTTTGAGCCCAGACACTCGTGTCCGGCCAGGTGCCTCCGTGTGCATGGTTCCCCCCTCTGGGCGACCCCCACATGTGTATTTCCACCGTAAGCCTCCCTGAGCGGGTGCCTTTCTCTTGGCAGGCTTGGCAAGCCTTGCACCACCTGGGGTTAAAAGTCCACCTTCAGCTGGTACCCAAGAGTTCTTCCATATGCAGCCCTCCGGTCATAAGTGTATTCTTAAGTCCTCCCTACGGGTAGGCAGCTTGGCGCATACTTCCACCTGGAATATGCTTCCCAGTGTACCTTGGTATTCCTGTGTTAAATGGGAGTCCTTCGTCCGTACTAGTCTTACGACAGGGAACTCGCACTTACGCAGGGCACTGGAAGACTCCGTTTCCTCCTTCGTCTCCCTTCCCTCTGTTAGGGGTATAACAGCTTAGACCCAGAGACCAGTAGTGAAGAATGAAGACATAGAGTCAGGAGTGCAATTAATTAAAGAAAAATTTTACTGAAGAATAGTTTGCAGTTTCATCAGCAGAAGCCAGCTTCAAGTCTCACAAGGAGTTCGTAGGCCGCGCTTCCTCTCTACCGGTCTCGTCGTACCGTACATACAATTGTCCCAACAATTATACTGTTTTCAAGGTCTAACCACGTCATTACTTCAAAGTGTATGATTCTGATTGGCTCAGAGAAAATGTACATTCATGGTAAATTTCCACACAAGGATAGATAGCAGAGCATATCACTAAACTAGGCAGACTAAATGTCGCCCCATGACTAGATTTAGATCATTGTTGACCTCGGAGGTTGCAGAAAGGCGTCTTCATGTCTGGTGTTGTGCAGAAAATGTCCATCTTCAATATTGGGCCTGCACAGATCATGCAACGCACACACACAAGAGCTCCCCAGCATCACAGCTCTCCCAAGGTTGTAGAGTCTTATCAACAAAGCACTTCACCAAAACATACTGATAACATGTGCTTTCTCTCAGTCAGAGGTACAGACAGTAGTACAGGCAATATTCATCTTTAGTCTTTAGTGTTTCAATAAAAGGAAATATAAAATGAATAAAATATAATAAAAATGAAAGACAAATTCATATTTAATCTATGGAAGCCGTGCTTAGTGAGCAAACACTGTTACTGCACTCCCAGCATGTTAGGGGCTGTGTCACACATAGGCCAGACGCCACTCAAAGACCAAATACAAACTTTAAAAAACATAAAAGAAGAACAAACAATCAGTAGATCTATTGAGTAAAATCAACTGGAATTAATCATTAGAAATAAGAGGATAAATATTAATTAAGGCTTTGATTATGAATCTGATTAAGATATTTACAGGTATATTGAAGCGGCAGGGGATTTCAGACTTCCCCCTTCTCCTCCGTTCCCTCCTCTAGGGAACAAGGGTTACATACGTAACCAAGACGTTTTCCACCTCTTGAGGGCGTGGCTTTCAGACTACATCAATAAACCCCGCCCTCAAGCCTGATTGACAGTTGACTGTGTTAGAAGTCGGAAATGCAAACGCAAAGGGGATTGCAATTCCATTTGAATTTTGTGCAGGATGTGGCAGGACACGGAGGATATGAAATAGCAAATAGGTGATTTACTATTACTATCCCAAAATGGCAGGGTCATAACTTGAAAGACATTGGAAATGCAATTGCAAACACACTTTGCTTTTTCATTTGAAATATGGCAGTCCTTGTGCATTCGCGTAAACAAAATTGCAAACGGAAATGCGCGATTTGCAATTGCGTTTGAATTATGTCAGAGTTTATGCGTCCACAAATTGAAAACAAAATTGCAAATACAACTTGCAATTCCTTTTGAAAATTGTCCGCGATATCCTTCCATAATATGGAATTTTAAATGATATAAAGATGGAAAAAAGGACATTTAGTTGAACATTAGTTAATTTTCTGCACATTTTAGGTTTCTTCTGGTCCCGAATCCCTGCTGTCCTTTCCACCGAAGCTGGATTCCCCTGTTCGCCCTGGTGCCTGGTTCCCTGATCCACTGCCTCAACTACAGCGCTGCAACAATTCCATTGGGTGGTTTGATATGGACACGAAGTATTGTAGGGGTGGTTGGACAGTTAAAATATTTGAGTGCACTCAAGTGTAACACATTTTTCTTTGAAATATTTCCCTTTTGGTTTTTTGTTTCATGAGATCTCAAAAGCTGATTTGTTAACATCAAGGGTACTAATGCTGTGTGAACTGAACTAAATATCAAATTGTGAATGAGAAAAATAAGAAAAAGAATTTGAATAAGAACTCCATTCAAACTTTAATCTATTGTCCTGTTCTTTCTTTGGAGTGGAATCTATGGGTCTTTTGACCATATGTTTAGTACATAACCAACCTCCTCATTGAATCTAGATTTAGATAGCTCCTACAATAGGTTCTTAGCCTGCCTATAAGCAGAGCTACCACCGTAGGGTTACACTTATATTACTCCACTAAAATTTTGTCCAGTTGAAGCAGTTCATAATGGGTCTCTAGCCGTTTAGTGTACAATGGTTGTACACTTGTTATTGCAATGCATTATGGGATTGAATGAGTGCACTCGATAATGTCCACTATGTTTTCAGACAACACACATGCTGTGACCTCAAAAGGTGCCCTATTTATGGGTAAAGTGAGTGATTTCGGACACAACCCTGGTTACTTTGTTCCTGGGATTATTGTTTTTAAATATAAAAGAAATATGTGAAATGTTAAAATATGAAACTGATGTGACTGGTTGTGCTGAGAGCTAGACACCTATGTAGGCTAGCTGTACCTACTCCCTTCCTACAGAGGGAGTCTGTTGTAGGTTGACCGCTGTTGCATAGTTTCCTACTTGGGTACTATAGGGTGTGGTTAGATCAAGGAAGTAGATAAAAGTCGCGTGCAGAGTTCAAGGAGTCGTTTTGTTGGTTGGCCTGGTAAGCGTGCTTCAAGAGCGAGCGGGTAAAAGTTAGTCAGGCTGGAATCAGTAGTGATGGGCAGACCGAGGCTTCGTGAAGCACTGAAACAGTTGAAGCAAATGTGCCGAAGCTTCGAAACAACACCCGACGCCTGTCTCCATGACGCCATCTAGTGGACACTTGCATCTATTGTTCTGAAATAACCTTCTCGATGTGAATACCTTGAGTGTTTTTGTTATGAAAAATGAGGATTAATAAAATAAATACAGCCACAATGTGTCAGTTTTTACATCATATTTTTATTCAAAAATATTAATTGCTCTGCTGTTGAAGGACTTAGTCGACTTCTTTTTTTACATATAATTTCTCCAGCCTTTGAAAAAATCCTCTCACAAGGGACACTTGTTGCTGGCATGCACAAATATTTTGTAGCAAGTACATACAAATGAGGGAAAATTACTGCTCTCACTTTCCAGTAAGTGAGTGGATTATGCGTTCTGGGCAAAAACACATCCTTTAGGTACTTTTTCACTTCTACTGTTGCATCAGCTGTAGCACTTTGTGTCGTCTGGGTTTCACGGATACGACTATCAAACAGTTCCCATAAACTCTCTTGGGTTTCTGTTGGTGTTGATGATGTTGATGATGATGATGATGATGATGGGCCTGGTGTTGACATGTGTGGCTCTGAATGAAAATGAAATCAACAATTAGTTACAAAGCATAAACTGACAGCATATATGAAGTATAAGTGAAATAATTATTCACATGACATCTCCATAAAGTTAGATAAAGACTGAAACTGCTCACCAGTAGTTCCTGTGTTTGAACGCATCAGCGAAGCACACTCCAGTGTCATGTTCTTTTCAGCCTCCTATGCTTTGGCAGCATTTCCAAAAGCAACATTTTTGAACCTCGGGTCCTGCAGTGTGGCAAGTACCAAGGCTCTGAAGGACTCATACCCCCCACATCTGGATTGTAGACGTTATTGCAGATATGAGCCTGTTCAAAACATGAGCAAAGCATATAAATTATATTATTGACAACAATATGACATTTATAGCCAATTACATAGAATGGTCACTGTGGCCTACCTAATTGTATGGTTGATTCCTGTGTTGAATGTCCTTTTTTCTGTGCAAGCTTGTGCTGCAACATCCTGTAGAGTGGAATAAGTTTCAAAGCTGACACCCTCTGTTCCTCTGACAACTCTGTTGTTGCTAGTTTAAACGGTTGCAAAAGTGACAATGTCATACTCAAAACTTGGCAGAGGAGCAACATCACTCTTTAAATTGGGAAAGTGCAGCACCCACTGGCTCTCGTTGCTCATACAATCTTTGCATCATGTCAAAAGTACTGTTCCATCTTGTCTCAACCTCCTGTACCATCTTCAGAGTTGGTCTGCCCATCAAGCCCTGCATCTCCACAAGCTTGTCCTTTGCTTTGCAGCTGGATCTAAACAACCGCACAATCTTTCTGGCTTTCTGCCGTATTTCATTGATGACTGGGGTTTGATCTAGGGCCTTCTTCACAATCAAGTTCAAAGTATGGGCAAAACATGGGACACGTCGAAGGTTGAGTAGCTCGGCACTTAGGATCATGTTAGATGCATTGTCAGTCACCATACACAGAACTTTGGAGGTTATTCCCCACTCAGCCATTAGCATTGATTTAGCCTCCATGAGAGGCTGTGCTGTGTGGGTTTGGTAAAACCTCCTTACAGCACAACAGTTGCCAGCTTTGCCTCTGGTGTTATGTAGTGGCAAGTTACACCAAGGTATCCGTCCAGATTAATGGAGGACCACATGTCAGCCGTAAGGCTAACAAATTCTGCCTTTTTTAGGTCCTCCATGGTCTTCTTCTGTGTGTCGTTGTACCTTTCAGTGACCGTCGTTTTAAGTGCCTTCTGGGATGGGAGAACATAGCTTGGATCAAGCTTGTTCACAAAGGCCATGAAACCGTACTCGGTTACTCACGTAACCTCGGTTCCCTGAGAGAGGGAACGAGTATTGCGTATGGGAACCCAATTTGAAACGCTGTGCGTGCTTAACTGACCCAGTGGCCTGAGGCACGTAAGATGGGTAACAGAGAGTCACCGGAGACCAACAAAGTGGGTCTCTTGAGCGGATATAAGAGTACAGTATTGTTCAAAATAATAGCAGTACAATGTGACTAACCAGAATAATCAAGGTTTTTAGTATATTTTTTTATTGCTACGTGGCAAACAAGTTACCAGTAGGTTCAGTAGATTCTCAGAAAACAAATGAGACCCAGCATTCATGATATGCACGCTCTTAAGGCTGTGCAATTGGGCAATTAGTTGAATTAGTTGAAAGGGGTGTGTTCAAAAAAATAGCAGTGTGGCATTCAATCACTGAGGTCATCAATTTTGTGAAGAAACAGGTGTGAATCAGGAAGCCCCTATTTAAGGATGAAGCCAACACTTGTTGAACATGCATTTGAAAGCTGAGGAAAATGGGTCGTTCAAGATATTGTTCAGAAGAACAGCGTACTTTGATTAAAAAGTTGATTGGAGAGGGGAAAACCTATAAAGAGGTGCAAAAAATGATAGGCTGTTCAGCTAAAATGATCTCCAATGCCTTAAAATGGAGAGCAAAACCAGAGAGACGTGGAAGAAAACGGAAGGTACTGTCTGGACTTAAGGGTACTTGCCAGTAGCCTTTGCACAGATCAAGAGTTGTAAGGTACTGTGCACTGCCAAGCTTTTCAATTAAATCGTCTACTCTGGGCATAGGGTAAGGATCAAATTTGCTCACCGAGTTGAGTTTTCTGAAGTCCAGACAGAATCTGAGGGACCCATCTTTCTTGGGCACAAGCACAATGGGGTTGTTCCACTCACTGACTGACGGTTCGATCACCTCCAGTTTCTGCATCATTTCCAGCTCTTGCTTCATGGTGGGCAACAGCCTTTCTGGAACTCTGTACACTGATTGTCGGATCGGTTTCACATCCTTCAAATAAATGTTATGCTGTACCAAGTCTGTCTTCCCAGGTATATCCTGGAACAGTTGCTCAGGTATACAATTTTTCAGCTGAATTCTTTGTTCAGCTGTCAAATGCTGAAGATTTAAATGGTACTCACTTTCATGAACAGGCATGTATTGCTCCTCTACTTCATCCTCTTCCTGTACTGCCCTCACCAAGAGCTCTTTCACCTCCGCTCTTACTGGTTCTGGCTGTGCAGATGGACATATTGACGTGAAAAATGTGTAAAGGTTTATTTCTAGATGGCATTTCAATTTCATACGTTACCGGACCAACTTTCTTCCTCACTTGGTATGGACCTTGCCATTTGGCCAACAGTTTGTTCTCTGAGGTCGGAAGTAACAATAAAACTTGCTCTCCTGCTTGGAAAGTTCAGGCCCTGGCCTTCTGGTCATACCAGGTCTTCTGCTTCACTTGTGACTCTTGCACGCTCTCACGTGCCCGGGTGGATGCTTGTTGCAACTTCTCCCTCATTTTGAGGATGTACGAGAGAATGTTCTGCTGGGTAGGCTTGTCACTGGCTTCCCAACTGTCTCTTAAGACGTCCAATGGACCGCGTATCTGGTGAGCAAACAACAATTCAAAAGGAGAGAACCCAGTGGAGGCTTGAGGAACTTCACGGTAAGCAAACAAAAGGTAAGGCAGCCATCTGTCCCAGTCTTTTCCATTTTCAGAGACAAACTTCTTCAACATGCCTTTTAAAGTCTGATTAAATCTTTCTACCAGACCATCAGTCTGGGGGTGATATGGAGTAGTACGAACTCTCCTAATGCCCAGAAGCTGATAGACCTGTTTTAGGGTGTGACTCATAAAGTTGGGGCCTTGGTCAGTTAACACTACTTTAGGGATGCCTACATGTGAGAAGAATTTTAAAAGTGCAGTTGCAATCTGTTTTGCAGTAACGTGTCTCAAAGGGTAGGCCTCCGGGTATCTGGTTGCATAATCACAAACTACCAAAATAAACTGTTGGACCTGTGGAGAGAAGTCAGGGGTTGACATTGGTTCCCTTTCTATCCTCTCAAAAGGTGTATCCACTACAGGTATCGGAATAAGAGGTGCCTTTGCAGGTGTTCTACCAACTGCCAACTGACACTCAGAACAAGTCTTGCAATACTCTTTCACTTCGGTATACATACCGGGCCAATAAAAGCATTTGGAAATTCTCATCAATGTCCTCATGAATCCCATGTGACCTGACCAGGGAATCGAATGGGCAAGCTCTAACACCTTTCTGCGCTGAGCTTTGGGTACCACTAACTGCAAACCTTCCTCTTCACTCTGTCTTTAAAGTAAACCTTGTTTTATTATGAACGTCTCACCATACAATGAACTCAGTCGCATCTTTGCTAACTTTCCCAAAAAATTCAGACAAGGTAGCATCCTCTTTCTGCAGCTGCCTTAGTTCCCTGGGTATAACAAAATCTGACTCCTCAAGCTCAGGTTCTTCCCACTCAAACTTTGTCTGCTCTGAGCTATCCATCAAATCTGCAACTCTTTTCCTTCGTCTGTCCAATCTATCTTCCTCAGCCAACCGCTCTTCATCTAGACTTCCCTCCAGAAAAAATGGCATCTCGTGAAGGGTGCTATCTACAGAATCTTCAGTTTGTGCTACTTGTGTCAACTTTTGAGCCTGTGCTCGTATAACTATCCCACACCAAGCTGTCTCCTGCACTAAGTCTGCTAATATGGGCATATCAGTGCCTAGCAACACTGGATAGGGCAGGTTTGTGGTAACACCTACGTTCATCAAAAATGACTACTGGTTAACCTCCAAATACACCTCTGCGGTAGGCAATTCTGACTTATCTCCATGCACACAACAAACCGTTACAGTTTCTTCAGTCCATGACTCTCTGGCTATATAATTTGACTGTACTAAAGTGCGTGTAAACCCTGTGTCTACTAATGCCGTAAGCGGCTTACCATTCAACAACTCTGAAATGGTGGGCTCCTTATCTGGCTTCACTACTACTTTAGGGCTAGCTTAGGGGCACATAACAAAAACTGGCAGATTTGGGTTTTCTCAAAAGGCAATGTGGGCTAGTATGTCCTAACTCTCCACAATTATAACATACTATATCGCCTCTAGGCAATATCTGTGACTACTTCGGGTGAAGGCTTCGGGTGAGTGATTTTAAAACTTTGGGCTTGACTTTGAGAGAACAAACTACCCCCTGACCCCAAAGACTTACCTCCTGCACCGGAAAGAGACCAGAGTACCGAAAAGTCCCAGAAGATCCCTTCCGTGCTGCTATATAGGACTCTTCCAGGTCAGCTGCTTCTCCTGCAGTGCTGGGATTTCTCTCCTTTGCTACTTACGTCCAACTGGACCCACTTTGAGAACAAGTCTTTTAAGCAAATGTACAACTCTGTTGGGGACTCATCAGCAGCTTTGTTCAATGAACGAAATCTCAGTCTATACGTTTCTGGATTAATCTCATATTTCTTGAGAATTACCTGTTTGACTCTCTCATAGTCAGAGGTAAAGGCAGGCGCCATGGCGACAAAAGCACTTCTCGCTTTTCCAGTAAGCAAGGGAATCAGATGAACCGCCCATTCCTCTCTTGGCCACCTGTACACCTCTGCCAGTCTCTCGAATGTAGTCAGAAAATGTTCCACATCATCACTGTCTTAAAGTTTTGACAACGGAGGCACATGATTTAGCACTCGTGTACCTGGCTGATCTAAACAGGAAGCTTTCTGCCTGGCACGCTCCACGTCCATCTGCATCTGTGTGACCAGTGGCCTGTTGCACAAAGCTGGTTTCAGTTGCTACCCAGGTAAGTTTGAGATTAGTTTGAGCAAACTCTGGTTTTTCGGGCTCAAGAAGGTGGATTGGTTTTTAGCAGTGTTAATCACCATGGTAACTTACACTACACAGCTAACCTGCTCTGGAGCAGGTTTTATTCTGGGTTAGAGATCACAAACTCAAACTGGACCAATCAGCTGCAAGTAAAACTCACACCACCTGTATCTCTCAAATTAAAGTAGTTTATAGTGAAAAACTTTAGAGACAAAATTGCTCATCTTTTGGTGCAAATTAATTATTATATTTATAATATATGAATTATAATCACTTTTAATTCACATAATATATTCATATAATTATATTATATTGACAAGTAGCCAAATATTAATATAAATATAAAACATGCATTCATAATTCTTTTAAACAACGTGTATTTATTTGAGCTCTTTGTGAACCTTTAATTATTAGGCATATTTCTTTGATTAACATCATTCATTGATATAGTCAGATATTCTTTCAGCTGCCTTGTTAAATTGACGCTGCAGCATAAGTGTTTATTCCTGCTTTAAACACATTTAATTTCATGATATTTTTCAGAACGATCTCTCAATCTTCAGAAGAGAAGTGAATCGAACAGACACTGTGATTGGCTGTTTGCTGCATGTGTCACGCTTTCAGGTGCACGCGCTTCAGTGTTAATTGCAAACTCTGGATTGAACCTGAGTTGACAGAGAAAGTTTATACCAAGCTTTGAGAAACAATTGAACTTTATCTAAACCAGGTTGGATTTATCTGGATTTGTCAACTCTAAACCTACTCTGAAACTTAGAGTTTGTTCAGCTAGCTTCATGCAACAGTCCTCTGATGATTGAGAAATAACAATAACAAAAACAAAAGAAAACAAAACTTAGATGCAACAAAATATAAACTGCACAAAACAATATATAGCAGTGGAAACATAACCTGACCTGTATGTGCAAACTGCACTACATAAGCAGCATATTCCCAGAGTCTCCAGTTGTAGACTCAGACTGTCCATCGTCTGCCTAGACCTCTCCACACCTCCTATCTCTGAACTGCCCAACTTCTTCTTCATATTATTATTTTACGGCGGATCGCAAACAAATATGTGCATTACCGCCACCTATAGCTGAAATGGACCAGTGACACCTCCTATACCCAACATAATTTCCTCTTATTTACCCGCATAGAGACATCATCGAATTTCATCCGGCGCTGCGTGTTCAGCTCCTCCGTCCACTCTCAGCCCCCATGACAGGGGAAAAAATAATATAAATAGAAAATAAATAAATAAAATAAAAACCCACTTTAAATACGCTTATTTAACCCAGTACTTAACAAATAATCTACCAATAAATGTATTATACTCCTATCTGATTTTAATAAATTTTGAATACTCAACTTTACTCCTATTTTATTTAATTCCTCCTTCAACTCTTTCCTTTCAACCTTATATCTCCTACAGTGTATTATTACATGTTCAACTGTTTCACTAACCTCACATACCTCACATAAACCTGTTGGATGCTTACTTATTAAGTGCAATTTACCATTCAATCTTGTATGTCCTAATCTCAGTCTTGTAATCATATTCTCTTCATTCCTACTCCTACCTGATATTCTTCCCTTACCCACTGTTGACTGTATTTGATGCATATGTCTACATTTTAGTTCATTGTCCCAATACTGCTGCCATAATTTCAAAATATGTTTTTTTAATAATTGATTTAATTTCTGACCTGCTAAATAAAATCAGTATATTTACTATTTCTCGTTCTATTGCCTTTTTTGCTAATGCATCCGCCTCCTCGTTACCTCTCAACCCAATGTGAGCTGGAACCCACAAAAACTGTACCTCTAAATTAGCTTGTTTAATTTAATATAATTCTTGAACTGTCTCTATTACCATATCTTGTCTTGTTTCTGACTTCATCTCCTTCAAACTTATTAGAGCTGAACTACAATCTGAACATATTACTGCCTTGGATATTTTAACTTCCCTAATCCACCTTATTGCCATAATTAATGCAAACATCTCTCCAGTATACAACGATAAACAATCTGATATCCTTTTACTCTTATACACTTTAACCTTTGGAATAATGAATGCAGAACCCACATGACCAGTTTTTGAATCTTTTGAAGCATCTGTAAAAATGTGCATATACTCCCCATATCTTGACCCAATATACTCCCTTACATTATATACTTCTGTTTCATATGAACCCTCCTTTTGCCTTTTTTTCTAATAAACTTAAATCTACTTCTGGTTGGGGCATGACCCATAATGGTACTGGAGATAAAGGAATTATTGGAGCATATCCAACCTCCTCCAATCTCATATCACTAACCAATTTTCTCACACTCCATCCAAAGCTATTACACTCTCTCTTCTCATATTCCCAACTAGGACTCATTACTTTCCTTGTTGGGTGATCCTCACTCTGACCTTTTAAATTTGCCCAATAAGATGCCATTAATTGCTGTCTTCTTATATGCAAAGGCATTTCACCCATCTCTACCTGAAGAGCCAATACTGGAGAAGTTAGATATGCTCCGCAGCAAATTCTTAGTGCTTGAGCCTGAATTCTCTCTAATTTAATTAAATGAGATTTATTTGCAGAACCATATGCAATACAACCATAATCAATTATAGATCTTATCATATATATATATATATATATATATATATATATATATATATAGTTTTTAAAGCCAATCTATCTGCTCCCCATTCCTGACCTGAAATACATCTCATTACATTCACTACACGCTTACATCTTCCCACCATTTTTTAATATGCTCTCTCCAAGTTAATCTACTATCAAACCAAACTCCTAGAAATCTTACTATACTTACATGCTCTAATTCTTTTTTTGTATAATTTTAACTTAACATCCACATTCCTCCTCATTTTAGTAAAAAGTATTATTTTTGTCTTTTCCACTGAAAACTTAAAACCATTTTCCCCTGACCACTTTTCAACTTCATTTAGCGCACCTTGAAATTTCTTTGTGTTATAATCTATATTCTTTCCTCTAAACCAGATAGCCCCATCATCAGCAAACAATGATTTCCCCATTCTTCTATCAATCCTTGAGAAAACATCGTTAATCATGATAATAAATAAAAGTGGACTTATTACACTGCCCTGAGGTGTACCATTTTCAATTGCTCCACTTAATGATATAGCTCCACCCACCTTTACTTGAATACTTCTTCCAATTAAAAACTCTTTTATCCAATTATACATTCTTCCTTTTATACTCATTTTCTGTAACTTTATTAATAACCCCTCTTTCCACAACATAGCATAAGCCTTTTCTATATCAAAGAAAACAGCAAAGACACTTTCCTTATTTATAAATGCCTTTCTTATTTCATCCTCTAAAAGATACTATTGGATCCATAGTCCCTCTACCACACCTAAACCCACTTTGATAAGAAAAAAAACAATTCATTTTTTCCAAATGATAAGTCAATCTATCAGCTATCATTCTCTTCATTACCTTACATAAATGAGAAGTTAAAGCTATTGGACGATAATTTATAGGATTACTTGGATCTTTCCCAGGCTTTTTAATAGGTATAATTAATGCTTCCTTCCAACTTTGAGGAATTATACCCTCTATCCATATTCTATTATAAAATGTTAAAATCACTTCCATAGATGTTTCACTAAAATGCTTCATCATACTGTAACTAATCCCATCCACTCCTGGAGTAGATTGTTTCATTCTTCTTACTGCATTCTTTAACTCACTCATAGAAAATGGTACATCTAACAAATTATCTTCAGCCTCTTTTTTCTTCTCTATATCCGGATATTCCTTCATCAAACCCTTCCTCATTTCCTTACTCTGTTCAGTCAAATTTTCTGAACTATTTACTTTTATAAATGACTTTAAAAACATTTCCACTTTATCTCCATCCTCCACAGCTATTTCTCCCTCCATACTTAAAACTGGATACCCGTTACACTTTTGAATCCCTTTCATTTTCTTAATCATACCCCATACTTCCTCTACTCGTGTGTTCTTCCCTATTTCATCACAATAAGCCATCCAATACTGTTTTCTGACTTTCCTTATTATCCTCCTTACCTCAGCTTGTGCTTGTTTATACATTATTAAATCTTGAAAATTATGTGTTTTCTTAACCATCCTAAATGCTTTCCTTTTCCTTCTTATTGCACTAGTACATTCTTCCGTCCACCATGGAACTATTTTATTCTTCCTACCTCCTTTCCCTTTTGGTATATATTTATTTGCTGCTACTTGAATGGCATAAACAACATCATCACTAATCATTTCTACTGATCTATCTGGTTTTACTATAATACTCTTTAATCCCTCTTCACTCAGACTCATGAATTCTTCCCAATTCGCTTTATCAAACCTCCATCTACCAACATTTCCTTGACTCGCCTTACTTCCTCTCACATTCACACTAACAAATATCATTATTGGATAATGATCACTCCCAATAGTATCTTGTCACAATATTTCCCACTCATCACTCCCTGCAATTGAATCAGACACCATTGTTAGATCTAACACAGACTCTTTACCTGTAGCCACATCTATTCTTGTATTACCCCCATCATTCAGACACACCAAATTTCTCTGATCTATCAAATCTTCCACCACCATTCCATTACAATCTGTCACTAAACCTCCCCATAACATGCTCTATGCATTAAAATCTCCTCACCAAATTACCATATCTTCATTAAGACCCTCTATTTGCTCTCACTCAACACTAATTTCCTACAAGGATTATAAAAGTTTATTATTACATACTTTATTCCATTCACCCATACCTCTACTACAACATATTATTGTGTTACACCTTTGCCTAATGATCTATATTGCATGCCTTCCTTAATCAGAGTAATACACCCTCCACCATTTAACTCCTCTCTATCTCTTCTCTCACTCACATATCCTTTAATAACAAAATCAAATCTAGGTTTAAGCCATGACTCTTGTATACATATCAGATCCGGTTTAACTTCCATCTCATTAATAACACCTTTAAACTCCAATCCATTAGCCACAAGACTTCTTGCATTCCATTGTAAAATTAAAATCATCCTCCTAGCCAAACCATGCTTCCTGGCTGGACTGTATCTCACTAATTAGCCTATCCCTAACCATTTCCCATGATATGTCCTTTACTCCCAAGAATCTCTCTGCTGCCTTGACTATAATTTGAATCTTAGTTGTCTTCTTTTCAGTCTGTGCAGTACAATTAATTACTTCAGCTATGAACAACAAGAAATTTACTTTACTTACAATCATTGTCTCTTCCGTAATCCTACCTTGCTTCTCTGATATTTCCTCAATTCTCCTCTCTTTGCACTTCCTCTCTTTTCCTTTCTCTCTATTCCTTGTATCAACCACTTTAACAGCCTCTGCATATGTTATATTCCTCTTGGCTCTCTCATTCTGTACTTCAATTGCTTTCTTCCTCACCTCACATCCTCCAAACGCAACACTATGCTCCCCTCCACAGTTGCAGCATTTTGGTCCTGCTCCTTCACATTTGCCATAATCATGTTCCCCCCACATCTTGCACATCGTTTCTTCGCTTTACACACCATAGCCACATGCCCGTATTTTTGACAATTATAACATCTTAAAGGAGGAGGCACAAAAGGCCTCACTGAATAACTGATAAATCCAAGCTTGACCTTATCTGGCAAAATAACTCCATCAAACCTAAGCTCAACAAAGAGACTCTCCATTCTGTTCCCTTCTCTACTCATAAACAGTCGCCTAGCACCAACTATTTTACCTCCACCAATGTTACTTTTAAGCGCTTCCATAGACACTCCTAATGGCACTCCAGATATTACTCCACTTACCCACTGCCTCTGTCCTACAATCTTACTACTCACCACTTCCTGCTTACACATTACTTTAATCTTCATCACTTTCCTTCTTTGCTCTTCACTATTACAAACAATCATCAAATCTCCATTACTTAACACTTTTGCCATCTTAATTTCTCCAACTACTTTCCTCAACTCTTTTGTTAATACAATTGGACTTACCTTTTGTATTCCACCATCCTCTTTAACCCTCCTATTATCTTTGGGGTCAATTTGACCCCATTCAATGTTTAAAGTCTGTAAAAAAACAATTGTCATCATTTTTTTTGCCTCAGATTGAATGACTTTTCCTAATTTGATGGGGACAACTGTGTAAACATAAAATTAACATGATGATATTTTTCCAATGTCCTGTACACATTTTGTAGCATCGGTGTTCCTTGGGGTCATTTTGACCCCAGGCTCTTTTAGCTGTATAAAACATAGGAAAAATCAAAATTTTACACACATTTGTTTTGGTTGTTTTATTAAGGTCACTATAACATGCTATATTTTAATATATTCAGTATTATTTTCAAACAACTTCCCTCTGTTTTAGGGCTCTAATCTAACCTAACCTAACCACACCTAGTATTGCAATAACCACTAGTAGTTATTATGGTCCCGATCCCCACTTGAACGTCAGGGTAGACATAGTGCCGCTAATGTCATCAAAAGGGTTCCAGAGCCCACCAGATATGCTGTCAGCCATAAATGACCTGAGACATAAACCTTTGTAAAAAAAAAAAAAAAAAAAAAAATCATATTCTGGAGGTTTAAATTGCTGGGGTCAAATTGACCCCAGAGGGTAAAAAATGTTACCAGATTTGAGGGTAACAGGAGGGTTAAATTTCAATATTACCTTCAACTCATCCAAATTTACATTCCTCATCTCCTGTTCATTTCCACTCTCCCCTGAACCTCTTACCTCGATCTGATGTTTTTTCTTTCTTTTCTTTGTACCTACCTCTTCCCTTATATCTAAATTCCTCTCTTCTCCTGTCTTTCCTAATTCCATTTGTTCATCTTCCACATCCGTATCATCAACACTAACTAGTGTCTCTGGTCCATTTCCACTATAATTTTTCTTATATTTTGACATGATCGATTTCGCTGCATTTACCGCCATCCACCAAACACCGTGACGTGTGTCCACCGAACTGCCCAAGTAACTTTCTGGAGTCATTTTATAGGCCTGACTCCTCCTACTTTGGAACATACCATTCAGAAGGTGACATGTTGCACAGACATCAAAGGAATACATAATCAAAAATAACCAAAACAATAACAAGAATAATTAATACAAATAAACATGCAAGCAAGAAATCATATCTGCAAATATACATAACAAAAATACATTTTGAAAGGAAACATAACTTTAGAAGCCTTCCTCTCCTACCACTGAGAGTTGACTCTCCAATGATGTCACTCACAGGAACACGCCACAAGAGGGCGGACACAAACACCTATAAATAGATTGGCTGTCGAACTAAACAGGTTTGGCCAACAACTTCTCAAATCTGGTAAGCATAATCTGTATCTCACACTGTATTCAATAAACTATGTAAAGCAAATACTTGCGGTGGTGATTTATTTCTATATGAGGAAACAGTTTTATTATGCTATCCGATGCGTTTGATTACTAGTTCTCTTTACTCAGGTAACTCTTTATAGGACATCATACAAACAGTTTACAACACACAGTTACATCAAATATTACACAGGTCCATGCATACATGAATGTATGTCAGTTAACAGACTGATAATACATGACACCGGTGTGTGTGCGCAACGTGCATGTGTGTGTGTAGTCCATGCCTAGTCGCAGACTTACCCTGTGACAGTACCCATCATAACACCTGTTTGATACCAGGTGGTTGTCTTCCAAGGAGCCAGAGCTTTGACACAGCTGTGGTTCACTTTGATGCGCAACTGGCCTGATCGCCATGCGTGAGCCGGAACACGGGAGTTTAGCCAGCGTTGGAGGGGACGCATGTGTAATAGACCCAGTTTGAGTACTGCTGATGCTGAGGCCATAAGACCTAGCATCCTTTGAAAACGTTTGAGGGGAACGCAAGCACCAGCTTTGAATGACTTCGCCATGTTTTGAATAGAGAAATAGGGCGTGCGGCGTAACGCGCCGCATCTGTAATGAGTCTATGACCGTACACAGAAAAGATATAGTCTGGCTGGGAGACATTGAACTCTTGGCGATATTGATCCTGAGGCCCAAACATTCTAGATGGTTGAGGAGCCAGGACTTGTGTATCATCAACTGTGCCTCTGACTGGGCTATGACAAGACAGTCGTCGAGGTAGTTGAGTATCCGCATGCCTTTCAGCCTCAGCGGGGCTATGGCTGCGTCCATGCACTTTGTTAAAGTGCGGGGTGCCAGGGATAAACTGAATGGCAGAACTGTGTATTGATAAGCCTGACCCTCAAAGGCGAATCTCAAGAATGGCCTGTGACGGGGCGCTATCTGAATGTGAAAGTGTGCATCTTTCAGGTCGACCATGAATTACCAATCCCCCGGGCGAATGTGCGCGAGGATTTGTTTCACTGTCAGCATCTTGAACGAGCGTGTCATTAGCGCTTTGTTCAGATGTCTGAGGTCTAGGATGGGCCGGAGGCCGCCATCCTTTATTGGAACGAGAAAGTAACGACTTTAAAAGCCTGACTCGCTTTGAGTGGGGTGCACGGTTTCCACCGCTCCCTTCTCTAACAGTTTCGATACCTCGGCGCGGAGCACGTGACTCACACTGCCTTTCACTGAGGTCTCGACCACGGCGCAAAAGCGCAGGGGTCTGCGAGCGAACTGTAGCGAGTAACCTCGTTTTATTATGTTCAACACCCAATCTGATATACCGGGGATGGCCTGCCAGGCCTGGGCCCGTGAAGCCAGGGGTTGGAATTGGATCGGGGGCGGGCCGCTTAGTGATAGGGACCCGGTAACCCATATGTTTTGTGCTTGCAACACTGTGGGGATAGTGTTTATGTTTGGCGGCGTGCACTGTGTAGTGGGCGCGCGCATTACATTTTTGGCACAGGACAGCGTGTGAGCTGTGTGGGGGGTGTTTGAGCGTAGGGGTGCTGACTGTACAGTGGGCACATTGTCTACATAGAAAAAACTATTTTTGAGATTTATTTGGGGCGCCGTGAGAACAGCGTTTGTGTGCAGGCGAGCGCTTTTGATAATGGGCTCGTTGGCTGCGAAAACTGAGTCGGCAGTCACCTGGTTGCAGGGAACTGTGAGACTGAGAGAGTGTGGTGGGGACCAGCCGGGCGGGACCTGGCCACATCCTTTCTGCGGCTAGGACGGCCGGTGGCTCGGGTCTCGACGCAGCTTTGGGTCGAGGTCCCCGGGACTCGGGCTGCCTGCCGCGGCTTGCAGAGCGTGAGCGCTGTCGGTTCCTGGATCCCGAGCGTGGCCGAGAGGACAGCGGCGCTGCTTTAGCGGGTTGAGGGGGCGGCGCTTTGTGGCGGCCAGAGGAAGAGCTGGAGCGTTTGGGCAGAAAGTGTTTCATGGCTTGCGAAGCTTTCTGAGCCTCAGTGAAACGCTCGGCGAAGCCAACGACGGCCGGACCGAACAAACCGGAAGAGGTAATGGGAGCATCCAGAAAGGAGTGGACACAAGTGGCGCTCCAGAACGGTCAGGCTGGCCATAGTCCTCTCGATAGCCTGTGCGTTAGCCTTGGTTGCACGCAGGGCTAAATCAGTGGCGCTGCGCAGGTCCCTCAAGATCTCAGAATCGGGAACAGACTCGTCCAGAGAGCGGAGAAGTTTGGCCTGATACACTTGAAGGACGACCATGGTGTGGAGCGCTGAAGCAGCCTGGCCAGCGGAGGCGTATGCTCGACTGGCGAAAGTTGAGGTGGAGCGACATGGCTTGGAGGGGTGTTGAGCCCTGGCCTGCCATCCTCTGGAGGAGGGCGGACAAAGGTGCGCAGCGACCGCTTCCTCGAGGGGAGGAAAACCCTTGTATCCTTTTTCCTTAGCGCCGTCAACAGAGGAGAGTGCTGAGGAAAAGGCGGACTTAGCACGCGAGGTAGGGGCTTTCAAGCCTTCGTCATCTTCGTGAACCTCCGGGAAGAAGGGGGCGGGCTTTTGAGGAGAGGAAAGGCGACGACCTTGTAGGAACCACTCGTTCAGCCTACTCCGTGTTGCTTCAGTAGGGTGGGACCACTCGAGCCCGAGGTCCTCCACGGCCTTAATGAGCACCCGGACCATCTCCGAGTCAAAGCTGGCTTTGGCGGTAGTGACAGTCTGCGTCGAAGCGGGCTCCGAGACAGAGTCTGACCACTCGCTGCCAGATGCAGCCAGTGAAAGGCTGTCCTCCTCCTCTTCTTCCTCACCTACTGGTCCACCAAAAGAGACGGAACAGGCCGCTGCAGGTGAGGGGCACTGTTCCTCCTGGGTGAACTTCACCGGCGAGAGCGAGGCACGTGGAGAGGTACTCGGCGTGCAGTCGCTCGGACGCTCAGGTGGCCTCTGGTCGCGACGCTTTTTTTTTGCACGGTCCGAGGAGCGCGGACGGGGCGGAGACATTGAAGCTGGCGAGGCGAGCCCGAAGGGTCTGCAGAGCCATCTCGTCGCACTCGGGGCAGCCGCCCTTGTTGAGTGCAGTCTCTGCGTGGTCGCGTCTGAGGCATGCCACACAGATGATGTGGCGATCGCCGCCGAGAAGAGGTGCTCGGCACGAGGCGCAGGAGGAGCAAGGCATTTGTAACAATGCTCGCGCTCTTTTAGAAGTAGTTGCAGCGGCAACACACAAAAATACACAGACAGAGAATAAAGGATATTCGCCGGATGGCGCAGCTGGAAGGACAGGCGGCTGAAGGCAGAGACCAAGCGGTAATCCGACGTCCTCAGGGCTGCAGAGAAGTTCCGCTGAGTGCTGTTCGATGGCGGGGCTTCACTTCCGGAGGTCAACGAAGGTATCGCTGAAGGAGATTAAATCTGATTTCCTATGGCAAAACACGGTCTTTATAGCCTTAGATATGCTAATTCTGGAGCCCTTGTTCGGCGGGAATTCTAGCGACCACTATTGGTTCGTTCTCTCTCTGCCGCCTCGCCATAGGTCCATGCAGTCCATACTGCACAGCCAATCAGCGCGCAGCTCGCGCTGGTCTATCAGCTGTGTAGTGGCACTGCGTTTTACATAGACATTTTATGAATAAAGTTTTTGCTTCATATTCTCGAGAAAAGGAGTTTTCCCATACGCAATACGAGAGACCTCTCGAAAGGGAACTTCATCCTCCACGACGGTGAAGGGCTGCAAATCCTTCACCACCATGTTTACAAGAGCCTCATCCAATTCCCTTTGTCTGCCTTTTAAAAGAAGATAAAGATAAAAGATGAAACGTACTTCAAGACATAATTTGGAAGAAAACAAATTGAAATAGTGCACAGCTATTACAAATAGCCTACTGGTTCATTATTTGGAAACCTTTCTAAACAAACAAATTATTTTTGCTAAAGTTTATGATCAGACAGACTCAGATCAAACTGAATATAGAACTACAACAATTAGGGCTGGCTGGCTGTCAATGGGTTAATCATATGTAGGCCTATACATGTTTTTTCAATTTATACAGTAGCTAAGTTTGTGAAGTGATATATTTCAATATTCACAGTGAAGCTGTGTTTAACACAATTGAGAGTTGTGATTGGGACATTGCTTTGTAGGGGGGGTTGACACAGGAATAGCCGAAGCCTATTTAAAACTATAGACTTTCTAAACAATGTCCCAACAACACTTTGTGACTTTATCTGAATTATATTTCAAACAATGCATACCTTGCTTAGATGGCCCGACAGTGTCAGTAGCAGGCCTCGATACGGGGGGGAATGTTACCATCCTCTGCACCTTCCAAAATGGCAGGATGAGTGCTCCTCAAATGGCGCATCATGGATGATGTATTGTTGCAGTAGGCTAGCTGCCTATCACAAATCATACATCTCACTTTATTAGGCGTTTCCAAATGGAAATGCTCCCAGACCACAGATGTACGGCATCTCTTATGTGGAGCCTCCACATCTATATATCAACTATGAATATATATCTATATAATCTATATCTATATAATTCTATATCTATATCTTATGCTGTGCTATCTGTCACTATCTAACTTTGCCTATATGAATGTGTCACTAGCCTATATCTATACTATCTGTCACTGTCTATACCTATCAGTCAATATATCTAATTTAAATCAAGCCTAAATATAACTAACCAAAGCTTACTATAAATCTCAAGTATATCACAAAATCACTACTATCACAAAATCACTGCTATCACAATATAGCCACAATGACGGTCTGTGTATCTGGCAAACGGCCAAATGTCCCGCGCATCTCGTGAGGCACATTATCAGATCATACTAAACCCAGGCCATGTCGTCCCCCCCAGCATACCAATACAATTTATGGCCCGAAATGGTGCCACAATGTCTGAAAGCAACGACCGACCACTCTCTGATCACCCTTGGGAGATAACAGACAAGCTCCGTATTGACTTTTATTGCCCCCAAATGGCCGAGCCAGGAGATATACGCGCTACGCACACACCTAGGCACACGCACCTCTTTGAGGAGAGATAAGTAATGATCTTCGTGTTGACTTTTATGGCCCAAATGGCCAGGCCTTGACATCGGACACCTCACACACACCCACGAGAAACACACATGGAATTCCACCAGGACCATAGAGGAATAGATGGTTAAAATCCACCTAAAAAACGTATTAAATGTATACTTTTCTGCTTGAGTGTTTGTATATGTGTCTGAAATAATTAGGAGGGTTACATAAATGTTAACTCAAACTCTGTAGACCAATAGACTGTGGAAAGCCGGTATCCATGTGTTGCCCAAATCTCAGACTTGTGATTCATGGTACCATTATAATCAGAAAAACTCAATAATACCGAATCTTGTAAAATAATTTGCAGAAAATGCATTATTACAAGAGTACCAGCTTTGTAAGGATAACATGCATAATCTTGTCCCTCCGTATACTTGCCAGGAGGCGTAACCGAACTGAACAAAGAACTTTTTCGCGCTGAAAAAACTCTCAGACATGATTGGATCATCCCGTAAATGGGTGTCGCTCGATCTTATCTATTAAAACCTGACGTGACTATTATCAAAGTGCATTTTGCCGCCCCAGGCATTTCGCCAAGGGCATTCTCCGCCCAAGGCATTCTTCGCCAAAGGCATTCCGCCACCAGGAGAAAACAGCAGCTTCTCCAAGAGACCCGAATCCGGCTGAACTTTGTCTCCACGAACCGAGAGCCACACCCAACAGACCTCGAAAAAGGACCACGGAACGCGCGGGACATTTGAAATCAGAATACACGCATACACGAGAAGCCAAAAACAAAAGCAAGTATTCTTATTTTACAATCTAAACTGCTGTTGAAAGGTTGTCTAAATTATTCCCATTTTCGGGATGATTTTAATTTCTTGAGGGCTCTGTGCAACGAACTGTAGTGAACGCTGTGATCTCCTTTCTCTTTCTTTATTTTTGTTTTCTTTCATTCTTTTCCTTTAGGTACCATATTTCTTTTATTTACTATATATATTTCTACTATCTTTATGCATATCTAGTATGTACTTTCTGTGTGAATTGTAGTGTTATCCTTAATCTGTGTTTATTAAACTTACAAAAGGTACTTTTGAATTGAATCTGTTATTTCTCCACATACACGAAGTCAATGAAACTTACGATTTTAAACGTTACCTAAAGCTATCTTGTGCTACTATTTTAGTAATACAAACTGTACGAACATATGAAATATTAATTTGTCCTGATCAGTAAAGTTAATGTTTCTTATGCGTCAGAAGCAGTAATCCCTTATTGAGAATTGATTTGAAAGTCTATAACTAATTTGCAGGACAAACGTAGTAAGATAATTTCAAGCAATTTCGCTAAAGGTTACTTGTACTTAATTAAACATTTTCCTTATCGGAAAATTTAAATAACGTAATGAACGACCAACAAATTATATTCATAAACTCATGAATATTATATCCCTTTTGAGTTATTTATTCCCCGAGACATTAGACTCATAGTCGAAATCGTTACAGTTATTTTGGTGGAGAATTATAGGGAAAGTTTCAAACGTTTGTGTATGTGAGAGCAATATTAATAATCATATTCATGTGTATTTTTGGGGTACTAATAGCACGCACGCACGCACGTTTTTGAATTGTGAGATAAACCAAACAAAGCGAACTCACCAACCCAAGCATAAACAGATGCTGAAACATGTTGAAATAGCTAGCCTATATTAATGAAAGTATAGACGGCATGTAAGTGCAATTTTGAAACAGAGACACAAAATCTCTGTACAGCTGTAGGCTCAATATTGTTTTATCCGCGTGATTTCCAAACAAGTTTTCTGGGACCCACGCAAAGTATTGATCCATGCAAGATTCCTTGAGTCAATAATAGGCCTAATAATAATATTATATCGTTAAGATAAACGATAACTCCTGGTTTAATTTGGGTTAGCTACCCAAAGATCTGAGACCTAAAACATTTGACTCAAAGATGCTGAAAACCGTCAGCCAGTTTGATAAATGTCTATTGGAGTTATTTTAAATGTGTGATAGACAGACGGTAAATTCCTGTATCCACCACATTTAGTTTCTTGTGCCAGTACAGCACAAAAGAGACCCGCCGTGGTCTGAGAAGTAATTGTGAGTTTTTCTGTCCCAATTGCAACGCCGCTTGCGAACGCCAGAGGGTGACTCTAAGATTGCAAAAGAAACAGATTTCTGTCCCGATTGCAACTCCGCTTGCGAACGCCAGAGGGCGACTCTAAGATTGCAAATAAACTGATTTCTGTCCCGATTGCAACGCCGCTTGCGAACGCCAGAGGGCGACTCTAAAATTAGACAGCGCCATCTGGTGGGCATTCAGCCTAACTAACTCTAGTCTGGGACGCAACAGCGCCATCGCATGGATGAATTCAGATAGTGTCACTCTCCGCTATTGATTCTGCCTTAACCAAACAAGTAGAACCTATAAATTGTTTATTGATTACTGTTTGTACACAGTTTCATTTATACAATTTTACTAGCAACAACCAAGTCTCCTTTCTCGCTGATTAAACACCCTTATTCGAATTTGAAGTTTAAAAAGAAAAAAAATTTTCTCTAACTCAAAGTGAAATTAGGTTCAAATCACCAACAGTCCACTTGCGAGGAAGGACGCCACCGTGTGGCCGTACACTGCTAAGTCAGCACACTAACTCCCTTTTTCCTTTCTGATTAATTATTTTATTTGATGATACTCCCACTTAGCGATTAATCGTTATAGGATAGTATTTTGATTTGCTTTCTTTTATTTGATTCTCCTTACAGGCTTATTTAAATTTAATTTAAACTTGCTTTGAATTTAATGTGAATTAAGTTGGGGTTTTTGAAAAAAAAAAAAATTATTTTCCTGTAAAAGTTTTTCTTTTCCCCTCCCATTGGGGTTAGGCTCATTTTGGTAATCACAAACAGTATCAAAAGTGCTTTTTGTTTTATCATTATTTGATAGAAACCTTTGCCTTTTTCTAAATTGCTCTTGATATGTAATTTTCCACTTCCTTTCCGTTCCAAACACGCCGACCCTGCCTTCTTCCTCCTTACTTACAAGGACATTTACTACAGTGGTGCCGAAACCCGGGAGGAAGAAGAGTGCCGCCGCCAGGATGCAGAGCCCGTCAGGATCGCCATTTGCGGACGTCATCGCATCACTCGCGGGCCTCCACCAGGAACATCATCAGGCGCTCGTGGACATGAGAGAGGATCAGGAACGGCGGTTCCAGATCCTTGTCCGAGCCCAGCAGGAGGACCGCGAGGCGTTCCGGAGCTGGATGGACCGGGAGGTTCGGGCCGAGCCAAGGACATCCGCGGGCCCACCCACACAGCTGCCTCTCACCAAAATGGGCGCCCAGGACGATCCAGAGGCGTTCCTGGATCTGTTTGAGAGGACGGCGGAGGCCAGTGGGTGGGTCGAAGGTCATTGGCCGCTGCGCCTAATCCCTCTCTTAACGGGGGAGGCGCAGATAGCGGCCCAGCAACTGCCGGTCCCGAATCTCCTGGTATACAGGGACTTAAAGAAAGCCATCCTCCAGAGGGTCGGCCTCTCCCCGGAGCAACATCGCCAGCGATTTCGGTCGCTGGAACTGGGGGAGAGTGGCCGGCCCTTTGTACTCGCCCAGCAGCTCCGGGACGCATGCCGCAAATGGCTGATGGCTGAGGGAAGCGACACGGACAAAATCATCGATCTGGTGGTGCTGGAACAATTCATAGCTCGGCTGCCCACGAAAACAGCGCAGTGGGTCCAGTGCCACCGTCCGGAGTCGCTGGACTTGGCCATCCAACTGGCGGAGGATCAGCTGGTGGCGTGCCCTGGGGTCGGCGGAAACCTTCCATCAGTCTCTCTCTCCTCCCCTTCTCCTCTCTCTCTCTCTCTCTCTCCTAGACCGGTCCCGATGCCGCGGACTCGCCGTAACCTGCCACCAGGAGGCCCACCCCGATGGAGGTCCGGGGATAAGGAGGCCGCAAGACTCTGCACGGCTCCGCCCAGGGAGACGGGGCTGACCCAGCCGGGACCCGGCTTTAACCCTGTTCCTTCCCTCTCTCCACGCCAATCCCTTGACCCGCTTCCTGCCCATCGAGCAGCGGGAAGGTCCAGGCCGGCCTGTTGGCGTTGCGGGGACCCGGGCCACTTCATTGATAGGTGTCCAGTGATGGAGGTTGGGACACTGGTCCGGGTCCCGGACGTTCCGCAGGCTGCCCTCGATCAGGCTGGGTTGTACCAAATACCTGTGAGTATTGAGGGGGGTACGTATCAAGCTTTGGTGGATTCCGGTTGTAACCAGACCTCCATTCACCAAAGCTTGATGCAACCGGGGGCATTGGATAGTGGCCGCATGGTTACGGTGTGTGTGCACGGGGAGGTGTTGAAATATCCACTAATGCCAGTCACTATTCAGTTTCGGGGTCAAAAGCATACAGTGGAGGTGGCGGTAAGTCCGCACCTCCGCCATCTGCTTATTTTAGGGACGAATTGGCCGGGTTTAGGTTATTATTGGGAATGTTATGTGCGGATGGGTCTTGGGAGAACCGAGAGCACGGAGGGGGCGCGGTGGTGCAGGTGGGGGAGGCTGAGCCGGGACCTCTGGGAGTGGCGGCAGGGGAAAGGAACGCTGTTGAAAGGCTAGACCTTACGGAGCGTGATGATTTTCCCCTGGAGCAATCCCAGGATGAATCGCTGAAAAACGCATTTGATCAGGTCCAATCCATCGACGGTCAGCCTGTCCACCCTGCACGGCCGCTCACCTATCCGTATTTTGCGATCTTAAAAGATAAGTTGTATTGAGTGACCCAAGACGCTCAGACAAAACAGGATACAACTCAGTTGTTAGTACCCAAAAGCCGCCGGGAAATGCTTTTCCAGGCGGCTCATTGTAATCCAATGGCTGGGCATTTGGGGATGACAACCACACTAAATCGTTTGATGACCCGATTCTTCTGGCCGGGCATTCACGAGAATGTGCGCAGGTGGTGTGCCGCATGTCGTGAATGTCAGCTGGTAAACCCACCGGCCGCCCCAAAAGCGCCTTTGCGCCCTCTTCCTCTCATGCAGGTCCCCTTCGAGAGAATTGGTATGGACCTCATCGAACCATTAGAACGATCGGCACGAGGACATCGATTTGCATTAGTCCTGGTGGATTATGCAACCCGATATCCCGAGGCAGTAGCACTCCGCACCATTTCAGCAAAGAGTGTGGCGGATGCACTGTTTAGTCTCATCTCCCGAGTGGGAATCCCGAAAGAGATTCTCACTGATCAGGGCACGGCGTTTATGTCACGTACGTTACGCGAGCTATATGAATTGTTGGGCATTAAATCGATTCGCACTAGCGTCTATCACCCACAAACGGACGGCTTGGTGGAACGATTTAATCGCACTTTAAAGACAATGATTCGTAAGTTCGTTCAGGATGACGCCAAAAATTGGGACAGATGGCTAGAACCCCTGTTATTCGCTGTGCGGGAGGTCCCGCAAGCCTCCACGGGGTTTTCCCCCTTCGAGCTTCTGTATGGGCGTCAACCACGGGGGGTGCTTGACGTCATGCGAGAGGCTTGGGAGGAAGGACCCTCCGAGAGTAAAAACGAAATTCAGTATGTGTTGGACCTGAGAGCAAAACTCCACACTTTGGGGCGGCTCTCGAGGGAGAATCTGCTACAGGCCCAGGACAGACAGTGCCGGTTGTATGACAGGGGAACTAGAATGCGACAATTTTCACCGGGAGAAAAAGTACTTGTATTACTGCCCACGTCTAGCTCCAAATTACTCGCCAAGTGGCAAGGACCATTTGAGGTCACACGACGAGTGGGAGATCTCGATTATGAGGTGGTTAGAACGGACAGGAACGGGGCACGTCAAATTTACCACCTGAATCTCCTGAAAAAATGGAGGGAGGCGGAGTCAGTGATGTTGGCGACGGTGGTGAGCGGAGAGGAAGATCTTGGGCCAGAGGTGAATACCAAAACGCAATCCCTCGCTCTTGCCCCAGGGGGAGATCACCGCCTCGCAGCTCACTGACGTAGCCCAGTTGCAAGCAGAATTTGCGGACGTGTTCTCGCCCCTGCCCGGTCGAACAAACCTCATTCATCACCATATCGAGACAGAGCCGGGTGTGGTGGTGCGCAGCCGGCCGTATCGCTTACCTGAGCATAAAAAGAAAATAGTTCAGGAAGAATTAGAGGCGATGCTGGACATGGGCGTAATAGAAGAGTCCCACAGCGATTGGGCGAGCCCGATAGTTTTAGTTCCTAAAACGGACGGCTCAATCCGGTTTTGCGTGGACTACCGCAAGGTGAATGCTGTGTCAAAATTTGACGCATATCCAATGCCTCGAGTTGACGAGCTGCTTGATCAACTAGGTGCGGCTCGCTTATTCGACATTGGATTTAACTAAAGGGTATTGGCAGATCCCTCTGACGCCATTATCCAAGGAAAAAAACGCTTTCACAACGCCGTTTGGATTACACCAATTTGTTACGCCTTCGGGTTGTTCGGGCACCAGCCACCTTTCAGCGTCTCATGGATCGGATCCTGAGACCGCATGCTGCATATGCCGCGGCTTACTTGGATGACATTGTCATCTATAGTAATGACTGGCAGCGGCATATGCAGCATTTGCGAGCTGTTCTAGGGGCGCTGAGAGGGGCGGGGCTGACGGCCAACCCGAAAAAGTGTGCAGTTGGGCGAGTGGAAGTGAGGTATCTGGGTTTCCACTTGGGCCATGGACAGGTGCGTCCCCAAATTAGCAAGACGGCAGCCGTTGCAACCTGTCCAAGACCCAAGACCAAAAAGGAGGGGAGGCAGTTCCTGGGGCTAGCGGGATATTATAGAAGGTTTGTACCTAAATATTCGGACCTCACTAGCCCGCTGACTGACCTCACTAAAAAGGAAGCCCCAGATGCCGTCCCAGTGGACGAGCGTGCCAGCGGGCTTTTACCCAGGTGAAGGCTGCTTTATGTGGTGGACCGTTGTTACACTCTCCTGATTTTTCTCTCCCGTTTTTGTTGCAGACTGACGTGTCGGACAGGGGGCTGGGCGCAGTCCTGGCCCAGGAGGTGGGGGGTGAGGAGCGGCCGGTGCTGTACGTTAGTCGTAAGCTCTCTAAGAGAGAGACTAAGTACAGCACCATCGAAAAGGAGTGTCTGGCCATCAGATGGGCCATCCTCACCCTCAGATATTATCTCCTGGGAAGGGAGTTCACCCTCTGTTCGGACCACGCGCCCCTGCAGTGGCTCCACCGCATGAAGGATACCAATGCGCGGATCACCCGTTGGTATCTAGCTTTACAGCCTTTTAAGTTCAAGGTGGTCCACAGGCCGGGGGCGCAGATGGTTGTTGCTGACTTCCTCTCCAGGAATGGGGCTGCAGGCCGGATGGCTCCCCGGCCTGAGTCGGGCGGTGGGGGTATGTGGCAGAGGGGGCGTGGTTTAGCGAGGTCTGCAGGGAGAGAGGGAGCCAGGAGGGTGCCGGTGAGTAAGTAGGTCAAGTGCATAACGATGAACACCTGTGTCTGATTGCAGTGATTGGCGTGGAGAGACGGCATTTAAGCCAGCAGAGAACAGGCACGGGGAGAGAGAGATGCACTGGGAACTCGTGGCGGACTGGAGCAAGAGAGTGACAAGATTGTGGTGTACAAGTTATCTAAGACTGAGTTATAGTAGAGCGGTGAGCGCACGTTTATGTTGTGTTAAAAGAGTGATCAAATAAAGCCACGAGTTCCAAACACGCCGACCCTGCCTTCTTCCTCCTTACTTACAAGGACATTTTCTACACTCGGTTTATTTTATCTTTGTCCGCCGTTGCGGCCCGCATTGGCGACATCAGCAATTTGACACTCCAAAGAAGTCAACCAGTCCAGCTCATGCACGCAAGGCAATTTCTGGGACCAGTACCTAAACCGGGGCCTAATAGGGGGCCACTCTTGAAAGAAAGGGTTCTGGGGAACGTACCAATTTTGCTGTGCGGACTGGCGGTTGATGGATTGGTCTTGTCAGGTTGTGTTTAAAGTCATAAGCTGTTTGAGTGGACGTAACGCGACACAGAGTAACGAAGGACCGAGGACACGACAGTTGGGTGTTTGGAAACGTCCGGAAGGCCGACCACACCGCTGGGTTTTCCACCTGAGTGACCTCAACTCGTCCCGGATGAGCTAAATAAGATAAAACCCATAGTATAAGCCAAATTTTAGTATATCCTGAGCATTTGGGCCCACCTTTCTCTCTAAGCCAAACCTTCTTCCTAGGTCTCCTACCCTGGTATCTGTGTTGTAGGCCCTATCAGAAACTCTTACGAAAAGTAAAAGGCTTAGCCCTTTAGTTTTCTCTAAACACTTCCAGCGCTCACGCTTACTTTCCTTTCATTACAGACCAATTCATGTTGTGTTTGTTTCCACTGTGCTCTTTCCAATCCTCACTGTTGGACTGTCGTAATTGTGTTTCTTTCAGTTCACCAAGAGACCCCAAGGAGAACTAAGTAATTAAGTGACGACCGAGCAGCGGGTCACCAAGTGACCCCCAGGGCTACCGCCCACCTGATTGTCTAAATTGTCTAATTGTCTAACTGCCTAACTGTCCACATCAGTTAGCCCAAAATTCCTATCGACAGCAGAGCCCGTACGATCACTCGTTAGCTTTAAAACAAGCTTGCATTGGCCTGTGTGTGTGTGTGTGTGTGTGTGTGTGTGTGTGTGTGTGTGTGTGTGTGTGTGTGTGCTGTGTTTCTCTCGTTCACAGTGAGCCAGCATGTCCCGTTCATCCAGTCCCGCCGTCCCGTGGGATCGTCTAGTGACATGGCTGGCAGCGATAACGGCCACCAGTCAAGGGGACCTGGGGCAACTGAGCCAGGAACAACTGGACACCGAGCTAGACCAGCTGATGACACATGATCCAACGCAGAGCTACTCTAATAAAGAAGTGGCCAAGATCCTCGGAAGCCTCGCCCACGTCCTCATCGCTCAGGCACGGTTAAGCGAAGGGAGCTACGCCAATCTGGAACAGGATGCAGCAACGCTAAAGCTTCAAGCCGAGGAGGCCCGGAGAGACCAAGCCCTCACCCAGCTTCGTCTAGATCAGCTTCTAGAGACAGAGAAAGATGATGAAACGGACAAAGAACAAGGAAAGGAAGTAGAAAGACTTCAAAAGACCCTGGAGGAGCTCCGTCTTGACGCAGACCGACGAGTACAGTCAGAGAAAGATGCCAGGAAAGAACTCGACGAACAGCTTCGGCATGGCGAATCCCTCCTGGAGAGAGCCAATAATGAACTTAAAGACAGACGTTAGAACCAAAGCCTATGCAAAACATTTGCAGTAGGCACAAGCCGAGATCGATGAGCTCGTCGAGCAAAGACACGAGCTCAAAGATTAACTTGACATGGTGCAAAGAGAACTGAGACAATCATGTAAACTGCAACGTGACCGGAAGGGGGAAACACACAACACAGAGTTTCCCCTGACCAGTTACTCCGCACCGTTTAGCCAAGAAGCAAGAGCTACGAAGGGGGGTGACAGCCCACTGTTTAAAATGTCACCCACCAGTCTCCACGTATCCCCTTCATCAGCAGAGGAAGGGAAGCCCTTCCAGGAAGTCAAAGTCAACAGCCACGGAGCTTCAAAGAACCTTGACAAGCTTGCCAGAAATATTCCTACCTTTAGCCCAGACCCTGCAGGAGGACACGACGTCCACGCATACCTAAAAGACATAGACTTTTACATGCAAACTGTCGCTCACGCAAACAACTGGCACAGACTATACCTACTCAGCATCACGTCTAATCGGGACGTACGGAGCTTTCTAGATTGACAACCAGAGGCAGTCAAAGCGGACTACCAGGGTCTCGTCACTGCCATGGACCTCAAGCAAGCCCGACTTGAGACCCCACAGAACTTTTACAACTGGAGGAAGACCTCAATTTCAGAACTTTGTTCCTCCGAAACCTGCACCCTACCATAAATCACCACCTGGGGGTGCTGGCGTGCCCGCACAGTATGGATACGCAGCAGTTAAGAGACTTAGCTCACAAAGCTTACATCAAACAGAAAACCATTTCTGAAAAGACTGTAAGACAGCCCACCATTTGCCCTGTCTCTGAGCACCGCCCAGAGCTAACCCTAGAGGGACCCAACAGAACCACAGTTACAGACCCGTCAACAGAGAGTCTAAACCACTCCAAGCCAGCAGAGGGCAGCGTGGTCGTGGTGGTGGCCGTCCGAGGCACCAGAGCGATCACTCTGGAGGATCCTGGGACCCGCCTCGCCCCTTTCACAACCAAAAGGGGATGAGCCACTGGGAAGCCGGCCGGCAACCCAGACGGAGCCGAACCGAATCTCCAAGACCACCCAGCCCAGAAAGCCAGCAAAGGGGCCCCTCTCGATGTGATAATGGTAAGCTCAGACCTGAGCCCATATCTAACAAAGAAAGTGCAGCCGCTTCTGAAGCTGCAGAGCTCCTAAAAGCACTGAAAGAGTTTCTCCAAAAGAAACCTCACAAGGAAGACAAGAAGGATGGACCAGATACAGCATGACTAAACCTGATACCTGAAATAAACCTTCCTGACCTTCCTGCAACTGAACCTAGCACCCTGAACACTGTTTCTCAACCACAGACTATTGAACTAACTGTTGCACCCCCACACGTCAGCAGCACACACTCACTACAGCTGACAGCAACAGCCCCTGACCAAGACAGTATCATGTCACCCCAAAGTACCAGAAAGCGCTGTTTTGATTATCTGCACTCACAATGAGACACCCGAGACATATCCCGACGGCTTACCAAGCAACACACAGGTCCCATCGAGAAGGGAATGGCTCGAAAACTCAACCTAACCATCACCATGGAAAGGGAATTTAAGATCGAAGCCCTCGTTGACACTGGCTCCGATTTTAACACTGATATCCACCCAACTGTTTGAAAAACTCAAATTTGAAGCACAGAGACAAAATCGCACCCTTAACCTTCACACTTGTAAGCTAAATGTGCAGTCGTATAGCCAAAACGACATCGAGCTCAAGCACGTAGCTCCCATTCACCTGACAATTGGACCTATGAGCCTTATGCACCCCGTCTATGTCTCCCCTATGAACACGTATCCATTTCTCATCGTAGACCTGCTAGACCGCTTCGAACCCTTACTGGACTTCAAACAGCTGAAATTTTGGGCTCAAGTGCGCGACCCTCTGCCCCATCAGACACACACATTTTAAAATCATGTTAAACATCGGATACATTTTAAAATCTTACTTATTACTTACAAAGCACTAAATGGTTTAGCTCCCCAGTACTTGAGTGAGCTCTTAACACATTATACTCCATCCCGTCTACTGCGGTCTCAAAACTCTGACCTGCTGATAATACCTAGAATATCAAAATCAACTGCAGGTGGCCGATCCTATTCCTATTTAGCACCTAAACTCTGGAACAGTCTTCCTAGCATTGTTCGGGAAGCAGACACACTCTGTCAGTATAAATCTAGACTTAAAACACATCTCTTTTCTATGGCATACACATAAAACACTTTTTTCAATTAAATGATTATTAGGCTGCATTATCTAGGTCAGCAGGAACCGGAACACTTCCCATAACACCTGATGTACTCGTTACATCATCAGAAGAATGGCATCTACGCTAATGTTAGTGTCTCTGTTTTATCCCGAGGTCTACTGCAGTCAGCCGGATCCAGGCTGTATCCAGATCAGACGGGGGACCTGCACCCAGATGTGACCAACACATGACCCTGAAGTGTCTGCAGAAACCGTGTCATTTAGACTCCCCCTTAAAATGCCTCATCGACACGGCATCCTCAATAAACCTGTCTCCGGCGTGATGACTCCGATTGTTTGAATAGTCCTAGTTAATAATTCTTTAAATCAATGTCATCCTCAAAACAACCCGTCTCCAGCGTGTTGCCGCCGATCTTTCGAATATTACACTTTAGTAATTGTTAAATCAATACGGCATCCTCAATAAAAACCTGTCTCCGGCGTAATGACTCAGATATTTAAAATTATTTATTTTTAATAATTATTTAATCGATACATCATCCTCAATAAACCCGTCTCCAGCGTGTTGCCTCAGATCTTTTGAATATTCAGATCGATTATGACCTCTGACCTTTAAAATAATAATTGTAATAATAATAATACGCTGTTTGTTAATTGGCCAGAGGAGAACTGGCACCCCAACTGAGCCTGGTTTCTCCCAAGGTTTATTTGTCTCCATTAGGTCTCCTGATGGGGTTTTGCTTTGCCACTGTCGCCTCTGGCTTGGCTTGCTCAGTTGGGGAAAAAACTATTTTTCAAATATATTTCAAAATAAACTAATTATTAAACTAAATTAACCATATAGACCAAATTACTTATCTAATTACTGATCTAAAGCCAACATTGTTACTGTATGATAATCGAAATATATTCTGTTGCATATTTTTTCTGTTTAACACTGTGAAGCTGCTTTGAAACAATCTGCATTGTTAAAAGTGCTATATAAATAAAGTTGACTTGACTTGACTTGGCACACATCGTTTGAGCAAGACTGTCAAGTCACAGAGGTCACAGAAACTCCCACAGAGCCAGACTGCCAGGTCACAAAGGTCACGGGACCTCCTGCTGCACACTGTGAAAACACAGCTTCAGCCACAAAGCCAAGTTCAAGTTCGCTACTCTGCACATTTCAGCTCACCAAAGGCTCTGAGACCTTCTGCCCCCAGGTCATGAATGACCTACAGCTGAATGATATCACCACAACGAACATTATTCTCGCACTATGGGCCGATAACTCAGCCATTAGTCTCTCACTGTTCAAGTCAATCAGTGATAATGTACCACACATTCCTTACGTCAGCAAGCCCACCCGTTTTCCTTTGAACTCATCCCCTCCTCTAGGGTGTCTGCCAGAGAAATCTGTCCGCTGCACTTGACATGGAACCACCGGTGCCTTACCCATTATTTCCTGGTCCTGCCGGACCCGCCCCACGATGTTTACATCGGAGCAGACATTCTGATTCGCCTCCGGGCTCATGTGGACGTGTGTAACGAAGTGGTATGGGCTCCATTAACTTCACAGCCACACGTTTCCATCAATCATGACAATCTCATCTCAGGACAGACCATCCCAGTAGTCTGCACTCTAGTCAACGAACAGGGAACTGTGATACCAGCATACACCAAAGGGGTCGCTGTGCGGCTCAACATGCGATGTGGTCAAACCTTAAACCACATGCTGGATTTTTTCCAACCCTCATCTGAATGTGTGGAACTCGGACTCACACTTGAAGCCACACCCCTCACTGAAGTGTCATCTCGTGTAGTCTACATCCTGTTCAACAACTGCACTGCAACTAACATCAATATCCCCAAGGCCTGTCGGCTGGGATGGCTAATCAGCAATGACTTTCATGACTTTGAACTTGTGTTACCCATCATTGGGCCCATTCCACACGCACTGATACCCGAAGGGAGTACAGACAACACACTGTTCACTGTACCCTTCAAGTTCATCGCCATAACATCTGTCATGCCGGCAACCAAAGACCAGGTCTGCCGAACGGAGCTGACAGAGGACAGTCACCTCGTAGTATGCACAGTCTCCCATCAGCCTGTCATGGAAACGGATTAACCTGCTTCACCTCTCCATACCAACCTGACTGATGACACCCAGACGGAGGAACCGTACCCAGGTTTCGAGTCTCAAGTGCAGCAAATTCTACAAGACGCTAACGCACTACACGGCGAGATGTGGGAACCTTCAAACCCCACACCCAGCCCCAACGTGGCAGTGCTAATCCGCAGCAAGCGACCAGCACCTGCCACAATGCCCACCTCGCAGTCGCTATCGCTAACACCGCAGATTTCCCACAACGACACCGCGGAAATGCAAGCCTCTGTCACTGCAATAAAGACAATTTTCGACCACCTCTCTGACCCCTCCAACCACCCTATCACTGACTCTGACCTCTCTGATGACTCAAGCCTCAAGCATCTACATAACTCCAAACACATGATATGTATACAGGACGACATTCTGTGGTTTGCACCCCATGACAGCACAACGCCACGGCTTGTGGTGCCACGATCGCATGACACACCATGTGCAGGACACCACGGCACCAGAGCCACATATGACACACTGAAACAGGTGGCATATTGGCCCGGCACGCAACAAGATGTTGCAGAGTACGTCAGAGAATGTCTGGTTTGCTGTCAGTTCCAACCAGCAAACCCGAACCACAGAGCCCCACTGCAACCCAGAGGGATCACGTTCCCGTGGTCAGACCTACAAACGACTGGGTAGGACCCCTCCCCAGGTCCACAAGAGGCAACAAGTACTTTCTCACAGTGGTGTGCCAGTTTACCAAGTGGGTGGAGTGTCTACCAGCACCCAACGACACTGCCCAGACCATGGCATACCTCCTGTTAAACCACATTTTCTCCCGGTTCGGATTGCCACTGAGAGTCAACTCAGACAGAGGCACCCGTTTCACTGCAGAGATCATGCAACAGATCTGGAAATGCCTGGGGATACGGGCTAGACTACACGTCAGCCACCACCCCATCGCATCAGGGCAAGTCGAGAGATCTAACAGAACGGTGGTCGCCATGCTGAGAAAGTATGTGGCCACTAACAGAGAAAGACAGATGCGACTGTGGATCATGCTCCTGTGCCTCCAGACAATCAGAGGCCAGCCAACACAAGACATCATCACACCAGGTCCAGCCTCGGGCATCGTACTGAGAGAGCAACCGGACTCCTGATCACCAACTGCCGAACATACACCCAGAAGGTGTATGTGAGACTTGACCCCCGCATCGTCTACAAAGCACACTACCCCCGTGCAATAGCCCAGTACAGCTGGGCCGGTGCTCGCTGGACAGAGGACTCTCTCCTCCACGTCGATGCCGATAACAAGCACATGCTCAACTAACTAGAGAAGATGACCGTCACCCAAGCAGAGTTAGATGGACACAACCGGCGCTCCAAACGGTTCCTTGGAACGCTGCTCGGAGCCGCCGCCGCCGTCGGAACTCTGTTTAACATTGGCATGTCCAGTGTCAACGCAGTAAACATTGCAACAGTAAGATGGAATGTGGCCGAAATCCAAACTGAACTCCCACAGCTTAAAGAGCAACTTACCACACAAAGTGCAGCTTTACAGACTATCGGCAAGACGTTGATAGGAACTGTGGTAATTCTAAACACCCACAATGTCCTGTTAAACCAGACTGGGAACTCCATGAAACAGTTATTAATCGTCTTCCAGAATGACTTTGCCCAAACGCAGCTGGTTACAGCCTTAATGACTGACATGTTACGGGAAATAAGCTCGTCCATCAACAGCTTAGCCATGGGTAGAATCCCACCGTACCTGATACCCTTAAGCCTTGTGCAAAACGTGTTGGCATCTGCGATCAACACACCCACTGACCCTCTACAGATACACCTTGCCTACTCCCGGGTAGCGCCATTCCCCTTTACATGGACCCCGGGCAGAAAGAAATGGGTTTCCTCCTTAGCTTACCCATCATCGAGTCGAGCCGAATCTACCAACTCAAAGACATTATCAATGTGGGCTTTTGGAAAGGTAACACTCACCTCAAGGTGCGCACTCCCCAGGTAGTCGCGTAACATGACAGCGACACACAAGCTGTGCCTATTCCCGAACCTGCACAAGTGCACACTGACCAAAGACATTCATTATCTCTGCCCAAGCAAACCTTTCCTCCGAGAAAACACCGAGGGAATCTGCGGTTTGCAACCTATGCTCAGCGATACCCGCTGCCCCACCGACGCAACGCCTCGTACCCAAGTCACCGAGACGCAAGCAGAGATCGTCGGTGACAGGTGGCTCGGCAACACTCCAGTGCGCACCGCCACACTGATCTACGACCAACACGACACTGCGACCCGTATCAACCTCCTGGATCAGAGCATGTGATGTGGGTCCAGGTACCACGAGGAGCCATTCTCCACCTGGACGACTTGGCCCTGTACCACCTCCCAAGCAAAAAGTACCAATCAGAACTAGAAATCCCCGTCTTCTTCAAGGACCACAACTTCAACCTCGCTCCTGAGTTAGAATTTTGGATTGAGAAAGGGGGGCCCCAGCTCATTGACATCGCTCCCCTTGACACCGCCCTCCAAGCATTGTCCCGAATGCCCATCCTGAATACCTCTCCTGTTGTCCAAACCTGGACCGCAGCTGACACTGCGCTATGTGTCTCTATGATCTTCGGCTATACCCTAACCCTGGGCATACTGATGATTTTGGCATACAGTTCATGAAAACCCAAAATTCCTATCTCAAAAAATTATCATATCATGAAAAGTTTCTCTAAACGAGCTATTAACCTAATCATCTGAATCAACTAATTATCTCTAAACACCTGCAAAAGATTCCTGAGGCTTTTAAAAACTCCCAGCCTGGTTTATCACTCAAAACCACAATCATGTGTAAGACTGCCGACCTGACTGCTGTCCAGAAGGCCATCATTGACACCCTCAAGCGAGAGGGTAAGACACAGAAATAAATTTCTGAACGAATAGGCTGTTCCCAGAGTGCTGTATCAAGGCACCTCAGTGGGAAGGAAAAAGTGTGGCAAAAAACGCTGCACAACGAGAAGAGGTGACCGGACCCTGAGGAAGATTGTGGAGAAGGACCGATTCCAGACCTTGGGGGACCTGCGGAAGCAGTGGACTGAGTCTGGAGTAGAAACATCCAGAGCCACCGTGCACAGGCGTGTGCAGGAAATGGGCTACAGGTGCCGCATTCCCCAGGTCAAGCCACTTTTGAACCAGAAACACCGGCAGAAGCGCCTGACCTGGGCTACAGAGAAGCAGCACTGGACTGTCGCTCAAATTTTGCATGTCATTCGGAAATCAAGGTGCCAGAGTCTGGAGGAAGACTGGGGAGAAGGAAATGCCAAAATGCCTGAAGTCCAGTGTCAAGTACCCACAGTCAGTGATGGTCTGGGGTGCCATGTCAGCTGCTGGTGTTGGTCCACTGTGTTTTATCAAGGGCAGGGTCAATGCAGCTAGCTATCAGGAGATTTTGGAGCACTTCATGCTTCCATCTGCTGAAAAGCTTTATGGAGATGAAGATTTCGTATTTCAGCACGACCTGGCACCTGCTCACAGTGCCAAAACCACTGGTAAATGGTTTACTGACCATGGTATTACTGTGCTCAATTGGCCTGCCAACTCTCCTGACCTGAACCCCATAGAGAATCTGTGGGATATTGTGAAGAGAAAGTTGAGAGACGCAATACCCAACACTCTGGATGAGCTTAAGGCCGCTATCGAAGCATCCTGGGCCTCCATAACACCTCAGCAGTGCCACAGGTTTATTGCCTCCATGCCACGCCGCATTGAAGCTGTCATTTCTGCAAAAGGATTCCCAACCAAGTATTGAGTGCATAACTGAACATAATTATTTGAAGGTTGACTTTTTTTGTATTAAAAACTCTTTTATTGGTCGGATGAAATATGCAATTTTTTTTAGATAGGAATTTTGGGTTTTCATGAACTGTATGCCAAAATCATCAGACCTGAAAATTTCAGTTGGTGTGCAATGAATCTAAAATATATGAAAGTTTGAGTTTTATCATTACATTATGGAAAATAATGAACTTTTATCACAAAATACAAATTTTTTTAGAAGGACCTGTATATCGGAAACAAATATGAAATATTTTGTAATATTATATATTTCAATCCGTGTAATTTGCTATAGTGGAACAATTTTTTCAGATACCTCACAACCGTGTATTAACTTCCGCTCAATATTTGAGTCTGAAGCGAAGTTATATCAATGAGCAACGAGTCCTCCAACAGAAATCAATTGGATTTTACAAAATGCCAAATAAAACACGACAGAAACGGTATTTTGCTACGCTACATGTTTTGTAACATCAACGAACATCACTAACCACTCGGTGAGTTGCACAGTTTTGAAAACGAATGTTAAGGGTTGTTTTAACCCTCTAAGCGCCACCAGGGCCGTAGCTAGAGGATTTGGGGCCCCCTGAAAAAATATTGATGTGGGCCCCCCACCCAAATCATATACTGTACAATATATGAGAATGGAGGCCCACATGTAACCTAATAGGGGTTTATTACAAAATAACAAAACAGATAAATGTAAATAAAGATTTTTACTTAACACCAGCAAAAGCAAAATACACATTATAAAATGGTGGTGGTGTTGTAAACTCTTTATTTTAAAAGGTAAATGTTTATATAAATTTTTACAACTAATAAAAACTTAACAAAAACCAAGACATTTTTAAATATTAATACATTCAAAAAGTAAACAAATAAATTGTCAAGAATGCAGTCAAATGTAAAGACTTTTGTCTTTTTTTATAAGAATTACTTGTCTTATTTAAATAAAAACACTATGTAACTGTGTAATATTATTAAATAAAGCTAAAGAATGTATCCATCCAAGAGCAGTGTGTTGTATTCGTGTTTTCATGACTGTAGCCTAATAAAATAAATCAACAGCCAGAAGGTGCATAATGCTTGTGACATGCGTTGTGACATTTTTTTCTGTGTGTTATACAAACAAACTATTTACAATAGCGTAAAAAGACGGGGATTTTGACCACGTAATTATTTAATCATTTTGACGGCGGTGCGTGCCGCGGTGCCGGTAATGACAGTGGGGGCGGCAGGCGGTAGTTTTCCTACGAAAGTAAATCTGACAGCGAAATAACAATTCACTAAGTTACTAACCTGTTTTAAAGAACGTCTTGATCGGCTGGGATACAGCAACTCTCCTGGCCTCCCTCTCGTTCTTTTCAAGGCGTTTCTGGTACCCTGATTTATATTTTCTTTTCCCTGACATTTTCAGCCTGTCAGTCAGTCTCCTGTTCTTTCAACAAGTTCATCGTTAACTTCAGCTGCCGCCTTAACTCCGATTGGTTCTGTTCACGAGCTGGGGTGGGACTTACAATTTGATTGGGTCAAATGATCTAATGTTCATCACTGACTGATTTAATTAATAAATACTAAACCGGACTGAACCATTTGTATGGAGAGGAGAGGAGCAGATATTTGAAAAACTTCTTTAACCTATTTGCATGGTTTTGTGGTTTTCATTAAAATCTCAGGCATACATCTAGTAAAAATATTAGAATTATTCACAGAACAGGGGCCTATATAGTATAACTTCTGGATTTTGTTGGGCCCCTTGGGCAGTGGGGGCCCCTATAATCGTCACCAGCTTTCACCCCACTAGCGACGGCCCTGGGCGCCACGGTCGAGTTTACTCGACGAGATGCGGCACTGAATAAAACGGCCGATTTTGTCAAATAGGGTATCGAATTTCGTTCGACCTCCCCTCCACTAGATGGCAAACATGTCATACTTCATCCCTGAATCAAAAAAGCGTCATGCTTCTATACAAAATCTTTGAGCAAGAGCGCATTGAATCAGTGCGAAAAAAAACGGAGCTCGTGTTCGAGTGAGCCATTTTATCAGAGCAATATTGTCAACGTCAGCGAGTATTTGCATTAGATTATTATTATTATTATTATTATTATTATTATTATTATTATTATTATTATTATCTATTGGCTTCAATAAATCTTACCCGTAGTGTAATGAAGTGTTGGGTCTTCTATTCGCGGACCCTGTTTCTATTTGCTGTCAGAAGATGACGGTGATTCTGAAAGTGAAAGTATAGCCCTACACCAAGCACAAACGGTGAATCCTTTCCCCAATGTAGATGGTCCTATGCCCAATGTCAGTGGTGAGAACAATGTTTCCCGGGCTCGGAGTCTTCATCTCGAAGTTAGCAGGTGTGTAGGTGTTGTGGGGAACGAGGCGGCCGCGGGAGATTTTTACCGCGAGCCATGAAGCGCCTTCTGACCGTGTGCCTCTCCGCAATCGCGGCGACAGTATTGTGGTGGAGATTTTGTCTAATGCCACTGGGTATGTTAGACGAGGTCGAAGTATTCATAGGACTGTTATGAGGCAACGTGGAGGCAGGATGGGGAGTCACAATGACAGTAATCCATCCGAGCTGTGCACACTCGGCGGCGGCCGATCGCGTGACACAGATCTGGCCGCGCTGCTCATCGCAGGAGCAGACGCGGTGTGACGCGGGGCAGTGGGGCTATTATACATAATATATAATATATATGTGCCACATAAATGGAATCAGAGTGCCTAATGTATGTAGTACATGGAAAATCCCTTCAGCAAAAGGCCAACCGCAACATGCATTCGGTTTGTTTCAACCATTTATTAGTAATGATTTACACAGTTTGTTTACTATTTACTATTTACCTAAGCATTCAGTATTGTGTAATATAGCATACAGAAGTTGGGGAACATTTTTTGGGGAAAGAAGTGCTGCATTTTATCATTTAAACGTGTAACTTTTCATGAAAATTCTATGATCTATGATGGACACCACCATATGACGTCATTATATGCAAATTAGATGGGAAAATGTAATCCCTACATTAACTTTGGGTCATCCTTAATATTTCTCTAATTTACAGGAAGTCTCTATCTTTTATCACTTTTAAGATATAGCCTTCTGAATTTAAGATGTCAAAATCGAACGTTTAACGAAAAAACCTCTGGCGCCTAAAGGGTTCAATAATAACCAACTGCAGAACCGCAGAACCATATACGTCACTCACAACAGTCTGAGGGCAACAGCACCACGCCACAGTCTCATGCCGGAAGTGGGCGGAGCAGCAGTCTGATCGGAAGTGGGCGGAGTTTCATGTAAAAACAACAATGGCGGAAGACACAGCAAGAAAGTAAAGTATTGAAAGAAGGCTACACGGACAAACGTAATCTGAGTCATCATGGCGGAAGAAGAGAACACGGTAAATACTTGTCTTTGTGGGGTGTGTAATCGATCGTTGTTGGATTAACGCTTATATAAAAACGGCTCTGGCTTGGAGTGCGCGCGACGCACTGCGTGTGTGTGTTGTGTTTGTTTTGTGATTTTAATCTGTTGTTGACATTGTATTTTTCTTATGACTATGAGTAATGTTTTGAATGTATCTTATTTCATCTATAGAACCATATAACCATTCAGAGAGGTGCAGCGCTGCCACTGATGCAATGTACAACATGTTGCAAAAATTTCCACTGCCCTTTTTGTTTAAACTCTATTTTTAAACCAACAAGACGGGACAAATTGAACAATCATGTAAAAATTCACATAAAAAAGGCTGTTGTCCATGGAGGTAAGAATGTCTTAACTTATTTGTTAATATGTAGTGGCAAGAAAATATTATTTCATAGAACACATTTTGGAATTAATGAGTTGGTTTTCTGCATGATTTAATTCATTAAAATGTCTATTCATCAAAGTCAAAAGTTTAGACGAACAATACACACCAACACTTTTGATTTGTTATAATAATATGTCATATCTTTGAATACTTAAGTTTTTTTTAATTCAAATCATCCCTACGGGATTGGTGACACAGAATATGTGACAGTATTCAGGTTGCTCTAACAAATATAGATTTTATGTTCAGAGTTCTCAGTTCAAGGTTTGCTGTTCGAAGTTCACTGTTCATTGGTGTTTATGCTTGGTATAATGTTCAGTTGCATGATGTTCTGCATGTTTCTTTTATATTCATAATTTTAAATGTTGTTTTGCAGTGCAGTCAGTGGTAATTTTGCCTTTAGAACAAAGAAACTTGGCTCACTTAACAATTTTCCAATGGTTATAATATATTAATATTTCTGTTTGATTTTGTTGCAGTAAATTGACAACCAGAATCGCTCCAGGAACATGGAGGCTGATAAAAAACAAGGTTTGTTTTATTAGGCTTTCATAAAACATAAGCTACTTTTTGTGTGGTGTTATGTTTTGTCACATCCTTTCCAGGAATAACGTTACGATATTCCATTGTTTTAGAATATTCCACACCAGTTGGCTGGCTCTGTTGACTGTGGAATCTTCATGTTGATGAGTGAGAAAATATTGGAGAGTAGGGAAAGTTATGAACTGCAATGTCTTTTCATAAGAATGAAAAATGAAAACCAAAGAATGGTTGACTGTGAATTGAACTTGAATTTTTATTTCAGTATGCTCTGTACATAGTTTGAGGCACCCTTTGATTTCACAGCTGTAAGTCTTGGTTTAAAAATGATCTATTAGATTATAACCTATTAAATTTGTTGATCTATTAACACTCTCTCTCCCCCCCATATGCAAGTCTGATTTTTCCCTCATTCGAAAATGGTGGTGTCTTATTCTGATGGAGAATTTTGCCATTGAAAGGTAACTCTCTTGCTCTCAAGTTTATCTCTGTCCATGTGTCTATAAAATAACTTAATCAATTTGTCACAGGAAGATGCTGCCATTGATGTGCAGGTGTCACCTAAAGGACAGGACACTGAAATCTGTGACACGGTATGTTTTTATTGATACAGGGGAATTTCAAAACTTTAATATACGTTACATCCTGAATAAAACAGGTATTGTTAAGGACACTTTTTATCTGCCCAGGTACAACATATATGAAATTAGCTAGCAGCTAAATCTGGTGCACACAAACACTCCACTTGTGAGAGAATTTTTAAAGATTTAATCCCTTATTTGTATATTTCTCTCATGAAGGAGTCACTGATAGTGAAAGACCTTTGGGCGCAGTTGGATGGATGCAAAAAAACTGCCATACCTTCAAAGGTTTCGTGGAAGAGCCGTGGTACCTACATTTGAACAAGGGAGACCAGGAAAATGCCCTTCTTCAACTCGATAAAGCAGAAGTTAATGAAGACATTCAACTAGCCAAAGAACCTTTCATGTTTCGTTTCCAATTCAGAGAAGACATGGAAGCTTTTCTTTATGAATGCTGCGATAAAAGGGTCTCAGGGTCAACTCAATGTTTATGGAGGGTTAAATGTGTGCCTGCTGTGCCATAACTTTTGTTAGATTTTCTATGTTTGAATTTGTATTTTTATTTCATTACTTTTATTTATTTATTTATTTATTTGGAGCAGGTGCAGCTATTGTGTTATGCGTTTGCTGTTTAAGAGAACAAGATATACATTTTATTTTGATATCAATTATATATATATTTTTTTTCAGGCAATTATAGAAACTGTATGTTTTGTGTGTTCAACAAAAAAAACGTTTAGTTAAATGGATGTATAAACACATGTTCAAACACCAAGCTTTGTGTTTGGTGTTCAATTTATATTGTTAATTATTTATGACAACAAAACAAATAGATAATAAACAATCATTTCAACTATATAATTAACAATTTGTCTATGGTAGTGTGTTGTCTTTTGTTAAGAGGTCACAGCATAAGTCTTTTATATATCTTTATATCATATGATATATCTTTTATGTCATTGCTTTATACATGTACACACAATTAAATTGTTTTAATACAAATCTTGATAATAGCAAAGGTGGTTTTAAACTTTGAAACGAACCAAACACGGAACGAAACGCGCTTATCTCCGCAAATGACCTTGCTCCGCCCACTTCCGGCATGAGACTGTGGCGTGGTGCTGTTGCTCTCAGACTGTTGTGAGTGACGTATATGGTTCTGCGGTTCTGCAGTTAGTCGTATCTCAAAGGGTTAAGGAAGTTGTTGTGCATGCCCGTAGCCACTAGCCAGCCACTCTGAAGCAGTCAAAGGCGATTCTAAACAAGTCAAAAAGTCGAGACAGGACCCATCGTACATATTTCTGCGTCCACCATTCTAGTTCATCCAAAACAAACCAGAAAAGAGTCTCAAAGTGCTAAATACTGGAATTATCCTTTAAAGGTCACGTTTTTCATGTGTTTTTGAAGCTTTGATTGTGTTTACAGTGTGCAATATAACATGTGTTCATGTTTCGCGTGTAAAAACAGTATTTTTCACACAATTTACTTATCTGTATACCGCTGTTTTCACTGATGAAAAAACAATCTGATGATTTCCTTGTTCTATGAAGTCCCTCCTTCAGAAATACGTAACAAGTTCTGATTGTGCCAGCGGTTCCCGTGTTGTGATTCGATTGCCCGGAACGGTCACGCCTCTTACCATAACGGGGAGATGCATGCGCTCAATGTGATTGTAGACATGGCGACAAACACACTCTACAAACGCAACACTTCCTGTTCTCCACGTAGGAGAGCAACAAGACCACGCCCCGTATTCTTGTGGGCGGAGGTTAGCCATCAAGAATAGCAGATTTAAGTTTAGTATCAGGATTCAACAAAACTCCAGTTTCTTTAAAAGCAGCATTGGCCCTGTCCAGCTGAAGCTGAGTATCATAAGCAAACCGGGGCATGGGGAAGACAATGGGCCAAGCAGTGGATCAAGAGGAGGAGGACTCAGGAGAAGACAAAATGTCTGTATCAAATGAGCTACCAGCAGATGAAAGGGATGAGGAGTCATTCAAAGTGAGGGATGTGGCAGCAGCTGAGTAGGCAGGGGGCAGGGTGAAACCAGGCTGGGCAGGTGCAACCGAGTTAAAGATGACCTTGATGGAGCTTTTGTCCTGGATGTCTGACATTGAGACCAAGTTCATGAATTCATTCCCAAACTCAACATCCATGAATTGAAGCCTGAAGTCCCCATCTACTCCACATTGTCTCTTAATTTCCTGTATGAGTTCGATGAGAGTCTCTGGCATACCACCTGGAAGGATCAATCACTGGGAATCGTTTTCTCCAAGAATGATTCACTGTTTCACTGGAGCAGCCATCTCACGACCGCCTGAATGAGGATAGAGAAAATTAAGTTTAAACAAGGGTAATCTGATTTTAAAACACCAATGAGTACAAAAGTAGGGAATACCATGCCAATTTAATATGGCTATGAAAAAATCCTGAAATAAATGAGAGAACTGATTTCATAATAATAATCATAAATATAGCTGCAAGCAGCCATTACCGGGGCCAAGCGCAACAAAAACAAACAAGGAAGCTAACAGCAGACCAACTGCAAAAATTAGTAAAGACATTTGGAGACAATTTTTAAGCAAAAAAGAGACAATTACAAGTTTTGTTTAATTATAGCGCCACCAAGAGGCACAATCATACCACTTTTTTTGTGTGTCCTCGGAGTGAGCCCATGGATGTGTGTGTCAATTTTGGTAAAAATATCTCATTTCGTTTTGGAGTTATAGACATTTATGTGAAAAAACACATCAAAATTGACTGACACATGACTTTGATTTGATTTTAGTACCCCTTACTCTCAATTTTTTGAGATTTGTGATGTAACTTGATAGCTATCAACCTATGTTTCCGATTTTCTGACGCTGATTTCGTCTCGATCGAACTAGCGGTTTCAAAGATATCAGCTAGTGTTTTATAAGCGCTTAATTACCACGCTGCACAAACCATACATCGAAACCTGGCAAATCTGGTATCGTTGGACTCGGCAAGGATTCAGGAGACCACAAAAGTTACTCCCATCAAAATATCTCAACCACACCCAAAGTTATAATCCACTAGGTGGCGCTGTTTTGAAACTTCTCAGGCTACTTCAGGGCATCGTGGTGATGACCCATACCAAGTTTCGTAACGATCCGTTCATGCATTCGTAAAATACAGCATTTTAGCACATAATTCAAAATGGCGGGAAATTTATAATGACGGAAATGACATCATAAGGTGCGATCGAATCGGCATTAGCTCACAAATCAGTATTTTGTTTCTAGCCCTTAAGGTTCAAGAGTTATTAGCATAAACATGACTGCAACTTTGGACAGGTGGTGGCGCTAGAGGGATTGAGTTAGAGACACCAAAATTGGTGTATTTAATGTTGGGACTGTGCTCTATCAGAATGTCAAATCGGTACAACTTTCCCGCTCAGCCGATTTGGTGAAGTTCTGCGCAGAGCAGGCAATTTTTTGTCATTTAAATGTAATTTTGCATAGGATAATATAGAGCATTTTTTTCACCTTTATAACAGTCTGCCAGCCCCTTTAGGCTCGCGTGATGCATGCACACGCGTGATTTCGTGAAGCTGTATGCAAATCAGGCAGGAAAAAGGCCGCTTTCAGGCATTTAATGGGATTTTCCATAGAAATCCATAATTTTGACCCCTTTTTAACTGTTATAGCACCACCAAGTGGCCAGTCGCCACGTTTTTTTCCATGCGGCCACAGAATGAGCTCTTACATAGTCGTGCTGAGTTTGGTGAAAATACCTCGATCCGTTCACGAGTAATAGCCAATTTAGAAAAAGTGGCTCCTCCTCCTTACAACGTTTTGGCGGCCCTTAGGGACCGTGAACCCAATTTTCCACTTTTTTTTAATAAGTTTTGACAAACAGACTCCAGAGAATCTCGCTACGCTGGTTTGGTTCCGGTCGGGCCAAAAACCTAGGAGTAGTTCGCAAAAGTTGGTTTTTGCAAAAAAAAACCAAATACCTGAATTTTTCCCCACTCCTCTGAGCAAATCTGAGGTAAGCGTTTTGTTCGCCTTGAGCCAAGGATTCCAGCGATATAAGACACTGGAGGCTACGCCTTACGGTTGAGGAGTTATGTTTCATACTTTTGGTCGCTGTTTCATACTTTTGACCGCTGTAGCGCCCCCGTCAGGCCGATCGGGGCGGGCTTCGGTGACGTCTGTAGTCGTTGTGAGTACTACCAGCCCTGAAAGTTTCAAGTCTCTACGACTTACGGTTCGGTCTGCCCGATCAGTTTTAGCTGGAAAATGATGCATCATGGGACAATGAACAGTTACAATAGGGTGTCGGCCTGACACCTGACTTTGATTGGATTTTACTACCCCTTACTATCAAAATTTTGACATTTGGGCTCGCGATCATGCCTAACGACCTATGTTTCCGAACTTCTGACGCTGGTTTCGTCTCGATCGGACTAGCGGTTTCGAAGATATCAGCTAATTGTTTTTAAGCGCTAAATTACAACACCGCACAAACAATATGCCGAAACCTGGCAAGTGTGGTATCGTTGGACTTGGCAACGATTCAGGAGTCTAAGGAGATGAGTCTCGTGAAAATAAGTCGACCACACCCAAAGTTATAAGCATTTTTGTAAAAATGTTTGGAAACTCATCGGGCTACTTCAGGGTCTCGTGGTGATGACCCATACCGAGTTTCGTAACAATCCGTTCATGCGTTCATAAAATACAGCATTTTATCACATCAAGATGGCCGACAGCCAAAATGTCAGATATGGCAAAACTGGATATCAGTCGACTCGGCACAATGTCCCGAATCTAACAGGACCACTTTTATGATTTTTGGACAAACGGTTCAGAAGTGATAAGCAAAAAAAGCCATTTTTCGTATCTGCGGACCAGTAGTTGGCACTGTGCCGAAACGCTGCATGTTGCGTCAGGCCATGCTTCTGCTTACATGTACCAAGTTTGGCCTGAATACGATAAAGCTTTGCGGAGATACAGCCTTACGTCTGTTTTTGCAAGTGCTACGTAAAATTTCTTTGCGCATTTATCGGAAACAATTTGACGAATCAACTTGAATTCAATAACTTTTTGTCGGCACTGACTAAAGATAATCTGGTTAAATTTTTGTGCGAATTGGACGAACCGTCTAGGACGAGTTCGCAAAAGTAGGTTTTTGACTAAATTCAAAATGGCGGGAAATTTATAATGACATAAATGACGTCATAAGGTGCGATCGAACTGGCATTAGCTCACAAATCAGAAGAAAAAAAGAATTTTGTTTCTAGCCCTTAAGGTTCTAGAGTTATTAGCATAAACATGACTGGAACTTTGGACAGGTGGTGGCGCTAGAGGGATTGAGTTAGAGACACCAAAATTGGTGAATTTAATGTTGGGACTGTGCTCTATCAGAATGTCAAATCGGTACAACTTTCCCACAAACGGTTCTATGGGCTGCCATAGACTTGTTAGGATAATAGGCGGGATTCAGATGCGGGCAAAACAGAAGGTTTATTGAACAGAAATACTGAATAACTGAGGAATCAGGGAAACAGTTCGTGGGTCAGAAAAAGCCGTGACCGCGGCAATCGGCACCACCAGGAAAGGTAGCTCTCCAATCCAGACCACCGCCACCAACCGTGAAGGAAGTTCGAGTCCACAAAGAGCACCGCAGAATGGCGAGAGAACCTGCAGCCACGAGCACTGGAGCCTGAATGACACGGGAAGAGAAGGGACAAGACGGGAGTACAAATAGGACACAGGCAGTCAGAATAGCGGTGTAAACCATAACAGTCTGACAAAAGAACAGAGACACACGCGGGGGCTATAAAGGGAACTAATAACGAGGAGAACAAGAACCAGGTGCGAGAGCACTAACGAGCAGGCACAGGTAGGGGCGGAGACACAAGCATGTGGCGAGCTGTCAAAACAAAGCCACGCACCAACACAAAACACGAGCACAAAGACAGGTGATCAGACCCGAGACCGGACAGTACCCCCCCTCCCAGGAGCGCCCCCCGGCGCCCCAGGAGGAGGCTCACCTCGTCCCCGACGGAAGTCCTCGATCAACGAGTGATCCAAATCGTCCCGGGATGTGACCCAGCACCTCTCCTCTAGACCATAGCCCTCCCAGTCCACGAGATACTGAAACCCTCTACCCCGACGCCGCTCGTCGAGTATCCTCCTAACCGTGTAGGTAGGAGAGCCATCCACAAGACGAGGAGGTGAAGGAATTGGACGATCGCCAGCAGGATTGATGGGAGAGAAAAACACAGGTTTAACCCTGGAAACATGAAACACAGGGTGAACCCGACCAAGAGTAGGGGGAAGCTTGAGCCTGACCGCCACCAGATTAACCACCTTGATGACCCAGTATGGACCAATGAATCTGGGTGCCAGCTTTCGAGAGGGCGCCCAGAGAGGCAGAATCCTGGTAGAGAGCCATACCCTTTGACCACACACATAGGTAGGAGGAGAGGACCGGTGGCGATTGGCTGCTGGCTTGGTTCGTCTAGTGGTCTGGGCCAAAAACCCCCTGACCCTCCTCCAGGTGCGACGGCAACGCTGGACGAAAGCCAGGGCAGATGGGACCGCAGCGTCGGGTTCCTGTGATGGAAACCGAGGAGGCTTATAACCCACAGAACACTCAATGGGGGACATACCTGAAGCCGCTGTCGGGAGGGAATTACGGGCGTACTCAATCCAAGAGAGCTGTTGGCACCAGGAACTCAGGTTATTGGATGTCAGACAGCGGAGCATTCTTTCCAGATCCTGGTTGACCCGCTCACATTGCCCATTGGTCTGAGGGTGAAAACCAGAAGACAGACTCGCAGAGGCCCCGATCTGTCTACAAAATTCCTTCCAAAACCGGGCGGCGAACTGAGGACCCCTATCAGAAACCACATCAACCGGCAACCCATGGAGACGGAAGACGTGATCCACCATCAGCTGAGCGGTCTCCCGGGCGGAGGGCAATTTAGGGAGGGGAATGAAATGGGCTGCTTTTGAGAACCGATCCACCACTGTGAGGATGACCGTGTTCCCCTTCGAGGGAGGAAGCCCGGAGACAAAGTCAAGGGCAATGTGTGACAAAGGACGGGAGGGTATGGGAAGGGGGCGGAGCAGACCATCAGGAGGCCGGTTAACCGGCTTACATTGAGCACAAGTGGGGCAGGCCAATACAAACTGTCTGACATCTGCGGCCAGAGAGGGCCACCAGAAACGCTGACGGATGGCAGACAACGTTCCCCGAATCCCTGGATGGCAGACCAACCTGGACGAATGACCCCACTGAAGGACCTCAGAGCGCAGCGCAGCCGACACAAACAACCTACCCGCAGGACACTCCTCGGGCACTTGCACCCCTCGGCCGGCCTCCTCCACTCGCCGCTCAATACCCCAGGAGAGTGCCCCGACCACCACCTCTTCAGGGAGAATGGCGTCGGCCGCAAGCTCTCCCTCCGGAGCATCAAACAGACGCGAGAGAGCATCGGGCTTAACGTTCTTGGACCCTGGCCGGTACGAGAGGGTGAAGTTAAACCGGCCAAAGAAGAGTGCCCAACGGGCCTGCCGCGAATTGAGCCTCTTGGCTGAACGGATATATTCTAAATTCTTGTGGTCCGTACAGACCAAGAAGGGCTGCGCTGACCCCTCCAACCAGTGACGCCACTCACCCAGAGCCAATCTCACCGCCAACAGCTCTCTGTTGCCAATGTCGTAATTACGTTCTGCAGGGCTGAGGCGATGAGAGAAGAAAGCACACGGATGCACCTTCCCATCATGGAAGGAACGCTGAGATAGAACTGCGCCAACCCCGACATCGGATGCATCAACCTCAACAATGAACTGGGCCTCGGGATCAACACAAAACACGAGCACAAAGACAGGTGATCAGACCCGAGACCCGACATAGACTCCCATGGCGGAAGAAGAAAATACGGGAACGGGAACAATAGGTGCCTAAGCACCTTCGGTGCTTGGCCCCTAATAAAAAGGGCATAAAAAGGGTCTTAAAAGGCCTATATAAAAAAAACTATAGGGTCTGAGCACTTGATTTTTGAGCCGCTGGTTGAAAAAACTTTATCAAGCCTGGTGACATGTGGGTCAGAGAGGTCAAAGGTCGATTTTTGCATTTTCAGCCCATTTATCATGGAAATGTACTGCTTTTAATGTTTTTTTTTAAAACCCTTTAAACTGGTAGGCCTCTACTGAAGGCCCGATTTCCCTCAAAGTTTGCACGCGTCTTTACAATAATGCGGCGCACATGCTCAGCCGATTTGGTGAAGTTCTGCGCAGAGCAGGCATTTTTTTGTCATTTAAATGTAATTTTGCATAGGATAATATAGAGCATTTTTTTCACCTTTATAACAGTTAAAGCACCAAGAAGGCCAAGAAAGTCTGCCAGCCCCTTTAGGCTCGCGTGATGCATGCGCACGCGTGATTTCGTGAAGCTGTATGCAAATCAGGCAGGAAAAAGGCCGCTTTCAGGCATTTATTGGGATCTTCCTTAGAAATACATCATTTTGACCCCTTTTTAACTGTTATAGCGCCACCAAGTGGACAGTCGCCACGTGTTTTTCCATGCGGCCACAGAACAAGCTCTTACATAGTCGTGCTGAGTTTGGTGAAAATACCTCGATCCGTTCACGAGTTATAGCCAATTTGGTAAAGGCGTTTTGTTCGCCTTGAGCCAAGGATTCCAGCGATATAAGACACTCGAGGCTAAGCCTTATGGTTGAGGAGTTATGAGCCGTTTCGTACTTTTGGTCGCTGTTTCGTACTTTTGATCGCTGTAGCGCCCCCGTCAGGCCGATCGGGGCGGGCTTCGGGGGCGTCTGCAGACGTTGTGAGTACTACCAGCCCTGAAAGTTTCAAGTCTCTACGACTTACGGTTCGGTCTGCCCGATCAGTTTTAGCTGGAAAATGATGCATCATGGGACAATGAACAGTTACAATAGGGTGTCGGCCTGACACCTGATTTTTATTGGATTTTACTACCCCTTACTATCAAAATTTTGACATTTGGGCTCGCGATCATGCCTAACGACCTATGTTTCCGAAGTTCTGAAGCTGGTTTCGTCTCGATCAGACTAGCGGTTTCGAAGATATCAGCTAATTGTTTTTAAGCGCTAAATTACAACGCCGCACAAACCATATGCCGAAATCTGGCAAGTTTGGTATCGTTGGACTCGGCATCGATTCAGGAGTCTAAGGAGATGAGTCTCATGAAAATAAGTCGACTACACCCAAAGTTATAAGCATTTTTGGCAAAAAATCTCTACCAGGTGGCGCTGTTTCGAAACTCCTCGGGCTACTTCAGGGTCTCGTGGTGATGACCCATACCGAGTTTCGTAACAATCCGTTCATGCGTTCATAAAATACAGCATTTTATCACATAATTCAAGATGGCCGACAGCCAAAATGTCAGATATGGTAAAACTGGTATCAGTCGACTCGGCACAATGTCCCGAATATAACAGAACCACTTTTATGATTTTTGGACAAACGGTTCAGAAGTGATAAGCAAAAAAAAAGCCATTTTTCGTATCTCCGGACCAGTAGGTGGCACAGTGCCGAAAGAGAGACACCAAAATTGGTGTATTTAATGTTTGGACTGGGCTCTATCAGAATGTCAAATAGGTACAACTTTCCTGCAAACATGGGCTGCCATAGACGCCCATGGCGGAAGAAGAAAATATGGGAACGGAAACAATAGGTTTAAATAATAATAATAAGAATAATAAGAACACTAACGGTTTCAATAGGTGCCTTCACCTTCGGTGCTTGGCCCCTAAATATAGCTGCAAGCAGCAATACCGGGGCCAAGCGCAAAGAAGAAGATAAGACATGCCAACATGGCTGGGAGTGACCAGCTGCAACAATTAAGCATTTATTGATGTATCACTTTTGACCAATAGGTGACGCTGTGACTAAATTGATGTGGTTTGGTCAGATTGAGCTGATAATGACACATGCACAGATGTCACATGCCTGTCCTGTCTTCTGTGCACAAGTGGGATCTAACAAAGACAGAGGCACATGGCCACACTAACAAAACCCACATGTGCACACAAGACAGGACAGGCATGTGACAACAGATTGGTGTCAATATGTCAAAACATTGCAGAGATAGAACCTTATGAGTCATTTTGGCATCATGCCTCTGCTTCGTCGCTGTGGTAAACAAAAACGATTTCATCAATTAATGTGAAGTCCATAACTCTTTGTTGGGATGGTCTGAAGATGATACGATTTGATTTTGGTGAAAATTGGACAAACGGTCTAGGAAGAGTTGGAAAAAGTATGTTTTTAACCAATAACAAGATGGAGGACAGGAAGTTTGGCTAAATATGGCAAAATTGGTATCTAAGTTTTTGCTATGACCCAATGAATGTATAATGACCAGTTTCATTACAATGGGCTAATTTAATCAAAAGTTATAAGCATTTCAAATATATATATATATATATATATATATATATATATATATATATATATATATACATTTTGACCACAAGGTGGCGCTGCCCTGAAACTTTTTGAGCAACTTCAAAGCACGGTCCCAAAGACACATACAGAGTTTCGTAATGATACGGCAAAATAAAATTATCCACTAGGTGGCGCTGTTTTGAAACTTCTCAGGCTCTTTCAAGGCATCGTGATGATGACCCATACCAAGTTTCGTAACAATCCAATCATGCGTTCATAAGATACAGCATTTTAGCAAATAATTCAAACTGGCCGTCAGTTAAAATTGGTGATATGTTAAAATCGGATATCAGTTGACTCAGCATGTCAGCACACATTGAACGAGACCACATTTATGATTTTTGGACAAACCCATCAGAAGTTATAAGCCAAAATAGGCATTTTTCGTATCTCCGGACCAGTAGGTGGCGCTGCGCCGAAACGCTGCATGTTGCCTCAAGTCATGCTTGTGATGACACCTACCAAGTTTGGTTTGAATACGATAAAGCGTTGGGGAGATATTGCCTTTAGTGTGTTTTCGCAAGCGCTACGTAAAATTTGTTCGCAGGTTTATTAAAAACGATTTGACGAATCAACTTGAATTCCATAACTTTTTGTCAGCATGGTCTGAGGATGATCTGGTTAAATTTTCGTGTAAATTGGAGCAACGGCCTAGGAGGAGTTTGCAAAAGTAGGTTTTTCAGAAAATTCAAAATGGCGGTAAAATTTGCATACCGGAAAATGACGTCACAGGGTGCAATCGAATCGGCTTGAGCCAAGGAATCAGAGGAAAAAATAGTTTTGTTTCTAGCCATTAGTGTTCAAAAGTTATTAGCATAAACATAAGTCCAATTTTGGACAGGTGGTGGCGCTAGAGGGATTGATTTAGAGACTCAAAATTTGCTTTAGTGCCATTTGGGACTATCCTCTATCTGTGTGCCAAATTTCACAAGTTTTCTGCAAGCGGTTCTATGGGCTGCCATAGACTCAAGAGCGGAAGAAGAAGAAGCAGAAATATAGCTGCAAGCAGCAATACCGGGGCCAAGCGCAAAGAAGAAGATAAGACATGCCAACGTGGCTGGGAGTGACCACCTGCAACAATTAAGCATTTATTCATGTATCACTTTTGACCAATAGGTGGCGCTGTGACCAAATGGATGGGGTGTGGTCAGAGTGAGCTGACAGTGACACATGCACAGTTTGGTGTCAATATGTCAAAACATTGCAGAGATACAACCTTAAGAGTCATTTTGGCATCATGCCTCAGCTTCGTCGCTGTGGTAAACAAGAACGATTTCATCTATTGATGTGAAATCCATAACTCTTTGTCGGGATGGTCTGAAGATGATACGATTTGATTTTGGTGAAAATTGGACAAACGGTCTAGGAAGAGTTGGAAAAAGTATGTTTTTAACCAATAACAAGATGGAGGACAGGAAGTTTGGCTAAATATGGCAAAATTGGTATCTAAGCTTTTGCTATGACCCAATGAATGTATAATGACCAGTTTCATTACAATGGCTAATTTAATCAAAAGTTATAAGCATTTCAAAATATATATATACATTTTGACCACAAGGTGGCACTGCCCTGAAACTTTTTGAGCACCTCCAAAGCACGGTCCCAAAGACACATATAGAGTTTCGTAGTGATACGGCAAAAAAAATTAATCCACTAGATGGCGCTGTTTTGAAACTTCACAGGCTCCTTCAGGGCATCGTGATGATGACCCATATCAAGTTTCAGAATAATCCAATCATGCATTCATAAGATACAACATTTTAGCAAATAATTCAAACTGGCCGACAGCTACAATTGGTGATATGGTAAAATGAGATATCAGTTGACTCGCCATGTCATACGCATCGAACGAGACCACATTTATGATTTTGGATAAACCCATCAGATGTTATAAGCCAAAATAGGCATTTTTCGTGTCTCCGGACCAGTAGGTGGCGCTGTGCCGAAACGCTGCATGTTGCCTCAGGTCTTGCTTGTGATGACACGTACCAAGTTTGGTTTGAATACGATAAAGCGTTGGGGAGATATTGCCTTTAGTGTGTTTTCGCAAGCACTACGTAAAATTTGTTAGTGCGTTTATCAAAAACGGTTTGACGAATCAACTTGAATTCCATAACTTTTTGTTGGCATGGTCTGAAGATGATCTGGTAAAATTTTCGTGCAAATTGGAGCAACGGCCTAGGAGGAGTTCGCAAAAGTAGGTTTTTCAGATAATTCAAAATGGCGGGAAAATTTGCATACCGGAAAATGACGTCATAGGGTGCAATCGAATCGGCTTGAGCCAAGGAATCAGATGAAAAAAGAATTTTGTTTCTAGCCATTAGTGTTCAAAAGTTATTAGCATAAACATAAGTGCAATTTTGGACAGGTGGTGGCGCTAGAGGGATTGATTTAGAGACTCAAAATTTGCTTTAGTGACATTTGGGACTATCCTCTATCTGTGTGCCAAATTTCACAAGTTTCCCACAAGCGGTTCTATGGGCTGCCATAGACTCAAGAGCGGAAGAAGAAGAATAATAACAAGCAGCAATACCGGGGCCAAGCGCAAAGAAGAAGATAAGACATGCCAACGTGGCTGGGAGTGACCAGCTGCAACAATTAAGCATTTATTCATGTATCAATTTTGACCAATAGGTGGCGCTGTGACCAAATTGATGTGGTGCGGTCAGAGTGAGCTGACAATGACACATGCATAGATTGGTGTCAATATGTCAAAACATTGCAGAGATAGAACCTTAAGAGTCATTTTGGCATCATGCCTCAGCTTCGTCGCTGTGGTAAACAAAAACGATTTCATCTATTGATGTGAAATCCATAACTCTTTGTCGGGATGGTCTGAAGATGATACGATTTGATTTTGGTGAAAATTGGACAAACGGTCTAGGAAGAGTTGGAAAAAGTATGTTTTTAACCAATAACAAGATGGAGGACAGGTAGTTTGGCTAAATATGGCAAAATTGGTATCTAAGCTTTTGCTATGACCCAATGAATGTATAATGACCAGTTTCATTACAATGGGCTAATTTAATCAAAAGTTATAAGCATTTCAAAAATATATATATACATTTTGACCACAAGGTGGCGCTGCCCTGAAACTTTTTGAGCACCTCCAAAGCACGGTCCCAAAGACACATATAGAGTTTCGTAGTGATACGGCAAAAAAAATTCATCCACTAGGTGGCGCTGTTTTGAAACTTCACAGGCTCCTTCAGGGCATCGTGATGATGACCCATATCAAGTTTCAGAATAATCCAATCATGCATTCATAAGATACAACATTTTAGCAAATAATTCAAACTGGCCGACAGCTACAATTGGTGATATGGTAAAATGAGATATCAGATGACTCGCCATGTCAGCACGCATCGAACGAGACCACATTTATGATTTTTGGATAAACCCATCAGATGTTATAAGCCAAAATAGCCATTTTTCGTATCTCCGGACCAGTAGGTGGCGCTGTGCCGAAACGCTGCATGTTGCCTCAGGTCATGCTTGTGATGACACGCACAAGTTTGGTTTGAATACGATAAAGCGTTGGGGAGATATTGCCTTTAGTGTGTTTTCGCAAGCACTACGTAAAATTTGTCCGCGCGTTTATCAAAAACAGTTTGATTTAATCAACTTGAATTCCATAACTTTTTGTTGTCATGGTCTGAAGATGATCTGGTAAAATTTTCGTGCAAATTGGAGAAAACGGCCTAGGAGGAGTTCGCAAAAGTAAGTTTTTCAGATAATTCAAAATGGCGGGAAAATTTGCATACCGGAAAATGACGTCATAGGGTGCAATCGAATCGGCTTGAGCCAAGGAATCAGAGGAAAAAAGAATTTTGTTTCTAGCTCTTACGGGTCAAAAGTTATTAGCATAAACATGAGTGAAAGTTTGGACAGGTGGTGGCGCTAGAGGGATTGAGTTAGAGGCACCAAATTTGCTATAGTGACAGCTCAGACTGGCCTCTATGAGTGTGCCAAATTTCACAACTTTTTACCATACGGTTCTATGGGCTGCCATAGACTCCAATGGCGGAAGCAGAATAATAATAAATATAGCTGCAAGCAGCCATTATCGCCAAGCGCAAAGAAGAAGATGAGACATGGCAGCATGGCTGGAAGTGTCAAACCAACTGCAACAATGAGCCATTAAAGACATATTAAGTTGATTTTAGGCAAAATAGCAGTACAAATTTAAATGCAGTCCATAATAATGATTTAATGGTTTATCACTTTCGACCAATAGGTGGCACTGTTACGAAACTGATGTGATGTAGTCAGATTGAGGTGACAATGACGCATGCAAAGTTTGGTGTCAATATGTCAAAGCATTGCAGAGATATAGCCTCAAGAGTAATTTTTGCATCATGGCTCAAATCTGTTGCAGTGGTATTTGACAACCGTTTTGTTTATCAACACGAAATCCATAACTCTTTGTCGGCATGGTCCGAAGATTTATACGATTCAATTTTGGTGAAAATTGGACAAACGGTCTAGGACGAGTTTGAAAAAGTTGTTTTTTTAACAAATAACGAGATGGAGGACAGATAGGTTTGCAAAAAATGGCAAAATTGGTATCCATGTTCTCAGCATGATCCAATGAATGTACTATGACCAGTTTCATTACAATAGGCTAATTGAATCAAAAGTTATTAGCATTTTTGTACATTTTAATACAACTTTTGACCACAAGGTGGCGCTGCCCCGAAACGTTTTGTGCACCTTCAGGGCATGGAGCAGAAGACACATGCCAAGTTTTGTAATGATATGCTAATGCATTCGTAAAATAAGGCATTAACATTTTATACCCTAATACTGCATTGAAGTCAATGGGAATTTCATGTTTTGTTTTATTATAGCGCCACCAAGAGGCAAAATCCCACCAATTTTTTTATGTGTCCTCAGAGTGAGCCCATACATATGTGTGTCGAGTTTGGTGAAAATGTTTCATTTTGTTTTGGAGTTATAGACATTTATATGAAAAAACAGGTACAAAATGACTGACACCTGACTTTGATTGAATTTTACTACCCCTTACTATCAATATTTTGACTTTTGAGCATTGACGTACAATTATCGACCTATGTTTCCGAACTTCTGACGCTGGTTTCGTTTCGATCGGACTAGCGGTTTCAAAGATATCAGCAAACGTTTTTTAAGCGCTAAATTACAACGCTGCACAAACCATACGCCGAAACCTGACAATTCTGGTATCGTTGGACTCGGCAAGGATTCAGGAGCTCAAAAAAGTTACTCCCATGAAAATAAGTCAATCTCACCCAAAGTTATAAGCGTTTGAAAAAAAAAATTCTCCACTAGGTGGCGCTGTTTCGAAACTTCTCAGGCTACTTCAGGGCATCAAGCTGATGACCAATACTGAGTTTCAGAATAACTGCTCATGCGTTGATAAAATACAGCATTTTAGCACATAATTCAAACTGGCCGACAGCCAAAATGGCCGACATGGCAAAATTTGATATCAGTCGACTCGGCATGACGCCCTGAATCTAACAAGACCACGTTTATGATTTTTGGACAAACGGTTCAGAAGTTATAAGCAAAAATAGCCATTTTTCGTATCTCCCGACCAGTAGGTGGCGCTGCGCCGAAACGCTGCATGTTGCCTCAGGTCATGCTTGTGATGACACGTACCAAGTTTGGTTTGAATACGATAAAGCGTTGGGGAGATATTGCCTTTAGTGTGTTTTTGCAAGCACTACGTAAAATTTGTCCGCGCGTTTATCAAAAACGGTTTGACGAATCAACTTGAATTCCATAACTTTTTGTTGTCATGGTCTGAAGATGATCTGGTAAAATTTTCGTGCAAATTGGAGCAACGGCCTAGGAGGAGTTCGCAAAAGTAGGTTTTTAAGATAATTCAAAATGGCGGGAAAATTTGCATACCGGAAAATGACGTCATAGGGTGCAATCGAATCGGCTTAAGCCAAGGAATCAGAGGAAAAAAGAATTTTGTTTCTAGCTCTTAGGGGTCAAAAGTTATTAGCATAAACATGAGTGAAAGTTTGGACAGGTGGTGGCGCTAGAGGGATTGAGTTAGAGGCACCAAATTTGCTATAGTGACAGCTCAGACTGGCCTCTATGAGTGTGCCAAATTTCACAACTTTTTACCATACGGTTCTATGGGCTGCCATAGACTCCAATGGCGGAAGCAGAATAATAATAATAATAAATATAGCTGCAAGCAGCAATACCGGGGCCAAGCGCAAAGAAGAAGATAAGACATGCCAACGTGGCTGGGAGTGACCAGCTGCAACAATTAAGCATTTATTCATGTATCAATTTTGACCAATAGGTGGCGCTGTGACCAAATTGATGGGGTGTGGTCAGAGTGAGCTGACAGTGACACATGCACAGTTTGGGGTCAATATGTCAAAACATTGCAGAGATACAACATTAAGAGTCATTTTGGCATCATGCCTCAGCTTCGTCGCTGTGGTAAACAAAAACGATTTCATCTATTGATGTGAAATCCATAACTCTTTGTCGGGATGGTCTGAAGATGATACGATTTGATTTTGGTGAAAATTGGACAAACGGTCTAGGAAGAGTTGGAAAAGTATGTTTTTAACCAATAACAAGATGGAGGACAGGAAGTTTGGCTAAATATGGCAAAATTGGTATCTAAGCTTTTGCTATGACCCAATGAATGTATAATGACCAGTTTCATTACAATGGGCTAATTTAATCAAAAGTTATAAGCATTTCAAAAATATATATATACATTTTGACCACAAGGTGGCGCTGCCCTGAAACTTTTTGAGCACCTCCAAAGCACGGTCCCAAAGACACATATAGAGTTTCAGTAGTGATACGGCAAAAAAATTCATCCACTAGGTGGCGCTGTTTTGAAACTTCACAGGCTCCTTCAGGGCATCGTGGATGATGACCCATATCAAGTTTCAGAATAATCCAATCATGCATTCATAAGATACAACAATTTTAGCAAATAATTCAAACTGGCCGACAGCTACAATTGGTGATATGGTAAAATGAGATATCAGTTGACTCGCCATGTCAGCACGCATCGAACGAGACCACATTTATGATTTTTGGATAAACCCATCAGATGTTATAAGCCAAAATAGCCATTTTTCGTATCTCCGGACCAGTAGGTGGCGCTGTGCCGAAACGCTGCATGTTGCCTCAGGTCATGCTTGTGATGACACGTACCAAGTTTGGTTTGAATACGATAAAGCGTTGGGGAGATATTGCCTTTAGTGTGTTTTCGCAAGCGCTACGTAAAATTTGTTCGCACGTTTATTAAAAACGATTTGACGAATCAACTTGAATTCCATAACTTTTTGTTGACATGGTCTGAAGATGATCTGGTAAAATTTTCGTGCAAATTGGAGCAACGGCCTAGGAGGAGTTCGCAAAAGTAGGTTTTTCAGATAATTCAAAATGGCGGGAAAATTTGCATACCGGAAAATGAAGACACAGGGTGCAATCGAATCGGCTTGAGCCAAGGAATCAGAGGAAAAAAGAATTTTGTTTCTAGCTCTTAGGGGTCAAAAGTTATTAGCATAAACATGAGTGAAAGTTTGGACAGGTGGTGGCGCTAGAGGGATTGAGTTAGAGGCACCAAATTTGCTATAGTGACAGCTCAGACTGGCCTCTATGAGTGTGCCAAATTTCACAACTTTTTACCATACGGTTCTATGGGCTGCCATAGACTCAAGAGCGGAAGAAGAAGAAGAAGAAATATAGCTGCAAGCAGCCATTATCGGGGCCAAGCGCAAAGAAGAAGATGAGACATGCCAGCATGGCTGGAAGTGTCAAACCAACTGCAACAATGAGCCATTAAAGACATATTAAGTTGATTTTAGGCAAAATAGCAGTACAAATTTAAATGCAGTCAATAATAATGATTTAATGGTTTATCACTTTCGACCAATAGGTGGCACTGTTACGAAACTGATGTGATGTAGTCAGATTGAGGTGACAATGACGCATGCAAAGTTTGGTGTCAATATGTCAAAGCATTGCAGAGATATAGCCTCAAGAGTAATTTTTGCATCATGGCTCAACTCTGTTGCAGTGGTATTTGACAACCGTTTTGTTTATCAACACGAAATCCATAACTCTTTGTCGGCATGGTCCGAAGATTTATACGATTCAATTTTGGTGAAAATTGGACAAACGGTCTAGGACGAGTTTGAAAAAGTTGGTTTTTAACAAATAACGAGATGGAGGACAGATAGGTTTGCAAAAAATGGCAAAATTGGTATCCATGTTCTCAGCATGATCCAATGAATGTACTATGACCAGTTTCATTACAATAGGCTAATTGAATCAAAAGTTATTAGCATTTTTGTACATTTTAATACAACTTTTGACCACAAGGTGGCGCTGCCCAAACGCTTTTGTGTACCTTCAGGGCATGGAGCAGAAGACACATACCAAGTTTTGTAATGATATGCTAATGAAATAAGGCATTAACATTTTATACCCTAATACTGCATTGAAGTCAATGGGAATTTCATGTTTTGTTTTATTATAGCGTCACCAAGAGGCAAAATCCCACCAATTTTTTATGTGTCCTCAGAGTGAGCCCATACATATGTGTGTCGAGTTTGGTGAAAATGTTTCATTTTGTTTTGGAGTTATAGACATTTATATGAAAAAACAGGTAAAAATGACTGACACCTGACTTTGATTGAATTTTACTACCCTTACTATCAATATTTTGACATTTGAGCATTAGCGATAGCTATCGACCTATGTTTTCAACTTCTGACGCTGGTTTCGCTTTCGATCGACTAGCGGTTTCAAAGATATCAGCAAACGCTTTTTAAGCGCTAAATTACAACGCTGCACAAACCATACCAAACCTGGCAATTCTGGTATCGTTGGACTCGCAAGGATTCAGGAGCTCAAAAAGTTACTCCCATGAAAATAAGTCAATCTCACCCAAAGTTATAAGCGCTTGAAAAAAATTTCCACTAGGTGGCGCTGTTTCGAAACTTCTCAGGCTACTTCAGGGCATCAAGATGATGACCAATACTGAGTTTCAGAATAACTGCTCATGCGTTGATAAAATACAGCATTTTAGCACATAATTCAAAATGGCCGACAGCCAAAATGGCCGACATGGCAAAATTTGATATCAGTCGACTCGCATGACGCCCTGAATCTAACAAGACCACGCTTATGATTTTTGGACAAACGGTTCAGAAGTTATAAGCAAAATAGCCATTTTTCGTATCTCCCGACCAGTAGGTGGCGCTGCGCCAAACGCTGCATGTTGCCTCAGGTCATGCTTGTGATGACACGTACCAAGTTTGGTTTGAATACGATAAAGCGTTGGGGAGATATTGCCTTTAGTGTGTTTTTGCAAGCACTACGAAAATTTGTTCGACGTTTATTGAAAACGATTTGACAAATCAACTTGAATTCCATAACTTTTTGTCAGCATGGTCTGAGGATGATCTGGTTCAATTTTCGTGAAAATCGGAGCAACGGCCTAGGAGGAGTTCGCAAAGTAGATTTTTAGACAATTCAAAATGGCGGGAAAATTTGCATACCGGAAAATGACGTCATAGGGTGTATTCGAATCGGCTTGAGCCAAGGAATCAGAGGAAAGAAGAATTTTGTTTCTAGCCCTTATGGTTCAAAAGTTATTAGCATAAACATGAGTCAAACTTTGGACTGATGGTGGCGCTAGAGGGATTGAGTTAAAGACTCCAAATTTGTTATAGTGACAGCTCAGATTGGCCTCTATGAGTGTGCCAAATTTCACAACTTTTTACCATACGGTTCTATGGGCTGCCATAGACTTCCATGGCGGAAGAAGAAGAATAATAAATATAGCTGCAAGCAGCCATTATCGGGGCCAAGCGCAAAGAAGAAGATGAGACATGCCAGCATGGCTGGAAGTGTCAAACCAACTGCAACAATGAGCCATTAAAGACATATTAAGTTGATTTTAGGCAAAATAGCAGTACAAATTTAAATGCAGTCCATAATAATGATTTAATGGTTTATCACTTTCGACCAATAGGTGGCACTGTTACGAAACTGATGTGATGTAGTCAGATTGAGGTGACAATGACGCATGCAAAGTTTGGTGTCAATATGTCAAAGCATTGCAGAGATATAGCCTCAAGATTAATTTTTGCATCATGGCTCAACTCTGTTGCAGTGGTATTTGACAACCGTTTTGTTTATCAACACGAAATCCATAACGCTTTGTCGGCATGGTCTGAAGATTTATACGATTCAATTTTGGTGAAAATTGGACAAACGGTCTAGGACGAGTTTGAAAAAGTTGGTTTTTAACAAATAACGAGATGGAGGACAGATAGGTTTGCAAAAAATGGCAAAATTGGTATCCATGTTCTCAGCATGATCCAATGAATGTACTATGACCAGTTTCATTACAATAGGCTAATTGAATCAAAAGTTATTAGCATTTTTGTACATTTTAATACAACTTTTGACCACAAGGTGGCGCTGCTCAAAACTTTTTGTGTACCTTCAGGGCATGGAGCAGAAGACACATACCAAGTTTTGTAATGATATGCTAATGCATTCGTAAAAATAAGGCATTAACATTTTATACCCTAATACTGCATTGAAGTCAATGGGAATTTCATGTTTTGTTTTATTATAGCGCCACCAAGAGGCAAAATCCCACCAATTTTTTTATGTGTCCTCAGAGTGAGCCCATACATATGTGTGTCGAGTTTGGTAAAAATGTTTCATTTTGTTTTGGAGTTATAGACATTTATATGAAAAAACAGGTAAAAAATGACTGACACCTGACTTTGATTGAATTTTACTACCCCTTACTATCAATATTTTGACATTTGAGCATTAGCGTATAGCTATCGACCTATGTTTCCGAACTTCTGACGCTGGTTTCGCTTCGATCGGACTAGCGGTTTCAAAGATATCAGCAAACGTTTTTTAAGCGCTAAATTACAACGCTGCACAAACCATACGGCGAAACCTGGCAATTCTGGTATCGTTGGACTCGGCAAGGATTCAGGAGCTCAAAAAAGTTACTCCCATGAAAATAAGTCAATCTCACCCAAAGTTATAAGCGTTTGAAAAAAAAAATTCTCCACTAGGTGGTGCTGTTTCGAAACTTCTCAGGCTACTTCAGGGCATCAAGCTGATGACCAATACTGAGTTTCGTAACAATCCGTTCATGCGTTGATAAAATACAGCATTTTAGCACATAATTCAAAATGGCCGACAGCCAAAATGGCCGACATGGCAAAATTTGATATCAGTCGACTCGGCATGACGCCCTGAATCTAACAAGACCACGTTTATGATTTTTGGACAAACAGTTCAGAAGTTATAAGCAAAAATAGCCATTTTTCGTATCTCCCGACCAGTAGGTGGCGCTGCGCCGAAACGCTGCATGTTGCCTCAGGTCATGCTTGTGATGACACGTACCAAGTTTGGTTTGAATACGATAAAGCGTTGGGGAGATATTGCCTTTAGTGTGTTTTCGCAAGCGCTACGTAAAATTTGTTCGCACGTTTATTGAAAACGATTTGACAAATCAACTTGAATTCCATAACTTTTTGTCAGCATGGTCTGAGGATGATCTGGTTCAATTTTCGTGAAAATCGGAACAACGGCCTAGGAGGAGTTCGCAAAAGTAGATTTTTTAGATAATTCAAAATGGCGGGAAAATTTGCATACCGGAAAATGACATCATAGGGTGTATTCGAATCGGCTTGAGCCAAGGAATCAGAGGAAAGAAGAATTTTGTTTCTAGCCCTTATGGTTCAAAAGTTATTAGCATAAACATGAGTCAAACTTTGGACTGATGGTGGCGCTAGAGGGATTGAGTTAAAGACTCCAAATTTGTTATAATGACAGCTCAGATTGGCCTCTATGAGTGTGCCAAATTTCACAACTTTTTACCATACGGTTCTATGGGCTGCCATAGACTTCCATGGCGGAAGAAGAAGAAGAAGAAGAAGAAGAAGAATAATAATAAGAACGGGAACGGTTTCAATAGGTGCCTTCGCACCTTCGGTGCTTGGCCCCTAATAATAATAAATATAGCTGCAAGCAGCCATTATCGGGGCCAAGCGCAAAGAAGAAGATGAGACATGCCAGCATGGCTGGAAGTGTCAAACCAACTGCAACAATGAGCCATTAAAGACATATTAAGTTGATTTTAGGCAAAATAGCAGTACAAATTTAAATGCAGTCCATAATAATGATTTAATGGTTTATCACTTTCGACCAATAGGTGGCACTGTTACGAAACTGATGTGATGTAGTCAGATTGAGGTGACAATGACGCATGCAAAGTTTGGTGTCAATATGTCAAAGCATTGCAGAGATATAGCCTCAAGAGTAATTTTTGCATCATGGCTCAACTCTGTTGCAGTGGTATTTGACAACCGTTTTGTTTATCAACACGAAATCCATAACTCTTTGTCGGCATGGTCCGAAGATTTATACGATTCAATTTTGGTGAAAATTGGACAAACGGTCTAGGACGAGTTTGAAAAAGTTGGTTTTTAACAAATAACGAGATGGAGGACAGATAGGTTTGCAAAAAATGGCAAAATTGGTATCCATGTTCTCAGCATGATCCAATGAATGTACTATGACCAGTTTCATTACAATAGGCTAATTGAATCAAAAGTTATTAGCATTTTTGTACATTTTAATACAACTTTTGACCACAAGGTGGCGCTGCCCCGAAACGTTTTGTGTACCTTCAGGGCATGGAGCAGAAGACACATACCAAGTTTTGTAATGATATGCTAATGCATTCGTAAAATAAGGCATTAACATTTTATACACTAATACTGCATTGAAGTCAATGGGAATTTCATGTTTTGTTTTATTATAGCGCCACCAAGAGGCAAAATCCCACCAATTTTTTTTAATGTGTCCTCAGAGTGAGCCCATACATATGTGTGTCGAGTTTGGTGAAATGTTTTCATTTTGTTTTGGAGTTATAGACATTTATTTGAAAAAACAGGTACAAAATGACTGACACCTGACTTTGATTGAATTTTACTGCCCCTTACTATCAATATTTTGACATTTGAGCATAAGTGTGTAGCTATCGACCTATGTTTCCGAACTTCTGACGCTGGTTTCGTTTCGATCGGACTAGCGGTTTCAAAGATATCAGCAAACATTGTTTAAGCGCTAAATTACAACGCTGCACAAACCATACCCCGGAACCTGGCAAGTCTGGTATCGTTGGACTCGGCAAGGATTCAGGAGCTCAAAAAAGTTACTCCCATGAAAATAAGTCAATCTCACCCAAAGTTATAAGCGTTTGAAAAAAAAAATTCTCCACTAGGTGGCGCTGTTTCGAAACTTCTCAGGCTACTTCAGGGCATCAAGATGATGACCAGTATTGAGTTTCAGAACAATCCGCTTCATGCGTTGATAAAATACAGCATTTTAGCACATAATTCAAAATGGCCGACAGCCAAAATGGCCGACATGGCAAAATTTGATATCAGTCGACTCGGCATGACGCCCTGAATCTAACAAGACCACGTTTATAATTTTTGGACAAACGGTTCAGAAGTTATAAGCCAAAATAGCCATTTTTCGTATCTCCCGACCAGTAGGTGGCGCTGCGCCGAAACGCTGCATGTTGCCTCAGGTCATGCTTGTGATGACACGTACCAAGTTTGGTTTAAATACGATAAAGCGTTGGGGAGATATTGCCTTTAGTGTGTTTTTGCAAGCGCTACGTAAAATTTGTTCGCAGGTTTATTAAAAACGATTTGACGAATCAACTTGAATTCCATAACTTTTTGTCATAATGGTCTGAGGATGATCTGGTTAAATTTTAGTGTAAATTGGAGCAACGGCCTAGGAGGAGTTCGCAAAAGTAAGATTTTCAGATATTTCAAAATGGCGGGAAAATTTGCATACCGGAAAATGACGTCATAGGGGGCAATCGAATCGGCTTGAGCCAAGGAATCAGAGGAAAAAAGAATTTTGTTTCTAGCTCTTAGGGGTCAAAAGTTATTAGCATAAACATGAGTGAAAGTTTGGACAGGTGGTGGCGCTAGAGGGATTGAGTTAGAGGCACCAAATTTGCTATAGTGACAGCTCAGACTGGCCTCTATGAGTGTGCCAAATTTCACAACTTTTTACCATACGGTTCTATGGGCTGCCATAGACTCCAATGGCGGAAGCAGAATAATAATAATAAATATAGCTGCAAGCAGCCATTATCGGGGCCAAGCGCAAAGAAGAAGATGAGACATGCCAGCATGGCTGGAAGTGTCAAACCAACTGCAACAATGAGCCATTAAAGACATATTAAGTTTATTTTAGGCAAAATAGCAGTACAAATTTAAATGCAGTCCATAATAATGATTTAATGGTTTATCACTTTCGACCAATAGGTGGCACTGTTACGAAACTGATGTGATGTAGTCAGATTGAGGTGACAATGACGCATGCAAAGTTTGGTGTCAATATGTCAAAGCATTGCAGAGATATAGCCTCAAGAGTAATTTTTGCATCATGGCTCAACTCTGTTGCAGTGGTATTTGACAACCGTTTTGTTTATCAACACGAAATCCATAACTCTTTGTCGGCATGGTCCGAAGATTTATACGATTCAATTTTGGTGAAAATTGGACAAACGGTCTAGGACGAGTTTGAAAAAGTTGGTTTTTAACAAATAACGAGATGGAGGACAGATAGGTTTGCAAAAATGGCAAAATTGGTATCCATGTTCTCAGCATGATCCAATGAATGTACTATGACCAGTTTCATTACAATAGGCTAATTGAATCAAAAGTTATTAGCATTTTTGTACATTTTAATACAACTTTTGACCACAAGGTGGCGCTGCTCAAACGTTTTGTGTACCTTCAGGGCATGGAGCAGAAGACACATACCAAGTTTTGTAATGATATGCTAATGCATTCGTAAAAATAAGGCATTAACATTTTATACCCTAATACTGCATTGAAGTCAATGGGAATTTCATGTTTTGTTTTATTATAGCGCCACCAAGAGGCAAAATCCCACCAATTTTTTTATGTGTCCTCAGAGTGAGCCCATACATATGTGTGTCGAGTTTGGTGAAAATGTTTCATTTTGTTTTGGAGTTATAGACATTTATATGAAAAACAGGTAAAAAATGACTGACACCTGACTTTGATTGAATTTTACTACCCCTTACTATCAATATTTTGACATTTGAGCATTAGCGTATAGCTATCGACCTATGTTTTCGAACTTCTGACGCTGGTTTCGTTTCGATCGGACTAGCGGTTTCAAAGATATCAGCAAACGTTTTTTAAGCGCTAAATTACAACGCTGCACAAACCATACGCCGAAACCTGGCAATTCTGGTATCGTTGGACTCGGCAAGGATTCAGGAGCTCAAAAAGTTACTCCATGAAAATAAGTCAATCTCACCCAAAGTTATAAGCGTTTGAAAAAAAATTCTCCACTAGGTGGCGCTGTTTCGAAACTTCTCTGGCTACTTCAGGGCATCAAGCTGATGACCAATACTGAGTTTCGTAACAATCCGTTCATGCGTTGATAAAATACAGCATTTTAGCACATAATTCAAAATGGCCGACAGCCAAAATGGCCGACATGGCAAAATTTGATATCAGTCGACTCGCATGACGCCCTGAATCTAACAAGACCACGTTTATGATTTTTGGACAAACGGTTCAGAAGTTATAAAAAATAGCCATTTTTGTATCTCCGACCAGTAGGTGGCGATGCGCCAAACGCTGCATGTTGCCTCAGGTCATGCTTGTGATGACACGTACCAAGTTTGGTTTGAATACGATAAAGCGTTGGGGAGATATTGCCTTTAGTGTGTTTTCGCAAGCGCTACGTAAAATTTGTTCGCACGTTTATTGAAAACGATTTGACAAATCAACTTGAATTCCATAACTTTTTGTCAGCATGGTCTGAGGATGATCTGGTTCAATTTTCGTGAAAATCGGAGCAACGGCCTAGGAGGAGTTCGCAAAAGTAGATTTTTTAGATAATTCAAAATGGCGGGAAAATTTGCATACCGGAAAATGACATCATAGGGTGCATTCGAATCGGCTTGAGCCAAGGAATCAGAGGAAAGAAGAATTTTGTTTCTAGCTCTTATGGTTCAAAAGTTATTAGCATAAACATGAGTCAAACTTTGGACTGATGGTGGCGCTAGAGGGATTGAGTTAAAGACTCCAAATTTGTTATAATGACAGCTCAGATTGGCCTCTATGAGTGTGCCAAATTTCACAACTTTTTACCATACGGTTCTATGGGCTGCCATAGACTTCATGGAAGAAGAAGAAGAAGAATAATAATAATAATAAGAACGGGAACGGATACAATAGGTGCCTCCGCACCTTCGGTGCTTGGCCCCTAATAATAAGAACACTAACGGTTTCAATAGGTGCCTCCGCACCTTCGGTGCTTGGCCCCTAATTAAAGCTGCAAGCAGCATTTAGCGGGGTTCGAGCTTTTAAGGCCTTTAAGCACACAAGCATAACAAGACAAGGTTCATTTAGCAAGCATTTAACCACTGACACAATAGATGGAAATGGCCATTTACAGCCAAACAGGCAATTAACTATAGGATATGTATGGTTTTCAAAGCTTTTTGTCAGTTACAGCGCCACCTATGGTCTAATTTACCATGTACTAGCATAGTTTACAATGATTTACCATGGTCTAGTGTGATTTACCATGATTCACCATAGTTTACCATGATTTACCATGTTCTAGTGTGATTTACCATGATTCACCATAGATTACCTTGATTTACCATGTTCTTGCCTGATTTACCATGATATTCCCTGTGTTAGTGATTTACCATACTTTACCGTGATTTGCCATATTTTACCATGAATTGTCATAGCTTACATTGATTTAGCATGTCCTAGAAAGATTTACTTTGATTTACCATGTTTCAGTTTGATTTACCATGATTCTATTCTGATTTACCATAGTTTACTATGATTTACCATGTTTCCACGTCTAATATGATTGACCATGATTTACCCAATTGCAGTACGATTTACCACATTGTAGCCTGATTTACAATAGTTTACCATGATTTACCACATTGTAGTATGATTTGCAATGATAATAGCCTAATCTACCATAGTTTACTATGATTTACCATGTTTCCATATTCTAATATGATTTACCATGATTTACCACATTGTAGTATGATTTACCATGATCCTGGCATGATTTACCATAGTTTACCATGATTTACCATGAGTTACCACATTCTAATATGATTTACCATGATTTACCACGAGTTGCCACATTCTTATATGATTTACCATGACTTACCACATTGTGGTATGATTAACCATGATCCTAGCCTGATTTACCATAGTTTACCATGATTTACCATGTTTCCACATTCTAATATGATTTACCATGATTTACCACATTGTAGTATGATTTACCATGATCCTAGCCTCATTTACCATAGTTCACCATGATTTACCACATTGAGATTTGATTTACCATGATTCTAGCCTCTACATTTAATTGTAACCTGTGGAAACACAAGAAAGTATATTTCTGATCCTGCAGCCCTCTATAGGACAACATTAGCATTACAGCCATCACAAGTATATGGCATTGATAAACATTGACAGAATGTGATATTAAATGTTATTATAATGATATTACAATTCCTAGATATGAATTTTAAAGCTAAAAACTATTGCCAAATGTAATGTCATGTGTCACGTGCTTATTTGAATAAAGTCTAGGCATTGTTTGAAATAGATATTGGCCACACACACACACACACATACAGAAAAAGAGAGAGAGAGAGAGAGAGAGAGAGAGAGAGAGAGAGAGAGAGGGAAAGACAGACAGACAGACACACACACACACACACACACACACACAAACAGAGAGAGAGAGAGAGAGAGAGAGAGAGACAGAGACAGACAGACAGACAGACACACACACACACACACACACACACACACACACACACACACACACACACACACACACACACACACACACACACTTCTGTTTTATATATATATATATTTTAAATAAATGAATAGAAACAAAATGCTTACTCCTAGTCTTGTAGTAATTTTTACACATTAATCATACCATCATTTTTTGGCAGAAATGTCAATACCACTGCTTAAATAAAAATTAATTGATCAAATTTGACAAAATGTGATTGTAAATGTTATAATAGTGGTTTTATAATATCTAAATATGAATTATAGAACATTATAAGTAGATAGTATGACAAAATGACTTTTTTATAACCAGCAGGGGCAGCAGAGAATCACTCATTAGCTCATTTTCATTTTAAATGTCTGTTTTTCATTTAATGGGCACATTTTCCAAGTGAATGCCTTCAAACGTGCTAACTCACATACACATTTTGTTTCAGATATAGATATATGAATAAAATAATGGGTAACAAATGACTTATTCCAAGTTTTCCTTTAAAACATATTTTCAGGTGTTATTTTAATTGTAATTTAATATTATTGTAAAACATACATCAAATTAACAATTTAATTGATAAACATTGTCAAAATGTGATTTGCAAATGTTATTATAAGTGAGCAGAATGAACCAATAAGTGGTCTTATGCTGCCCTCTGGTGGCTTTATGGCAATTTAATTTAATACACCAATATAAGCATTGTCACTTTTTTTACTTTTATAGAGGCATCTATTGCCTGATCTCCATGGAATTTTGTATGCTTGTTTAGAGTCATATGTCACATGTACTTTCCTCTTTTGAGATGATCTAAACATCCATTGAGGAGTTAAAGGCTTTTTGGGGACATTTGGTCAAAATCACATATTGATATGACTCTATTATAGCCATCCAATTGCAAAAGTTATTTTTTCTATATCATTATTGACCTAGAGAGTCAGAATGAGCAGATTTAACAAATTATTTAAACATTATATTGCAACAGATGAAAAATACCATTTGCAGCTAATACAGGCAATTTTCCATAGGAAATGCATGGTTTTAAAGGTTTTTAACAGTTATAGCGCCAGCTATAGTCTGATCTCCATAAAACTTTGCATGCTTCTTCAGCATGTTATGCCACATATACCCAACAATTTTCGTGAAGTTTTGAGTTTCCCTTTAGGATTTATAGGCTTTTGAGTGCATTTTTCCACACCTCTTTTTTAAATGACCCTGTTATAGCCATCCAAATTCAAAAATTCAACTTTTTCGATAATTATTGATCTAGAGAGTCCAGAGAATTGTCCTAGACTGGTTTGGTTCCGATCGGGCAAAAAACCAGGGACTAGTTCGCAAAAGTAGGTTTTTAACATAATTGCCAATATTTAATGAACGATTTGATTGACAGCAATAGTTCTAGAGGCAAAGTTGTTCAGTATGAGGAGATCTATCAAATGATATTCATATTTTGTGGATGTGTGCAACACCACGTGATTACAGAGCCATAAAACTCGTTAGCGCCAACTAGTGGCCGATTTCTTTCAAAATTCTTACAGACCTCTAGGGCCATGAGTCAAACATGCCCACCGAGTTTCATTCTGATCGGCCTCCATTAACCTTGTCTAATAAGTGCTCAAATTTAATTGGCTGTGGCGGCCATGTTTTTAAGATACGCCAATATCCTCATAGACATACATGGTACCTTGGACCAAGACACTGCATACCAATTTTCAAGTCAATCGGACTAGCGGTCGTGGTGGTTATAGCCCTTTTGTGTTTTTTCATGTTATAGCGCCACCAAGTGGTTAATCGTCGCGAATTTTTTATCCTGACCAAAAACTGAGCCCATACATATGTTTACCAAGTTTGGTGAAGATATCTCATTTCGTTTTTGAGTTATAGCCTTTTTAGTAAAATAGGCCCCGCCCTAAACGTTCGTTTTTACGCCCTTAACAACCGTGAATCGAAATTTCAACATTTTTTCAATTATTATTGATAATTAGACTCCAGAGAACATTTTGGCACTGGTTTGGTTTTGATCGGGCAAAAAACCAGGGACTAGTTTGCAAAAGTAGGTTTTCAACAAAATTCAAAATGGCGGAAAAATTTTAATGACGGAAATAAAATCGGAGATATACATTTTGTTCGCCAAGTTCTCAGCTTTCCAATGATATAAGACACTTGAGTGTGGGCCAAACGGTTCAGGAGTTATGAGCCCTTTTGCGCAATTGATTGCTATAGCGCCACCTATAGGCCAATCTGGCTCATAATTTGATAACCTCTCCTCGATTTTTGTACTACCTATTGGCCAAGTTTCAAGTCTCTAGCCCTTACGGTTTGGTCTGCACGATGCGTTTTTCGCTGAATAATAATAATAATAATAATAATTAAAGCTGCAAGCAGCATTTAGCGGGTTCAAGCATTTAAGGTTTTAAGGACTTAAAGCCTAAAAGCATCAAAAGACACCAAGGTTCATTTAGAAAGCATTTAACCACTGACATAATAGATGAAAATGACCATTTACAGCCAATAAAGGCAATTTAATATAGGATATGAATGGTTTTCAAAGCTTTTTGTCAGTTATAGTGCCACCTATGGTCTAATTTACCATGTACTAGCATAGTTTACCATGATTTACCATGTTCTAGTGTGATTTACCATGATTCACCATAGTTTACCTTGATTTACCATGTTCTTGCCTGATTTACCATGATATTCCCTGTGTTAGTGATTTAACATACTTTACTGTGATTCGCCATATTTTACCATGAATTACCATAGCTTACATTGATTTAGCATGTCCTGGCATGATTTACTGTGATTTACCATGTTCCAGTTTTATTTACCATGATTCTAGCCTGATTTACCATAGTTTACCATGATTTACCATGTTTCCACATTCTAATATGATTTACTATGATTTACCACATTGTAGGATGATTTACCATGATCCTGGCATGATTTACCATAGTTTATCATGATTTACCACGAGTTACCACATTCTAATATGATTTACCATGATTTACCACAAATTGCCACATTCTAATATGATTTACCATGATCCTAGCCTGATTTACCATAGTTTACCATGATTTACCATGTTTCCACATTCTAATATGATTTACCACATTGTAGTATGATTTACCATGATTTACCACATTGTGGTATGATTCACCCATGATTATAGCATTATTTACCATAGTTCACCATGATTTACCACATTTACCAGCACAAGTCTATGGTATTGATAAACATTGACAAAATGGGATATTAAATGTTATTATAATGATTTTTACAATGCCTAGATATTAATTTTAAAGCAAAAAACTATTGCCAAATGTAATGTCATGTGTCACCTGCTTATTTGAATAAATTTCTTGAGTAGATATTGGCCACACACACACACACACATACAGAGAGAGAGAGAGACAGAAAGACAGACAGACAGATACACACACACACACACACACACACACACACACACACACACACACTTCTGTTTATATGTAGATATTTTAAATAAATTATTAGTAACACAATGCTTACTCCTAGTCTTGTAGTAATTTTTACACATTAATCATACCATCATTGTTTGGCAGAATTTTCAATACCACTGTTTAAATAAAATGAATTGATCGAATTTGTCAAAATGTGATTGTAAATGTTAAAATAGTGGTTTTATAATGTCTAAATATGAATTATAGAGCAATATAATCAAGTAGAATGACAAAATGACATTTTAAAACCAGCAGGGGGCAGCAGAGAACCACTCATTAGCTCATTTTCATTTTAAATGTCTGTTTTCCATTTAATGGGCACATTTTCCCGGATGCCTTCAAATGTGCTAACTCACATACACATTTTGTTGCAGATATAGATATTTGAATTTAATAAAGGATATACCAAATTACTTAATCTATCTTTTCCTTTAAAACAAATTTTCAGGTGTTATTTTGAATTGTAATGTAGTATTGTGAAAAACACATCAAATTAACAATTAATTGATAAACATTGTCAAAATGTGATTTGCAATGTTATTATAATGATTTTATAAAGTGTATATATGCTTAGTGAGCAGAATGAACCAATAAGTGGTCTTATGCTGCCCTCTGGTGGCTTTATGGCAATTTAATGTAATACACCAATATAAGCATTGTCACTTTTTAACTTTTATAGAGGCATCTATTGCCTGATCTCCATGAAATGTTGTATGCTTGTTTAGAGTCATGTGTCACACGATTTCCTCTTTTGAGATTATCTAAACATTCAATGAGGAGTTAAAGGCTTTTTGGGGACATTTGGTCAAAATCACATATTGATATGACTATTATAGCCATCCAATTGCAAAAGTTATTTTTTCTATATAATTATTGACCTAGAGAGTCAGAATGAGCAGATCTAACAAATGATTTAAACATTATATTGCAACTGATGGAAAATACCATTTGCAGCTAATACAGGCAATTTTCCATAGGAAATGCATGGTTTTAAAGCTTTTTAACAGTTATAGCGCCACCTATAGTCCGATCTCCATAAAACTTTGCATGCTTCTTCAGCATGTTATGCCACATATACCCAACAATTTTCGTGAAGTTTTGAGTTTCCTTTAGGATTTATAGGCTTTTGAGTGCATTTTTCCACATCTCTTTTTTAAATGACCCTGTTATACGCATCCAAATGCAAAAGTTCAACTTTTTTCAATAATTATTGATCTAGAGAGTCCAGAGAATTGTCCTAGACTGGTTTGGTTCCGATCGGGCAAAAAACCAGGGACTAGTTCGCAAAAGTAGCTTTTTAACATAATTGCAAATATTTAATGAACGATTTGATTGACAGCAATGGTTCTAGAGGCAAAGTTGTTCAGCATGAGGAGATCTATCATATGATATGTATATTTTGTGGATGTGTGCAACACCATGTGATTACAGAGCCATAAAACTCGTTAGCGCCAACTAGTGGCCGATTTCTTTCAAAATTCTTACAGACCTCTAGGGCCATGAGTCGAACATGCCCATCGAGTTTCGCTCCGATCGCCCTCCGTTAACCTTGTCTTATAGGTGCTCAAATTCATTGGCTGATGGCGCTATGTTTTTTGAGATACACCGATGGCCTCATAGACATACATGGGGCCTTTGACTAAGACACTGCATACCAATTTTCAAGTCAATTGGACTAACGGTCAGGTGGTCATAGCCCTTTTTATGTTTTTTTCACGTTATAGCGCCACCTAGTGCCCAATCGTCGCTATTATTTCATCGTGACCAAAGACTGAGCCCATACACATGTCTACCAAGTTTGGTGAAAATAACTTATTTCGTTTTTGAGTTATAGCCTTTTAAAATATTAGGCTCCACCCACATTGACATTTTGATGTCCCTTAGCAACCGTGAATCGAAATTTCAACTTTTTTTCGATAGTTTTTGATAATCAGTCTCCAGAGAACATTTGTGCACTGGTTTGGTTCCGATTGACAAAAACCAGGACAAGTTCGCAAAAGTAGGTTTTCGACAAAATTCAAAATGGCGGGAAAATTTGCATACCGGAAATGAAATCGGAGATATACGTTTGTTGGCCATGAGCTCAGCTTTCCAATGGTATAAGGCACTTGACCCTTAGGATTAAGGGTTTAGGAGTTATGAGCAGTTTTGCGCAATTGATCGCTATAGCGCCACCTATTGGCCAATATGGCTCATAATTTGATAACCTCTCTCGATTTTTGTACTACCATCTGACAAAGTTTCAAATCTCCAGCTTTTACGGTTTGGTCTGCACGATGCGTTTTACGGCAGAATAATAATAATAATAATTAAAGCTGCGAGCAGCATTTAGCGGGTTCGGTATTTAAGGTTTTAAGAATGGTGTATTTCAAACATGGCCACCATCAACCAGTGAAGTTTGTCCTATCGGAACTTATTGGTTGATGGTGGCCATGTTTTTTTAAATACACCAATGTCCTCATAGATATAAATGGTAACTTGGGCCAAGACACTGCATACCAATTTTCGAGTCAATTGGACTAACGATCAGGTGGCCATAGCCCTTTTAATTTTTTTTTTTTCATGTTATAGCGCCACCAAGTGGTCAATTGTCGCAATTTTTGTAGCGTGACCTAGGATTGAGCCCATACACATGTGTACCAAGTTTGGTGAATATATCTCATTTCGTTTCTTGAGTTATAACATTTTTTGTAAAATTGGCTCCACCCTAAATGTACATTTTCACGCCTCTTATCGCCCTTGAATCGAAATTTCTACTTTTTCAATAATCATTGATAGTCAGACTCCAGAGCACACATTTCTTCACTGGATTGGTTCCGATCGGGCAAAAACCTAGGACTAGTTTGCAAAAGTAGGTTTTTGACAAAATTCAAAATGGCGGAAAAATTTGCATACCGGAAATGAAATCGGATATATACGTTTTGTTCGACATGGACTCACCTTTCCAGTGATGTAAGACACTTGAGTCTGTGACAAATGGTTTGGGAGTTATGATCTATTATGCGCTTTTGATCGCTGTAGCGCCACCTATTGGCCAATCTTATATCTTCTCAGGTTCTCCCCAACTTGAGGGCTACCATCTGGCCAGGTTTGAAGTCTCTAGCCCTTACGGTTTGGTCTACGATCAGTTTTAGGGGAGAAGAAAAATAATAATAACCTTATCCAGCAGGTGGCAGCAGATAACCACTCATTGGCTCACTTTCATTTAAAAACAGTCTGTTTTTTCATTTAATGGGCACATTTTCCAAGTTAATGCCTTCAAAGGTGCCAACTCACATACACATTTGTTGCATATATAGATATTTGAAATAAATAATGGGTAACCAATTGTTTATTTTAGGTTTTCTCCTTTAAAACATCTTTTCAGGTATTATTGTAACTATAATGCAATATTATTGCAAAAACATCAATTAAATTAACAAATGAAGTGTTAAACCTCAACAAAAGGTGATTTGTAATGTTATTTTAATGATTGTATACAGTTTTAATATGATTAAACTGCATTATTAAGGAGAATGAGCCAATGAGTGGTCTTCTGCTGCCCTCCGTGGTTGTACTGGAATTGCAGGTGATGTGCAATGATAGGCAAACTGTCAGATTTTACCATTTTAGCTGTTGTAGACGCACCTTTGCCCGATCTCAGTGGAATATTGCATGCTTGTTTAGAGTCATATGCGATATGTGCTCACACACTTTTAAGAAGATCTGAGCATTACATGAGGAGTTATGGGTCTTTGGTGACACTTGGCCAAGGTCTCATTTTGAAATGACCTTTTATAAGAACACAAAGTGCAAAGTTCAATTTTTTTAATTATCTATCAAGAGAGTCCAGAAAATTATACTGCATTTGTTTTATTCAGATTGATCAAAAATCCTAGGACTAGTTTACAAAAGTAGATTTTTAACATAATTGTGAATATTTAATTAAAAATTTGATTGACACCAGTGGTTCTTGAGGCAAAGTTGTTCAACATGAGGAGATCTATCCAGTGATATGAATATTGTGTGGATATGTGTAACACCACGTGATTACAGCCAATACAGGCCGCTTACCATAGGCAGTGCATGGTTTTAAAGCTTTTTAACAGTTATAGCGCCACCTATGGTCCGATTTCCATTAAAGTGGGAATCCTTCTTTAGACTCACATGCTTCTTCAGCATGCGCACAATTTTTGTGAAGTTTTGAGTTTCCCTTTAGGATTTATAGGCTTGTGAGTGCATTTTGCCACACCTATTCTTTAAATGACCCTGTTATAGCCATCCAAATGCAAAAGTTCAACTTTTTCAATAATTATTGATCTAGAGAGTCCATAGAATTGTCCTAGACTGGTTTGGTTCCGATTGGGTAAAAACCAGGGACTAGTTTGCAAAAGTAGGTTTTTAACATAATCACAATATTTAATGAACGATTTGATTGACAGCAATGGTTCTAGAGGCAAAGTTGTTCAAAATGAGGAGATCTATCATATGATATGCATATTTTGTGGATGTGTGCAACACCATGTGATTACAGAGCCATAAAACTCGTTAGCGCCAACTAGTGGCCGATTTCTTTCAAAATTCTTACAGACCTCTAGGGCCATGAGTCAAACATGCTCATCGAGTTTCGCTCCGATCGGCCTCCGTTAACCTTGTCTTATAGGTGCTCAAATTTAATTGGTTGATGGCGGCCATGTTTTTTGAGATACGCCAATGTCCTCATAGACATACATGGGGCCTTGGACCAAGACACTGCATACCAATTTTTGAGTCAATCGGACTAACGGTCAGGTGGTCATAGTCTTTTTTAAGTTTTTTGCCCATTATAGCGCCACCTAGAGCTCAATCTTCGCGATTTTTTTATCGTGACCAAGGACTGAGCCCATACAAATGTGTACCAAGTTTGGTGAAGATATCTCATTTCGTTTTTGAGTTATAGCCTTTTTAGTAAAATAGGCTCCGCCTTGAACGTCCATTTTGGCGCCCCTTAGCAACCGTGAATCGCAATGTCTCCTTTTATCAATAATTATTGATATATAGACTCAGAGAACATTTCTGCACTGGTTTGGTTCCGATCGGTCAAAAAACCAGGGACTAGTTTGCAAAAGTAGGTTTTCAACAAAATTCAAAATGGCGGAAAAATTTGCATACCGGAAATGAAATCGGAGATATACATTTTGTTCGTCATGGACTCAGCTTTCCAATGATATAAGACACTTGAGTCTGTGACAAACGATTTGGGAGTTATGAGCCATAACGCGCTTTTGGTCGCTGTAGCGCCACCTATTGGCCAATTGGGGTCATAGCTTCTCAGCTTCTCCCCAAATTGAGGACTACCATCTGGCCAGGTTTGAAGTCTCTAGCACTTACGGTTTGGTCTGCACGATGCTTTTAGCGGAGAAGAAAAATAATAATAATAATAATAATAATAATAATAATAAAAATCCGTACAATTACAATAGGGTTTCAGCACTTCGAACCCCTAAAAATCAGTACAATTACAATAGGGTTTCAGCACTCGTGCTTGAACCCCTAACAAGCAGCATTTAGCGGGTTCGAGCTTTTAAGGCCTTTAAGCACACAAGCATAACAAGACAAGGTTCATTTAACAAGCATTTAATCACTGACACAATAGATGGAAATGGCCATTTACAGCCAAACAGGCAATTAACTATAGGATATGTATGGTTTTCAAAGCTTTTTGTCAGTTACAGCGCCACCTATGGTCTAATTTACCATGTACTAGCATAGTTTACAATGATTTACCATGGTCTAGTGTGATTTACCATGATTCACCATAGTTTACCATGATTTACCATGTTCTAGTGTGATTTACCATGATTCACCATAGATTACCTTGATTTACCATGTTCTTGCCTGATTTACCATGATATTCCCTGTGTTAGTGATTTACCATACTTTAACGTGATTTGCCATATTTTACCATGAATTGTCATAGCTTACATTGATTTAGCATGTCCTGGTATGATTTACTGTGATTTACCATGTTTCAGTTTGATTTACCATGATTCTATTCTGATTTACCATAGTTTACTATGATTTACCATGTTTCCACATTCTAATATGATTTACCATGATTTACCACATTGTAGTATGATTTACCACATTGTAGCCTGATTTACAATAGTTTACCATGATTTACCACATTGTAGTATGATTTACCATGATAATAGCCTAATCTACCATTGTTTACTATGATTTACCATGTTTCCATATTCTAATATGATTTACCATGATTTACCACATTGTAGTATGATTTACCATGAATTACCATAGTTTACCATGATTTACCATGAGTTTCCACATTCTAATATGATTTACCATGACTTACCACATTGTGGTATGATTTACCATGATCCTAGCCTGATTTACCATAGTTTACCATGATTTACCATGTTTCCACATTCTAATATGATTTACCATGATTTACCACATTGTAGTATGATTTACCATGATCCTAGCCTCATTTACCATAGTTCACCATGATTTACCAAATTGAGGTTTGATTTACCATAATTCTAGCCTCTACATTTAATTGTAACCTGTGGAAACACAAGAAAGTATATTTCTGATCCTGCAGCCCACTCTATAGGACAACATTAGCATTACAGCCAGCACAAGTATATGGCATTGATAAACATTGACAGAATGTGATATTAAATGTTATTATAATGATATTACAATTCCTAGATATGAATTTTAAAGCTAAAAACTATTGCCAAATGTAATGTCATGTGTCACGTGCTTATTTGAATAAAGTCTAGGCATTGTTTGAATAGATATTGGCCACACACACACACACACATACAGAAAAAGAGAGAGAGAGAGAGAGGAGAGAGAGGGAAAGACAGACAGACAGACACACACACACAAACACACAAACAGAGAGAGAGAGAGAGAGAGAGAGAGAGGGAAAGACAGACAGACAGACAGACACACACACACACACACACACACACACACACACAAACAGAGAGAGAGAGAGAGAGACAGAGACAGAAAGACAGACAGACAGACAGACAGACAGACAGACACACACACACACACACACACACACACACACACACTTCTGTTTTACATATAGATATTTTAAATAAATTAATAGAAACAAAATGCTTACTCCTAGTCTTGTAGTAATTTTTACACATTAATCATCCCATCATTTTTTGGCAGAAATGTCAATACCACTGCTTAAATAAAAATTAATTGATCAAATTTGACAAAATGTGATTGTAAATGTTATAATAGTGGTTTTATAATATCTAAATATGAATTATAGAACATTATAAGTAGATAGTATGACAAAATGACTTTTTATAACCAGCAGGGGGCAGCAGAGAACCACTCATTAGCTAATTTTCATTTTAAATGTCTGTTTTTCATTTAATGGGCACATTTTCCAAGTGAATGCCTTCAAACATGCTAACTCACATACACATTTTGTTTCAGATATAGATATCTGAATAAAATAATGGGTAACAAATGACTTATTCCAAGTTTTCCCTTTAAAACATATTTTCAGGTGTTATTTTAATTGTAATGTAATATTATTGTAAAACAAACATCAAATTAACAATTTAATTGATAAACATTGTCAAAATGTGATTTGCAAATGTTATTATAAGTGAGCAGATTGAACCAATAAGTGGTCTTATGCTGCCCTCTGGTGGCTTTATGGCAATTTAATTTAATACACCAATATAAGCATTGTCACTTTTTACTTTTATAGAGGCATCTATTGCCTGATCTCCATGAAATTTTGTATGCTTGTTTAGAGTCATATGTCACATGTACTTTCCTCTTTTTGAGATGATCTAAACATCCATTGAGGAGTTAAAGGCTTTTGGGGACATTTGGTCAAAATCACATATTGATATGACTCTATTATAGCCATCCAATTGCAAAAGTTATTTTTTCTATATCATTATTGACCTAGAGAGTCAGAATGAGCAGATCTAACAAATTATTTAAACATTATATTGCAACAGATGGAAAATACCATTTGCAGCTAATACAGGCAATTTTCCATAGGAAATGCATGGTTTTAAAGGTTTTTAACAGTTATAGCGCCACCTATAGTCCGATCTCCATAAAACTTTGCATGCTTCTTCAGCATGTTATGCCACATATACCCAACAATTTTCGTGAAGTTTTGAGTTTCCTTTAGGATTTATAGGCTTTTGAGTGCATTTTTCCACACCTCTTTTTAAATGACCCTGTTATAGCCATCCACATGCAAAAATTCAACTTTTTCGATAATTATTGATCTACAGAGTCCAGAGAATTGTCCTAGACTGGTTTGGTTCCGATCGGGCAAAAACCAGGGACTAGTTCGCAAAAGTAGGTTTTTAACATAATCGCCAATATTTAATGAACGATTTGATTGACAGCAATAGTTTTAGAGGCAAAGTTGTTCAGTATGAGGAGATCTATCATATGATATGCATATTTTGTGTATGTGTGCAACACCACGTGATTACAGAGCCATAAACTCGTTAGCGCCAACTAGTGGCCGATTTCTTTCAAAATTCTTACAGACCTCTAGGGCCATGAGTCAAACATGCCCACCGAGTTTCATTCCGATCGCCTCCATTAACCTTGTCTAATAAGTGCTCAAATTTAATTGGCTGTGGCGGCCATGTTTTTTAAGATACGCCAATGTCCTCATAGACATACATGGTACCTTGACCAAGACACTGCATACCAATTTTCAAGTCAATCGGACTAGCGGTCGTGGTGGTTATAGCCCTTTTGTGTTTTTTCATGTTATAGCGCCACCAAGTGGTTAATCGTCGCGAATTTTTTATCCTGACCAAAAACTGAGCCCATACATATGTTTACCAAGTTTGGTGAAGATATCTCATTTCGTTTTTGAGTTATAGCCTTTTAGTAAAATAGGCCCGCCTAAACGTTCGCTTTTACGCCTTAACAACCGTGAATCGAAATTTCAACATTTTTCAATTATTATTGATAAATAGACTCCAGAGAACATTTTGGCACTGGTTTGGTTTTGATCAGGCAAAAACAGGGACTAGTTTGCAAAAGTAGGTTTTCAACAAAATTCAAAATGGCGGAAAAATTTTAATGACGGAAATAAAATCGGAGATATACATTTTGTTCGCCAAGGTCTCAGCTTTCCAATGATATAAGACACTTGAGTGTGGACCAAACGGTTTAGGAGTTATGAGCCCTTTCGCGCAATTGATTGCTATAGCGCCACCTATAGGCCAATCTGGCTCATAATTTGATAACCTCTCCTCGATTTTTGTACTACCTATTGGCCAAGTTTCAAGTCTCTAGCCCTTACGGTTTGGTCTGCACGATGCGTTTTTCGGCTGAATAATAATAATAATAATAATAATAAAAATCAGCACAAATACAATAGGTGTTCAGCACTTCGTGCTCGAACCCCTAATAATAAAAATCAGCACAAAAACAATAGGTGTTCAGCACTTCGTGCTTGAACCCCTAATTAAAGCTGCAAGCAGCATTTAGCGGGGTTCAAGCATTTAAGGCCTTTAAGGACTTAAAGCCTAAAAGCATCAAAAGACACCAAGGTTCATTTAGAAAGCATTTAACCACTGACATAATAGATGAAAATGACCATTTACAGCCAATAAAGGATATTTAATATAGGATATGTATGGTTTTCAAAGCTTTTTGTCAGTTATAGTGCCACCTATGGTCTAATTTACCATGTACTAGCATAGTTTACCATGATTTACCATGTTCTAGTGTGATTTACCATGATTCACCATAGTTTACCTTGATTTACCATGTTCTTGCCTGATTTACCATGATATTCCCTGTGTTAGTGATTTAACATACTTTACCGTGATTCGCCATATTTTACCATGAATTACCATAGCTTACATTGATTTAGCATGTCCTGGCATGATTTACTGTGATTTACCATGTTCCAGTTTGATTTACCATGATTCTAGCCTGATTTACCATAGTTTACTACGATTAACCATGTTTCCACATTCTAGTATGATTTATCACGATTTACCACATTGTAGTATGATATACCATGATCCTAGCCTGATTTACCATAGTTTACCATGATTTACCATGATTTACCATGTTTCCACATTCTAATATGATTTACTATGATTTACCACATTGTAGGATGATTTACCATGATCCTGGCATGATTTACCATAGTTTACCATGATTTACCACGAGTTACCACATTCTAATATGATTTACCATGATTTACCACAAATTGCCACATTCTAATATGATTTACCATGATCCTAGCCTGATTTACCATAGTTTACCATGATTTACCATGTTTCCACATTCTAATATGATTTACCACATTGAAGTATGATTTACCATGATTTACCACATTGTGGTATGATTTACCATGATTTACCACATTGTGGTATGATTCACCATGATTATAGCATTATTTACCATAGTTCACCATGATTTACCACATTCTAATGTGATTTACCATGATTTACCCCATTGAGGTTTGATTCACCATGATTCTAGCCTATACATTTAATTTTAACCTGTCGAAACACAATAAAGTATATTTCTGATCCTGCAGCCCCCTCTATAGGACAACATTAGCATTAGAACCAGCATAAGTCTATGGCATTGATAAACATTAAAAAAAATGGGATATTAAATGTTATTATAATGATTTTTACAATGCCTAGATATTAATTTTAAAGCAAAAAACTATTGCCAAATGTAATGTCATGTGTCACCTGCTTATTTGAATAAAGTCTGAGCATTTCTTGAGTAGATTTTGGCCACACACACACACACACACACATACAGAGAGAGAGAGAGAGAGAGAGAGAGAAAGACAGACAGACTGATACACACACACACACACACACACACACACACACACACACACACACACACACACACATGTTGTGTTTCCATGTTTTATGGGGACATTCCATAGGCGTAATGCATTTTATACCATACAAACCGTATTTTCTATCCCCCTACACTGCCCCTGCCCCTAAACCTACCCATCACAGGAGACATGCTGCATCTTTACATTTTCAAAAACATCGCTTAGTGTGATTTATAAGATGTTTTCCTCATGGGGACCAAAAAATGTCCCCACAAGGACAAGGATTTTGGATATTGCCATCTTTGTGGGGACATTTTGTCCCCATACCGTAGGGATTACCAGTCCACACACACACACACACACACACACACACACACACACACACACACACACACACTTCTGTTTTACATGTATATATTTTAAATAAATTATTAGTAACACAATGCTTACTCCTAGTCTTGTAGTAATTTTTACACATTAATCATACCATCATTGTTTGGCAGAATTGTCAATACCACTTTTTAAATAAAAATGAATTGATTGAATTTGTCAAAATGTGATTGTAAATGTTATAATAGTGGTTTTATAATGTCTAAATATGAATTATAGAGCAATATAATCAAGTAGTATGACAAAATGACATTTTAAAACCAGCAGGGGGCAGCAGAGAACCACTCATTAGCTTATTCACCATTTTCAAACGTCTGTTTTCCATTTAATGGGCACATTTTCCGGTGAATGCCTTCAAATGTGCTAACTCACATACACATTTTGTTGCAGATATAGATATTTGAATTTAATAAAGGGTATATAAAATATGTTTTCCCCTTTAAAACATATTTTCAGGTGTTATTTTCAATTGTAATGTAATATTGTGAAAAACACATCAAATGAACAAATTAATTGATAAACATTGTCAAAATGTGATTTGCAATGTTATTATAATGATTTTATAAAGTTTATATATGCTTAGTGAGCAGAATGAACAATAAGTGGTCTTATGCTGCCCTCTGGTGGCTTTATGGCAATTTAATGTAATACACCAATATAAGCATTGTCACTTTTTTAACTTTTATAGAGGCATCTATTGCCTGATCTCCATGAAATGTTGTATGCTTGTTTAGAGACATGTGTCACATGTACTTTCCCTCTTTTTGAGATTATCTAAACATTCAATGAGGAGTTAAAGGCTTTTTGGGGACATTTGGTCAAAATCACATATTGATATGACTATTATAGCCATCCAATTGTAAAAGTTATTTTTTCTATATAATTATTGACGAGAGAGTCAGAATGAGCAGATCTAACAAATGATTTAAACATTATATTGCAACAGATGGAAAACACCATTTGCAGCTAATACAGGCAAATTTCCATAGGAAATGCATGGTTTTAAAGCTTTTTAACAGTTATAGCGCCACCTATAGTTTGATCTTCATAAAACTTTGCATGCTTCTTCAGCATGTTATGCCACATATACCCAACAATTTTCGTGAAGTTTTGAGTTTACCTTTAGGATTTATAGGCTTTTGAGTGCATTTTTCACACACTCTTTTTTAAATGACTCTGTTATAGCCATCCAAATGCAAAAGTTCAACTTTTTTTGATAATTATTGATCTAAAGAGTCCATAGAATTGTCCTAGACTGGTTTGGTTCGATCGGGCAAAAACCAGGGACTAGTTCGCAAAAAGTAGCTTTTTAACATAATCGCAATATTCAATGAACGATTTGATTGACAGCAATAGTTCTAGAGGCAAAGTTGTTCAGAATGAGGAGATCTATCATATGATATGCATATTTTGTGGATATGTGCAACACCATATGATTACAGAGCCATAAAACTCGTTAGCGCCAACTAGTGGCCGATTTCTTTCAAAATTCTTACAGACCTCTAGGCCATGAGTCGAGCATGCCCATCGAGTTTCGTTCCGATCGGCTTCCGTTAACCTTGTCTTATAGGTGCTCAAATTTAATTGGTTGATGGCGGCCATGTTTTTTGAGATACGCCAATGTCCTCATAGACATACATGGGGCCTTGGACCAAGACACTGCATACCAATTTTCGAGTCAATCGGACTAACGGTCAGGTGGTCATAGTCTTTTTTATGTTTTTTTCACATTATAGCGCCACCTAGAGCTCAATCTTCGCGATTTTTTTTGCTGTGACCTCAAATTGAGCCCATACACATGTGTACCAAGTTTGGTGACTATATCTCATTTAGGTTGTGAGTTATAGCCATTTTAGTAAAATTGGCTCCGCCCTGACAAACATTTTTACGCCTTAACGACCTTGAATCGAAATTTCAACTTTTTTTTGATAATTATTGATATTTAGACTCCATAGAACATTTCTGCACTGGTTTGGTTCTGATCGGGCAAAAATCCAGGGACTAGTTCGCAAAAGTAGGTTTTCAACAAAATTCAAAATGGCGGAAAAATTTGCATACCGGAAATGAAATCGGAGATATACGTTTTGTTTGGCAAGGACTCAGCTTTCCAGTGATATAAGACACTTGAGTTTGGACCAAACGGTTTAGGAGTTATGAGCCATTGTGCGCTTTTGGTTGCTGTAGCGCCACCTATAGGCCAATTGGGGTCATAGCTTATCAGGTTCGTCCCAGGCTGAGGACTACCATCTGACAAAGTTTCAACGCTCCAGCCCTTACGGTTTGGGCTGCACGATGCTTTACCGAGAATAATAATAATAATAATAATTAAAGCTGCAAGCAGCATTTAGCGGGTTCGAGCTTTTAAGGCCTTTAAGCACACAAGCATAACAAGACAAGGTTCATTTAACAAGCATTTAATCACTGACACAATAGATGGAAATGGCCATTTACAGCCAAACAGGCAATTAACTATAGGATATGTATGGTTTTCAAAGCTTTTGTCAGTTACAGCGCCACCTATGGTCTAATTTACCATGTACTAGCATAGTTTACAATGATTTACCATGGTCTAGTGTGATTTACCATGATTCACCATAGTTTACCATGATTTACCATGTTCTAGTGTGATTTACCATGATTCACCATAGATTACCTTGATTTACCATGTTCTTGCCTGATTTACCATGATATTCCCTGTGTTAGTGATTTACCATACTTTAACGTGATTTGCCATATTTTACCATGAATTGTCATAGCTTACATTGATTTAGCATGTCCTGGCATGATTTACTGTGATTTACCATGTTTCAGTTTGATTTACCATGATTCTATTCTGATTTACCATAGTTTACTATGATTTACCATGTTTCCACATTCTAATATGATTGACCATGATTTACCACATTGTAGTACGATTTACCACATTGTAGCCTGATTTACAATAGTTTACCATGATTTACCACATTGTAGTATGATTTACCATGATAATAGCCTAATCTACCATTGTTTACTATGATTTACCATGTTTCCATATTCTAATATGATTTACCATGATTTACCACATTGTAGTATGATTTACCATGATTTACCATAGTTTACCATGATTTACCATGAGTTACCACATTCTAATATGATTTACCATGACTTACCACATTGTGGTATGATTTACCATGATCCTAGCCTGATTTACCATAGTTTACCATGATTTACCATGTTTCCACATTCTAATATGATTTACCATGATTTACCACATTGTAGTATGATTTACCATGATCCTAGCCTCATTTACCATAGTTCACCATGATTTACCAAATTGAGGTTTGATTTACCATAATTCTAGCCTCTACATTTAATTGTAACCTGTGGAAACACAAGAAAGTATATTTCTGATCCTGCAGCCCACTCTATAGGACAACATTAGCATTACAGCCAGCACAAGTATATGGCATTGATAAACATTGACAGAATGTGATATTAAATGTTATTATAATGATATTACAATTCCTAGATATGAATTTTAAAGCTAAAAACTATTGCCAAATGTAATGTCATGTGTCACGTGCTTATTTGAATAAAGTCTAGGCATTGTTTGAATAGATATTGGCCACACACACACACACACATACAGAAAAAGAGAGAGAGAGAGAGAGGAGAGAGAGGGAAAGACAGACAGACACACACACACACACACACACACACAAACAGAGAGAGAGAGAGAGAGAGAGAGAGAGGGAAAGACAGACAGACAGACACACACACACACACACACACACACACACACACACACACAAACAGAGAGAGAGAGAGAGAGAGAGACAGAGACAGAAAGACAGACAGACAGACAGACAGACAGACAGACAGACAGACACACACACACACACACACACACTTCTGTTTTACATATAGATATTTTAAATAAATTAATAGAAACAAAATGCTTACTCCTAGTCTTGTAGTAATTTTTACACATTAATCATCCCATCATTTTTTGGCAGAAATGTCAATACCACTGCTTAAATAAAAATTAATTGATCAAATTTGACAAAATGTGATTGTAAATGTTATAATAGTGGTTTTATAATATCTAAATATGAATTATAGAACATTATAAGTAGATAGTATGACAAAATGACTTTTTATAACCAGCAGGGGGCAGCAGAGAACCACTCATTAGCTAATTTTCATTTTAAATGTCTGTTTTTCATTTAATGGGCACATTTTCCAAGTGAATGCCTTCAAACGTGCTAACTCACATACACATTTTGTTTCAGATATAGATATCTGAATAAAATAATGGGTAATAAATGACTTATTCCAAGTTTTCCCCTTTAAAACATATTTTCAGGTGTTATTTTAATTGTAATGTAATATTATTGTAAAACAAACATCAAATTAACAATTTAATTGATAAACATTGTCAAAATGTGATTTGCAAATGTTATTATAAGTGAGCAGATTGAACCAATAAGTGGTCTTATGCTGCCCTCTGGTGGCTTTATGGCAATTTAATTTAATACACCAATATAAGCATTGTCACTTTTTACTTTTATAGAGGCATCTATTGCCTGATCTCCATGAAATTTTGTATGCTTGTTTAGAGTCATATGTCACATGTACTTTCCTCTTTTGAGATGATCTAAACATCCATTGAGGAGTTAAAGGCTTTTGGGGACATTTGGTCAAAATCACATATTGATATGACTCTATTATAGCCATCCAATTGCAAAAGTTATTTTTTCTATATCATTATTGACCTAGAGAGTCAGAATGAGCAGATCTAACAAATTATTTAAACATTATATTGCAACAGATGGAAAATACCATTTGCAGCTAATACAGGCAATTTTCCATAGGAAATGCATGGTTTTAAAGGTTTTTAACAGTTATAGCGCCACCTATAGTCCGATCTCCATAAAACTTTGCATGCTTCTTCAGCATGTTATGCCACATATACCCAACAATTTTCGTGAAGTTTTGAGTTTCCCTTTAGGATTTATAGGCTTTTGAGTGCATTTTTCCACACCTCTTTTTAAATGACCCTGTTATAGCCATCCACATGCAAAAATTCAACTTTTTCGATAATTATTGATCTACAGAGTCCAGAGAATTGTCCTAGACTGGTTTGGTTCCGATCGGGCAAAAACCAGGGACTAGTTCGCAAAAGTAGGTTTTTAACATAATCGCCAATATTTAATGAACGATTTGATTGACAGCAATAGTTCTAGAGGCAAAGTTGTTCAGTATGAGGAGATCTATCATATGATATGCATATTTTGTGTATGTGTGCAACACCACGTGATTACAGAGCCATAAAACTCGTTAGCGCCAACTAGTGGCCGATTTCTTTCAAAATTCTTACAGACCTCTAGGGCCATGAGTCAAACATGCCCACCGAAGTTTCATTCCGATCGGCCTCCATTAACCTTGTCTAATAAGTGCTCAAATTTAATTGGCTGTGGCCCATGTTTTTTAAGATACGCCAATGTCCTCATAGACATACATGGTACCTTGGACCAAGACACTGCATACCAATTTTCAAGTCAATCGGACTAGCGGTCGTGGTGGTTATAGCCCTTTTGTGTTTTTTCATGTTATAGCGCCACCAAGTGGTTAATCGTCGCGAATTTTTTATCCTGACCAAAAACTGAGCCCATACATATGTTTACCAAGTTTGGTGAAGATATCTCATTTCGTTTTTGAGTTATAGCCTTTTAGTAAAATAGGCCCCGCCCTAAACGTTCATTTTTACGCCCCTTAACAACCGTGAATCGAAATTTCAACATTTTTTCAATTATTATTGATAAATAGACTCCAGAGAACATTTTGGCACTGGTTTGGTTTTTGATCGGGCAAAAACCAGGGACTAGTTTGCAAAAGTAGGTTTTCAACAAAATTCAAAATGGCGGAAAAATTTTAATGACGGAAATAAAATCGGAGATATACATTTTGTTCGCCAAGGTCTCAGCTTTCCAATGATATAAGACACTTGAGTGTGGACCAAACGGTTTAGGAGTTATGAGCCCTTTCGCGCAATTGATTGCTATAGCGCCACCTATAGGCCAATCTGGCTCATAATTTGATAACCTCTCCTCGATTTTTGTACTACCTATTGGCCAAGTTTCAAGTCTCTAGCCCTTACGGTTTGGTCTGCACGATGCGTTTTTCGGCTGAATAATAATAATAATAATAATAATAATAATAAAAATCAGCACAAATACAATAGGTGTTCAGCACCGTGCTCGAACCCTAATTAAAGCTGCAAGCAGCATTTAGCGGGTTCAAGCATTTAAGGCCTTTAAGGACTTAAAGCCTAAAAGCATCAAAAGACACCAAGGTTCATTTAGAAAGCATTTAACCACTGACATAATAGATGAAAATGACCATTTACAGCCAATAAAGGCAATTTAATATAGGATATGTGTGGTTTTCAAAGCTTTTTGTCAGTTATAGTGCCACCTATGGTCTAATTTACCATGTACTAGCATAGTTTACCATGATTTACCATGTTCTAGTGTGATTTACCATGATTCACCTTAGTTTACCTTGATTTACCATGTTCTTGCCTGATTTACCATGATATTCCCTGTGTTAGTGATTTAACATACTTAACTGTGATTCGCCATATTTTACCATGAATTACCATAGCTTACATTGATTTAGCATGTCCTGGCATGATTTACTGTGATTTACCATGTTCCAGTTTTATTTACCATGATTCTAGCCTGATTTACCATAGTTTACCATGATTTACCATGATTTACCATGTTTCCACATTCTAATATGATTTACTATGATTTACCACATTGTAGGATGATTTACCATGATCCTGGCATGATTTACCATAGTTTACCATGATTTACCATGTTTCCACATTCTAATATGATTTACCATGATTTACCACGAGTTACCACATTCTAATATGATTTACCATGATTTACCACAAATTGCCACATTCTAATATGATTTACCATGATCCTAGCCTGATTTACCATAGTTTACCATGATTTACCATGTTTCCACATTCTAATATGATTTACCACATTGTAGTATGATTTACCACATTGTGGTATGATTCACCATGATTATAGCATTATTTACCATAGTTCACCATGATTTACCACATTCTAATGTGATTTACCATGATTTACCCCATTGAGGTTTGATTCAGCATGATTCTAGCCTATACATTTAATTTTAACCTGTGGAAACACAATAAAGTATATTTCTGATCCTGCAGCCCCCTCTATAGGACAACATTAGCATTAGAACCAGCATAAGTCTATGGCATTGATAAACATTGACAAAATGGGATATTAAATGTTATTATAATGATTTTTATAATGCCTAGATATTAATTTTAAAGCAAAAAACTATTGCCAAATGTAATGTCATGTGTCACCTGCTTATTTGAATAAAGTCTGAGCATTTCTTGAGTAGATATTGGCCACACACACACACACACACACACACACACACACACACACACACACACACACACACACACACACATACAGAGAGAGAGAGAGAGAGAGAGAGAGAGAGAGAGAGAGAGAGAGAGAGAGAGAGAGAAAGACAGACAGACTGATACACACACAAACACACACACACACACACACACACACACACACACACACACACACACACACACACACACACACACTTCTGTTTTACATGTAGATATTTTAAATAAATTATTAGTAACACAATGCTTACTCCTAGTCTTGTAGTAATTTTTACACATTAATCATACCATCATTGTTTGGCAGAATTGTCAATACCACTGTTTAAATAAAAATGAATTGATTGAATTTGTCAAAATGTGATTGTAAATGTTATAATAGTGGTTTTATAATGTCTAAATATGAATTATAGAGCAATATAATCAAGTAGTATGACAAAATGACTTTTAAAACCAGCAGGTGGCAGCAGAGAACCACTCATTAGCTCATTTTCATTGTAAACGCTCTGTTTTCCATTTAATGGGCACATTTTCCCGGGTGAATGCCTTTAATTTAATTACTTATTCTATCTTTTCCACTTTAAAACATATTTTCAGGTGTTATTTTGAATTGTAATGTAATATTGTGAAAAACACATCAAATGAACAAATGAATTGATAAACATTGTCAAAATGTGATTTGCAATGTTATTATAATGGTTTTATAAAGTTTATATATGCTTAGTGAGCAGAATGAACCAATAAGTGGTCTTCTGCTGCCCTCTGGTGGCTTTATGGCAATTTAATGTAATACACCAATATAAGCATTGTCACTTTTTTAACTTTTATAGAGGCATCTATTGCCCGATCTCCATGACATGTTGCATGCTTGTTTAGAGTCATGTGTCACATGTACTTCCCTCTTTTTGAGATTATCTAAACATTCAATGAGGAGTTAAAGGCTTTTTGGGGACATTTGGTCAAAATCACAAATTGATATGACTATTAAAGCCATCCAATTGCAAAAGTTATTTTTTCTATATAAATATTGACGTAGAGAGTCAGAATGAGCAGATCTAACAAATGATTTAAACATTATATTGCAACAGATGGAAAATACCATTTGCAGCTAATACAGGCAATTTTCCATAGGAAATGCATAGTTTTAAAGCTTTTTAACAGTTATAGCGCCACCTATAGTCCTGTCTCCATAAAACTTTGCATGCTTCTACAGCATGTTATGCCACATATACCCAACAATTTTCGTGAAGTTTTGAGTTTCCCTTTAGGATTTATAGGCTTTTGAGTGCATTTTTCCACACCTCTTTTTAAATGACCCTGTTATAGCCATCCAAATGCAAAAGTTCAACTTTTTCAATAATTATTGATCTAGAGAGTCCAGAGAATTGTCCTAGACTGGTTTGGTTCGATCGGGCAAAAACCAGGGACTAGTTCGCAAAAGTAGGTTTTTAACATAATTGTAAATATTTAATGAACGATTTGATTGACACCAATGGTTCTAGAGGCAAAGTTGTTCAGCATAAGGAGGTCTATCTTATGATATGCATATTTTGTGGATGTGTGCAACACCATGTGATTACAGAGCCATAAACTCGTTAGCGCCAACTAGTGGCCGATTTCTTTCAAAATTCTTACAGACCTCTAGGGCCATGAGTCGAACATGCCCATCGAGTTTCGCTCCGATCGCCTCCGTTAACCTTGTCTTATAGGTGCTCAAACTTAATTGGTTGATAACGCCACGCTTTTTTGAGATACGCCAATGTCCTCATAGACTTACATGGTACCTTGGACCAAGACACTGCACACCAATTTTCAAGTCAATCAGACTAACGGTCAGGTGGTCATAGCCTTTATTATGTTTTTGTAACATTATAGCGCCACCTAGAGCTCTATCTTCGCCTTTTTTTTACTTTGACCTCAAATTGAGCCCATACATATGTGTACCAAGTTTGATGAATATATCTCATTTACTTTTTGAGTTATAGTCTTTTTAGTAAAATAGGCTCCGCCCTGAATGTCCATTTTGTCGCCCTTATCGACCATGAATCGAAATTTCTACTTTTTTTCAATGATTATTGATATTCAGTCTCCAGAGAACAGTTGTGCACTGGTTTGGTTCCGATCAGGCCAAAAACCAGGGACTAGTTCGCAAAAGTAGGTTTTCAACATAATTCAAAATGGCGGAAAAATTTGCATACCGGAAATGAAATCGGAGATATACGTTTTGTTTGGCAAGGACTCAGCTTTCCAGTGATATAAGACACTTGAGTGTGGACAAAACTGTTTAGGAGTTATGAGCTATTTTGCGCTTTTGGTTGCTGTAGCGCCACCTATAGGCCATTTGGGGTCATAGCTTCTCAGGATCGTCCCAGGCTGAGGACTACCATCTGACAAAGTTTCAACGCTCCAGCCCTTACGGTTTGGGCTGCACGATGCTTTACCGGAGAATAATAATAATAATAATTAAAGCTGCAAGCAGCATTTAGCGGGTTCACATTTAAGGCCTTTAAGGACTTAAAGCCTAAAAGCATCAAAAGACACCAAGGTTCATTTAGAAAGCATTTAACCACTGACATAATAGATGAAAATGACCATTTACAGCCAATAAAGGCAATTTAATATAGGATATGTGGTTTTCAAAGCTTTTTGTCAGTTATAGCGCCACCTATGGTCTAATTTACCATGTACTAGCATAGTTTACCATGATTTACCATGTTCTAGTGTGATTTACCATGATTCACCATAGTTTACCTTGATTTACCATGTTCTTGCCTGATTTACCATGATATTCCTGTGTTAGTGATTTAACATACTTAACCGTGATTCGCCATATTTTACCATGAATTACCATAGCTTACATTGATTTAGCATGTCCTGGCATGATTTACTGTGATTTACCATGTTCCAGTTTTATTTACCATGATTCTAGCCTGATTTACCATAGTTTACCATGATTTACCATGTTTCCACATTCTAATATGATTTACTATGATTTACCACATTGTAGGATGATTTACCATGATCCTGGCATGATTTACCATAGTTTACCATGATTTACCACGAGTTACCACATTCTAATATGATTTACCATGATTTACCACAAATTGCCACATTCTAATATGATTTACCATGATTTACCACAAATTGTCACATTCTAATATGATTTACCATGATCCTAGCCTGATTTACCATAGTTTACCATGATTTACCATGTTTCCACATTCCAATATGATTTACTACATTGTAGTATGATTTACCACATTGTGGTATGATTCACCATGATTATAGCATTATTTACCATAGTTCAGCATGATTTACCAAATTCTAATGTGATTTACCATGATTTACATTGAGGTTTGATTCAACATGATTCTAGCCTATACATTTAATTTTAACCTGTGGAAACACAAGAAAGTATATTTCTGATCCTGCAGCCCTCTATAGGACAACATTAGCATTAGAACCAGCACAAGTCTATGGCATTGATAAACATTGACAAAATGGGATATTAAATGTTATTATAATGATTTTTACAATGCCTAGATATTAATTTTAAAGCAAAAACTATTGCCAAATGTAATGTCATGTGTCACCTGCTTATTTGAATAAAGTCTAAGCATTTCTTGAGTAGATATTGGCCACACACACACACACACACACACACACACACACACATACAGAGAGAGAGAGAGAGAGAGAGAGAGAGACAGACAGACTGATACACACACACAAACACACACACACACACACACACACACACACACACACACACACACACACACACACACACACACGCGCACACACACACACACACACACACACACACACTTCTGTTTTACATGTAGATATTTTAAATAAATTATTAGTAACACAATGCTTACTCCAAGAACCACTCATTAGCTCATTTTCATTGTAAACGCCTGTTTTCCATTTAATGGGCACATTTTCCGGTGAATGCCTTTAATTTAATTACTTATTCTATCTTTTCCCTTTAAAACATATTTTCAGGTGTTATTTTGAATTGTAATGTAATATTGTGAAAACACATCAAATGAACAAATTAATTGATAAACATTGTCAAAATGTGATTTGCAATGTTATTATAATGATTTTATAAAGTTTATATATGCTTAGTGAGCAGAATGAACCAATAAGTGGTCTTATGCTGCCCTCTGGTGGTTTTATGGCAATTTAATTTAATACACCAAAATAAGCATTGTCACTTTTTTAATTTTTAAAGAGGCATCTATTGCCTGATCTCCATGAAATGTTGTATGCTTGTTTAGAGTCATGTGTCACATGTACTTCTCTTTTTGAGATTATCTAAACATTCAATGAGAAGTTAAAGGCTTTTGGGGACATTTGGTCAAAATCACATATTGATTTGACTATTATAGCCATCCAATTGTAAAAGTAATTTTTCTATATAATTATTGACCTAGAGAGTCAGAATGAGCAGATCTAATGAATGTTTTAAACATTATATTGCAACTGATGGAAAATACCATTTGCAGCTAATACAGGCAATTTTCCATAGGAAATGCATGGTTTTAAAGCTTTTTAAAAGTTATAGCGCCACCTATAGTCCGATCTCCATAAAACTTTGCATGCTTCTTCAGCATGTTATGCCACATATACCCAACAATTTTCGTGAAGTTTTGAGTTTTCCTTTAGGATTTATAGGCTTTGAGTGCATTTTTCCACACCTTTTTTTTAAATGACCCTGTTATAGCCATCCAAATGCAAAAGTCCAACTTTTTTTCAATAATTATTGATCTAGAGAGTCCAGAGAATTGTTCTAGACTGGTTTGGTTCCGATCGGGCAAAAAACCAGGGACTAGTTCGCAAAAGTAGGTTTTTAACATAATTGTAAATATTTAATGAACGATTTGATTGACAGCAATGGTTCTAGAGGCAAAGTTGTTCAACATGAGGAGATCTATCTTATGATATGCATATTTTGTGGATGTGTGCAACACCATGTGATTACAGAGCCATAAAACTCGTTAGCGCCAACTAGTGGCCGATTTCTTTCAAAATTCTTACAGACCTCTAGGGCCATGAGTCGAACATGCCCATCGAGTTTCGTTCCGATCGGCCTCCGTTAACCTTGTCTTATAGGTGCTCAAACTTAATTGGTTGATGGCGCCATGTTTTTTGAGATACGCCAATGTCCTCATAGACATACATGGGGCCTTGGACCAAGACACTGCACACCAATTTTCAAGTCAATCAGACTAACGGTCAGGTGGTCATAGCCTTTATTATGTTTTTGTAACATTATAGCGCCACCTAGAGCTCAATCTTCGCCTTTTTTACTGTGACCTCAAATTGAGTCCATACACATGTGTACCAAGTTTGATGAATATATCTAATTTACTTTTTGAGTTATAGCCTTTTTAGTAAAATAGGCTCCGCCCTGAACGTCCATTTTGTCGCCCTTATCAACCATGAATCGAAATTTCTACTTTTTTTCAATGATTATTGATATTCAGTCTCCAGAGAACAGTTGTGAACTGGTTTGGTTCCGATCAGGCCAAAAACCAGGGACTAGTTCGCAAAAGTAGGTTTTCAACAATATTCAAAATGGCGGAAAAATTTGCATACCGGAAATGAAATCGGAGATATACGTTTTGTTTGGCAAGGACTCAGCTTTCCAGTGATATAAGACACTTGAGTGTGGACCAAACGGTTTAGGAGTTATGAGCTATTTTGCGCTTTTGGTTGCTGTAGCGCCACCTATAGGCCATTTGGGGTCATAGCTTCTCAGGGTCGTCCCAGGCTGAGGACTACCATCTGACAAAGTTTCAACGCTCCAGCCCTTACGGTTTGGGCTGCACGATGCGTTTACCGAGAATAATAATAATAATAATAATTAAAGCTGCGAGCAGCATTTAGCGGGTTCGAGTATTTAAGGTTTTAAGAATGGTGTATTTCAAACATGGCCACCATCAACCAGTGAAGTTTGTCCTATCGGAACTTATTGGTTGATGGTGGCCATGTTTTTTTAAATACACCAATGTCCTCATAGATATAAATGGTAACTTGGGCCAAGACACTGCATACCAATTTTCGAGTCAATTGGACTAACGATCAGGTGGCCATAGCCCTTTTAATTTTTTTCATGTTATAGCGCCACCAAGTGGTCAATCGTCGCAATTTTTGTAGCGTGACCTAGGATTGAGCCCATACACATGTGTACCAAGTTTGGTGAATATATCTCATTTCGTTTCTTGAGTTATAACATTTTTTGTAAAATTGGCTCCACCCTAAATGTACATTTTCACGCTCCTTATCGCCCTTGAATCGAAATTTCTACTTTTTTTCAATAATCATTGATAGTCAGACTCCAGAGCACATTTCTTCACTGGATTGGTTCCGATCGGGCAAAAAACCTAGGACTAGTTTGCAAAAGTTGGTTTTTGACAAAATTCAAAATGGCGGAAAATTTGCATACCGGAAATGAAATCGGATATATACGCTTTGTTCGGACATGGACTCACCTTTCCAGTGATATAAGACACTTGAGTCTGTGACAAATGGTTTGGGAGTTATGATCTATTATGCACTTTTGATCGCTGTAGCGCCACCTATTGGCCAATCGGGGTTATATCTTCTCAGGTTCTCCCCAACTTGAGGGCTACCATCTGGCCAGGTTTGAAGTCTCTAGCCCTTACGGTTTGGTCTGCACGATCAGTTTTAGGGGAGAAGAAAATAATAATAACCTTATCCAGCAGGTGGCAGCAGAGAACCACTCATTGGCTCACTTTCATTTAAAAACAGTCTGTTTTTTCATTTAATGGGCACATTTTCCAAGTTAATGCCTTCAAAGGTGCCAACTCACATACACATTTGTTGCATATATAGATATTTGAAATAAATAATGGGTAACCAATTGTTTATTTTAGGTTTTCTCCTTTAAAACATCTTTTCAGGTATTATTGTAACTATAATGCAATATTATTGCAAAACATTAATTAAATTAACAAATGAAGTGTTAAACCTCAACAAAAGGTGATTTGTAATGTTATTTTAATGATTGTATACAGTTTTAATATGATTAAACTGCATTATTAAGGAGAATGAGCCAATGAGTGGTCTTCTGCTGCCCTCCGGTGGTTGTACTGGAATTGCAGGTGATGTGCAATGATAGGCAAACTGTCAGATTTCACCATTTTAGCTGTTGTAGACGCACCTTTTGCCCGATCTCAGTGGAATATTCCATGCTTGTTTAGAGTCATATGCGACATGTGCTCACACACTTTTAAGAAGATCTGAGCATTACATGAGGAGTTATGGGTCTTTGGTGACACTTGGCCAAGGTCTCATTTTGAAATGACCCTTTATAAGAACACAAAGTGCAAAGTTCAATTTTTTATTTAATTATCTATCAAGAGAGTCCAGAAAATTATACTGCATTTGTTTTATTCAGATTGATCAAAAATCCTAGGACTAGTTTACAAAAGTAGATTTTTAACATAATTGTGAATATTTAATTAACAATTTGATTGACACCAGTGGTTCTTGAGGCAAAGTTGTTCAACATGAGGAGATCTATCCAGTGATATGAATATTGTGTGGATATGTGTAACACCACGTGATTACAGCCAATACAGGCCGTTTACCATAGGCAGTGCATGGTTTTTAAAGCTTTTTAACAGTTATAGCGCCACCTATGGTCCGATTTCCATTAAAGTGTGTATCCTTCTTTAGACTCACATGCTACACGTGCGCACCAATTTTTGTGAAGTTTTGAGTTTCCCTTTAGGATTTATAGGCTTGTGAGTGCATTTTGCCACACCTATTCTTTAAATGACCCTGTTATAGCCATCCAAATGCAAAAGTTCAATTTTTTTCAATAATTATTGATCTAGAGAGTCCAGAGAATTGTCCTAGACTGGTTTGGTTCCGATCGGTAAAAAAACCAGGGACTAGTTTGCAAAAGTAGGTTTTTAACATAATCACGAATATTTAATGAACGATTTGATTGACAGCAATAATTCTAGAGGCAAAGTTGTTCAACATGAGGAGATCTATCATATGATATGCATATTTTGTGGATGTGTGCAACACCATGTGATTACAGAGCCATAAAACTCGTTAGCGCCAACTAGTGGCCGATTTCTTTCAAAATTCTTACAGACCTCTAGGGCCATGAGTCGAACATGCTCATCGAGTTTCGCTCCGATCGGCCTCCGTTAACCTTGTCTTATAGGTGCTCAAATTTAATTGGTTGATGGCGGCCATGTTTTTTGAGATACGCCAATGTCCTCATAGACATACATGGGGCCTTGGACCAAGACACTGCATACCAATTTTTGAGTCAATCGGACTAACGATCAGGTGGTCATAGTCTTTTTATGTTTTTGCCCATTATAGCGCCACCTAGAGCTCAATCTTCGCGATTTTTATCGTGACCAAGGACTGAGCCCATACAAATTTGTACCAAGTTTGGTGAAGATATCTCATTTCCTTCTTGAGTTATAGCCTTTTTAGTAAAATAGGCTCCGCCTTGAACGCGTCCATTTTGGCGCCCCTTAGCAACCGTGAATCGCAATGTCTCCTTTTATCAATAATTATTGATATATAGACTACAGAGAACATTTCTGCACTGGTTTGGTTCCGATCGGTCAAAAAACCAGGGACTAGTTTGCAAAAGTAGGTTTTCAACATAATTCAAAATGGCGGAAAAATTTGCATACCGGAAATTAAATCGGAGATATACATTTTGTTCGTCATGGACTCAGCTTTCCAATGATATAAGACACTTGAGTCTGTGACAAACGATTTGGGAGTTATGAGCCATAACGCGCTTTTGGTTGCTGTAGCGCCACCTATTGGCCAATTGGGGTCATAGCTTCTCAGCTTCTCCCCAAATTGAGGACTACCATCTGGCCAGGTTTGAAGTCTCTAGCACTTACGGTTTGGTCTGCACGATGCGTTTTAGCGGAGAAGAAAAATAATAATAATAATAATAATAATAATAATAATTAAAGCTGCAAGCAGCATTTAGCGGGGTTCGAGCTTTTAAGGCCTTTAAGCACACAAGCATAACAAGACAAGGTTCATTTAACAAGCATTTAATCACTGACACAATAGATGGAAATGGCCATTTACAGCCAAACAGGCAATTAACTATAGGATATGTATGGTTTTCAAAGCTTTTTGTCAGTTACAGCGCCACCTATGGTCTAATTTACCATGTACTAGCATAGTTTACAATGATTTACCATGGTCTAGTGTGATTTACCATGATTCACCATAGTTTACCATGATTTACCATGTTCTAGTGTGATTTACCATGATTCACCATAGATTACCTTGATTTACCATGTTCTTGCCTGATTTACCATGATATTCCCTGTGTTAGTGATTTACCATACTTTAACGTGATTTGCCATATTTTACCATGAATTGTCATAGCTTACATTGATTTAGCATGTCCTGGCATGATTTACTGTGATTTACCATGTTTCAGTTTGATTTACCATGATTCTATTCTGATTTACCATAGTTTACTATGATTTACCATGTTTCCACATTCTAATATGATTTACCATGATTTACCACATTGTAGTACGATTTACCACATTGTAGCCTGATTTACAATAGTTTACCATGATTTACCACATTGTTCAATTCAATTCAATTCAAATTTATTTGTATAGCGCTTTTCACAATACACATTGTTTCAAAGCAGCTTTACAGAAAGTGCATTTTATAAATGTACATTGAAAAATGTTAGAAAAAGTTAATCAATCATGTATTATTTTAGGCCGCTATAATAGCGCTGGCGTTGAGTCGTCTCTTCACAGGCGCCGAGTCGCCTCATCACAGGTGTTGGGGCATCTGAAGTCTCCATGAGAGGCTGGATACAAACTGAGCTGACTAATTATTTACCTCGGGACTAGTGTCCCGAGATAATAACAGAAAAGCAGATGGGAAATAATTAGCATAGCTGCTGTTCAGAATATTAATTCTTTTGATCCGATTTAACTGTAGTATAAAAGGTAATTATAATGTGAATGCTTGGCTAAAGAGATGCCTTTAATCTAGTTTTAAACTGGGACAGCGAGTCTGAACTCGAACAATATCAGGAAGGCTATTCCAGAGTTTAGGAGCTAAATGTGAAAATGCCCTCCTCCTTTAGTGGACTTAGATATCCTAGGCGACCAGAAGCCTCGAGTTTAGTGATCTTAAAGAGCGATGGATTGTAGGGCGATAGAAGATCCATTAAATACACTGGAGCTAAACCATTTAGGGCTTTATAGGTCAGTAGCAATACTTTGTAATTGATACGGAACTTAATAGGTAACCAGTGTAGAGATGATAAAATTGGTGTTATATGATCATATTTTCTTGACCTAGTAAGAACTCTAGCAGCTGCGTTGGACTAACTGTAGCTTGTTTATTGAGGATGCAGGACAACCAGCTAATAAAGCATTACAGTAATCTAGTCTTGAGGTCATGAATGCATGAACTAACTTTTCTGCATCAGAAATAGATAGCATGTTACGTAGCTTAGCAATGTTTCTAAGGTGGAAAATGCTGTTCTTGTAACATATGAAATATGATTTTCAAAGACAAGTTGCGGTCTAATATAACACCCAGGTCTTTTACTGTAGTGGATAAAGTGACAGGACGCCCTTCCAAGTTAAAGTTGTATTGTGAGAGGTTTTGTGGGCCGCTTTTTGGACCAATAAGTAATACCTCTGTTTTATCTGAATTTAATAGCAGAAAATTACACGTCATCCAGTATTTAATATCTTCAACACACGCTGTCAGTTTAGATAATTTAGCTTTCATCTGGTCGTGATGAAATATATAATTGAGTGTCATCAGCATAACAGTGGAAATTAATTCCATGTTTTCTTATAATATTACCAAGTGGCAGCATATATATTGAGAATAGCAGAGGGCCTAACACAGATCCTTGCGGCACCCTATAGTCTACTGACGTTATCTTTGATTTTTCCCCATTTAGACAGACAAAATGGTAGCGGTCTGATAAGTACGATCTAAACCAGTTTAATGCCTTTCCTGAACACCAGTGTAATTTTGAAGTCGATCTAAGAGTATTTTATGATCTATAGTATCGAACGCAGCACTAAGATCAAGTAGAACTAGTATTGAGATACAGCCTTGGTCAGAAGCTAGAAGTAAATCATTTGTGATTTTAACGAGCGCAGTTTCTGTGCTATGGTGTGGTCTGAACTGGATTGAAATTTTTCATAGATATCATTTTCTTGCAAGAAAGAGCACAATTGAGCAGACACAACTTTTTCTAGTATTTTAGACATAAATGGAAGATTTGAAATGGGTCTGTAATTTGCTAGGTTATTATGATCTAATTGTGGCTTCTTAATGAGAGGTTTTATGACTGCCAACTTGAATATTCTTGGAACATGACCTAAAGATAAAGACGAGTTAATAATATTGAGAAGAGGCTCTTCCACTACAGGTAACAGCTCTTTCAGTAGTTTAGTGGGTATTGGATCTAATAAACATGTTGTTGGTTTAGATGCAATGATAAGTTTATTTAGCTCTTCCTGTCCTATAGTTGTAAAGCGGTGTAGTAGTTCTTGAGGGGCGATAATTGAGGTTGAATCATAAGACATCATTAAAGGTTGTACATTTACAATTCTGTTTCTGATGCTTTCTATTTTCTCAGTGAAGAAATTCATAAAATCGTTACTACTAAACTGTAACGGAATATTTTGCTCAGGCGATGCTTGTTTATTTGTTAATCTAGCCACGGTGTTAAATAAAAACCTTGGATTATTTTGGTTATTTTCTATTAGTTTATGGAGATGCTCAGCCCTGGCTGCTTTTAGGCCTTTTATAACGTGACGTACTATCTTTCCACGCGATTCTAAAGACCTCTAAATTAGTTTGTTTCCATTTACGCCTAAGTTACGAGTTTCTCTCTTGATAACATGTGTAGCACTGTTGTACCATGGTGCTTTAGTTTTCTCTAACCTTTTTAATCTAATTGGTGCAACATTTTCTAATGTACTAGAGAAAATGGTGCTCATACTGCTAGTCATTTCCTCTAGTTCATCTGTTTGTTTGGGTTCACTGAGCAGCTGAGACAGATCAGGTAAGCTATTTGAGAATCTATCTATAGTGGTTGGAAGGATCGCTCTGCCTGGTCGATAACGTGGCACAACATGACAGATTTCAGCAGTACGCAGTATGCAAGTTACCATGTAATGGTCAGTGACATCATCACTTTGTTGTATAATATCTATATCGGTTGGGTTGGTTCCATGTGATATAATTAAATCTAGTGTGTGATTAAGACGATGAGTCGGACCAGTGACGTTTTGCTTGACCCCAAAGGAGTTTAATAGATCTGTAACGCAGCCCCTAACGCATCATTTGTGTTATCTACGTGTATGTTAAAATCTCCAACAATTAATGCTTTATCGACATTGACCAATAGATCTGATAGAAAGTCTGCAAACTCTTTTAGGAAATCAGCATAGGGCCCTGGAGGTCTATATACAGTAGCCAAGGCTAGAGATAAAACGGTTTTCTTTCTTACATCTAAGAGCGTAACATTTAGCACTAGTACTTCAAACGAATTAAACCTGTGACCTGTTTTCTGAGTAACATTTAGAATATCTCTATAGATTATTGCAACACCGCCGCCACGACCAATCAGACGGGCTCATGCTTATAACAGTATCCTGGTGGAGTAGACTCATTTAGACCGAATAATCATTTGGCTTAAGCCAGGTTTCAGTAAGGCAAAGTACATCGAAACTATTATCTGTGACCATTTCATTTACAATAACCGCCTTTAGGTGTGAGCGATCTAATGTTTAGAAGACCTAGTTTTAGAAATTGTTTTTGTTCACTAATATTGAGATTTTCTGGTTTAATCACAATTAGATTTTTCCTAGATCTTACAGTAGATTTAAAGTTTGACCTCACTAAACGAGGAATAGACACAGTTTCTATATAATGTTCTACATTGGTACTTATGTCAATTAAGTTAGGACAGCAAAGACTGTGATTTGAACTTTGACTTACTAGTCATATGGTGGTGTGTAACGCCCTGGAGATGTTGTCCGACAGTAGAGCCGCTCCGAGTCTGCTGGGGTGGAGGCCATCAGGACGGAAGAGCCTAGGTCGCTCCCAAAACAGATTCCAATTATTTACAAAGAGCAGCTTCTGTTCATTACACCATGACATTAACCATTCATTTAGAGCAAGTAATCTACTAAACCTTTCATGTCCTAGTCGGTACGTGGAAGGGGTCCAGACACGATGATCGTTGCTTCAGGCGATGTTCTGCGCACCGTCTCGACTCAGACTCCGGTAGTCCTTCTTCAGAATCTCCGCCTGCCGCAGCCTGATGTCGCTCGTTCGCGTGCAGCACGACAGCTCCGATGCGCTCGCCACCGCTCAGGATCTCGGGAACCTGCGCAGCGACATCGAGAACACGAGCACCAGGAAAGCAGTGAGTGCGCACCTTACCTTTACCTGAAGTAGCGCGGACATGCCGGACGATGGAAGTACCGATGACCACAGCGCCGTTCCGCCTCGCGAAGAGGGGAAGCGGTTCTGAGTGGAGATCTCAAGACCGAGGGGTGGAGAGGTCCTTGCTCTGGTCCTGGCTCGCCTCTTCCGCTGTGGAAACACCCAGGGTCCATGGTGCTGTGTCGGTGCCGGAGTGAACGAAACCAGGGATGATCGCGCCCTGGGTGCTTGGGTCCTGTGCAGAGAAACACACGGAGTAGACGAGGTCGGAGTCAAAAGGTTACCAACCACTGACTTGTGAGCATCGGCGCGTGATGTTTCCAGCGCTGAACGTCGCTCTCTCAGCACGGCTCGCCTGTCTTGTAGGTTGCGAATCTGCTTGTCCAACGACTCCAACTCCAACTGCACCGAATGCAGCTCGAACGTGTCCTCACCTGCACTCAAAGGTAACATTAGACACAGATCCGAGTTATTCGCCATTGTAGTAAATGTGCTACAATGGCGAATTGTAGGTTTCAGTGGTTACGGGTGTAAATAAGTTACCACGCGTGCAATGCTAGCGGTCTACGGCTAGTAGCGGAAGTTCGGATATAAGTAGCGATATCAAAGCAATCCGATTGTTGTAGTATGATTTACCATGATAATAGCCTAATCTACCATTGTTTACTATGATTTACCATGTTTCCATATTCTAATATGATTTACCATGATTTACCACATTGTAGTATGATTTACCATGATTTACCATAGTTTACCATGATTTACCATGAGTTACCACATTCTAATATGATTTACCATGACTTACCACATTGTGGTATGATTTACCATGATCCTAGCCTGATTTACCATAGTTTACCATGATTTACCATGTTTCCACATTCTAATATGATTTACCATGATTTACCACATTGTAGTATGATTTACCATGATCCTAGCCTCATTTACCATAGTTCACCATGATTTACCAAATTGAGGTTTGATTTACCATAATTCTAGCCTCTACATTTAATTGTAACCTGTGGAAACACAAGAAAGTATATTTCTGATCCTGCAGCCCACTCTATAGGACAACATTAGCATTACAGCCAGCACAAGTCTATGGCATTGATAAACATTGACAGAATGTGATATTAAATGTTATTATAATGATATTACAATTCCTAGATATGAATTTTAAAGCTAAAAACTATTGCCAAATGTAATGTCATGTGTCACGTGCTTATTTGAATAAAGTCTAGGCATTGTTTGAATAGATATTGGCCACACACACACACACACACATACAGAAAAAGAGAGAGAGAGAGAGAGGAGAGAGAGGGAAAGACAGACAGACAGACACACACACACACACACACACACACAGAGAGAGAGAGAGAGAGAGAGAGAGAGAGAGAGAGAGAGAGAGAGGAAAGACAGACAGACAGACAGACACACACACACACACACACACACACACACACACACACAAACAGAGAGAGAGAGACAGAGACAGAAAGACAGACAGACAGACAGACAGACAGACACACACACACACACACACACACACACACACACTTCTGTTTTACATATAGATATTTTAAATAAATTAATAGAAACAAAATGCTTACTCCTAGTCTTGTAGTAATTTTTACACATTAATCATCCCATCATTTTTTGGCAGAAATGTCAATACCACTGCTTAAATAAAAATTAATTGATCAAATTTGACAAAATGTGATTGTAAATGTTATAATAGTGGTTTTATAATATCTAAATATGAATTATAGAACATTATAAGTAGATAGTATGACAAAATGACTTTTATAACCAGCAGGGGCAGCAGAGAACCACTCATTAGCTAATTTTCATTTTAAATGTCTGTTTTTCATTTAATGGGCACATTTTCCAAGTGAATGCCTTCAAACGTGCTAACTCACATACACATTTTGTTTCAGATATAGATATCTGAATAAAATAATGGGTAACAAATGACTTATTCCAAGTTTTCCCTTTAAAACATATTTTCAGGTGTTATTTTAATTGTAATGTAATATTATTGTAAAACAAACATCAAATTAACAATTTAATTGATAAACATTGTCAAAATGTGATTTGCAAATGTTATTATAAGTGAGCAGATTGAACCAATAAGTGGTCTTATGCTGCCCTCTGGTGGCTTTATGGCAATTTAATTTAATACACCAATATAAGCATTGTCACTTTTTACTTTTATAGAGGCATCTATTGCCTGATCTCCATGAAATTTTGTATGCTTGTTTAGAGTCATATGTCACATGTACTTTCCTCTTTTTGAGATGATCTAAACATCCATTGAGGAGTTAAAGGCTTTTTGGGGACATTTGGTCAAAATCACATATTGATATGACTCTATTATAGCCATCCAATTGCAAAAGTTATTTTTCTATATCATTATTGACCTAGAGAGTCAGAATGAGCAGATCTAACAAATTATTTAAACATTATATTGCAACAGATGGAAAATACCATTTGCAGCTAATACAGGCAATTTTCCATAGGAAATGCATGGTTTTAAAGGTTTTTAACAGTTATAGCGCACCTATAGTCCGATCTCCATAAAACTTTGCATGCTTCTTCAGCATGTTATGCCACATATACCCAACAATTTTCGTGAAGTTTTGAGTTTCCTTTAGGATTTATAGGCTTTTGAGTGCATTTTTCCACACCTCTTTTTAAATGACCCTGTTATAGCCATCCACATGCAAAAATTCAACTTTTTTTCGATAATTATTGATCTACAGAGTCCAGAGAATTGTCCTAGACTGGTTTGGTTCCGATCGGGCAAAAACCAGGGACTAGTTCGCAAAAGTAGGTTTTTAACATAATCGCCAATATTTAATGAACGATTTGATTGACAGCAATAGTTCTAGAGGCAAAGTTGTTCTGTATGAGGAGATCTATCATATGATATGCATATTTTGTGTATGTGTGCAACACCACGTGATTACAGAGCCATAAAACTCGTTAGCGCCAACTAGTGGCCGATTTCTTTCAAAATTCTTACAGACCTCTAGGGCCATGAGTCAAACATGCCCACCGAGTTTCATTCCGATCGGCCTCCATTAACCTTGTCTAATATGTGCTCAAATTTAATTGGCTGTGGCGGCCATGTTTTTTAAGATACGCCAATGTCCTCATAGACATACATGGTACCTTGACCAAGACACTGCATACCAATTTTCAAGTCAATCGGACTAGCGGTCGCGGTGGTTATAGCCCTTTGTGTTTTTTTCATGTTATAGCGCCACCAAGTGGTTAATCGTCGCGAATTTTTTATCCTGACCAAAAACTTAGCCCATACATATGTTTACCAAGTTTGGTGAGAATATCTCATTTCGTTTTTGAGTTATAGCCTTTTTAGTAAAATAGGCCCCGCCCTAAACGTTCATTTTTACGCCCCTTAACAACCGTGAATCGAAATTTCAACATTTTTTCAATTATTATTGATAAATAGACTCCAGAGAACATTTTGGCACTGGTTTGGTTTTGATCGGGCAAAAACCAGAGACTAGTTTGCAAAAGTAGGTTTTCAACAAAATTCAAAATGGCGGAAAAATTTTAATGACGGAAATAAAATCGGAGATATACATTTTGTTCGCCAAGGTCTCAGCTTTCCAATGATATAAGACACTTGAGTGTGGACCAAACGGTTTAGGAGTTATGAGCCCTTTTGCGCAATTGATTGCTATAGCGCCACCTATAGGCCAATCTGGCTCATAATTTGATAACCTCTCCTCGATTTTTGTACTACCTATTGGCCAAGTTTCAAGTCTCTAGCCCTTACGGTTTGGTCTGCACGATGCCGCTGAATAATAATAATAATAATAATAATAATAATAAAAATCAGCACAAATACAATAGGTGTTCAGCACTTCGTGCTCGAACCCCTAATAAAAATCAGCACAAATACAATAGGTGTTCAGCACTTCGTGCTCGAACCCCTAATTAAAGCTGCGAGCAGCATTTAGCGGTGTTCGAG